>CM074190.1:23064629-23739616 GCA_037179385.1 Holothuria scabra | reverse complement strand
CCTGCGTACTGCGTACGCCACTATGTTAGTACATACAAATAAACCAGATATTGTTTACACCAAAATAATATACTTTGATATTTTCGATTGCTCTATGTTTTACTTTAAGATTAAAAATGCAGAGTAATATTCACAAAAATGACATGAAAGTAACGTTACATTTCTGCACTTGTAAGTTTGCATATTTTATATGAAATACATACACATTGGACCGGGGAAAAAGTTTTGGGGAAATTTCCATACCTTTGCCCCCTCTCTTGGAAAAAAATCCTAGCTACTTGCTCACTTGGTCAACGAGTGAATTGCTCTGCCAGATTGGGTACAACTACCTGTCAGTTCACTGCCTTAAGGTTAACATTGACAAGTTTTTTCACATTATTGTTGTGGTAGAATCTGATTGTTTGCAGGGCTGTTGTCAAGCTTTTGGTGGTTTGACTTTTGCTTAAGGCTTGGGCTTCAGGGCATCTTATTCTTATGGGGCCTTGGCCCACTCCTTGTCCCTTCAACCTGTTATGTTTTGTTATGTTATTTCGCGGGTTTGACTCTGCCTTTGAACAACTTAACGTTGTAAGCTATGTTAGGCCTCACCCTAGGCCTAAGTAAGGTTAACTCCTCTGACCTGCTCAGCCCCTGAAAGGAAAAAAGCATCTCAAATTTCTCTGTAGGACTCAGGGCTAGTATCCCTAGTTGGAGGGCTGCGAAATTACTAAATAATTCAGTTTACCGGCAAACCTTCTCAAATTCAGTGAAAAATTGTATCTCACAGCACATTCAGGTGATTGCTCTGGATGGGCCTTGGCCTATGTTAGATCACGTGAGGCCTAGGTAGGCTCATGTACGTAGGCAATGTTTGTTGTTGCAACATCCCTAGGGCCTATTGGCTAACCTTAGTAGCAAGTATGGAATACACTCCCTATGACACTGTGTAAATAGTGTAATGATGTCGTGCAATGCCCAGCGTTCATTAGCAAAAATAGAATGCCCAGTTTGTATCTCGCAAGAGGCCCTTGTCTCAAGAGTTTCCCAACCAGAAAACAAATGTCTCTTGACTCTCTGGACAGTTCCTCACATTCTTGAGTGCACATGTTTTCATGGCTATCACCATGTGAGATGTAGGAACAAAATATTAGAAAATCACTTGCTGCGTATTGGTCCTACTGTCAGTGACATATTGAGTTGACATTAGCCAACATCAGTGCCACAGAAAGCTGATGAACTGTACTGATACCACATTAAAATTAAAGGCAACAATAACCATTAAAAATGTTGTGATTAAGAGAGGAGCATCTAGTAGGCCAATAATATTATTTTTGGCAAATGTGTGCACACAATTTTTTCTAAGTTACTGTAATAAAAAGGTGCTGCTGGCCCTGAATGTCGGGCCTTTCTTTACAGAAAGATCTTTGGCGAACGGAAATGTCATGCCCAGTTACAAATTTGGTGTATAGCGCACTCCGGCTGCTACAGGGAAAAATTAAAGCAGTTGGCATACAATTGCAACAATTGGTGTGGTGTATAATTCCAAAACACCTCCACCTTTGTGCAAGATTCTTTGGCGTATGATGGCAAATGGTGTGGTGCTGTGGTGAATTTGGGTGAGGCGTGTAACCAACTGAAATTCTTGTTGACTGATTTGCCCAAAAGATGCCACCAATTCAAAAATTTCTTTTTGAAAAGGAAAGGAGAGAGGGGACCCCCAGCATGTACTCCCTCCCACAGGCCAACAATCCACCAATGGACAGGTTAGGAGAACTTTGGACTAGCATTTATCCTCTTGGAGCTACAGTATGAAGTACTAGCCTACCAACCATCCTACTTCTAGGTCTTGGCTTGAAGCCTTGTAGTGCATTATTGACCTAACGACGAGTACCTTTTCGATCAGGCCATAGAGCAGGATAGTAACTTATTGCTAGTCTAGTAGCTGCATGGGCAGATTCCGGGGCAACACCTTGCATTACCGTAGATCGCATGGGGACTTTGTTTTAATAAATTGTCAAAGCCATTTGTTGCAGCAGGCAAAAAGCTTTTTTCAGTGTTGAATCCCAATTAATTGTTCAGAAGTATGGGATATGGGATTAGCTTCCCTTGTAAATCTTGCCTTCAGTTAAAAATCTCCAAAAGTTGGGCTACAGATATGTGCTGTTACAGAGCATACAGTTAACAGTTAAAAGATGTGTCACCATCATGGGTGACATACAACCCAAAACAAAACAGTGCAACTTGGAGCTAAATTGATAAACATATTCACTTCTGTTTTGCATCATTCACTGTCGTCACATCGCTCAGATGCTGTGCTATTCTGAAATTCTTTCCTAGAGTATCTGTTTGTCAATAAAGAGCCAAAGAAGGCTTTTCTACAGTATAGTGAGAAATGGAAGTTAAGATTACAGTGGGAATAACTTTTTGTCATATCTTGTAGTGTCAGTGGTTTATATTCTGAGCTGTTTTGTAAGTCCACAATAGAATGGGGACATTATGGGGTTACATGTCCATGGATGGTATTGGCAGCCTGGCATGAGAGGTGACTATAGGGGAGGACTAAGACCCATTTGCCCTTGTATTTGAAACCAAACTTGAATGGGAAGTTGCAGGCCTTGAATTTTAGATTGTCCAGGTGTGCTACAAATCACTCTCCTCATAAAATAAAGGAGTGTGAGAGGTGTGCTATTTTGTTACTTTCATAGAGACAAATCCGATTAACCCGTGTTTTTAGTGACTGTAGGCAGCCATTGGTGGGGTCCATCACTCCATCAGCCTTTAACTGTCTTCATTTATTGTCTACATGAATTTCAATCCTCATATTCAGTGAAGTTGAGAAAATCAAGATACACTTCAGTGTACAAACACATCCATGGAACAGGTAAGGACGGAAATTTAAAGATTAAAGGTGGTGGACCTCAGTCTGTAGCGGCTGACTAAAATCAGACCATCACAATCTGTCCGGATTCATCTACACAGTATTTACCTGTGTTCCCATTCTTTTATCTAGGTGTGCTAAAAATCAGACTCACAGTGACTTCAGGCAAGTGATGGTGTGTGATCACACTTGCTTGGCTCAAAATCCAAGGCCTAGTAAACTAAATTTGAAAACTGGAATTTGCTTTTTTATCTTGATGACACTAGGAAGCACAATTTGTGTTGGTGTGTCATTAAATTCTATCTACATTAACTTGCTGTTCTTTCAACCAGTCCATATTGGAGATGCTTCCACTTGATGTCATCTTCAGTGGATGGGTACACTATGAACATAGCACATTGTTGTAGCTTGTTGGATGATAGGGTTGGGTGGTACTGTGAAAATATTGGCACCGGTATTGTAAGGCACACAGAACCGGTATTGAGGCAGTACCGGTTCTCAACTCTAGGGTGGGAAGGAACCTAAGCCACACATGGCCCCGATGTTATCCTGTACATTAATGCATCTGGGTGTTTGATTGGGTTAATAACCATGCAGGAACCTCTGCTCTATATGTTTGTGTAAATATTTTTAATTTTCCACACATCATAACAGTTATTTTTGTCAGCAAAAATAATAAGTACCGTTAATTATTTTCAAATGCGGGTATTTTCTCAAGAACCGGTATTTGTAGTACACCAAATACCTTCGGTATTTTCATTTCCTGTACCTTCAGTACCGGTATTGGCGTCAGCACCGGTATACCACCCAACCCTATTGGATGGTTCTAATTTCAAAATGAAGTGAATAAGTGAGCCTATTGGAAGACACTACCAGGAAAGGTGTCATTAACTAGTGTGAATCTCCAGCTCTGGAAGAAGAAGTGTTTTATCACAATATCTAGAAGGAATCCACTCAAAAATGAGATTAAAAAATTGGCTAATGTTGTTGCAAAAGGATATCAGATTTTGTTTGAATTAGCATGATTGAAAGCTTCTGTAAATGCAGTAAAGAAAAGAATACATTGTGTCCACTTTGCTTTCTTGGGATTTATGAAACCTGATGTGTTAATTAACTATTCTTAGGAGGTCACTATGACTGCTGTTTTCTGTGAAGTGTTTTTCCCAACTGAGTAAAACAGGACTCATCAAGCAAAAATATAAAAGATAATTGCCCGTGGCCACTTGATGTACATGAGTGTAGAATCGAGATAAAGGACTGACTGCATTAATCAGAGGGTGACATGTAATTGTGCTACTGAACAATTGTTGGGAACAAAACCTTTGCAGCAAAAATTAATGTTGCTAAACTTGCTACAGTATAATATGTGATATGCATCCAACTTTGTTATGTATTTGTTAAAAATTTGTTCAGTTTAGTAGTTTCAGCACTTTCCTGTTTTCCAAATTGATCAGCACTCAACAAGATGAATTTGGGTTTTGTCATGCTTGTATCTATCTGCAAGACAGCACAATGTTTACCGCCTGGCATTTAATCTTTTCAGTCTATTTCAAGACATTAAAGGGTCAAACCTCTCACCCCAAACTACAATTTTGGTATGGGGGGTACTGAAATTCTCAATTGGCTCAGCTCTTTGATTGGCTGCTAATTCAAACAATGCAGACTCACCAAAGCTTATATTACACAGCATGAGCTGTACTGAGAGTGTTGTGTTTTGATTATATAAATTGAGTTTTTCTACACTCACCTTGAAGCAATAAACTGAGATTGTATCTGGATGAGGATGAATTTCAGACAATTGTGGGATGGGCTTCAGTGAGAAGGTTAGGAGAATTGGTACTGTTTGGGTGAGAGAACTGGGCCTTTAAATAGACTTTTAATATCTCCTTCAAAAGTAGTACTGAACTTTCCCATGAAATTAGTGGTAAAAGCACAATTTCAATGGGAAAGCTTTATTTGCTAACAAAGTTATGTGTACTGTAGCATGGTTTCCCAACTTTGTTGTGGAGTCTGCTACTAGTTTCCAAGTATGAGAAAATTGTCCTTGCTAAACACAAAAATTAAATAGAGGCAGCAATTCTCTTTTTGCCAGAGATGAAATTGAACTTAGAACCAGACTTAAGTCAATGCAATTACTGACTACATAGGCTATGGAGATGAATTTGTGGTTCTTTTGAGGTATATTAATTGCGGTTACAATGTGATGACATTGCAGTACCTGAAGTGGGGTCACCTTTAAGGGGAAGTTGAAGCAAAAGTTTATTTTCAAGTGTGAAAGAGGAACCAAGTCAACACAGTGTAGTGAAATTCCCATTCAACTCAGAATGTTTGTATTTCTCAAGATGGCAAAAAAAGAAGTCCCTTGATTTGTGCTCCAAATTGAGTTTGTATAGTTCTCATTCCACGGTGTTGTGATCACACTCAGATAATATGGAGTTGTTCAGGAGAAAACAGGTTATAAAGTTTGAAGAAGAACAAAAGACTGCTTATTAATGTGAGGATAAGATATCATGTGTGTTGCTTCAGTTAACTTTTTCATTGAAATAACTTTCTCATATCTTGGGAACCACACATGTATTTCAATGCAGATCTCACTGAAAAGTTTAGAAAAAGTATGCACCCATCCAACATCAGGGAATACCTTATCCAGTAGTATCACATTGCAATTTGCTAAACAAGCAAGCCAGGTTGCTACACAAATGAAAAATTGTGTAGCAACTTTTTGTGTGCATAACCCTTGCATTTTCACTAACAATGAGTGAAAAATCTCAGACATGCAAAATTTGAATGCTAAATTATTCCCTGTAACATGTCAAAACCTGATGTGAAGTATAGGGGTCAGTTGTTGTTGGGAGGTTGTAGTTTAACTGTTAAAGTAGGTCAAAGATCATGTGGTTGTCATGTAGAGATCAAACATTGAAATACTGTAACTGTGCAGAGACCTCAGCTCGTAGGAATTAAGCCACAATTTTAAAAAGATTAATAGAATTCATAGAAACACACCATTTGTATCAATGATAACATAATCGTGCTTTATAACAACTCTGTCCTAACCTTTTGCTCACTGTTTCTAACACTTAAACCTTATGTTATCAGGTTTTTCAGGTATGATTTGATAAACATGTCTCTAGAAGTGACCCTGAAAATTAAAAATTTGATTTGGAGACTGAAGCTACTGTAGTGAAAAAAGTCCTTCATTGCAATACAGGAGAGATTTTGTGATAATTTAGTGCTTCACTGTAGCTTCTATCCAGTCACTTGTGTGTCCTTTGAAAAACAGGAACAACTGGAATGTTATCTTAGAGCTCAGTTTTGATAAAAGAAGGTTAACATGTGATTGCAGTCTATAATCTACCTGTTATCTAGGGTTGGTAAACATAGTATGTTAAATTTAGCTTAGCTTCTACTGTGCTGTATATTACCGCACCTTGTTAGACCTGTCAGCTGTAATTGTTTACCACTGTTTGATAAGTTCCTTAATACTTTACATATGGGGGCCCATGCTCAACTCAGATGTTGTACATGGCAGCTTATCTGAAGATGACTTTGACAAACTGATTTCCGTAAAAGATTTTTTTAACATTGATGCAGCCCCACTGTAGTTGGCCCGGATATCAATCTAGGTTTCAAATACTTACTCAACAATACTGTACCTCTAAATTAAATATACTCAAGGAAAGGGACAGTCATCCTGATTTGAATTAGTTCATCCTAATAACATGTTTTGCTATTGAAAATCATGTGACAGTATTTTTTCTTGCTAATTTGCAGAGATTATGCAGAGCAGCTTATTGTCCCTTACTTGGATCCATAAATAAAATAAAGATACTTTTTGGAGACAAGAAAAAGGAAATTTGTGGGAATTAGCTGTTGTTTCAAAAATGAGTTTGGAGTGGCTGCTCTTGCCCTTTAAACACATGAAATGCACTGCACAAATTAAAAGTGACACTAATAAAATGAAGAAATTAAAAAACTGAGCAAACTTGAAATATTTTTGGCGAAAACAAGGTGTCGTCACATTTACTTTCTTTATGTAGATATTAGGTAAAGTGTAGGGTTTACCATCAGGTCAAGGAGACTTAGGGTAGGTTTGAGAATTTATTTTGTAATCTTTGTTCAGATAGTTACATGTAAATTTGTAATGCACCAAGTTAGAGTGTGCAATACTAATAGTTAATACCTATCATTTTCTTACAATACAGGGGACAAAGCTTGGTCTCTTCACCATTCTTTTTGATGTCTATAACTTGTGTTGAGGAAGGAATTGGAAATTACAGATCAATTACAGAATTATTTATTTAAAACACTTTTAAACCAGGCCTTGAAGTTTGATTACACCCCATCACTCACTGAAAATCACTGTGAGAAGTGAGATTTTAGCAGATCTATGTAAGGAAAAGGGAACTTAGGTAAATGTTTGGAAGTTTAGTGAATAATTTCCTTGGAGGTTTAGTAAAAGTTCCTGAGGAGTGTGATGTGGAAACACACCTAGAGAGTTTAAGACTCAGTGCCGGCTAAACTTAAGTCTGAAGATGTGCATGTTCCCACAGATGAATATAGATTGTTTGACAGAATTCAGTGGGGTACAGTCATTAAGCTTTGTGATGAATGTCACTAAGTGCAAAGTAATGTTGCACATGTAAAAAATTGAATGCAATTTCTGCACAGGGGGAGGGATCCATAATGTTCATGATTGTCCAACATTTTTGTTGATGCAGTGCCCCTCCATTCAATTCATGACCCAACATTTCAAAGGTTTTGACACACCTACAGTATCCTGTTAAATAGGAATTACCTAGGCTAGAACCATACTACACCTACTACTTAGGTTGCTTTGTCACAACATTTGAAAAATTTTTGACACATACAGTACCCCCTGCATCACAACTCCGATAAACATGATGCACTTTTCACTCACAACGTGCCCCTAAGGGTGCATCTTCCAATTGATTATTAGTCTGCATATGAGTGGACCAAACATTGGAAGTATAATGTGGGTGTAGAGACTTATGAACCTAATGTAGCATGTGGGATACAGTACAAATGTGGGCGCCTGCTGCAGAGCAGAGATCCACGAGGACTTGTGTACTAGTACAGTATTTTGGAAAATTTAACACAGCAGGGTCACTTAAAGACTACGTAAAAATCAAGTGTACTTAGGAATGCAATCAGGGTCTTGCTGTCAGTCACCAAAGACCATGCATGCCAGATCAACAGCTGAACCTCAAGTATATAGCCCATCAAGAGGGTTGATTTAATTTGCTGGCTGGATGCCTATGTACTTGAAGGTGACTTTGAAGCCTGTTTTCTGTGTATGTGTAGGTAAAAACTTAGTAAGAGTTGTGAGAAGGCTGCAAGAAGTGTGTCTTTAATAGAGCTACTGGGAGGGGGGAGCCTCATCCCTTCCCCTATTAAGTTTTCAGTGGCAATTTGTGTAAAGGTAAGAAAACAGGGATTTCAAATTTTCAAATAATGAAGCATAATTTGGAATTCAGTATGTGAAATGTAAGCATGGAACTTTATGCATCTATTATTTATGACACCAACTGCTATCTAAAAATACTGGTCACTCTCATGTGAAGTCTTGTCTGTTACAAGTACTCTGTGGTACTGTATGTGTGCTTCTGTATTACTGTACAAGTAGTGTGCAGATGAAGGATAACCTTCAAAGAACATAGCAACTACTGTATTTCAGTGAATGGGGTGTATGTCCATCCTTGATTTGAGGTGGGTAATTAGTCTGAACTAATACTGCCTTTGTAGTTTGTATACAGTTGAATCAAGATGAAATCTCCTCTTATGAGCTCATTTAATTGCACTCTTTAAAACAGCACACCTACCACACTTCTTTATTCCTCAAAGAGTGTGATTTGTAGCACATTTGGAAAATCTATAACACAGTGAATATACAAACTTGAAGCAAGCACATCCTCTCATTAATGCACAGTCTTTTTTTTTCTTCAAACTTTATAGCCTATTTTCTCATCAACAGTCACACATTATCAAAATGTGATTGCGTAAGTGGCATGAGAACTTCTCAAACTTTGCAATTTTCATGAGAAGGTCCTATTCCTATTAACATCAAAGTCTACATAGCATTTTTGAAAAAAAAAAAGGGAAGCAAAGCATTCCTTGTCAATGTGAAGAAGTGATATAATCTCTGCAGCCGCCAAGCTCACTTTGGAACACAAATCTAGTAAAATTATTTGCTTATATCTCCAAGTAAATGTCTCCGATTTGAATGGAGATTTCACCACACAGTGCAGATTTGGTTCTTCTTTCATTTCATATGTGAAAAATAAATTTTTAAAACTTCCCCTTAAAACAAGGACACAAAGTATGGTTACATGCCTCATAAAAGAGACACAAATTTCAGTAGGGTACAGTGTGGCAAAACTGTTTCTTCATACTGCAACTGTTTTTTCCACCAACAGATTTTTTGATACTACTTAAATTAACATAAGAAATTTGTTTACCTCTTCATGGAAATGGGATTTTCAGTTAAATGTGGCAATATATGTTTGTTGTTGAAATGCCAAATGAATGCAGAAATTTAGCGCAAATTACAGGAAATGTGTACTTTGTAAATCATGTGCATTTTGTAATGTTTAGAAAATGAAGTGGATAGGGTGTTGCCTACTAATGCATTGTTGGTCTAAGGCTTTTTATAGCATTTAAAGAATGGTCATGGTGAAGAATTCCATCAAGTGAGTAAATTTCATTATTTTGAACTTGATTTGAATCCAAATGTCCTGCTGACCATTGCCAGAGGAGGCCCTTATCTGTGTACACGTGCTGTTTTGTACATCACCACGGTTTGCAGAGCTGTATGTTATATCAAGTTGATATCTTGATAAGTCAAAGCCCTCAAGGTTACAGAGAAAGTCAAGGTAATAACTACCTTCCCAAATAGTTAAATTATAATGATTTGTGGAACAGAATTTTGCTGTGTGTCATTTTCTTGTCACAGTAAGATGCTATCGACAAAAGCATCCCACAAACCTTTGCATTTGCTATTTTGAAGAGGGTCCATAGGCCTATTTGCCTGTTGAAGCAGATAAATCTGTCAAACCACTTGCATGCATGTCTGTTTGTACAGTATATTTCTGGTGATACATACTGTATTTGCAGTACACTTTAAAGCCTGAAAAAAGAGCAGTGTGACATCCCTTTTCCCATGGGTTGCACCTCCAGGTGCCTTTTGAAACTCCTGTATCAATGTCCTCCCATCCCCAACATTGTCTGCTCCCAGATTGATTATTGTGACCTGGCAGCTCCCTGTTCTGACTGCCTCCAGAGCTTCTAGCAGCATCTGTGAGGTACAGTATGCACTGGGTGGGAAGGGGTATGTGACAGTTGCCAACTTTCCTAGTAGTAGTACTTCCATGGTGAAAGGAACAATGGGTGTTTTCCTCAGGACACCTTGAAGAGAAAATGGGCTGACATCGAGCTGCTATGACAAGCTTAGTTGCTACAGTACTAAATGAACACGTTTTTAGTGCAGATCTCCTAAACACACTAAATTTCCAAAATACTGCTGGTTAGGCTCTATGCACTTCATCAGGTTGGTTACACATTGGATTGGCTGTGGTAGAAATGTTGAAGGTAACTTTCACTTTTGAAGTAAGATGTTGAATGCAAAATCAAAGGCACAGGATCTTTTATTTTCAGCGATTTTGTGGTTTTGGCAACTAGCCAATTGTTGGGCCTGTTGATATACTGTACAGCACAAACACATGGTTTCTACCATAATTCAGTAAGCCTGCTGGACCATGACTGGTATTTTCAGCATTTAAAGTGCAATGCAGAATGGTGTGTGCATGGAAACTGTGATCAAATTGTATCATGTCTTTGTGAAATTTATTGAGAGTAGAGATCAACTTATAAACAAAATAAATTAATGAGGGCATGATCAAGACTGTTCTGGTTGTCCATCAGGGTTTGTCATGTTTTAGTGGTATCAAGGAAAAGCAGTGCCTCAGGGCAGTGAGGGGGAGCTGTTGGCCAAGATGGCGGACATAGGGGGTGTCGTGTCAGAACTGCTCAGAGTTGCGCCCAGCGTGCGAGATTAATGCAAATAAGATGTAGCAAGGGGTATTAAGTATAGTGGATAGTTCTTGAATACACCCACCAGTAAACTAGTAAAGTGGAGGGAATTACAGCATCTGCCTTAGTTGTCTTTATTGTCTCCAATTCTTTGGGCCCTGCTGTTCTCAAGTTGTACTGTAAAGAATTTAAGGGATTGAGGACTGCTCTTAACCTGTCTTTGTTTGACCCTTTTGGCCAAACATAGTAGGTGTCATGGAACATGGGTGTCATAAAAATTTGAAAACATCATTTTTACTTACAGTAGAACTTTACAGACCTACCTACAAGGGATATTTCTGTTTGGCAAGTCATGAGATAAAATTGCATTTACGGAACTGTGATTGTAGCTAATCGGGCATTGTAATAGTTCTGAGAAATGCAATAAATCGGGTAGCATTTTATTGGACCCCATTGGATCTTTTCTTCGTCCACGGTATGAACAGTATGAGAGGGTTTCATTATGTGCATGCATACATGTCAAAAATTCGTGATTTTACTTGGGTGTACAGTATTTGTCATGGCTTTGGCACTTTTCTGACCTTAACTTTTACTTGAAGAATACAGAAGTAACAGATAACACAATGCCAATTGTTACCAAGGTAACACTTCAATGTCACATGATGGTACCATATTATGCAGACTTCTACATCACATGATGCCATTATTGTTTCTGATGAGACAGTGTTAAAGAATTTAAAGGAAACATCTGGAGAAACCTTAAACTGTAGAAAACAGCCACTGTCCTACAGATAAAAGACAAATTGTCAAGGGAGAGACAAACCAGAGAGAGAGGGAGAATGCTGTAAATCAGATGTTTGTAGAGTATAATGGGAAAACTGTCTGGGTTACAGACAATTTCTGTACAATGTCACTTTCAGGCTCTAAAAATAGCATCTAACAAAAGGTTTCCTGGAAATGAAAGGATTGCAGTGGCTCTTCCTGATTGCTTTGTAGTTCAGTAGTATTTGGGAAGGAGGATTGGTTGGTTATGGCGGTTTGGTTTAAAGGGAAAATGCATCAAGCTTAACCTGAAGTTGTGTAGTAGGCTGTTCTGTTTCATGATTGGCTCTTGGGAGTCATGAGCCCAAGTTGAAGTCACCACATTACTGTAGATGAGTTTTGATATTTTCATTTTTCATGGCAAAGCTTGGCTGTAATGTCCTGTTAACCAACTGACTGAAGTCAGTTATTCATCACTTTAGGCAGTTTCAATTCTTTCAACCTGCTTCCTTCTCCCACAAAATCTACTGTACAACATGTCCCTCTTCTAGACACAGTTATTGCTTCAGGGCGCATTCAAGTGATCATACACCCTATCTAACGTGTAATCGGAACACTCTTAAAGCAGGCTGTGTAATATGCACTACAGTACTTTGCATTTCTTATTGTTAATTTAATGTCAATCAAAGAGCTGTACCAATAGGGAATATTATTAATTCTCATTGCTGACATACTTGATACAGGTTGCTGCATCTGAATTATTATTAGCACACCACACACTCTTCGGAGAAGTTCTAGCTCCCGTCCCAACTTTGCCCTGATCAACCTTATAACTCTTCAGTGCAAACCTGATTCACTTTGAGTCAATGGGAATAGGTTTTCTTCATTGTGGGAGCTATTACAGTATGTAGACGTGAGGGAAATCACATATTGCAGTATTTAATTTGGTCATCAGACTTGTGTCAGTTAATTTTCAGTTGGATATTCATTTTTTTTGTTTTGATTGTACAGTACATATAAGTGAATGGTATACAGTTTATCAACTGGTGTCTATCGGAGCTTCCTAGCACCAATAAAGAGAAAGAGAGTGTCTCTTGAATTAAACAAAAATTAATTATTTTTTCTGCTTATTTGAGGTTTTTTTAATTTTTTCTTTTCTTTTTTTTTTTTTGCAGGAAACCCACAGTTAGTTTGGACACACTGGTTCGGAGTTCTTCTCTGAAGTTCAAAATGGCAAACTCCGGCCCAACAGAGCCATTACCTATGAGGTTTTTCTATAGCGCCCTCACCTTAATATCATGCTTGTTTGACATTTTCACATTTGTTCCGTCATACTTATACTGGTATTCATCAAACCGATTTGAGAAGCGTCTGAAAGCAAAGCCAGACAATGGTCACCCAGGAAGTTACTGGAAAGTCATAAACAGCTCCCTCATTGAGTCTGTAGATCCTACATGTAAAACATTAGACACAGAGTTTGCAAGAGTCTGTGAAAAGTATAAGAATGAAAATTGCTTAGGAACACGAGAAATTCTGGCAGAAGATGAAGAAGTTCAACCAAATGGCAAAAAATTCAAAAAGGTTTGTGTTTAGTTTATAATTTCTTTTTATCACAGTGGCAATGTTTTGTTATTTTACAAAAAAAGGCCTACCTGCATATTTGTAGGTCATCATATTTCTAGGTCATGTGAAAAATTCTGGGACTCTGAGGAGACCTACAGCATGTAAACAAGATGCATTTACCACCTTGTGAGCTTAGAGCACTGAAATTTTTATGGGTTGCTTTCAAAGCCTTAAACTGGCCATTTTTCAAACTAACAGGCCCATACCTCATAACCAACCAGCCTATGCTGTTTGAAAATGAATTCAGGAACAAGATGTCTATCTTTGTTTTTCAGACTGTAAAAACTCACCTTCCTTCAAGAAATTGTTTAACACAATTTTTGTTCAGAATCCTAGTCAACTATACAGTATTTTGTTTGGTGTCAAAATACATTGATCACCATATTCATGGTTCAGTTACAAGTCTTGTCCAAAACCCCTTTACTTTAGTTTTACAGGCTATATTGTACCATACTTTACAGGTAGCCTATTGGTTTAAGGCCCAGTTCTCACACCCCAAGCAGAACCTTCTTACTTAATCCCCTCCCACAATTGTCTAAAATTCATGCTCGTCCAGATACAATCTGAGTTTATTGCTTCAAGGTGAGTAAAGAAAAACTCAATTTATATAATCAAAACACTCTAAGTACCGTTCATGCTGTGTAATATCAGCATTGGTACTCTGCATTGTTTGAATTAGCTGTCAATCAAAGAGCTGAGCCAATTGAGAATTTTGGTACCCCTTTGCCAAAATTGTAGTTTGGGGTGAGAGGTTTGGCCCTTTAAGGCTTTTGGTTTGTCTCAGTGCCAGTTACCTTAGCACTGTTTGTCTCACAATATGTGACCTGAATAGGAGCTAAACTTTCACTCTATGCAATATTTTTAAATGTGCTGATGCTGGGAACATGCTGCAATTTTCTGAAGGAAAATATCTACAGTAGAGGTGATACTGTATCACCAAAATGTAACATAATATGTTGCGAGTTTGTCATGTTTGTGACTGTGGCTGTGATCCTGAAAGGTTTAAGGTGTCCTCCTGCCTCTCCCTGTGCCAGTCACAGTGAATTTGTGGTAACACTTTTAAAAGGTGACATGCTGCAAGGGGTCAAATAAAAATGTACCCAGTTTCCAATCATGAATATTCATTCATTCATAATTCTTTATATTTTTGCAACAGCTTATCATGGGCGAGTACAAATGGAAGACCTACAAACAAGTTTTCCTGGAGGCAGATAATTTTGGGAAAGGTCTTCACGAGCTAGGTGTTCAACCTCGTCAAAATGTATTAATATTCTCAGAAACACGAGAAGAATTTTTAATTTCACTCCAAGCTTGTTTTAGATACAATCATCCTGGTAAGTTTTGTTGTTGAATAAATGATTCTGTGCAGTAATTCATCAGTACTTACTTTACAGAAAATTTACTGTCTGAAAGTTACTGTACTGTACCATATAATAAGTAAAATTCAAGACCAAGTGAGCATTGTGCATAATGAAGTTTTGTTAGGAAACAATACTGAGCAAGGACATACTCCGTTCTACATCTCTACGTTGTCACCTCACCCCCCCCCCCCCCCCCCCCGCCTACTTGTTTGTAGCAAATGGTCCAATGAATTTGTAAAATTGGGCATCTTAAGTTCTTTGCATATTTGGTCCAGTGGCCTTTAATTAAGAAATTATTTCATGTGTATGGTACACTGCTTTGTGGTACTATTGTGGTTTAGCAATCTTTCATGTAATAGGTTTTGCTTGAAGTTAATAAGAGGTAACTCCAACATTATTTTGACCTTTAAAATTAAATCCTTCAGAATACTTATTAACTGTAATCTCTTACGGTATTGATTTCTAAAAATATCATGTGTTTTCATAAACTATGCTGTACACAATATCAGAGACGAATAAAGTGTTCATTAGTCACCTGTGGATGAATCCAACAACAGGATGAAATAAAAATTCACCGCAAACGTTGGAAAGGTCTATAGAATATTAACTACTGTACCGCATGATACTGACAATCCCTTGCTTCAAACTTTTACTGCTGTACACGCAGTTCAGTATCAATAATCAGAATGTGCTACCAATAAGATTTATGCCTGCCAGCGTTAGTTGTGAAAAAATGGGCCACAGAGCCTTGAATCTGTTCACATTATTAGAGCAAATAAATTGTCACCTTCCTGTCCTCTAGATTCATCACCAAAGAGCTTACTGCCAATATGACATGCAATTTTAGGAGAATACATACAGTAGGTTGCTAAAGCAGACTTTTACACTAGATACTGTAATTTCAAGGAGAACACAGGAAGCAGGAAGGAATTTCAGTGTGCACTTGTTTTAATGATTATCTGAGATGAGGAAAGGTCAGAACATTGTTTATAGAGGATGGAGAGATTGGCATTTAGTGCAGAATGGTGGTGACATGGTGCAGTGTCCTATGAGACGCTTGATTGTTAATTTACAGCCTTGAGTTTGTGGCAGTTATTCCATTGTAATTATTGAACACACTCTATCTAGCCAGGCACAAATTGATTGAAATGTTGGTAAATGTGCATATTCAGACTGCAGTGACACCTGTGCTCAACATTTTAAAGTTGAGCTTCATATCCCACCCCCTCACAAAAGAAGGCCTATCTAAATATTGTAGACGTGAGCAGTACTGATTGGAACCATTGACTTTACAGGTGTTTATTATGTCATAAATGCTATCCTCAAAAACACCTACAGTATGTCTCCAATAAAGGGCAACAGACTACAAGACAGTCTTTAAGAAATGTCCTCCAGACAGAGACAGATTACATTATTTTTTTTGCAAATAGTTTGTGCATGGTTTGTATAAAATTGTTCTCAGGAATGTCCTGCAAATATTGGGGAAAATGTGGAGTTGGCTCTTTCACTGCAATTTGTTGAGATTGTTGAGATCTTAATTTATCACACTTCCTCCTCCTCAAAGATTTCTTCTAACCCTCATCCCTCCCTACACCCAACACAAAATTTTAGGTCCTTAAACTATGACTAGCCTTATGCACAACAATTTAACGAGCTACACAGTAAAAAGGATTTTGGGGAATCTATTACGAGTAACTAAGAAGTTCAACTTCATGTTTTATCTTGTGATTTGCAAAAGTTTTTTTTTTCTCTTAATACAGATTACAGTTTTTTTTTATTTTTCTTTCAGTGGTCACACTCTATGCTACCCTGGGAGATGATGCAATAGTTCATGGTATTAATGAATCTGAGATAAGTGTTATTATTACAAGTGCAAGTCTCCTTCCCAAGCTTCAGGTATATAAAAGTTGATTGTTCTTGTCATTCTCTCTTGTACTTTATGTATCTTTGTGTCCTTTTTTGCTCTGATGGCCTGTGGTCATCTGGCTAAGGTAGCTAATAGCTTGTAATTGACCAACACTTGTAAGGTCAATTACCCCAAGAGTTTTTCTGAAGGTGGCTTTCAGATTTGTACTGAAGAAAACTGGAAAAAGGCGTGGCCGGCTCGACTCAAACCAATAGGTTGGAAACTGGGCTGTAAAACTCCATCTAACTAACTAGCTAACTGTACCAAGGAATTTGGGGAAATTGTTTAAAGGTCAAGCAAGGGTTCAGACCATCAATTAAACATGTTTCTAGGGATCATATTGTTATCTTGGCAAAGTTGGTAAGGTATCAGTCACATCACTGTCTGTGTTAATATTCTGTAATAGGCAAAACCTCAATGCAATCTCAAAAATTAAACCCAACAAAAGTTTCAAGGATGCTTGATTTCTTAGCCTGAAAAGTGGGATTTACTAACAAAATAATTATAGCACCCTGTGCACCCTGTATAGGGTCAGTTGAAGTGGAACATCAGGGTCTTTTCATTGCCCTAGAGATGTTGGAGTAATGGAGTTAAAACAACAGCTGACTGGAGTTTGACCATGAGAACAGTACCACTGCTGGAGTGAAAATGGTCTCTTTACATGGAAAACAATTCCCCATGCAAAATACATGCAATACATCATTTTACTTTAATACTTTGTTGCCAAGGGTTTGTTTCGGAGGTAATGTGTCTCCAGCCTACCCCATACTATGAGTAAGCTAGTCTATGAGACAAAAACTTATTAACTGTGATGGCAGGAAGTATTAACCGATGGGACAGAGCTGGCACTAACATTATTACTACAAGCTTTGCTCACAAAAGTGCCACTCTGTTTTATCTGAGGGCAGAGAAAATCTTGGGATACACCCTGATAGGGGACAGAAGATAATGGTTTCTGGAGCAGATCTGGGCTCAACTGTAGCTTTACACTGTAGTTTAACAACCCAACCCTAACATCAACTAGTTTCATAGTTGTTGGAACTTTTGGATGAAAAATGAGTGGTTTTCTCTGGCAAACTGAATGTTTATGACTGCTTGCTGTGTAGCCATGTATACCTTCTGCTTAGCATGAAACCATTTAGGGGTGCACACAAAGGTAAAAAGATGAGATGGTTTAACATGACAGCTGTTTTGAAAGTTACTTTAATGACATGTCAAAATACTGTGATCAATAAATATTTTGAAACACACTGTGTCATGGCTTTGCTATTGTAATTAATTTTGCTATCACAGCTGTGGGTAGGTATAGATACATTGCCTACCACATAACTGTGTGTGTACCTATAAAGAGATCAGAACCGAAGAAGAAGGTGTTACCAGTGGGGGATGATCTCCGTAATCGGTGACATAGGAGATCAAAATGAAACATCTTACTGTACCTCTGTGTTTCTTAGACTAAGTTGCTGTCAGACATTCATTGTATTGCAGAATGGGAGACATAATATTTACTCCTTGCTGCTGTCTAAATTGGTTATATAACTCCCCTTAAGTACCTGGAGTAGTTTTGACACTGTGACCTCATGTCACCCCAATTGACTAGTAGTTTTATCTCTTCTGCTGTGTAGCATCACAGAGATTAACTGAGATGGGATTGCTTTCCTATCCAAGGTGTTTCTCCTGGTCTTTAGGCTTTGTGGTTTAACTTTTTTGTACACTATCTCCAATTTTAACCTTATTGCACTGTACAGAGGCTTATCATATGACGTCACAATACTTCCTGGCGGCCATGTTGGAGCACATGTAACTACGTAGTTTCACACTCGACACGCTTCTTGGATGAATGTGTATACACCACACATACCACAGTGCACACTGTGCAGCGCCTTCAGCACAAATTCAGGTGTATTAAGCATGATTGCCTCCAGCACGGCGGATCTGTGACGTATTTGCAAAGCCTCTATATCATGTAGCATATTGTGCACCTGTACAGTAAGTACCCATAACACACCTTTTTGCATAAGCCTAAGGCTTATATCTGACAGCTCTGGGGGTATGGCACATGCTTTTAAAAACATCATTTGAAAAAACTGGTCATTGAGTTTTAAAAGTTTGAATATACATAGACACCTGCAGTGTAATGCCTTAATATATTAACCCTTTACCCTTGTTTGGGTCCTTTTGGACCCAGACGGAGAGCGCGGCTCCCACCCATTTTTACTGTTTCACGCGGAGCTCGAAACTGCGAGTAGCTACCCGAAAATTCAGCCACAAAAAACAGGAGAGAATAGTTAAAGGTCACAGTGTTAATAGCCTATGGGAGCTGATGCGGGGTGTGCTACGTCCACTTTTCCGCCCACTCCCAAGGCACGCAAATATGCCCTGATTGGAGCACAACAGTAAAGGGTTAAAGGTGGCAACCAGGCTGGTACTGTATTAGGATGGAGACATTATACCATACAATAACATCTTTGTCGTAAATATGGTACAATACTCCACACAACCACTCCCTGGGCAGTGTCCTTTTCTTTCTAAATTTCTGTAACCTTAACATCTCCTGGTGTTTTTTTATCCTCAGGCTGTCCAGAATGGTATTCCAAATGTTCGTCATATAGTTTGTATGGAAGATCAGTTACGGAAGGTATCTTCTAAAGTTAATTTTTCTTCAAGAATTCAAGTACATACTTTCAAGTCTCTTATTCAGAGAGGACAGAATATAAAAGGTAGGTCACATTTTTTTCAGTGGCAGGATGTATTGTTTCTCATTGATTTTCAACTTTTTTGATCAATTCTAGGAAGAAAAATGAAAAAAATAAGTACTCATGTACTCAATCCAAAAGCAGTCCCTCAAGACTTAATGGTAATTTTGTTTCTAAGGCAATAAGGGGTTTCTGCTAGCCTCCAAAACTCCACCACCCCCACAACAAAATTGGATAGAAAATCAGCAAAGCAGTTTGTTCATGTTTGTCATTCACTTTCAAGTAACTCGGAAAATGGTTTTGAATTTAACCATTTCAAACAAATATTACAGCAAAAAATTATTTTGCCTTAAAGTAACAAAAATATCATGACATGATTAAAAGGACCCATTGTTTAATAAGTTTAAGTAACCAGTATTATGTTGTGAGCTAGTTCATATTAGGGGTACTTCATTTACCCTTAAATGATCATTAGATGCTCATTGGAATGTGTTTATGTATGACATTTTGTTTGAAAAGACAGCTTCTATATTTACTGACAGTAATGGGAATGTTGAAAATTGAGGATTTTCTGATAAATTAAACCTGGTTGCTTTTCTGGGAAATGCTGAAACAATTTACCTTTATGAGTAACTGAACACTCTTCAACTGATTGTCTTTCTCATAAATTGTCATTTAATGCACTCACCAATTGTAGGACACTTGCTCTGACCCCTGGGCAAGGTAATGTTTGTTGGAGCATCAATCATTTTTGTGCATTGATGCACCCCCTCCATCACACCAATTGACCCAACATTTTATAGACTTAAACACATCTCCTGTAGAATAGTATGCATCAATGCCACACCAATTAGGCTGCTTTGACACAACATTTGGAGAACTTTGACTCCCCCTGCATCACAAAGAAGACAAACATGATGCACATTTGACTCACCACTATCACGGTCAGAATATTAAGCATTAATGCCACACCTATTAGGCTGCTTTGACACAACATTTGGAGAACTTTGACTCCCCCCTGCATCACAATGAAGACAAACATGATGCACATTTGACTCACCACTATCACGGTCAGAATATTATGCATTAATGCCACACCTATTAGGCTGCTTTGACACAACATTTGGAGAACTTTGACTCCCCCCTGCATCACAATGAAGACAAACATGATGCACATTTGACTCACTACTTTCCTGGGGCCAGAGGGTATGTCTTTAATACTATTGGTTAAGTGCATAACTTGACAACGTAATGTTGCAGTATCCATGTTTCTCTGTTATTGAAGGTGAATATCTCAAATATTCTGATACTCTTACAGCTGTGTCACCTTTAGAAGAAAGGAATGTACCTCTTTTGCAAATTATGTTTTTCAGATGATTTTAGGGTGAATCCTGTTCCAGGTGATCTTGCAGTTATCATGTACACCAGCGGTTCCACTGGGAAACCAAAGGGTGTTATGATTGCACACAAGAACCTCTTAGCTATGGTTGCTGGTGCTGTTAACAGAATTAGTGATTTTGGGTGAGTACTGTTGTATGGGGTCTTGCCTTCATGGAGGGGCAGCTGCCTCTGATTTCTTCAAACTTTGAATGAATGCTTCATGGCCTCACTGATGAGATGATGCTTATTGTAGGCAGCTGGCCTCTCCCCCTCTTAGTTTCGTGTCTACACTTCAGTTCTGTTTAATGGAGGAAAGACAATTTTGTTAGGGATTGTATGTTTATCATCATTTCTATGTTTAAAAAACTTGCAAAGTCTGAGTTGTCCAAGTTTGACTCATGGGGAAAAGGGATTATTCCCCCTTCCCCTTCCCCCAACTGAAAAAGAGAAAGAAACTGTCCCTTAGAGCCAGGTGGACAGCACAAAAGGGATTTGGGTAAACTGTTTGAGTATTCGTGTGTTAGATACACACATGTTATCTTCTGCACCGTGTCCATCATCATGTCACTTTGAATTTTGAAATAAATTGATCTTGTTGGAACATTGACCTTGTTGTCAAATCACAGTATAGCTAAAGATATTACTCTTTACTGTGTGAAAAAAAAAATCTGTTTAAAAGTGTATTTCTTTTGAAGACAAAATTGAGAACCTTGGGACTTTAAATTCATGGTTATATTCATGTTTTTTTTTTTTTGTATACTTGCAGCACAAATGATACATGTGTTAGTTACCTGCCTCTGGCTCACGTACTGGAGCTAGCTGTGGAATTGAGTATACTTGCATTTGGAGCACGTATAGGTTACTCATCCCCTTTGACCTTAACTGACCTTTCAAGTAAAATCAAGAAAGGCACGCAGGGAGATGTAACTGTCCTGAAGCCAACTTTGATGGCAGCAGTACCTGTAAGTAGCCAAAGATCATGCATATAATTGTTTTAAAAAGGGTTTTACACATCATCCTATAACTTTCTTGAAGCTAGTGGCTCCCGCAGCTTCTTTTCCAATTGTGGGACACTAGTTCGTGTTGTCAACTCAATTGCTTGTGTGGGGCATCACTTAAATTTGCAATAAGTTCCATTTTTGAAGTGTTTGGTGTAAATTGACCTGGGAATTGAATCCTGTCCTCCCATGTAGGAAGAAGATGCTCTTGTAACTAGACAAAATGCATGGGCTAGCCTGAGGGCAAAGGTCATGCATAAAAAACAGAAAGAGTTTTCTCTTTTCTCAGAAAGAGTTTTCTCTTGTTAATGTAATTAACAAGATGTTTACCGCTTGTTTCTAAGGATTCTTTTAATACAGGAAAAATGGTTAGTTCGTCACCATCAGTTGAAGGAAATGAATAGAGGTTTAGCTCTGCCACTTGGATGTGCAGTGATGGGGATGGTGGGAGGGTGTGGGAAGCAGGATTCATGATGCTTGGACCAGTGCATAATATAAATTTTATAAACTTTCATTGTTTTGGGGGTCTTCTTCATTCTGTATGGTCATGTCCTGTAGCTTTAAGAACTTCTTTTTCTGGATACACCCTCACAGTTCTGTATGCCCTTGGGGAGGAGAACCTCATATAACCCTAACCCTATAGCCAGAGGGGGAAAAGGGTGTGGCACTTCCTGCATCTTAAAAATACCAGGGCTTAGAAATAATTAACTGCTTCCTTTATGCCCTTTATATACCTGTCACATCTGAAATAAAAAGTTTGTTCACTATGTCCCCTCTTTTGTGGAAATCATCCACCCCCCTCCTTTCCCCCTCTTTTCTGGAAAATATCTGACAATTTTGCTATCTTGTCTGACTGTGGGTCTGCGTATGTAAATATGTTGGGGTATGTTGGGGGTTAACTAACCGATTTCTAGTGGGTTAAACTGCAAATGCTTTAACCCTTTACCGTTGTTTGGGTCCTTTTGGACCCATGCGGAGAGCTCGGCTGTCACCCATCTTTACTGTTTCACGCAGAGCTCGAAACTGCGAGTAGCTACCCGAAAATTCGGCCACAACAACGAGAGAGACAATAGTTTAAGGTCACGGGGTCAATTGCCTACGGAAGCCGATGCGGGGCAGGCTACGTCCCCTTTTCCGCCCACTCCCGAGGCGCACAAGTATGCCCCGATCGGAGCACAACGGTAAAGGGTTAATCTAAAATATGTGCACCACTTGGCTATAGGGTTACGTGCACACACGCAGAGACAGTGGCATCAGCTTTGCAGTAAACACACTCCACAGGCTTATTTTAACCCTTTACCTTTGTTTGGGTCCTTTTGGACCCATGCGGAGAGCTCTGCTGTCACCCATCTTTACTGTTTCACGCGGAGCTCTTAACTGCGAGTAGCTACCCGAAAATTCGGCCACAACAACGAGAGAGACAATAGTTTAAGGTCACGGGGTCAATGGCCTAAGGAAGCAGATGGCGGGGCGGGCTACGTCCGCTTTTCCGCCCACTCCGGAGGCGCGCAAGTATGCCCCGATCGGAGCACAACGGTAAAGGGTTAATACACAGCTAGGCAATGAAACCACAATTTAAGCAAAATACATGTGAAAGGTGTTTGTGTTTTTAATGTTAGTTGAATTTGTTCTTCTGCCTAAGTCAGCTTTTAAAATATTTCAGTTGGCAGGTATATAATCAAAACCTAGTCTTCTAAAAATCAATTCTATTTCTAAAATCCAGGACTGATCCCAATTTAATTTTAGCAAACGTTACACTTTGATAATACACATGGTGTTTTTGTTTCAAGTAGGATAGTTTAACTCTATCAGTTTCATGTTAAACTGATACGGATAGCAGAAACCGAATGACCGATGTTAAAGCTTTTATTACCGTCATGTGATGTGATAGATAGTGAAACCAAAACAGTCACAAAAAAGTGTTTTATTGTCTTTGAAAACAGCCATACTAACTGAGTGAAGTTATTATTCTTGGTAGGCCATAAATTTTTCTTTCCCTTTAAATTCTTTGTAGTTATTTGGTACATACTGGAAGAATAAATTCACTGATCATTAACAACGAAATGCAATTGAGACAGGTCATAACACTTTTGATGTATAGAGTCTCCAACAGACCAAGAATTTGGATGCGTAAACCAAAAATCTTTTACATACTCAAAATGAACCAAATAATATTACTTGTCTGCTGGCAAAGTGATGTGGTTGGCACCAGATATGATTCTGCAAAACAAAAAAAGAAAAAAAAAAAAACGAAAAGGAGCGTTTCAATTTGAGTTGGTGCTATGGCTGAATGAAGCAATGACTCTCAGTAACCAGAACGTTTGCAGTTTGGCAACTGTCTCTGTTGGATCAAAAAGTATTTTTTCCAAGAGGAATATGTAATTTTTCAGTCGGAAATAAATTTTTATAGATGAATATTAGCTGATCTAAATTGTTGATTTGGTTGGTTGAAATTTGGTGTTAAGTGGTGGTTCACCTGCTATTATGGTTAAATTTCAAGGAAGGTTCCAGCAGAATTCTGACATGTAGCACCTTTTGCAAAGTAACATTTGAAAAGGATTGTGGGATAGATGTTTGGTATGCGTCATTTTTGTCAATGTCATTTTACCATGACCAAAAACAATGCACACCAAAACGCAATCTTACAAGTCTTTGTAACTGCCATTCAGAAAATGGTCTATTGAAGAATGGTGTTATGCAAACATTTCCTGTCTATGGGATGAAAATTCTGTAAAACCAATTTCAAAAAATTTTGGTTTTTTCCAAAATACTGGAATTCTGGTATCAGTATTCATCTAATGACTTCTTTAGTGATGCATTACAGAAGAGAGTTGTGTATGCAAGTAGATGTACCTTTTACTGCCAAAGACTGCCAAGTTTAAATCATAAAAGCCGATTCCTTAATAAGTTGTCCCTTTATGAGATTTTTTTCAGTTTAATGACTACATCTGTTCTTTTGTTTCAGCTGATCATGGAGAGGCTATACAAAGGTGTCATGGATAAGGTCAAGGAGGGCAGTGCAGTCAGACGTCTTCTTTTCAACTTTGCATACAACTACAAACTACGACAATTAGACCATGGATTTGATACCCCACTTCTTAATAAGTAAGTCATTTGAAACTAGTCCGTAAGATTAAAAGTATGAGTTCATGTAAATGTGTCATAGTATGAGTTTTCAGTACATACTCTCTACAAGATGATAATAATACTATTAGATAATATGAGATAATTACATGAAAACAGTTAAATTTATCAAAGTGTGAATGTGTAAAACTGTATGAGATCAATAGCAACTCAAAATTTTAAGTGTTATGAGAAAAAATTCAGGTGGACGTCACCCCACCCAACTCCATTGGCTTCAGGCTTGAGTCTGTCATAATCATTTCAAGCAAATCAATGCTGCACAATGGTGTTTAAGGGACCGGCTGTTGAGGGATGCATCAAAATCAATACAAGGACTGTCTGTTAGGTATAGTGATAGAGCATGCAACTCACACCTGGAAGGTCCTGGGTTCAATTCCCAGACTGAGTCATACCAAATATTGTCATTGTGCCTGGTGCTCAGCAGTAATGATGGAGTAGAAAATAGATCCAGTGATTCACAGCTAGAAAAAACTATGGGTGGTGGTAGATTTAACCAGAGGGTTACATCTTGAGGTGCAAAACTTTAACAAAGTGAATCAAATCATTACACAAATGCAGAAATGTCTAGCAGGTGTTTCACATGCTTTTTAACAGTGCTTGCTGCTTTTTATTCTAAGGAGAAAGAAAAGGAAATAAAAAATATTTGGAAGCCATGTTTGTAGATTTTACATGGGTCAGTTATTGCTAAAACTTCTTTTGTTATAATTGTCAGGTTGGTGTTTTCCAAACTCAAGCAATCCCTTGGAGGGGAAATCCGCATCCTCATCAGTGGAGGCGCCTGCCTCTCAGCAAATGCTCAGAGATTCATGCATGCCTGCTTCTGCTGTCCAGTGGTCCAAGGCTATGGACTGACAGAAACGTGTGGAGGAGGAACAGTTGGAGAACGTGAGTGACAGTTTATTCCAAAATGTTGGAGGAGAACTTTTAGATGAAGGTGTTTCCAATCCCATTATTTACTCTGGCAAACTTTAACTCTAGATTGAAAATTGTGATGGCAATCACAAAGAACAACTACTTTTACCCACTCTCTGTGCTTGTAAATGTCATCTTTGGTTTTGCTTTCTGAAAAAAGTGATAGGAGTACTTTTTTTGTAATTTTAGTTTTGTTTGTAGCAATGTGCAGGTGAGGATGGCAAGTGTGATCAAAGTTTCTGTGATGGTGTGTTTTCAGACTAGTTTGGGCAACATGGACATGTTGGTTCATGGGTTCTTATTAGGGTATCAATATACAGTACATGACAGGAAGTAGCAAAAGTGCCAGTTGCTTCTTAATGAAAAATGTGCCTTAAAATAAATCTACTTAATGAAACTTGTGAATCTCTTTTAGATTGTTGTGTGTCTTTTAAGATTTAATAAGCATACTAACATACCTCTCTTTTAATTTTCCTGTTAGTTGGTGACCATCGCACCAGTCATGTGGGCCCACCTCTTGTATGCAACTATATTAGACTGGAGAATTGGAGTGAAGGTACAAACTTTTGTGTTTAATATTTAATTTGCCTTAAAGCATTGTTTATTAATCTAGGGTCTATAGACCTAAGAGGTCTGGATTTATATGAGGGGAAGGGGGGGGGGAGGGGGGCTGAGAACAAAGGAAAAGGTTTGTGAATAGTTGAACAAGCAGTATCAAAGGGGTAAGAAGTATACTGCCATCACTTGAGAGATGTTGCTCCTCTAGTGTGGACATAGATTGCAAGTAATAGCTGTAGGCTCTAGTGGTTGCTTCTTCTTTGCTTTGTCATCCGAAGGGTCCCATGCATGGAAAAAGTTGGAAGTTAATACCCCTTGAAAGGCCAATGTTGCCACTTTGACCATTCAAATGCAAATTTAAATGTTGCATTTAGATTAAAAAGAGCTATGAGGTTGGCTTGCTCTCTTAAAAACATTATTCTACAAAAGTGGCAGATGTAACAGTTTACTTTTGTTTTTAATCAGGAAACTACAGAGTGTCAGACAGGCCTAATCCCCGAGGTGAAGTAATCATTGGTGGTAACAATATTACTATGGGGTACTACAAGAACCCTACCCTCACAGCTACAGTTTACAAGGAGAGGAACGGTATCAGGGAGTTTTATACCGGAGACATCGGAGAGATGCAACCAGATGGTACCCTCAAGATTATCGGTAAGTTGAATTAGAATCTGACGATGGTACTATAAGGACAAATTTATTTAAGGCACTTTGTCAAAATAGCTAGACTGTGTCAGCTCTAGCCTTGCTGTGTTACTAACACAATACAATAGCAAACCAGTCTAATCCTGATGTTGTAATGGATGTAGCAACAAAACAAGGCTGAACCAGCTGCAGCTTAGCTGAGGAAGCTGGAGCCGTAATTGTCTCATTTGCAGGGAAGTTAGAATCTATGCAGTGTGACATACTGTTAATTTATGAATATGGTATTATTTGCTGTCATTCCATTGATATATCAAATGCAATGTAGACCTCAAATTTTGAGGCATAATAGTGCAGTCGTACACCATCACTAACCTCTGATCACTTCGAGTTTATGAAGATCTTCTGAATTAACAACACACCTACCACACTTCTTAATTTTTTCTAAGGATTTTTATTCGTACCACTCCTGGAAAATCTAAAACTCGGGGCCTGGCAATGGCTTTCTATTGTTTTATGATAGAATGACCAAATGCTTGGTTTCATCATGTGAATCTAAGTATTTGTTTTGGTCAGTAGCTAATAGGTAAACATAATGTACTGTCTTTACAAAATAAACCTATTTTCAAGACCCAGTACAAATAGCCTTTTGGTCAAGTAGTTATGTTCATCTTTGATTGACTTATAGTCGGTTTTAAAGGTGTGTGAAGAATCGTATCAATTATTGCAATGCAAATAGTTCCTTGAGCATTGTAAAATTTTTGGTGGAATTTTTCTTTGATAAGGAATCTCAGTATTTTTGCCAGGAAAACTCAAGGCTGTAAAAATTGAAAATAATATTTGTTTGGAAGTGAAAATTTCCTTTTATTTTTGTTGGAGTACAATTTTGTATGTTTTTTATTTTTCTTTTACAGATCGTAAGAAAGATCTTGTGAAGATCCAGACAGGAGAGTACATCTCATTACAGAAAGTAGAGATAGCCCTTAAGAAGAGTCCTTACATTGAGAATGTCTGCATCTATGCTGACAGCGAGTATGACTATGTGATTGCATTGGTGGTGCCATACAAGAAAGCTGTTGAGGTGAGATTTCTCTCAGGTTTCAAAATTCATAGTATGAGGGATTGTCTAGTAGACAACAGAGCTTTATATTTTGGGGGGCAGTTGTGTCTACTTAAATTTACTGGAAGGGTAGAGTATGTAGTCAGATTTGCTTTCATGGTAAACAGATAGATGGTTTTGCTGATTATTTGAGAGTATTGTTTAAATATTTGAATGATTGATTTCATGAAAACTAAAAGTATTTCCAGGAATGATGTATGTCAGATTTTACAGTTGCAAGTTTAGCAGATACACGAAAATAGATTGCCAGAGATTCTACACAAAGGAGGCAGATTGGTGGATATGACCACTGGACAGTTGAATACTCTTACCATGAAACCATTTTCTAAGCTTACTCTCATTTACTCTTCTTAGGAGATGGCTTTAAAAGCAGGTATTGGAACATCTTGGGAAGAGATTTGTGGCAGTCGAGAGACTGAACGAAACATACTACTATCTATTCAACAAGTTGGCACTGAAGGTGAGACAAGAGTTTTATTGAGCCTCTTTGAACCATCCCATGGCTAACTCTTCTTCTTCTATAGTAATGAATGCAAAAGAAAAGTGGTAATGACTAATATGTAAAAACAAGACAGCCACATTGGTGTCATTTGTTTTCAATGCTTAGATTGATTGGTTCCATGGTATTAAATGTTAGTCTTAGACCCATTTTTTTTTGTTTGACAATCCAAGATATAAGAAGTATGATTTTATATGTCTATTTGCTATTTTAAGGCCTTTTCCTCTCTGCACAAAAAAATGGTTGATGCAGGTGGTTAGGATGAAAGATCTTGAACCTATCACATATCCACATGTATGCTTATTTGGGTCAAACACCTTTCTGCCAAGGAGGAACATGATTTCTAGTTATCAGTGCTCTTAAAGCTAGTGTAACATGGATGTATTTGTAAACCTGGGGGTTGTAAGAAGGTAAAGACAAAGAACAGAAGAAGAAGAAGAAACGGGGGAGTTTGGCTGAAAATGAACACAAGTGTATTGCAACCAAATGGACACTCCTCTCAACTCATCGAAAACACATCACAACGAATATGTCATTTCGTTACAACAGCAACTACGTAAAATTTAAACGATAATATACAGCAACTCAACATTGATTAGATAAAAGCTGAAATGATGATTTTCTACATATTTTGATGGTAGAAAAGGACTCCGCCTCACTGGGTTGTTTTGGACTGTTTATTCACTAACAGTTGTCAGCCAAATGTAGATTAATTTCTTAAAATATGGGGTAAGATAGCAAAAGGTAAAGACAAGCAATGAAGTCCATCAAAAATATTTCTGAAATAAATTGTGAAATATGTGTGTAGGGGTGTACCGGATTTCAAATCCGGCCGGATTTTGGGATTTTTTCAAATCCGGCATCTGGCCGGATTTCAGGTTGAATCCGGCCGGATTTGCCGGATTTGTAGGTAAGCTGTAAAACACAATTTAATTTACTACAGGACTTAATAAAATGTCATGAAATGTTAAAGACTAGGATGGGAGTGTGCTACTGAGAACAATATTATTTAAAGATCTAGCTATAGGGTGTTATAAGAAGTTGCAAACTTCTAATATGATGGACTTAGTCACCCATCATTCAGTACGTAATGTATGTACAGTACAGTTACTCGTTAAAGGTCCCAGTGACTTAAAATATTTTGTGAAGCAGTGTCAATGAATCAACCCACAGCTTATCAAATCCAGATAAATCTTCTCTGGTGCTCTTTTCAAGTTGATGTACAGAAGTCAGTTGCTGGATTAATAGTGATTTAGGGCAATATATATTCAAAAACCATTGGAAAAGATGTCAGATGTCAACTTTACTTAGCCAAAACGCAATTGGAGTTGATGTAAGCAATCAACAAAACTTACTTGGTTTCAGAGTCTATGAACCCTGATACTCATTTCCTCTTAACATATGTAATTCTCTGGCTTGCCTGCAAGCACTTTCTGGCATGAGGCATTTTGGCACAAGGATAGCGCTCTCTAGAAGAAGAAGGAGACATGGTAGCTCCTCCTCTCTCCTCTTGCCCGTCTTCAGGCTTGGACTTGGCCTGACACTGCAGAGCTATAGCTACTGTACTAGGTGTACGAGGTGTGTAAGTACCGAGGAACATGTGAACTACAAAAACTCAACTGGCAAGATGCATTGAGAGAGGAAGAGCTATTGCCCTCTAGTTAAAAGGGTGCTATCCCAGTGCCATATGACTGATGCCAGACAGTGTTTACAGGCAAGTTGGGGAATTACATAAAGAGGAGGTGAAGAGGGGCGACATTGACTTACAGGTCGACCAAGAAGGGTTTTATTAAGTGATACCAAATTTAAAAAAATATACCCACTCTTGTCCAAAGTCATTCTTGCCACGGGGATGAGAATCAAGTATTTTTTTAATTGGGGCCTTTAAGCTGTTTTACTAATAAATCATCTAATCACATTAATATCCTTCCTTGTCAACTAAAACAGTACAAATGATGGTGGCAGTATAAATAGTGTCAGTGGTTCCTTGACTATTAAAGTCAGCTTCTCAATTAACAGATAAAAAACTGAAGAAATAAAATGCCAATGACTGATAGGCCTACAGTACTGTACATCAAGAAAATTTCACATTACTTACAGCAGCATAGTCCTACATCCTATGGTCCTTTGACAGTTGGACAACTTCCTGTGATGATTCCTACCTATGTAATTGCCCATCAACATGTACATGATCCCTACACTGTTACTAGCATGATTACCACCACCTTTCATTTAAAGTAAAGCATAGGTTTTATACTGAAATCTTCCAAACCAAAATTTAAAACATGTATTGAATCACCTTAAGAATTGTAGTTGGTTCCTTCTCAAATTGTAATTGATTCCTTTTCAATTTGGATATTGACTGTCAATGTTTTCATACTTTAGTCCCTTCATTTGCATGGACAGACATTTATGAAATCATTTTCAACATGTTGCATGTAAGGCTTTAAAAGTGTCAACTAAGTGTTCAAAATACATCTTGATTTTATCCCTCACTGAACTGAACCCTTGGGCATCTCATTCAGGGTTTAATGAAGTAATATTTTGTCAATTAGCCCAACCATTCATGAAACATGCTACATCACAAAACCCAAATTAGACATGAACTCAACAGTTTCTGTAAGGGAATACCAAAACTCTGCTCACAAATGAAATAGATATAACACAGCTCCTGACCACTGCTATGTTTGCTGACGGTGGCTAACTTAGATGATACAGATATAGGCTAGAGGTCAAAAGACCTGCATCCCCGAAGCTCCTAAGGTATAACCCCACCAGTAGGTTCCTGTACTTTCATTTGACTAAATCCGGCAAATCCGGCCGGAATTTTGGTTTAAATCCGGCAAATCCGGTTCCGGCCGGATTTTAAAGTTCCAAATCCGGTGCACCCCTATATGTGTGTGACATTCTCTCTAATTTGATTTTTATCTTTTACAGCTAAACTTCACAAGTGGGAAATTCCACGGAAGATCAAACTGTGCAAGGAAACGTGGACACCTGACACTGGTCTCGTGACGGATGCATTCAAACTTAAACGCAAACCGCTAGAAGACTACTATAATGTGAGCATAAGAAGGCTCTATGGAAAGTGAAAATTCAAACAATTTAATTAACTGGTGGAATGTTTTTGAATTCTTCTAAAGCATGTCAAGTTGATACTTCATTTGTAAATTGGCAACATGTTGATCATAACTTATATTAATTGTATGAGCATGTGATGAGTTTTGATTATCAATTGAAATTATTGGATTAATTGGCAAGTTACTTCAATTTGGTTTTTGACTGTTAACTGCAGAATTAAATGCCTTGGGAAAGAAGCTGTTGTTTCAATTTTTTTTATTTTGATCTACTATTGTATTTTTAATTAAAAAATGAAAAAGAATTTTGTGGAACTTAAAAAATAACTCAAACAGGCTCTTTCAGATAGGGTATTAAGTAAACTAAAACCTTTTGATAGTTGTCTATTCTTCATTGAACCAGTGTTAGATTTAGTTGATCAACTCAATTTTACCAAAATATTAAATGTTTGTGTACCTTTTGTGTATTGCACATCTCATTTTGTTCGGTACATATTTCTAGTTAAACCTGTATAATGGTCATACCTTGTCAGCGTGCAATTTCTGTCAAACAACGAGACTGTCCTCATTCAAAATGAGGAGAATCAAAAACCATTGGCAGAATTGTCAGTATTCAATACCAGCGTTGGTGGACATTCCATACCTCCGTACAGCATCATATGATGCTTCCTCTTTATACAAAATCATTACTTCATACAAAACTGCATTATATTTTATATTTATGACAAGTCTCTAAAACAAAATGGAGCCAAGTGTTTCAAATACGACAGCCCATAACAGCCAGTGGAATCAGTGGTTGACTAACATTTGGAATAAAATTTAGGAATAAAATTTTTGGAATATAATAAAGTCTGCATCTAAGTACTATTGGTGCATAACTGGTTCAACCTTCAAGATGTGAGACTTTACAAAGTCACCTCCAGCTTTGAGGTTTTTCTGCAGAAATAAAGTTTTTCATAAGTGAAACATAGAAGTATATTACATAATATTGGCTCATTTTAGACTTGCCATTGTTCTGTTACAGCTCTCGTCACCTTTTATCTGCATGAAGACATTTGCATTGTATTTGAAACCAAACTTAAACTTGAAAGCATCAGTAAAACTGAACTTTACCTTTTATCTAGCTTACACTGTACAACGGATTTGTATAAGTGTGTCATTAAATCCCATTTACCTAACTCCATTGGGCAAACCCTTAGTGCACCTCTCATGCTCATTATTTTCCTTCAAAAGAATGTTAGTTGGTTAGTTAGTTAGATGGAGTTTTACGGCCTAGTTTCCAACCTATTGGTTCAAGTCAAGCTGGCCACAGCCTTTTTCCAGTCATGGATGTTAGGATGACATCATTAAATAAGGTCTAATTTGGTTTGAATTTGGCTTGGTTTGTTGTTTTACACCCCAATTTCTAATCTAAAGCTGGATTTATCTTATAGTTCCCACAGCCCAGTGTTGGTCGCTGGATTGTTTTCCCTACTCCATTATGTAAGAATGGATAGCTGGTAGAAATAATGGTCAACAGGGCTCAATGGTGGTGCTGATTGACCACATTGCTGTATTAATATTTATAATATATTTATCCACTTGACGGTGCTCATTGAGTTGATATCGACTAAAACTTAGAGTGTTTAAGGGTCACTACCACATGAAAATGCTTTTAGTTAGCATAATGTTCAAGTTTCATATTCAATAGTTACAGAAAAAAGTTAAAATTTTTAATTTGTGGTGTCCTGCCTTGTAAGGGTTTTGTAAATAATTTCAAAAAGTGTCTGGTCACTGATTTTTGGAAACAGAATTGCACCATTTCAGATTCACTCATAAACAGTTATGTGTAGGTAGGATGTGGGAATTGTCTAAGATTGACACTTTGTCATTGTTAAGTGAAGAAAAACTTTAAAAGGTTTAGAAAAAATTGTTAAATTTCAGGAACCAACTCAATGAGCCGCTTTAAGACTGTTGTGAATAATTAGGATGGATATAAAAATTCAGAAGAAAAGGGAGTGGATTAAAGTCAATATTGAATAAAAGATGTTTGCCATTCAAAAACAGTACTATGGTAATAGTATGTGTGATGAATTTCATGTGCAGTTCGACCTTGCCTAGGTCCAGGCCAGTGTCTGTGAGTTCAACCAATTCAGGTGTCTTCCCTAACCTAACTGTGAAAAAAAAAATCTTAAAATTGCATGTAAGGTGATCACTGCAAATTTGGCAAATCTAGAGGCTAGTACAACTTTTGCATCAGGAGACCTCAAAAAAAATAATAAATAAAAAAAAAATAAGCAATTTCATCTCTGAAGAGAAGGGTGCCATAGACCTCCCAAGTTGCACTTGTAAAACATCTCCCCTGATAAAATCCTGGCTACATGTTTGACTGATTTATGACAAAATCGGGCCTAGGAATAGGCCATTGCTAGTTCTGTTTTAATCTGTGTGGTGAATTTTAGCTTAGCCTATTAGACTACTACTGAGTTGTGACAAAACTTAGCCTGAGCATTGGTAATGGCAAGGCCCAGGCTATGTGTTATGTGGTGTAAAAGGCTAAGCATAGACCTCTTAAAATTCCATGTTTTGTTTAAAATCTATGCATAGTCCCTTTACAAAAGCAAACCAGTTGATGAGACAACTTAATGAAGAAAAATTATGCAAAAAGTTATGCAGTGCCTTGGTACTTAATTGAACACTTTTGTTCTTGAAAACCATAGATAAATGAAGGTTAGTGAATTTTGCCTGAAATCAAAAGGTTGAACTTCAGGTCTATGTGGAAGTATCTTGAAGGGAGGGAAGGTGGGAGTTCTCTCCAAAGTCCCCGATAACTACCGATTACACCCAGTGAGGTGCTTTTAAAGTACCCCCCCACAGAATTAAGTTTCAAGAATTGTTATGTGGAAGGTATTACTGCAAGGACTACTGGCACTCTTCTGAAGGCTGGCTACATGCATGTACGAAAGTTCATTCTAAATTCATGTCTCAAAAAAAATCTCTCTCGTGTCAAACAAGGAGTATAGACCTCGTGCATATGATACATCACAGAGGGGGAAAGGCACCCTCCTCTGGGAGCAAAACAAATCAACACAGACAAATGCAGACAGCTCACTAGTCAACTAGATGAATACATGCATAGTCTGCTACAGAACAAAGTCTTATCTGTGTGGTGACATGTTCCATTGTTCTGTCCAAAGAGAAAGAACATGTAGGATCTGATAATAGAGTAGGGAACATAACAGAAATATTGTCGTAATAAACAGTATCCTGCTGGAAGCTTATACATAACAATCAAAAGCTAGAAAATGAGAAGGGGTAACTTTTCTTCACATGTGATATGCTGGTACTATTTCGGTTTTAATTTGACGCATAGGTCCAAAGCAGGCATTTGTAATGTATTAAACAGCATGAGGGTGTTTTAGGGTCCTAAAGATGCATCTTCCTGGCAACAAGGTATTGTTACTTTGTATATAAAGTGAGGTGACATAAATAAAATTGATATGCACATTGCGCAGTCACTTTTACCCTCCGACCTTTCCCCATCCTAGTTGCCTGCATCCTCTTAGTGCATGGATTGATACCTGTCTATTCATGCCAAGGGGCCAAAGAATTGGTTGTAGGGGGACCTTCAATTGAGAAATAGGCTCATTCCATCCATATAAATAAAAGTTATGTTAGTCCATTTGCAGCTCTTCTATCTTTATGAGTTATTCGGACATAGGTAATTTATTATTTGGGTCACACTACTGTAGGAGAACCTTTCATTGCAAAAAAAAACTCGTCACCCACCCAACACCTGTGAAAATATTGGCCAGGTGGTAGAGATGGTCCAAGCCAAGCCTTTATGGACAACAGTGACACAACTTGGAAAGATGAATCATAAATGTAGTATTCATACATCTTTAAGAGGCACAGGCAAGGAGAAATTGTATGTTTTGCAAGGTCAACAACTTCAGACAATTTTTAATCAACCCTCTCTACCCATCCCCCCCCCCAATCCCTCCAATCCCCCATCAGCCAGGGAAAAAAGAAAGGATGAGCTAATGATTGTTTAGAATATTTTTATTCACAAAAGTGATATTTCATTTTGAAATCAAAGGTTGCCTGTTTAATATTTCCACTACAAATTAAAAGGAGGTTCAGACACCAAGGTGTAAGCAAGTGTGGTATGAAGAGAGGCTTTGTGAACCCACAAAGGTACACCAAGGTGTCATAGTCCATGCACAAATATGGTTGCAAAAGAGGATGTACCCCACTGAACAGGATAAAGTAATTACTCTGTAGTGCACACTGCAGCCTGTAATTGTAGATGTTCTATGCTCTAAATGATGAGGCCTTCGCCTCTAGAGTATGTTCCTACCCTGGTAGGGTTAGGGCATTGGCAGTTGAGACCTCAACAACAAACTGCTTTGTGCTATGATCACAAAACAGCACCAAGTACATTGGTGCTTTCAAACCTAAAATGTACACAAATTTTGGCTGCTGAATTATGTTGCTTTTCACATCATATTTTGCTGAACCCAGTATTTACTACAAGTTCAGAAACTCTCAACACAAGGTGTTTTATATTTCATGCATGTTTGTGAACACCATTAGAATATTCCTACAGATTTTATGTGAATTGGACAAAAATAAGAAGTGACCATAGGTCACTATTGTGTTTAAGTATTCATTGTTAAAGTACTTTGTTAATAAAATTAACTTATCTTGCCTGCTGTTCACCAACTGTTCAAACTTTTGTTTAGTTCAAAAGTTTAAATATGTTTTTCAACATTTTATAAAGTGCATTTCAGTGTAGCTTTGTACACTTCATTGGTCAGTGTTTTGTCCAGTTTGATTTTCTGCTTTCTTGTTGAAAATGTATTATGGTGCAGTTTATTAGCAGTTCATGCTAGTAAATATATTTGGCCCCTCTTCAGAGTATTCTGCAGAAGAGTGGGACTCATTTCTTAGAAACTGGGGTCTTGAATCACTCCATGTAAGTGGCATGCTTGTTGTGGAAGACTAATATACAAGAAAAGGGGTCTTTTGGAAACTAGTTATACAATTTATGGTGGTATGAATACATTCATAACCTTAATCTCTTTTTCTGTTTATGCCTTATCATTTTATTGGACATTTTTGTGTTTCACAAGCCCCTACAGAACAGGAGAAATGAGTTTACATTTACACATTCACACAAAGGAAAGAAAAAATAAAGAAAAAATAATGAACACTGCCAGCATTCTTTTAGACATGATAACTTTATTTCAATGTACAAGTCTTTTAATGACCTAATTTAGTGCTAGGAGCATGTCATACAACACATTATCAAGAATAAGAATTTGGCATCCAACATACATCAACTTTGTTTCAGCGAGCTTATTACAAAATACTAAAATTCACACTTTTTGCACAAACTGGATATTTTCAGGAATGGAAGAGTGTGCAAACTTGCCAAGTAAAGAATAGAAAACAAAAGCCCTACCCTATCCCCCATCCCTACAAACTTCACTCCCCTTCCCCTATCTATATATAGAATGAATATGAACCGTTTCCTACGATGTTTACATATTAAAAACATAACAGGGGAATGAGAGGGACTTTACTACTATTATAAATGAAAAGAAAAAACCTTCTAGTTCATGTATAAGAATGGCCAGCCAGTTTTATTGCTAGGTTTTAGATTACATGGTAACATTTATTATATCTTATTTCGGTGTTGTTGCAAACATGCACTTCCAGGGCTGTAAATCTGGGAAGGGTGGGTCAAGTTTCAAATTCGAAAGTCCCGGAAATTACTAAAATTTTCTTGTGTCCTGACTTTTAACGGTTTTGTACATAATTTGAAAAAGTGTCTGGTCACAAATTTTTGAAAGCCGACTTGAACCGTTGCGCACTCACTCATAAAACAGTTATTTGTGTGCAGGGTACAGGGATTGTCTAAGATTGACCATTTGTCATTGGTGTGTGAAGGAAACTCAACAGGTTTGAAAAAAATTGTCGAATCTCGTGAACCAACTCAATGAGCCGCTTTAAATTACCAATGTAAAACCCTTAGGGCATACTAATAGTGCAACTGTTTCTGAAATGAAGATTGAAAAAGTAAAGGATAACAGGATAGCCAAATATGGCATGTCCCTCTCATGACATCACAAGATTTGCATATTGAGCTATTTTTAAATGCTTTTTACAATAAATAACCCATTTTGTTATTTTCATGTCACACAAACTTTAAGTAATGGTAGCTCTCTGTGTAAGCAGGCTATATCCTTGACATTCCTGGATATTCCCATATTTTCCACAATTTGCAGAAAAAATCCCGGTTTAAAGTGCCATCAAGGCATCATTTATTTGCATAATTATTTAAAAGTTCATAAAATTTAAAATGAATATTTTATAACTGGATCAACATGACCACCCTCTTTAGAATATGCATCGACTTAGTTATGCTGAAAATTTCATCATTTTTTTCTGCTTCAAAACTGCTATTACATTATTTCATGGCCCCTGACCATTTCCATTTCATGCAAAATGGGACTTCAAAGCAATGTTTGTCTGGCAAGTGTAAAAATTTTGCTCAGTTTTGGAATGTTGCTATGAAGCCTTCCACTAAAGAAGAAGGAACGTAAATCTCAACTGCCTTTGTTTGGGACAGATAAATGTTCCACCTGACCAGGGACAACACAGTTGACCTGTGACCAATGGTGATACTGTCAAATGGGGGCATCCAATCACACATATCATGAGATTCAGTGGTACTGAAATATAAACATACATGTTGTTTTTCACAGTTTGTTATCCTTTTTGCAGAGTTATGGCACCTGGGAGGGGGTGGGACATACCCCACACTTTGAAAATGCAACCCTTCACTAACAATTTTTAACAGGAAATTTTTATGAAAGTGGGCATTTCCCCTCCCCCAACCCCAGCATTTGTGGCTGGCTCAACTTGAACCAACTGGTCGGAAACTGAGCCATAAAACCCTACCCTAATTCACATTCGAGTAGAGATTGATGTTACTGCTGTGCCTCAGTCCAGTTTATCGTTACTTCTGATTGTCATTTTTAGTGGCCGAGTTCATCTTTTTTCAAGCAAAAGCAGTCGCACCATTCTTTCCTAAATTTTTCAGAAAATAAACATCCTTGCTACTATACACACTTATTATATGAGATTACTATTAGACTAAGGAAACTATACAGGATGATCACCCAGCAGAAAAGATTTTATGGATAACTGAAAATTATTTGTGATTAATGATCAATTCCAAGCATCTGGTACATACCCTTAAACTTATCATTTACAACTCTGCATTGCTTTCTTCAATATTGTACAAATATTTAACAAAATCATACAACCCGAAAAAATGCTGCATACTGCCTATGAGTTATGACACCTTAATTTTTTATACAAGCTGCAATATTTTAGGTATGTTTTTACCCAAATTATGATTACTTTGCAGAAAGCACCCTTTGTAATTGTGATATGCCACATACTCTACCAAAACACTTGCTTTCTACAAAGACTTCAACTTTGACCTACAGTTCCAAAATACTCTGACCCAAGGTTCCAAAAGCTTCTACATTCTAGAAACCATCCCAGAATTTCTAAAATTTAATAAATATTACTCAACTTCCAAAAAAAAAAAAAAAAAAAATTATTTCACCATTTGATCAAAACAGCAAATTATCTGAACAATGCAATTCCATTAAAGTACATTCGGCAACAAGAATACAAATTATTAATTCACAAAATACATTATTGTGGCACTGAAAAATAAAATTCTAGGACAAATTTTGCCATCTACTGGCATCAGCAACAAATCTGAACACTTCACAATCTTGAACTCATACTTGAAGATTGTACACAGTGATAATGAGAGTGTTTTTATATCTTTCTTATGAAGAAGCTTTTTAGGTTTTTTCAGTAGTCAGGTTTGAGAGTTGAATCGGCTAAACAGAGCCACCCAAGCACATAGCCAGGATTGTATCATGGGGAGAGTTGGTGTAATGGGAGGGTTTTTGATGCCCGACATGAGGGAAAAGTCTAAGGATAGAGAGGAAAACCTCTATTTTAGGTGTTTTTTGCATTGCAAGATTGGGTCAAGGGGGGGGGGTTCTAACCCCCAAAACCACCCCTGTGGCTATTCCACTGGAGCCACCTAAGTTTTAGCAGAGTCTGAACCCCAAAATTCTGAGTTCTGGTTTAGTCCAAGTCTGCCCTAATCAGGTTCCAAGCCCAGTTAAAGTCCTGCAAAAATATTCAAACTTCATATCCTTGCCTGCAAAATTGGACTTCAACCTTTTGACACTTCTTTCAAATTCTGCATGTTGAAGGAGACATTTAGCTTATTACACCTTTGAACTTAAAAAAGGTCTAACACTTTGACTATTAAACATATTTTAACAGTTATTCACAAGAACAATTGTTTCCAGAAACTAACCTCTTCCCTTTTATTAATATAGAATTTCAATTGGAATACACATTTGTCTAATAAGTTTCCTTCTCTTCCTTTAACCCCTCACTTACATAATAAAATCTTAATTCTCTTAAAGGACGAGCCCAGAGCTGTTAAATACATTGCATGAGTAAACAAGGAAACAGGTTGTCTTGGTTGCTATTATCTGTGGAATGTTATTGAGTTGCTAGTTCTTTCCTTGGTACATAAGTTCTCTGTGGTTTTGTAACTATAAATTTAGGCTTTTCTTTTGTCTGCACAGTTCTATTTCTTTGTAGAACAATGTTGGGTCAGAGGGGGGGGGGTGGGGGGGGGCGAGTTTGATCTAGAAATCAGTTACCGAGAGACTGAATGAGTTAAAGAAAGACATGTACAGGGAACTGAGACCAAGGTTTAAAAAAAATTAAAGTTGAACCTACAGACTTTCAGCCTTTGCATTGTTTAGGAACCCACATGGTACAAAATGATGTCTTTTATGTGCAAAGGTATGGTAGCTAATATGATAATAAAATAATTGACCTTAATAGCAACAGAGGCCCCATAGTATACCATCATACAGAAACATTTATCTTCTAATATGTCTGACCAAACGTTACTTTCTTCATCAAATTACTGAAAATTATCCTTCTAAATGTTTTCATTTTAACTTTATCCATGGAAAATATTCCCCTACCACTTATATTTGTGCGAGAAATGCAAAGAGTAAACTAATTGGATGAAAGTTTACAAATTTTCATACAAATTTACTTCTCTTTGCATGGGTATGTATACACTGCATCTACTACACCATTCAACGAATATCTTTCCTCAGTGATATGTATGTTCCACAGGGGTAACAAGATATAAAAGCACTGTCAGTTACAGAGCATCACATCTGATCTTTACTTCCGTAAACTCTGTGCCTCCTCCAATTTAACAAACTGTATGTAAATAATGTCATACTTGTGAAATTAGCTGAAATGACATGATTTTATCCATGCATCAATTTTCAACAACATGGACCAAGCCATTGATCGACAAGGGCACCTTTCATATAAAATACAATGATCATACACAAAAGCCTTACTCCAAAAAAAAAAAGATCCTGCAAAGACGAAAAAGAGTTTTGAGAACAAAATTAATCACTTACGTACATTTTAGACAGCAGTGACAAATTTGTAAATGCGTGCTTGCAAACTTAGCTGGAAATATTGAAAGACAAAGCTGTGATATATATATAAAATATATGTGGGTATAACTGGCCTGAACTCAATTACAGCACGGAATATGCATACAGAAATGCACAATTTGCCACTTTGTATACTAACTAAATATTTCTTTACATAGGGCTCATCAACTACTCAACCAATGCATTTTGTCCGACAGATTTTTTTTGTTTTTTGATGTAATTGATTACAAATTGCAAGTACTTTTGAACATGCAATTGATTTGCATACTGCTTAAGAAAAATTTCAGTGATTTTTGTCTGATCAAATTATTTCATATAAATGGTTGAAATGGTATTCTAAAATGAGTTAACAAAATAAACGAAGTCTAACTAAAACATAATGATATCATAGTTGATTTACTTTTGCATGAAGAAAACAAATTTGTTTTCTCATTTGCACATATAGCATCCCTCCAAAAAAAAAAAATTAAAAGAAATGTTTGGAGGGTAAGTGTATCTTTCATTTTCACACTGGTAATTTGGGGTTTGTTTAAACGTGGCCTAAAGAAAAATATTCTGTAGTATAGGGTTTCTCGAGTGTTTTGGCCCAAGAGTCACTTTTATCCAAGTTTTTGCATTATCATAACCATTGACTCACTTTGACAGTTCCACTTCTCATTTAAATTTTTGCCTGTGAAAATATTCAGCATACCATTTACAATGTATGATACAAGCCCACTGGTCTCCATTTGAAAATTCTCAGCCAAATGCTCTGCTTACACCCCTGCTTGGACAAAATGGGATTTCAAATGAGCTCAATTTACTATGCTCCACTGATCACACACTGAAATACACCAAAAGCAATCACAGCATATTTATGAATTGAAAACAGATTTCAACTCCCTAAGCATTTGCTCTCTTCACCTATGGTGAATTTTGTCAGAAGTAATCGCAAATATCACAGGAGATGTCATTTTTCATTGCACCCTTTTAAAAAGAAACGTAAACTAGGCCTCTTTAATAAAACATGACAAACTTCATGCTGATGCCTACTGCCATCTGTGCCACCAACCTTTCTCTAGAGCTGTCTCAAGCATTGATCTGATTGTAATGAAGCTGGCTTTTCAGTTAAGCAGGGAAGACACATCCCAGAGCTGAAAGGAAAAAGTATTAAAGAGACAATCACAGTTTGTTTTACAATTTTTCATAACTCTGCACCACATTTGTACATTGACTTAAAACTAGCAGAAAATGATTGGTGATGAGAGTCTAAGGTCGTGTTTGTTTACAGAGTAGTGGCAGCTGTCCCATCTTGAGTCTGTGTCAGGCCTCACAGCACCTCCTCACTTAAATAGAGCTTTTTCTAAAGGTTTCAATACTGAAAATATAGGTTTTTAAAGGTTATCAAGAACCAAAATATAGGTTTTTATAGGTGTACAATATTTGTTTCCCAGCACGACAAAAATAATAAACAGCCAATTCTGACCGAAACTCTCAGTCTTATAACAAAAAATTCATACCAATTTGCAGGTGCCCAAGGAAGCCAATGTCATCCCTATACACTCTTATTTTTAAAGTCATCAGACAAATTCAAAATATAGGTTTTTATTAGTTGTATAGGCTATTTTTGAAAATATATAGGCTCCCAACATGAAAAATTGGTTTTTATAGGTTTCATAGGTTTCACTGTGAGGCCTGCTGTGTGGAACATTATTAATAAAAAAATATTCAGATATTTTCATTCAACACCAATTATCACAAAGCTAACATTTCTTCAGATATGAAAGACCTCTTCAGTGTTTCTATATTCTGGTAAACCATCAGCTCCGAAGGTGAAATGAGGTGCTGAAATGAATGGCTGATACAATTCCCTGTCAAACTCTGATTGCCCCTTTAAGGTGCACGTAAATTTCAGATTCTCTTCACTAAATATTTTGAAGTTTGACTAAGTCTGACTTTTGTATCCGGCAATGTCATGTTGATCAATCACAAACATAGGGGTACAGGGGTAACTTTCTGTGAGGGGGCAAGAGCATTTTTTGCCTGATTAATGGCACCATTTATCATGTTTTGCCCAAATAGACCAACTGCTTTGCATGAATTGGGAAGGCACCCCTGCCTCATACCCCTATGATCACAGATTCAGGTCAGGTGACTATGCTTATTTTAGCAAATGAGTTGTAAAGAAGCTACAGAAGGATAAGCAAGTAGATTTACAACATTAAACTTACTTTAATAACTCTCTCTGTTCCACATGTAACCAGCTGACCTTTGACCTCGTCCATATGCATGGATACAACGTTTTGTTTGACATCATGGAATGTTGCCATTGGAGCTCGTCTAGAAATGCAAAGATAGAAATATGATTAAAAAAAATTAAAGCTTTCAGAATAGATACGTTTGAAACCCCTTCTATACTTTAAAGGGTAAACTTCTTATATTCAAAATATGCCCTAAAATTATGTAAATTTTACTTCCCAGAATGAGTGTTTTCATGCAAATGTGTTGATATTTACCATAAAAGGTGCAAATAGTAATGCATGAAAAATAGATGGAGATCAGCTAACATTACACAATATGATGTAGAGTGATTTTTCTGTTACAGACATAGCTTTAGGCAATAAAGTAGGTTTGTGTCTGCACTTAGAGGAGTGAACGATAGCTCTTAGGAGGTGTGACCAGTCACTAAGAGTGCTTTCAAATTAATCTTGAGCATGAGGTCTGAACCATTCCACCCACCCCTTGAGATTAACCTTATATTGTTGTGATAGCTCTCTTACTAATAATAAGGTCCAGAGATTTTGATCTATCCTAATCAGATCCCAAGCCAGGGTTCAAAAACCTGTGTGTAAACGCTAGGAGGATCAAGGTGGCCCCTAGATTAAGGCACTTAGGAGGCAAGGTCCCTTTTGTTCCTGCATAATTCACACAAACTTAAAACTCAGAGAGGTACAGTAGACAAAGTTGTCAGAAGGCTTATTTGACTACTTCCTGTTTATTAATCATTTAAAGTGGGCTTTGATTCACAGCAGGGCATCTAGTATGAAAGCAAAATTTTTGATCTCGAAGGGAGGATCTGATCTAGATCTGATTTCCCCCTTGAGATCAACTCTCAAGTGTGAAAGCATCTTGAGTTGGTGGAATGGAAAATGTCAAAACTGTCTGGATGGAAAGAATAGGCAGTATAAAATGTTAGGAACCAATACATGACAAAAGATGACACATTGTTCCATAGTAATGTTGAATATTAAATGATCAATTCAACAGTTAACAAATTCCTTTGAACAATGTACTGGTAGTTATCCAATGAAAGTCCACTTTTAAAAGAAAACTAGAACTGACAAATTGTAAACTCACTCTTCATCTGTGATTTCTTGTGAACATGTTTCACAGACACGAACTTCAAATTCGAAGCCCATGGCTGGAAGAGTTGATCTAAAACAACTGCATTTGTCACAAAGAGCCTGGCCACATCTTCTGCAATGGTGCTAAAAATGAAGGGAAAACAAAAGCCATTTTTCATCCCAATCATTCAAACAAATTCCATGCACAACAGAAGATGAAAACAATAGCTTTAATTAAAATTCTACAGATTATATATAAGAATTAAAAGTAAACTGCTTTTTAATTCTTTTTGAGGAAAAATGGTTGTTTATTGGAAAACCAACCTTTAAATTTAGGTTGTCCACACCAGACTTACATTGTCCTGGACAACCATGAAAATCATGTGCAGTGCCTGCAAATATGCAAACAGATATGCCAGAATGGTTCTATTGGAAAAGAAAACTTCCCATCTTGCCTTGAACATCTTTCAAGTAAGATTCAATTGCTCTTATGACAAGAAAGTGATATTCTACTAGAAATAATCATGAGTTTGAAGCAAATAGATGTGATGTCTGTGATGTAATAGCTTTATATAAATGAACTATTTCTTTTCTTTCTGTTCACTCTTGTCTGGTCATTATTCTGGTAAAAATCAGACTGATTTCATTTTTTGGGGTCAGCATCTACAATGAAAATGTTTCAATTTGCAAATCTGTATGAAGCTAGTCATTTAGATGGGAGTTAATGGGCATACCAGCATGAATGTGGAGTGCCATTACTACAACTACTGGAGAAAGGAAAACAAGCCAGTGAGCCACAACTGGATAAAAGGCTGTGGTCGGCTTGACTTGAACCAATTGGTTGTTTTTGTTTTCCTTTTTTCAGCGCTTGGTTCTTCTGTTGGAATGACAAAATTTAATTGTCCCTCTTTCTTGGCTGTTCCAGCTTAAAATGATTGGAAAGTGCATGGGTTCAATAATCTCTACTTTGGGAGGACTTGGTTCTGTTTTGGTACTCTGCAGGGATTTGTTTTTAGTTGCACAATTTGTTTTTTCAGCTCCAGCACTCAACCTGAACATATCCTTGTTACACAACTGGTTGATTTGATATTAAACACTCCATGAAGCAGTAACTATCAACCTGACAAAATGCTACATCTAAAGGTAAGTTAGGTAACTAAGTTTAATTAATAGCTCCATTGATAAAAATTTCCATGGGCAATGGACCAGGAGGCTCCTACAGTAGTAGCAGCTATTGAAAAAGAAAATGCCAGAAACAAAATGTAGTTAGTTACATAGGGTTTTATGCCTCAACCTGTATCCTTCCAGGCTTATCTACAGCAATGTCCATGGCCTTTTTTCCAGTTGTGGGCACTGGATTGTTTTGCCTACTACGTTGTTTATGTGGAAACAAAATGTAATTACGATTTACAAGATATAGAGATTTCAATGATATTCAAAGATTCCGCTAATATTAAATTCCAAGGACAAACACGACATTCAATTTAAAAAGAAAAACAAAAGGAATCTGAGGCAATGTGCCCACATGACATGACACTGTGAATTTTGTTGAAAAGTGGAGGTATTTTTTCAAAATAACCAATCTTTAAAGACCCAATTCTCTCACCCCAAGCAGTACAATTTTCATAACCTTCTTTCTTAAGCCCCTCCCAAAATTGTCTGAAATGCACCCTCATCCAGACACAATCTCAGTTTATTGCTTCAGGTTGAGTATAAAAAATGCTCACTGTGTTAATTAAAACACTTTCAGCACAGTTCATGCTGTGTAATATAAGCTTTGGTACTTTGCATTGTTTGAATTGGTAGTCAATCAAAGAGCTGAGCCAATTGAGAGTTTCTGTTACCCTATACAAGAAGTGTAGTTTGGGGTGAGAGGATTGGCCCTTTAAAGTGAGATATCTTGAATTGGGAAAAGAGCATTGCACAGGGTTTGGAGGACATGGTCTGGAATATTTTTTCTTCCTTATGACACCCCAGCAAAAAGCCATCAGAATATTCCTTTAAAGAGATGACAAACAACCTCTGACTGACCTCTGTATATTACTCAACCCCGATTCAAAACTGGATCAAAAGCATGCCAATTCAACAGAAAAAAATTGGCTTTGAAGTGATACTAGTAAATGTTGCAAGTTCAGCAAGAGGGTATCATATCTAAAGTTAACAAATTTTCCAACACCCAGATGAATATTCATATAACCATTGTTGCACACAAAAACACTAAATGTATATTCATATTACCATTGTTGCACACAAAAACACTAAATGTTGAATCACGAGTGAGAAAAAAACTTGTATAACCATTGAAGATCTGTCTCGTGTTGTCAAGATAAAGTGCTTTGGTCTACTATTCTCACCTGCCTAACACCAATTGTTTTTGAATTCCACATTTCTTTAATATTCCAAAAGAACGGTTCATTGCACTTTTGACATACATCACTCTCCTGCCATTCTGGTGTCTGTGGGGGAGAAAAGGTCAAAGGTTAGTACCCCACTGGTCCCTGAAAATGCACAAGTTTTAAGACCACTACTGCACAAATCAGTTGTATTATGTACCCTCTGACCTCCAGGAGAGATCATTCAGTGTTCATTAATAACATCAGACAACAGACAAGTTTGAAGTTTCTTCACAGGTTAATGGGTAACATTGTTATGTGTGTTTGAAGATGACTGCGGGATGTAAACGCACGTAAAAACAGAGTGCTACATACGGCTGACCCACCGCTCAGATATTTTGTACCAATTGACCTGAACAGAAAGATCACGCATGCATGCACAGGTTTGAACTTCAAACTTGTCTATTCACCCAACACTGCATACACTTTGTGGTGCTATTTCTGTATAATATGACACATGACAACTGGCACACCTGTAAGGCTTGCTTGACACAACATTTGGAGACTTTGACACATCTCTGTGTCACAACAGGGATGAAGCTGACCCACATTTGACTCACTACTGCCAGTTTGTATCTTCCAATTGATAAGTGAATAATGGTGTCATGTTGTACAGAACGGAAATTCTTTCAAGACAACATACTGAACAAAATGCCACCTCTGCTAGTCAGCAGGAAGTTTCCGGTTATTCACCTATACTTCCATAAAGTAAAATTTAGCTAGAGTAGAAATTCTATCCCCCCCCTGATGCAAACATAAAATCCCACAATCCCAACTAATTCCAAGAATTTTGCTATAAAAGCAGTGCACTTTAAATGTATGTCAAAGTTCTTGTCTGATGTCTTTGTGACTGTCTGTAATATCAGAATTGAAAATGATACAAAAAAAACAATTGTTGCAAAGCAAAGACAGGGTAATGGTAACTGTGACAAAGGATACAAAAAGTCTTTAAAAATTATCTTGACAAATATAAATAAACACACAGAACATGGTCGACATGCGTAGGAGGTATTTGTGTAGGAAGATGGTCAAATACAGTATAGAGTGAAGGCAATTTGATATGATTGATGTTCTATTACTAAACAGATATAATGTAGGTGTCTCTAAAAGCTGGTGTTAAATGACATTTCTGTATGAAACCATGGACCCTGTTCTCTTTATTTTACAGACAAATGAAATACTGATGAAAATTGAGACTTCAGACCGTCTTAATTTTGTTTGTTGCATTGAAGTTGTTCTCAATTGAATTTACAAGAACTTTGTGTTGCTTAATAGTCATCCATGTAACAAGGTGTAAACGCTAAGATAAGATGGGATTTCAATCGTCTGTAAATCTGTCTACCCCTTTTCTTTTAAAATGTACGTACATTCATACAGAACTTGAACTACATATGGGCATCATCTTACTAAGTGCAAACCTAAAATGCATGAAGTGGACATGGCTTTTTGTTTGCACTTAAATAGCAGATACAGCAAGACAAGAAAAATGGGAATGTCACATTTGTAACAAGTATGTACCTCCAGCTGCACTTTAAAGTTGTGTCATGTACAAAATACGTGAAGATCTTTTTTATTCAAGGGAATGCTATTCTACTTTTCTGCTACAAAAAAACTTGAACACTTTGCAATTGACAATTTTTTCTCTGTGGATCTGGGGAATTCATAATCCCAGAAGTTTGTTTCATAGAAATAAGTGAATTTGCAGAGGATCTTTTCTCTGCCACCCTTCCTCCCCCTTTCACATCACCCCCTTTCACATCACCCCCTTTCACATCACCCCCTTTCACATCACCCCCTAAAAAAAAAAAAGGTTGACATCACATACAATACTAAGATGTATCAAGCATAACGCTTGCAAAAAGGTACATGCCAATACAGGGCATTAATTGCAATTTTTTCCTATGAAATTTTTATGGATATCCTTCCCTGGCTCATTAAGCATTTTATCCTTCCCCTCATGTTGCCTACCTCTTGCCTTTTGGCCGCCATGTTCCACACTACCAGTCGACTGTCTTCTCCACTTGAAAAGAGCTGACAGCTCTGGTTACAGTAAAATAAAGCTTCGACTTTGCTCCTGAAAATTAAATGACAAGCTTTCGTGATTAGAATGAAACTTTGACAAGAAAGTTGCAATAACAAAGTTACTTTTGTAACCATGTTAACACATTAAAGGCCAAACCTCTCACCCCAAACTACAATTTTGGTACCCAGGTGACGAAATTCTCAATTGGTTCAGCTCTTTGATTGACAGCTAATTCAAACAATGCAGAGTGCCAAAGCTTATATTACATAGCATGAACCGTACTGAGAGTGTTTTGATTATATAAATTGAGTTTTTCTATACTCACCCTGAAGCAATAAACTGAGATTGTGTCTGGATGGGGATGAATTTCAGACAGAGGGGCTTAAGTAAGAAGGTTAGGAGAATTGGTACTGTTTGGGGTGAGAGAACTGGGCCTTTAAGCTATTACTACCATACTTGGGTATGCTTTGTTGCTATACACATAACAGTGCAGTAGGATTAAGCTGGTCTGTTATTGTAAAGTTTGTAGTAGCAAAGTGTGGCCGGAACTTGCAACTGCTACAGCTTGGCCGAGACAGATGTAGCTTGACTGTTTTGATATGATGCCTTACTGCACGAACAAATTGCTGCTGCAGCCTGGCCAAGACAGCCCCAGCTCTTGACTGTTTTGATATGGTGCCTTATTACATGAACAAATTCACTTGTTTCTTAAATTCTCCTTCCATTCACTGTACCTAGAGACAGAAGTTTTTCATTTCATAAAATTAGAAAATGGAATTTTTGAAATTTTGGGACTACAATATTTCTATGGCAGTAATGTGCAAAATGGCATTCTAAAAATAAAATTTGGTTTTTAGAAGACCTAAAATGCTCTAACTATACTAAAGTAGATATGTTTTGTTTACTTACGAATGACCCTGGAGTTCGAATGCTGTTCCCTTATTTCCCCCAATATCCCAAACAATGATCGACTGATCAAAGCTGCCTGAAAACAATAACTTCTTGCTCTTATCCCAAGCTAAGCTTCTGATGCTACCTGTGAATGAAAAGATAGGTCAAATAGGAGGATATATATAATAAGCACCAGAAATTGTTCTCATTTGTCAGAGCAGTCAAAAGGCTTTTATGATACACTACTTCATTACTGCTTCAATTTCTCAACAGGCACATATTTGTCTCAATACATTATTTTTTAGGTATCAATAGACCGACCCTTACCGCAGCACAAATTAGGAAGGACTGGGAGGTAGAATGTTGGCAATGTTTGACCAGAACAAAGTGCCACAGGAAGATGATACACACACCAAATCCTTATCTCTAAAACCTCCAGTAATTGCTAGTTGGCAAAAAGAGTTTATGAATACGCACTTGCAATAGTTAATGCTTTGTCACGTGTAAGCATTAGCATAGCCAGGATTGTGTCGGAAGGGGGGGGTGGGGGGTTGGTGCACGATATGAGTGAAATGTCTAACGGGAGGGAGGAAAAACAGCAAATTTAGGTGTTTTTTGCCATTATTTTCCTTTCAAGGTTGGGTCATGGGGGGTTTTAACCCCCAACCCCCCCCCCCCATGGCTACGCCTCTGAGCACAAGACATGCCCTCCTCAGACCTCCAGAAGGGATCCATCAATGTTTGCAAGGAGGGTCAACTATTTTTGTGCAATGACCCAAGATCTCATAGACTTGATACATTCAGAGCTCAACAGGGATTCAATATGAAATAGCAAACAAATGAGTTTTCAAGTCAGTTATAAATTGTTCAATGGAGAAAGAGTTCTTTACAAACCATGGAAGATCATTCCATAGTTGACCCTTTACCGTTGTTTGGGTCCTTTTGGACCCATGCGGAGAGCTTGGCTGTCACACATCTTTACTGCTTCACGGGTAGCTCGAAACTGCGAGTAGCTACACGAAAATGCGGCCACAACAGCGAGAGAGACAATAGTTTAAGGTCACCCGGTCAATGACCTACGGAAGCCGATGCAGGGCGGACTGCGTCCGCTTTTCCGCCCACTCCCGAGGCGTGCAAATATGCCCCCATCAGAGCACAACGATAAAGGGTTAATCTAAAATATCTGCACCACTCCGCTAAAGGTTTATGTGCACACACGCAGAGACAGTGGCATCAGCTTTGCAGTAAACACACTCCACAGGCTTATTTTAACCCTTTCCCCGTTGTTTGGGTCCTTTTGGACCCGTGCGGAGAGCTCGGCTGTCACACATCTTTACTGCTTCATGCAGAGCTCGAAACTGCGATTAGCTACCTGAAAATTCGGCCACAACAGCAAGAGAGACAATAGCTTAAGGTCACTGGGTCAATGGCCTACGGAAGCAGATGCGGGGCGGACTGCGTCCGCTTTTCCGCCCACTCCCGAGGCGCGCAAATATGCCCCAATTGGAGCACAACGGTAAAGGGTTAAGCAGATATTATAGCAAAGACTCCATCCCCACATGGTGGGTAACGTATGATTATACATTTAAAAGGGAATGAAAACTGCATCAAAGGTCTAGTTAGGTAAGAGTTCCTGTAGATAATAAGGAGCAAAACCATGGATGCACTTGCAGGTTAGGACAGTAGAAGTACTCTATGATGGATACATTGCTATACAGAAAGCCAATGAAGACAAGTAAGGACAGGGGTAATATGGTCACTAGATTTGTTAAAAAAATCAGCTGAGCTGCTGATTTCTGAATTCACTGTAGTTTTGAAATTTGACATCTGGATAAACCAGAGAAGGGGCTGCTTCCATAATCAAGGCACAATGTTACAAATGCATGAAACAACTTTTTGGTAGTGTATGTATCCAAGAAATGTCGTATTTCACCAATTTTATGTAAAGAAAAAAAAGGAGAATGAACAGCAAGTTAGAGTTTTACGGCCCAGTTTCCAACCTACTGGTTCAAGTTGAGCTGGCCACAGCAGAGTGAAACACATTTATATGCTGCGATAGGCCCAGGTACAGGTCCACAGGCCGACATGACGATACTCAAGAGATACAATGGATACCTGATATATAAATGACATTATGGGTGGGGGGATGTGAGTATAATGGAAGGAAGACTTTAAGAGGCAGTTCAAGCCTACCTGAATGTCCATTCAAGCATGTAATCAGCTGGTGTCCATTATCACTGACCCTTATGATGGTGATTGTTCCTGAGTAATCACCAACAAATGTGTGCCTAGACTCGTCATCAAATCTGGATCACAGGTTAAAGAAATGTTGCTATGTGAATAGTGTTTCACGGTACCACTGATAATTGGTACCGTCAGTACCGCCACAAATGGTACCGGTAATACTGTAGCACCGGTACCAGAAGAGTAAAAAAGTAGGATTTTTATCACATGCAAAACATCCGTAAAAATACCATGCATTGACATAAGTGAAGTCTTCTGATAATCCCTGCCTCCTGTTTCAGTATTTTTTATAACGTTTAGTCACCCCACACTCAACAAATCAGTAAACAAAAAAAGAAATAACCTCTCTGCAAATTTAGCGTCCAATAAATACGGGACAGACAATAAATCAGCGCCGTACATCCGCACCAGAGCTAGACCCCACAAGATGACAAAAGCACTCAGAATTGTAATGAAGATTGCAAAAATAATTTCTGCAAATAATGACAATCCCCTCCTAAAGTATAACCAAAAGTTATTAAATAGCACTTCACAAAAATATTTCCATAAAAGACTGATTCATCAAGCTTTCTTCCCACCGAGTTATCACTATCAAAACTAAATCAAAGTGCTTCATGATTGAATTTACGAATGCATCGCGCAGCAATCCGTTGTGCAATAACACTATACTGTTCTTCAGTACGTAGGCTATCAATACAACAAAGCAAGTGAGTTGATCAGGTGAACTGAACACGCAAGCCAATGTTTTAAGCGGGGTTTACTGTGTGTTCAGTCCCATTGCTTCACTGTTTAAATTTCTGAAAGAACGTTCGTTACGATCGTACCAAAGTTTTTCTTCCACAGACATAGACACTGAGCGTTATGGAGCAGTCCCATTACATCACTGTGTTAGAATCAGAAATCGTCGATGCAACGTTCATGTCAGAGCTTGCAATGCTATGATTCTTTGACTGCTTACAACGAATTTCTCACTCGTATAATGTTGTGTGCTATCATAACCAAAGTGAATTCTATCAATCAACGCATGGTATCTATTCTTAATACACCATGTGAAAGCATTTGCTGATGAGCAGCGATCGTTCCGGGGTTGCGCAGAATGTCGAAAGAAAGCAAGGGCCCTGTTAGTGTGGAAGGTACTAGTTCTGTGAAAGTAACGTTAAACGGCACTTTCCGAAATTCTTAGGGGGATTGGTGACTGAAATAGTGCAAACAATTATCAAGTGAATGTTCCCTGTTTGTATTGCAATGCTTAGAGACACTGCGCATTTATCAAATGGGTTTTTGTTTCATTCAAGTATCGTTCTAATTCAAATGCTTTATTTTTGAGAAAAGATTTTCACCTCAAAGTTGACTTATCGTGTCCGTCTAAATACACAATGTGAAGGTGAGGCTAGCGCTGGCAGGGATTGTTCTGAGATTGCACAGAATGTCGAAAGAAAGCAGGTTCCTTTTTAGTGTGGAGGGTACTAGTTCTGCGAAAGGAACGTTAAACAGTAATTTCCAAAATTCTTAGGGGGGAATTTGTGACTGAAATGGTGAAAAATGATTATCACGTGACTATTCCCTGTTTATATTATGTTTAGAGCCACGGGGCATTTGTCAAATGGATTTTTGTTACATTGTAGTATCATTCTATTAAATTTAAATGCTATAATTTTGAGAAAGGATTTTCACCTTACAGTTGAGTACCAGTCTCCACAATACTTCGGTACCTTTAGGTTGGTGGTACCATACCAGTACCAGTACGTACCGGTACTTATGGAAATACCGGTATACAGTGAAACCTTGTATGTGAATATGTTGAGAAGATGAAAACAAACAAATGTGAATTTTGCAACTTTATCCCACTTTATTTAGAGCATGAACCTCTTGCCTAATTAGGAGACTTATTAAGTCAGAATGGAGGCATGCACTCACAGCATGTAGAAAACCAGAATGCAAAAATGCATTGAGGTTTCGATGATACATAAATGTTTTAAAGAGTACCATCATGCACCATTACCTTCTCATTCAAATGTTATACTAGCATGTTCAAAAAATAATTTTGTCATTCCTGATAACCTTTTGACCTCAATAAAAGCCATACATAACTAGACAGGCAAACAACAGACAGACAGATGGACAAACAACTATCTTGAAAGATCGTAGGCTACTTAAAAAGGTTCCTAGACTTTGACCCCTGGAGACCCCAGATGACCTTTCGTTTCTGCCAAAAACAATGGGGATGAATCGAGCGTGGAAAATCGCAATTATTTCGCCTAAATTGAGATACTTGGCATCTCTGCCTTTGACCTCTGCCAAAAACAACATAGCCTAGACCATTTCCTGACCATAACCCATCCACATACCATTACCAAATACGAATTCTATTCAAGTTTCCTACCTTGAGATATCGCATTAAAATGTCAAACTTTGACCCCGGTGACCTCAGATGACCTTTAACCTCTGCCACAAACAAAAGGAACCACTTCCTGACCATAACGCATCCACATACCAAACAATGAAATTTATCCAAGCTTCCTATCTTGAGATATCATGTTAACGAGATTTTCAGACTTTGACCCCAGGTGAACTTTGACCTCAGCCAAAAACAATAGAGAGCATCTACTGACTAAAACGCACCCACATACTAAATATGAAATCTATCCAAGCTTTCTACCTTGAGATATCGTGTTAAAAAGATTTTCAGACTTTGACCCCTGGTGACCCCGTATGACCTTTGACCTCTGCCATAAACAAAAGGAATTACTTCCTGACCATAACGCATCAACATACCAAATATGAAATTAATCCAAGCTTTCTACCTTGAGATATCATGGTAACGAGATTTTCAGACTTTGACCCCATGTGCCCCAGGAGACCTTCGACCTCCACCAAAAACATTACAGACCATCTCCTGACCAATCAATCAAGCAATTTTTAGAGAATTGCTTCCATTGAAGGTTGATATATATCGTTACACCACACACCAGTAGCTAGAACAAGTTTCAGTATTTCAAAGCAACGATCGTTCACAAAGTATAGGCTAGGCCACAATACAGTATCCACCGCGAAAGTAGCCGACGAGCCCTATGCAGACAGCTGCAGGTCCCACTACGATATATTTAATTTTGACACTTGCCCAATCTACCCCATTTGTTTCATTTCTAATTTCCTCCCATAAGTAGTGTGGCTTGAAGCCACAACAAAAACTAGGCCTACGGCCTAGCCACCTACGTTTACAGAACAAAATGTAACGTTAGAGCTAACAATAATAGGCTACGATCAAATCTAGACATCGTAGTTTTCACCGGTCATTTTATGTTTAAGTTACCGCCTGAGCTGTACTGTGTAAATAGTGGTACGTACGTTCGCAGCACATAAACAAGACCTGCTAGCTGCTATCTACATGCAGAGTGCATGTAATATACATGCCTTCAGCTGGCTGATCGGCTCGCTCGGCGTGTATCGTTAAAAGCGCTTAGAGAATGGGTGTACTTCAATTGGCAATAACATGACACCCTCCCTCAATAATTACGTTCGAAGCGGGGAATCCCCAAACTTTTAAAGAAGCCGCTTCATTCATTAAACGCAAGCAGCCAATCAGTGAGTACGATTCTTCCCAACAGAAGTTCGATTTTCAGCCGGCTGCTAACTTGTGCAACTGCTGCTATGTACGCTGTTGTGCTTGATAAACAGCGATGGAAACATTGTGTCATTCATGACTTACAAACACTCCTACGTGATACAAGGACAGGAATAACATGGTTAGAAAGCTGAACTTGTAATTTTTTGAAATTTGTCGATTTCAAGTTGAAATTTTGGGAGACGTACGCTAGTAGCGAATTGACAAGTGGCTGTTGAAATTGAACTATTACGGTGAAGTGCACAAAGGCGCACAGGGCACTTAAAATACACTGTGGTGTATGCATACGTTTAGTGCTTTCAAATTGCATTGTAAATTTTGTTCATTACAAATGTATTGGCAGGGTTCGTAGCCCTTCATGGATTCAAAATTCAAGGACTTTTAAGGACTTTTCAAGACCTCTTAAAAACTTTTTAAGTACTATATAGAGCGACTTTCACTCGGAAATTTCACTGAGATCGATCAAGCGCATGTGCATCTAAACTCGTACTTCCAGGTATCAGCTGTAATTTGCTTTGATGTTCAAACCATCAAACTGAAAATGGAAGCAGGGTCATGTACTGCATAATGCTGGGATGTCTTCAAATACTGTATGCATGAAAGAATCAACATTTACTTGAAAATAAACATATACAAAATCCATCAAAGATAACAATGCATACAGCGTGGCCAGTAGATCACCGGTTGCACGCAAAGACCAATTTGTGACAGAGCCTAAATGTTGTAATGTTCCGTTTTGTTAAAATTCCCTTTGAAATATTCTGTTTGCATTTTTTCAATTACGAGTCCCTTTGATTTTTCTCTTCAGCTAGTATGAATAATGGAAAATTCCGATTTCATAAAATGAAAATAGCCTCAGACTGTACAGCTGGTTTTGTACCAGAGGTGCCGCATCGTATGTGCATGGCAAGCTGATGCAAACACAAGCCTACGAAGTAGCTTACTAGTGTGGTGTACGAGTAACATTTGCCTGCCATGCAGGGCATCTCACTAGTGTTCGAAAGATTATGCTATAATTGATAATACCCGATTATTCAATTTAACAATCGGACCTGATTCCCAGTTACAGATCACCGATTATTGGAAAGAGGGAAGTAACATGTTTGTCACTTTAGTACGTGCCCCTTGCTTCGTGCATATCGTATTATCATAACCAGTTCAGGATGGAAAATATTGGGAATATTTCTGGATATCATTTTTGTAGGCGAAATATTTTCACTTTAAAAGTGGAGATACAAATCCAGCCTTAATACAGTACAATTATTTGCAGTAGATATCACATGCCCTTTGATAATTTAGTTCTAATGCCAACATCATGCTCTGTCTAGTTTTCCTCCCCCAATCATGTCGGAAAATTGCATTCTTTTACTGTACTGGGTTGTAGTTGCGTTAATGCACTGTAGCTACTCTCCTGTTTTAACAAACCCCATGTAAAGCAATCATGATAATCTTAGCAGTTCTGGGCACCGTATCACATGGTTCTTTTCCGATATAAATATCCCCGTATATTTTCAGCAGTTCTCGTCCAAAATTTCCGTCTTGTTTAAAAAGAATCTGCAACTGAAATGAACATAAGTCCGATCCCCGAAAAATCCACGTTCAGAGAGATTTGTGGCGCCGTTTCTAGGTGAATTTAGCACGGGGCTCACACGGCTTCGCTAGCCGGTATTACAAGCGCGATCGTCATAACACAAACTAAACGGGAAAATTTGTCTCGAGACCGAGTATTTTCACACACTAAATCACATAGGCGAAGGCGCAAGTTGTGATTGGCTGCCTAGAATCAACGCAATTGAACCAATCACGAAGCAGGGGCTTATTTAAATTTTGCAATGGATCTTACGCATATGATGTCACCGAGCAAAATATGATGCCTTATTTGGCGGTACAAACGGACACGCACGTAAGTGTAGTGCATGCGTAGGCCAAGAAGCTTGCTGCAAGAGACCACGTGCAATTACTGTTTCGTTTGCAATGACGTAGTATGGCAACATTGCTGAAGTCCTACTATAAACTAGAACTGCATTTGCTTGCAAATACGCAGAATTGTAGTGCGTGTTAGAGAAGTCTTTTCAGTTAGTACAGTAGCCCAGTTTTTATTTGAACTTTAGGATTTGTTCATGGCGGGAAGAGGGGCTGTTGTTTCTTTTTGGCCACTCCTCTCAACCCTATTTCTTGATAGTACAAAGATGGACCACTTGTCTCCCAGCTCCTTGGCTGGACGCATAAAGAAATCATAGAAGAGTAACCAATGATGGAGTAAATCCGGACCTTCTATGCTAATAGTCAGTCACTAGCTTTATTTTGAAGCATATTTGCCAACAATGAAGCAAGTGCTGAGTAGTCCTTGAGCAAGACCGTGTAATGCGCTTAACTGTAGGACCTACTCCGTATACAGTCTAGTGTGGAGTAAAATGAAGTGGACGAAGCATAGTCCCGTTCAAGGACTCGTGCTGAGTAGCCTACTTAGCCATACGTTATGCTCTGTTGTGTTGCTTACTCCTGCCTGAAATGGTTTTATCGGTTCTCGACTCCTCTTTCACCGTTCTTTATGTTAAATAATGACGCCCTTTCAAGCTCTCTGACTGCACCGCTGCATGCATATGACAACTGTCTCGTGGAAGGCCGAATAACTGTTGACGCTGTGTGTTTTAACATCCGTGTTTCGTTAATTCGCAATGCATGCTACATGCATGCTGTCAAACCGTTTCGGTCAGACTGCTGTCAAAATAGCTTCTGCTTTTACCACTGAAATAAAGCATGATAATAGAACTACAGCACAAATCGCTTAATCCAATGCAGTAAAGCCAATTCGTTCCGTACAGGGAATTGGCAATACCCTGCTCCGTAGTAGCTAGATGAAGATACTGTACAATGTCTTCATACTGTTCAACGATAGTGGACGCAATGGCGCCGTGTTACGTATACCAGTTTGGAAGCAGCGATTGATTCTCCAGGCTTATCACTTCAGTGTGAAAAGGCCGAACCACATTACATCGCGTTTTCTGGAAATTTATCCGCAATGCTCTTTCATGAAGCTAACTCCTTAAATCAGCCTTGTAAGTGTAGTATTTGCTTTTCTGAAGTTGATTTTTGTTTGAAGACGGCCACAGATTGCACTTACTGCTATTGTTAAAGGGGAAAACATGGATATTTGTACGAACTAAGTTACGGTACGCGCAGGGAAATGAGTTGTGGGCCATAACAGGCTTCACAAAAGAAATTGTCAGTCGGCCAGTAAATGCCAATATTGTAGTGCGGCGCACTACAATAATAACATTACGGAAGGAATGCTAGGAATGACTTAATTTATGCAAGATAATAACCACCGAACTTCACAAGATTCTAGGTGCGAAGTGTACAAAACGTGCACAGATATGTATGCAAAGCTTGTGGATTGGAAAACTGAAACGGCAAAACACTGCAGCCAGATAGTCTGTACTATGTATTTTTTGCTGAACAGTTGGTACCGCAACTTACGCGGTGCTTTCTGCAAGACAGGGAAAACACCTTGAATGCACTTCTAAATCGAATTCCAAGTAATAGTACCAGGTTATAGCAGAAAACTTAAACATCAAACGATCATTCCCATGGCAGGGGTAAAATTTATACGTTTGTGATTATCAATGCATCCTGTTTTAGCGGGAAGTTAAAGGATTGGGTATTTACGGGAATTTTAACGAAATTGAGAGCAAGTTTCAGGTATATTTAGCCCCTTTTTCCAGTTTGCAAATAATAGGTGGTAGTGATCGGTTGAATGGCAGAATTGCCGCTTATTTATCGATAACGGAATGCCGATTACTAAACCGATGATCGGTCGAACACTACATCTCACCTGGAAGTACGAGCCATGCTGTTTGAACTTAGTACCGCTTACGTACGTTCGGCCTCAGTTTTTAGTGCTCAACATACTAATCTTACGGTACCCATACCGAATGCGGCGGCTAGCACTATTGGTCAAGCTTAACAAAGACACTGGAGGCCCAATATTCCAGCCGCTGGGATATAAATGTTTTCTTTTCGACTAGTTGACATGAATTTTGTTTATGTTGGGATGAGTTACAGCTCATGCAGGCATTTATCCCCCTCTCCCCCCCCCCCCCAAATTAATTCAGAGTTCTACGGATTTCCTGCATCATCAAAATCATGCAAAAGTGAAAGTTGTCATATCAGTTGACATGTTATGTACGAGCACTGCGCAATACAATATTGCAGTACATGGATTACGTCCTGTCGTAATCTCGTAACATTAAGGACCTACGGTTAACATTTGCCAAATGGTTATGCACACAAAGCAGGGACTAACAATATGATAGGCTGTATACTGCCGATGGAAGAAGCTGGTTCTGCCTGCCGAAATGATATCCTGCCACAAGCAAACGGATAAGACTTTAGCAAACCTGATTGATCAAAATTACGGCTATTAATTATGAAATCTTGTATGCCTAAGAAATAAAACATACACAGACAAATTTTACACTCCAAAACTTTTTTCAAGGACATTTTCAGGATTTCATGACCTCATTTTTAAATTTAAGGACATTTCCAGCACTTTTCAAGGCTCACAAAAATTCAAGGACTTTTCAAGGTTTTCAAGGACCGCTACGAACCCTGATTGGTGGTGTTGAAGTAAAGCCTGTCACAACAGGTTCCATGTTTGGGGTTCACGGATTAAAACGTCCCCCATGACACCGCACACAATCACATGTAAACTACAGGGGGTTGGGTGGATAAAAGGTGAATGTCATAGCTCTGCGCAATTTTTGAGCTTGTTGTTCATACTGTAGACATCGATTGCTTTGTCAAGGCAGCTAAACTTGTGAAGAAGGACTATACCTTGTTTACTTAACGCAAGCCAGAGTCCAAGGGCATGAGATGCGATTAATCGCATGTACCATTTTACTAAACGATTACTTGGCTGGCGATTAATGGCTAATCGCTGACAGCCCAAATACCAAATATGAAATCTATCCAAGTTTCCTACCATGAGGTATCGTGTTAACAAGATTTTCAGACTTTGACCCCTGGTGACCCCAGATGACCTTTGACCTCCGCCAAAAACAATAGGGACCATCTACTGACTATAACACATTCACATACCAAATATGAAGTCTATCCAAGTTTCCTACCTTGAGATTTTGCTTTTAACAAGGTTTTCAGACTTTGACCCCCGGTGGCCCCAGATGACTTTTGACCTCCGCCAAAAACAATAGGGACCATCTACTGACCATAACACATCCACATACCAAATATGAAATCTATCCAAGCTTCCAACCTTGAGATATCGTGTTAACAAGATTTTCAGACTTTGACCCCCGGTGACCCCAGATGACCTTTGACCTCTGCCAAAAACAATAGGAACTATCTACTGACTATAACACACCCACATACCACATATGAAATCTATCCAAGTTTCCTACCTTGAGATATTGCTTTAACAAGGTTTTCAGACTTTGACCCCCGGTGACCCCAGATGACCTTTGACCTCCGCCAAAAACAATAGGGTTCTTCCTCTCAATAAGGGGCATCTGTGTACCAAGTTTGAAAACTGTCGGAGTTTTCCTTCTTGAGATATCGTGTTAACGAGCAAAGTGTCACAAACACACACACGCACACACACACACACACACACACACATACATACATACATACACACATACGCCATCATGAATGCATAGGTTTCTCTTAATCACCGAAACCAATAAAATGGGGGGAGGTCACTTCTGAGAAATTTATGTATTTGAATGAAATATTAGCCATTGGAGAGAAATTTAAACATGCATTTTGCACACAAACTGGAACGTGGAAACTTTTTTCACCCTATCAATGGTTACAAAAAACTTCATTTGAAGCATTAAGAATTCAAGCAATGGGAGAAATATTGAAAGCACATCATGGGGGAAGGTTGGAACTGCAGTGCAAACAGATAAAAAATTTAGGAACACATCCATTTGCCCAGATGTGGATAAGTGTAGATGACTAATTTCGTGAATGGACTCTTGCCAATATTTTCCTCAATCACTTATAACATTTAACACAAGTAACTGCTTCGTTGATCTCAAAGATGCACACATTTGCAGAGGAAATGAGAAGATATGAGCCTAAGGTTTGTTTCAATAAAAATTTGGGGTGACTACTTATGCCATTTTGGCCAATAAGGTTTACTTTTACAAGTGAATGATGTGACCAATGATTGAGATCACAAGCTATCACACAGAAAACTTTCATGAAGTCAAACCTGCCCTAAAAGTAACTGTCATTTTTTGTTTTAGTAAATCCCATTACATGGAACATCAGTAGTGAATATTCACATTTTTTTTGAAATGCAAAGGATACTGTAAACAAGTCCCCCAGGCATTGAGTTTATATCCTCCCAACCTTCTCCCTGTTTCACTATCATGCCACTGTAGGAATTTGTCACGACCAACACTGAGAACCAGCTCGGACATGAGTGAGAAGACGACACCTGCAACTCTACTGTCATGAGCTGTAAAAAAACAGGGAAAAGTATTATTACAGGAAGAGCATTGTTAACAGTGGAGACAAGTTTACTCAAACAATTTACCCCATATCCTGTTATGTAATAATATGTTACGCTAGTATGACCCACATTCTGATATAAACAAAGCAGAATGTTTGGATTGGGTTACGTTAGACAGACACAAAAATCCAAAGAAAAAAATGTATCTAACAATGCCAAACAGACAGGATAATAACTTCCTTTTCAGGAAATTTCAATTCCTAATTATCCTGAAATACACTTGCAGTTGCAAAGTGAAACCTTTTTTTTTCATTTACATTGCTCAATGGCCACACAGACCCTCTTGGTGTCACTGACACTTCATGTGTAGGAATGGATCCCCACTACTCTTCCCCACCTCCCCAACCCTCCCTCCTCAAAAAAAAAAAAAAACACTGTCAACATTTTACACCTTCAGTGGTATTAAAAAAAGAATGAATTCCTTTCAAACACAGGGGCATGTGCATATGTGTCTGGAAGGTAAGAATAACTAATGAAAATGGTAATTAAAGTTATATCAATAGCCATGTTTACACTAGAATTTTAGCTTTCATAAAAACCTACTACAGTTCAACTCAACTTCTCTTGCAACCCTCCTCCAGTAGCATATAAAAACCATTCAAAAATGTATAAAAATCACAACACACACATTCCAGACAGAATTATACAAACAATTTGTTCCTGCTGTGCCAATGCAAAGAATATATATACAATACAAAGGCCAAGCATAAAGATGGGAAAAATGGCAAACAAAATTAAAACATGGGCACCTTAGCATAACACAAACCTCCAGAATGAAAGGATATCCTGACTGTATTGCCTTCCATGGAGCACCATTTGAGAAGCCACTTTAGAAACATGTGCCTCATATGACTGACGCACAAATTTTGCATTACTTTTGGTTTCGTCTTGAGGTCGTTTGAGACTCCTTCCTGTTTTTCTAATATTGAAATACTTAAATGAAATCTGATGGGGTGTATTCTCTCTGTCTTAAGGTAAAAGTTTATTTAGTTTAGATTCACTTCCCCTTTAAACTACTCTCAATTTCCCTAGCAGAGAAAGCCAGAGCTGTCACTCGCTCATATAGCAACACTTCAGTTTAAACATGACTACTAGAGACCTTGTCAGAGCAAGTTCGGGTCACGATGTCTGTATGTCACCAATATTATTTCAATGTCGCACTATTTAGGTCCTAATTTGATTTAAAATATACGCAATAGATCTTTTTCTAAATAGCAAGTACAAAGCATTGTGGGATAGAAATTTGGTACATGTTGCTGCTGTCAATGGCAGTTTACTCTGGAAAGATACATCTTCAATCTCACAATTCTTCAAAATCTCCTACTTGAAATGGAGTAAGGTGGTTTTCATTTCTATTCCAGAAACTAGTACAAGGAGCTCTTGGCACTTGACAAAGAGTTCACAAATTAGTTCACACCATGGTAACATGATAACACCTACTTTCTCATTGTGTAGGGGATGGGGGAAACTGCAGTCAAGGGATAGTTTTCTTTTCCTTTTTTTTAATTCTTTGTTTTTTAGGGACTGCGCTGCATTGATATCACTTGGTATCACTTTGGACTGCTAGGTCCGGAAAAGCACAAAATTAAACACACTTAATGGGACAAGGTTTTAGTCGGTGACAATGAGGAGCCCTGATGTTGGTGTTATAACAACACAAAATATTGCAGCATAATATACCATGCCCCTCCTATCTGCAGTCTTGTGGGGCTTTGAAAGGAGGGACAAAGTCAATACACTGTGTTCTGTTTGGAACGATGACTTTACTAACAGTTACTTATAGTGAGGACCACCATTGAAAAACTCTCAGGTTGATGGGGAGCAGAGAGGAGGTGGGTGGCTATCCCCCTCATCCCTAAAGCAAGTTGGTACTGCTGAATTGTAAAAAGAATCAACTTTAGCTACCACTTGCACTTTCTGGTACCCAAATCAGGCCCTCACAACCTATGACACTTCTCTCATTCTTACCCCACTTTGCAAGTAAAATTTCTCACCAATTATTGAAATGTTTATATGTAGTTCTTCTCAAGGGCTCTCGATTTAAAATCAACTTTCTTGGTTCAAAACCCGCCAAAATTTTTGACTTACCAAGATAATCTCGCCTGAAAATAATTCTGTTGTAATCTTCAGAAAAACTAAATTCTGAGATGGATCCATTGTCTAAGCCAATAAAGATCCTATTTGTTTCTGTATTAAACTCCATTGTGGAACATGCACCTGTAAGAAAAGATAACATACACAATTTTAAAGTTGACCAATCTTCATTCCGTATGTATACCTATATATTGAAATAAAAACCAGTAGACAATTTCAGAAGTATTGGCATATGCAGGCCAGGCGTCAAGATGAAAAGCCCCCCTCCCCACAAAAAAATTTGGCCCCCCTACAGACTTTAAAGTTTGTCATTGACTTAATACATTTGTACACATCTGGCCTGTCAGAAAAATATTTACCCCCCCCCCCTTAAGGTTTTGGCCCCACTTCAGTGCCTTGTTTGGCTAAGGGCCTAGGCAGAGGAACTATTTCAGTTTTTACTTACAAAATCTTCATTTGGTCAAGTTTGGAGTGGATACCATTTTTCTAAGTAGCAGTGGACAACCAGCTCACTTTTAAAACATTTTGGAAATCATTTGATTGTGCTTTTATTGATTTTGTGCACTGACATCACACAAAGTCATTTCTGAAGTAAACAACGAAGCTGGCAAGCTGTTTGCAATATATCTAGATTTTGTTCCCATCTGAAAAAGACTACTACAGTTTTAGGCAAAATGAATAGCACACATCCATTTATTGGTCTATCCCCCCAGTGCACACATCAGCTATGATTTGCTGATATACTTGCACTAATATCCACAGGAAGGCCACTTTCTGTTCTGTGATGTCATATAGATAAGAACTCTAACAAATATGCTTATTCAGGACAAATTTTGTGACAAGGGTTGTATAAATTACTCTATCACATTATCAGACAATTAAGTGCATCTTCAAGTACTTAATCCTTCTTTACTGAGAATTTCAATAAGCACTATTTATTTACAGTAATTAAGTGGCCCCTCTTGACCTGACCATCTTGGAAAGACTAAAAACACTTATTTATAGCCTTACTTGGCAAGGAATGGCAGATGCTTGGCCAGTACATCCCACTGTCTCTTTTCAGCCATACTCGTACAGTTCTAAAAAAAAAAAAATTCAGAAAGTTATACATTCCCAAGGTAAGGTTCACAAATTTCCTCAAAGGGAAAATCAAAACAACAAATTTCATTTTTTTCTTTCTCTTGACAGATTAAGCAGGTTTTTATGAATCCATCTGCCAGGTTCTTCCACTTTCATTGGATGAAACTGAAAGTGGAAACTACCCAGTAAATGTGCAAGTTTCATCAAAATTAATGCAGTGATCAATTGGTGTAATATAAATTCCAAATATGGGGGAGTCACTCATTTACCTGGGGAGTATGGGCATACATGTAGGAACAGTGAAAGTGTCATAAAAATGACTGCCAGTTAGATGCATAGGTTTAAATCATATCCCAACTAACAGGGCAGTTTCTGGGATCAAAATTAAGTTTGCTAATGTACGGAGCATTCTTAACAAATTCAATGAGTTTCTTGCACAGATTTCCATTGACAGTCCAGATATAGTTGAGTTACCTAAACATGGCTCCATAGTGAGGTCAGCAACTCTGACATTCAGGTTCCTGGGTACAAAATTTTCAAGCAAGATAGGACTGATACTGTCCATGGTAGAGGTGGAGGGGTTTTACTGTTTGTCAAGGATAGTATAAATTGTGTTGAAGTCACCAGCAAGTTTTCCTGTGGGTGCTGTAACTGTTTGTGGTGTAAACTTATCTTTAGCAATGAGTATGGCACCCCCATGCTTGTTGGTATTGTTTAATGTTCACCAAATTCTTGCGCTGAGAATAATCAGAGTTTGTTCCAAATTTTTAGGAAAATTTCTCCCAAAAGGGCTGTCGTGTTTCAGGATTTTGACTTTCCTGATATTATTTGGCATTCCTGTACTAGTGGGTTGAATGGGAGGGATTTTCTAGAGGTTGTGACTGATGGTTTCTTTACCCAGCATGTTTTGTTTCCCACTCCTGAGGATAATTGCCCTGATTTGGTGTTGAAAATGAAAACATGGTTAGAAATGTAGCTAATGGTGGTAAGGTAGGGTCCAGTGACCATGGCCTTATCTGTTTTGAGTTACGTTGTTTCAGCAATCATAATGGTAGTGACAAAACAATTCTAGATTTCTGCAAGACTAACTTCACTCGTGCTAAGGAGCTTTTAGCCATAGATTGGGTGGCCCCTTTGTCTCACTTAGGCCCTGCTGAGGCGTGGAGTGTTTTCCGAGATGTTGTTTCTGACACAACAAAGTTGTGTATCCCACTTAAAAAATAGGCCTATTTGGATTTCTAGAGAGGTTCTTAGAGCAACTAGGAAGAAACGTAAGTGTTGGCGTCGCTATATGGCCAGTAAAAGCCCAGGTAACTTAGCAGCTTACAAGAAGCAGAAACTCTTAGTTAAAAATTTGGTAAATGGAACTAAAACACATTTAAAAAGCAGTTGGCCAAGGAGGTTAAGATTAACCCCAAATCCTTTCATGCCTATTTGAGGTATAAAGCAGAAACTTAAGGAGGGTGTGGGGCCTCTTAAAGGTGATGATAATACTTTGGTTAATGACCATCAGGATATGGCTAACTTGTTACATGACAATTTTGTATCTGTTTTTACCAAGATATCATCTTTGTTGGGGACTTGTGGGGGTTCTGATGTCTCTCTTTCAATCAGTCATGTCATTTTTTCAGAGGAACAGGTTTGTAGAAAGTTAAAGAATTTAAAGGCTAGTAAGGCCCCTGGGCCAGATGGGGTCCACCCAGCCATTTTACGTGAATGCTCTGAGATTTTGTCAGTTCCTTTTTCCATCATTTTTCAAAAGTGTCTGGATTGGAGTTTTGTTCCTTCTGACTGGCGGGTAGCAAATGTTACTCCAATTTTTAAGAAGGGGGATCGAAGTATGCCTTGCCATTACAGGCCTGTCAGTTTAACCAGTGTTGTGTGCAAAGTTATGGAATCTTTAATTAAGGATAGTTTACTTAAGTGTCTTTAAGATAATGAGTTACTTAATTTGTCACAACATCGTTTCCTGCCAAGCAGAACTTGTGTTACTAACTTTATGAGCTTTCTTGAAGATGTCTCTTCATCTCTTGATTCTGGGTATGGTGTTGACGTCATTTACCTTGAATTTTCAAAGGCTTTAATAAAGTTCCATTAGGTTGGCTAATGGTTAAACTGCATCGGTTAAGGGTTCAGGGCAATTGTGCTGATTGGACAAATTCGTGGCTTCATGGTAGATATCAGAGAGTTGCTGTCAATGGTAACTTCTCTTCTTTGAAAGAAGTCACAAGTGAAGTACCGCAGGGTTCTGTCCTTGGCCCACTTTTTTTCTTAATTTTCATCAATGATATTGATAGTTCTCTTACATCTTATATAAGTAAGTTTGCAGATGATACTAAGCTTTATAGGAAGATTAGCATTCTGGATGATGCCTCACCCTGCAGAAAGATCTGGATAGGTTATTTTCTTGGTCTCAGACTTGGCAAATGTCTTTTAATGTGGATAAGTGTAGGGTCCATCATTTTGGTCCCAAAAGTTTTAGCTATGATTACAACATGAATGGTAGTGTTTTAAGTAATGTCACCTTTGAGAAGGATCTGGGTGTTGTAATTACTGGGGAGTCATCAAGGCAGTGTGCAGCCACTGCTACAAAGGCTAATAGGGTGCTTGGATTGATCAAGAGGACTTTCATCAATTTTAGTAAGGATATTGTACTTAATTTGTACAAGCAGTTGGTAAGACCCCATCTTGACTATGCAGCTTAGGCTTGGAGCCCCTTCTATGAAAAGGGCAAGTTTCTTTCAGAGCAAGTTCAGAGGAGAGCCACTCGCCTTATACGTGAGGTGAGAAATTTACCTCATCATGCTAGGCTTAAACATCTTGGGCTTACCACTTTGGAGCTGAGAAGGATTAGGAGGGACATGCTCCAGGTTTACAAGTTTTTTTTCTGAAAGGAATCCCCTTTTGACTTGTAGTTATTTAAGGGTTCAAAGTAATTCTCAGGCTCGTGGGCATTGTAAAAAGCTGGAAAAGCCTTTTGCGCAAGGCTTGACATTAGGAAGTTTTGTTTCTACCATAGAGTTGTCAATGAGTAGAATTGTCTGCCAGACTGGGTAGTTAACTCCCCGTCAGTTCACTGCTTTAAGGTAAACACTGACAAGTTCTTCCATGACTGTGGTAGAATCTGATTGTTTGGGGCTGTTGTCTAGGTTTGGTGGTTTGACTTTTGATTAGGGCTTGGACTTCAGGGCATCTTATGGGGCCTTGGCCCTTCTTTGCCCTTCAGCCTGTAATATTATGTTATGTTACGTTACGTTACGTTACGTTACGTTACGTTATGTTACATGACTTTGCCCTGAAGAGAACTGAGCCATAGGAAAGCTCACCAAAAGGCTGACAAGATTCAGAATATGGCTCATAAAATGAGTTGCAGGTGAAGCACAACAAAGTTGAGAGCTCCAGGTGAAACTAAAAGCAAACCAATGAAATGTGTGCAATTGTTAGAGAAAGTAGGGATACCGAATGTTCTTGATTTACAGTGCTGTTAAAAAAAGCAAAACAGTTGCATTGAAAGGGGACTAACTAAATGTCATCACACATTTTATCTTTTGATTGTAAAATTTTCAGTCAAGGACACTGTCTTGTAGTGCTGCTTTCCTCTGAGAGATGTGTTATGAATGTTTAAACTTATTTCTTAAAAAAAAAGTGACATCACTCACTGAACTGCATGAGCACAATGATCTAACAAATGAAAAAGGCAAAAGCTATTTGACCTACCTATAGTCAAATTCATGAGCTTTGCACTACTGTTTCTTTGACTGATGGTCAGTCACTTTAACTGGGTACTTTCGCTTGATGAAATTTGACTGCTTGTTTTACACAGTTCATGGTTTGTAACATCAGTGGGCCTAGTCATGTTATGGCATAAGATTCAGGAAAATTTTCAAAGTCCATCGAAGTATTCTAATGTGGATAGATGCACAGATGCAGGGTCAATTTTATTGTGTTGAAATTCTAAAATTGGGGAGTCTTATAAGTATGGATGTCTTTTTGAGAATGACACAAAACAGTAGTATCAGTAGACTATAATAATGTGTCGGTATGGGGGAACTTTTCGAAAAATTTCTGAATACTATAACAACCATCCTTTGGGTGTATGCTTGGAATGTAAAGTTGAGGCTTGGGGTAAAGGGTTGTGTATGATAATGTACGTACCAAGTATTTCCTGTCTAGTTGAATTTTGGGGCAAGGGGCTGCCTATGATAACGTACGGTATAGTAGTGAATCTAAACAGTCAAGTACTGTAGCAGTCTGATTTAGTCACGCATAAGTGGTGTCCATCAGCTTTGCTCTTTAATACTCTTCTTTGCTTACTTGTGACATGGATGACTGTGCATTAAAGTAGTCCTTGATTACCCCAATTTCATTGACTTTGAAGGTTGAGAAATGCATGTGTTTTGTAAGCAATACAATGAAGATGACACAACTAATGGCTGACTTCACTCAGATGCTTGGATTTGTCCATGCTATTTAAGTCTATACTGGATCTTTACAAAAACATACCAAGCTGCAAGCATTCCCTCAGTTGATGCACAGATGTGCAGACTGCAGTTTGTAGTAGGCCTTGCCTGCCTATGAATCATGTGTTGGTACCTTGCAACTGCAGGCATCCAGATGCTAGAAATTGTTGAAGAGTGGCCATGTCTTCAAAAGTTTTACCACAAGCAAGACTATCATAGCCATAAAATAGGCATATCACCTTAAGCCAGTTCTTTTGGAGGAAGTACATTTTGCCGATGCAAGTCTCATGTGCAAAGGCCATGTCATTTGACTGCAACTTAGGAATCTCAATGATCCTCCAAATGATATTAAACTATCTAGATCTTATGCAGCTTTTAAAGACAAAGTCAAATTTCATTTAAGCGACCTCACCTTGCACCCAAAAGTCCAACTAGAAGAACTGCACTTATCCAAAATAAGGGGTATAATGAAAACATTAAACGGTGAAAATTGAAGTCTTGTAAAAATAATTTTTTGGGTGTGTGATTTTATTAGACTGGTAGTCTTAATTTTGTACTGAAAATTAAAAGATAGTTCTTTTCACCTATCATCACTTTTTGAGGGGTAGCCTAAGTGTAATCGGTTACATACATAACAGGTGAGGACATGTCAACTATTTGCTACAGAAATCTTAAAGAGAAAAATACCTAATAAACTCTGCATTTTCCAGAATTAAAAACTAAGTTCATTTTCACTGCCAATCACTACTGATCAATTGTAGGAATGAACACTTCAATGGCGGAATGACACAGCCCCCAATTTCTTTATTGTTTGTGGATAAGCCCACTTATGTTGGGTGGTTCTCAAAAATAGCATTCAATTGTCTAAAAAGCCACTGTACCCATGTCTCCTCCTTTTCAAAAGGTGTTTCTCACCCATGGCAGGGTATTTTGAAGTTACTCAAGTTTTGTGCCAAATGAGATCCTGCCCTCCTTTTGCCAGTTCCTTCTGGCATTAATACATGTTCAGTGTTCTTTTTTCTAATTCTTTTTATCTCCCTTTTTCCTTACTTAAATTAAAAGGTGGCTGGCAACCATAAACATATTAGGAATACTGTTTTTCTAGCATCTTGCTTATAACTGTACATTTCAGCACTGCATATCATGTTTTTTATTAATATCATGATCTAGCCTAGGCCTTATCCATACTGGAAAGTAGGGCCTTTCACAGAAAGATCTTTGGTGTACAGAAATGTACGCCAACAAATTTGGTGTATGGGGTACCCAGCTGCTACAGGGAAAATAACAATAGTTGGCATACAATTGCAACAACTGGTGTGGCGTATAATTCCAAACACCTCCACCTTGGCGTGATTCTTTAGCATGGCAAATGTACTTTCCAATGTGGGGCCTTATGTAAATATGTTTATAAATGAAACAGCCTACGAAACTGACCTGGGCCTAGGCCTATGTCAAGTAAACAGCTAAGCTGCAAATCTGCCAAAATCAGTAACTAAAAGTGCCCAACGCTTGTCTAGCCTTAGTCACTGAACGTGACCGTATAATCCCTTCCTTGTAGTCACTCCTTACTACGGTCACTGGCCTACATGTACAAAGGTAACGACGTTTTAAGCCAAAACAACAAACTGAGCTCTAATTACGATGGTATGGTTCATGGAACAGATTTGAGTTAACATAATGATTTTGAGCATTTTTAAATACCATGTATATCTGCTGGAATGTTTAATGCCAGCGAATTCATAGCAAAAGGCAGGAAAAATGTGGTGCCATCCTTCCCAGCAACATCGACATCTTGACAGCTTGATCGTCTGCTACTGTGTTGCATGATGGGAAGGACTTCCTCTCAACAAGCTATCAAAGACCAATTAGTAAGCGTGGCTAGTCAATACTTGTACATCACTATAGTAAGCTCTCTGTACATTACGAAATTGTACAGTCACTGGGTAGGTTTCCCCATTTTATATGAGATCACATGACAAACACTGACTTCTTCGACTGAAAAATTACCCTGCACAGGCTTAACGTTACTCGTAGAATTATCCAGCCAAAATTTCCCTTTTAAAGTCTTATTTCCTTAACAGACTTGTGTGGAAGGTGAATGTGATGACAAAGATCATCTGTGGAAAGTTTGGTGAGAAAAGGTATCTTTTTGGGGGCGTAAGGGATGCCTACTCACGCGTGAGTAGGCAAATGAGCTGTGTTTTTGTGTATACCGGGCAAGGGCCCAGAAATGAAGTGTATAGCATAGGAACATAATGCTGGGTCCTGTTCAAGGGCTAGTCTAGCCTAGGCCTAAGTACAAATATTCAATAATAAACCTAGGCTAACTAAGGAAGTCATACTCATAGCTGATAGTAAGTGCGGCTAGTAAGTGTACCCAACTGAGGCCTAGGTCCTAGACCTAGGCCTAACTTAGGGCCTAGGCTAGGCTAAGAAATGTCAAGGCTCAAGCAGTAAGAGGCTAACGTGTCGTTAGGCTAACGTTAGGTATTTAGCCTACCTATCGTCACTGACACTTATGATACCATCTTCTTTCGGAATGATTACTGCTTTATTTACGACACCGCCACAACCTTCTAATTTACTGATCAATGCAGGCTTCCTTGATTTAGGCTTCGGTCTACTCTCGGCCATCATTTTAGCATGTTTCGAACATTATAATGAAACTGGTGGTACTGTAGATGGTTCAGTTTCTCTATACTGTACGCAAGGCAATGATATTGTGTTGTGTACTAGCACTATTTATCTGTGGTATAGTGGTACAACAGTTACATGCATTCTCGAGAGGTATAATGTTATCCCTTGTGACGATGACGTCATCCAAAACACCAACAAGTGAAGTAGCCAACTTAATACAGAGTATGTTGAATGAAAATTAATTACATACTTGTAAATTTTGAAAATATTTTAAATTAATTAATGAATTTTAACGTATAAAAATATTTTTTATTATTTCTTACATCTTTTAAAAGGAATTTTGAAAACAACAAACTATTTAAAAGTTTTACTTGCGTAACTCAATAACGGAAGTGAATTGGTTGTGACCTGTACATCTTTCATGTATTGGTACATGTAGTACCTGTACGCGTCTTTGGAGAGTACAAGTACAATTTCACTGCATATACGGACACACTGTGACTCACGACTGTGCGATCCGACTGCACGAAGCCGAATAACATTGTTCACAGATTATCCTACGTTTGCTGCAGTGTTGCTCCAGTAGTAAGATATTTTGTACACATATAGGCTATACAGGTTTAATCTTATACGCCTTTCGATCAAGGTGAGAAACTAATCAAGCTGCACTCTTCCGAACGACCAACAACTTCAAGGTATTTTTCATCGTTGAGATGAATGCATTCTTCTTTGTTTCTTATCACTGATCATTGATTTATGCGTTTTGGTTTTGAACTGGGAAAGTGAAGGCTATCGTAAAGGTGTTCGGAAGATTGACACAGGAGCCAATTGTTCAGTCAGCCTGTGTAAGCTAGCCTAGGCTAACGTTACTTCAGACTCCCGTGAATCGGCCTAGGCCTAGGCTAGGGACTAACTTAGTAATGTGGTGCTGCTATTATCATTATTGAATTAAAGTACCACTAGGCCTTTAATTTCTAAAAATCGAGATGGGCTAACCTAAGTTACAATTACATGTTACACCACAGGGTCTTCATAACTGTGGTCAGCCAGGCCTAGGCCTACCCTAAATACGGCCGGGCCTAGCCTAAAGTTTACTTCTTACTCTTGTCTGGGCTAGCCAACCCTAGGCCTGAGCTTAAACTCGAAGTTAAACCTAACGTTAGGCCTAACTTTCCCTTAGAAACTTGAGTGCACTTATCAAGTCAAAGTTAGGCTGAATAATTTACAGGCTCTCTTCCAAAATAGGCCTAACTGTTAGCCTAGGTCTACTTGGGAGGGAAGACTGCACCCATACTGGAGAAGGGGATCAGAGCTGCTTGATTTTTATGCCAATCATCATAATTTTTATTTTTACATCATACCAAATTGATGCAGGCACTATAAAGTATAGGCTAGTGTGAATGCAAAATGGAAGAAAATCGAGCCATCAAATTGGTGTTTTAACTGCTGTGAGACTTCTGCTCATAACCACACACTGAAGATATTTGGCACAACATTACAATTTACATAGGGCCTAGCATACTGTACTTTCCAGAATGGGCCTTAGGCTTAGTCAGTGTGATGCACACTTGACTACCACAAGGCCTAACCTTGTGTCAGACTGAGTTAGAGAGTAAGTCAGGTCCTAATTGTTAGGCCCAGCCAGAAGCAAGTGCATTTAACCTTTAAAAGAATGTTAGGATTTCATGTAAGTACCTAAATTGCAAGATTGCTAAATCCATGGTAACAGGGTACCCATGGATGAGCCAGGATATTTTGATAGGGAGAAACATCCCCCCTCCACCCACCCTGAAGCCGTCCCTGAGCTGAAACCCAAATTTCACAAATCCAGACCTTGGTAAGAACAGTGGTATCACTACATCCATTGCTCTCTGATTAAGAAGTCCAGTACAGTTTCTCAGCTTTATATTTTCCAAAGAATTTTTGGTTATTAGTTCTGAAGAATTTTTGGTTCTTTTTGTTACTGATATGTAGTCTTAAAACTTTACTTGCACAAACAGTGTTATTATCTCCTTTTTCTATTTCACACACTTGTAGAATACATCAAACCAGGGTGCAAGTCTGGATACATAGTAGTCTACCATCAGTGTTATTATTATTGACTAAAGGCAAACAGTACACTGTAGTACAGAATTGTTTTAAACATTTTAGTCTACATTTATAGATGATATGTAAAAGTGTGAGTTCTGTAACAGGAACCAAGCAGGTAATTACATCCTGTTTAAGCATATATGTATGCTAGTAATGCGACTATTTAAAGGCCTGATCCTCTCAACCCCAAACAGTAAGAATTCCCTTAGAACTTACTTACCTAAGCCTCTCCCACAACTGTTTAAAGGCCCAATTCTCTCACCCCAAACAGTACCAGTTCTCCTAACCTGCAACTGTCTGAACTTCATACTTATCTAGGCACAATATCAGTTTATTGCTTCAGGATGAGTATGATGCTCACTTTGTATTTAATCAAAACACTCTTAGAACAGTTCATGCTGTGTAATATAAGCTTTGGTTCTCTGCATTGTAATTAGCTGTCACTCAAAGAGCTAAGCCAATTGAGAAGTTTGATAAATCCCTGCAAGAATTGTAGTTTGTATAAACAACAACACTCTCAGTACAGTACAAGCTGTATAGTATGAGCTATGGTACTTTAGCTGTCAGTCACAGAGATATTAAGAATTTCTGTTAACCCCGACAAAATTTGTAGTTTAGGTGAAGGGTTTGCCTTTAAACATTTTCTTATTTTGACTATTTTTTATCAAATTTCTCTGCATGCAGCAGGCTTTCACATGTATGGTAATCAATTTTCATATTGACTTTATTACTGCACTTCTTATACAGTGTATGCATGTAACTAATCATTTAAGTCTGTGATTGTTAATTTTACAAAGCAACCTGTTGTATTGATATTGGTGCAGCATGCTAATTAATTGTTTAAATGAAAGAGAATTACTGTAGAAAACGGTCGTCAGTAAAATATATTACTGAGAGTAAAAGACACTAATTAGTAATTTAATGTGTGAGGAAGATTTTCAAACTTGCAAAATGATAGGAGGGTGGGAGGAAGGAAAGTTGTGCAATTGGCATGAATGTATTATAAAACTGTAGTACGGGACCTAGCCATTTGCAATGAATGAGACTTTACATGAATTCATCAAATGCAATTTTTTTGAATGGATGATCTGAATTTTAATAATCACAAGAGGGGTGCCCCTCCCAATTTAAAAGAAGAAAATGAACCAATTTGAGAGGTGCCCTGAAAACAAGTGATAAAATGTTTTGCACCAAAAGTTCCTTTGAGGTGGCAGAGTGTTTGGACTAGTTAGAGCATCTCATCTATTTGATTCTTTCTCATAGGGGAGGCCCAGGTTTAATTCCCAGCTAAAGTCATACCAAAGACTTTAAATCACTGTAGGCATCATGAGGGTAAGCCAGAAGGTCTTAAGTTGAGACCCTATCTACCTATTAAGGTGGCTTTTGGACTTTGCAATGAACTCAACCCATCCAGTATTAAAAACAGCTGTTTGCAAGACTCTTTGTTGAACAATTTATTTCTTATGTGTGGAATCAACAGTTTATGGTTATCATTTAGATTGGAGTGGCAACTTTATTCCAAAATTTTTGGACCAAACTAAACAGTTATCAGCATATTACTTTACAGGAAGTGACTAAGTAGGGGTTGGAATAGATGAAATTGCAATTACTAAACCAGTCTAATGCATGTTCATCACATTTGCGGTCTAAATATAGACTCAAAAGTGCGAAAAATTGTATCATTTTAACATCTGAGAAACTGGTCACTGTAGGTGGTAGAGATAATCTTACTGTACTTCCTATTGTTGTCCTGTGTTTCACTGTCATAACTATTACAGGCTACTTTTGTAATGTGGTTGGTGAACTGGCCACATTTTGACATCATTATTGATACAGTGATCAATATAGTACTGTAGGTGTGTTGAAAAGTATGTGTATGGTTTTGTAAAGTTGAGGTTTACATGTTGGAGTTTTGAGATGTGTGTGATGGGTGGAAAAGGGGTGTTTTCTTTCTCTAGTCTTCATAAATTTGAACTGTATGTTTTTTCACTTCAGGTAGGTGGAACTTTTTAAATGGTCAATTATTTTTAAGTGTTTCTGAGGTTATGAATTTGAATACAGATTGTTTTTCCTTAACTACTATACTTTAGGATTGTAACATAGGAAAGATGAGTTGTGTGACTATGTACATATCTATAGTCAAATGGCAAATGTTTCAGAAAGGCCCTTATTGTTCCATGAAAATTAAAAAAGTGTCAATACCTTGGTTTTTTTTTCTTAAAGAAAGGACACTTTTTTGGCCATTTTTGACAGGGGCCTTGAAGCAAAATTTTGTCCCCCTTAACCCACGTGTACCTTTAACCTACCACTGAATCAATTTGGGAATTAGCGTAGTCAATTCCCCCCCCCCCCCCTTTCCCCCAATTTTTGTTTTTGGCGGAATCCCTGCAAAGTTCAAGTACGGTACTGTACATGATATTGATATGACAGTATTACAACAATTCTTCATGCTACACTCTTGTGTGGTGTCCAGTTTGAAGGAGCACATGTGCCGTCATAAGATGCATGAAAATTTTACATACCTTCCCCCGGTTTGCTAGTGGTCCCTGCATATTATTTTAACGGCTGATATGTGCATGACTAACCAGTCAAGAGTTTATTGTTTAACCAGTCATAAAGCAGGATTGAGGATTCTAAATAATAGTACAAGTTTATTTTATGTCTGTAGATGTGATTTTCAGAATGTTCTAGTTTTTAGGACTTCAGGGGAAATAAGATTTCCTTGTTTGAGGTTAAGTGCACATATACATTTCATTTTGTAGGAAATATCAGCAACTTTTTAGGAAATGATTGCATTTTATCAATGAAATTCTGCTATTCTATGAAGAGAGGATGAACAATTAAATCTTTTTTACCAAAGTTGTGTTCCTTTTGTAAAATAATGCAATTCAAGCTTAAAAAGACAGTACAGTATAATACTAAATTTGGTTGGCTTAGATATGACTGTGACAATGCAAGTCATTTGTCATGCTGTGATTTGGTGATGTGCTGGTCTGCAGATAGACAATTCTCAATAATTCCATAAGGCATTAGCAACCCTAAAGTTCCATATAGGGCATATGCTACATTGGTACATTATAAGGGTTGCCTGAAACATGTCGGAAGTTGACCGTGTGAAATATTCAGATGATGTGAACATGAGAACTATATAGGGCCTATTTCTACAGTATATGTGACACGTTTGTCTTTCTGTTTGTCTTTCTGTTTGTCTTCTGTACGTGGTTGGCTACAAAATGTTATGTTAGTTACAAATACTGTACACCAAATAGGAATCATACTGTACACATGCACCAAAAATCTAGTCAATTACCTTATATACTGTGTAAAAACTAAAATTGTTAATAAAAATGTTGGAATTATTACTTCACACATATTTGCAAATGCCTTTTTCATAACTTTTTAAGCAACAGGTGCCTAACCAGGAAAGAATTCAAACTGTCACTTAAATTTGTTCACCAAAAGTGAGAAAAATGGTGTCTTTTGTAACTTACGAAACATGTGGTACTCATGTGTTCTAGTTTGCAGAATGTGAGGATCTTAAGTCAAGGAATATTTATTTGCCATTGTAAATTATGTCACACTTTTGTAGCACAAAAGATGAAGATCTTCCACTGAAGGTATGATTACAAAATGCTGGCCTAAGTTGGAATACTAATATTCCCAACAAATTAACATTGAACAGTCTGTTTTTTTTTTCTGTCTGTGCTACTGACTACCTCTGACTAAATCCTCCCCTTTTAGCTGGACCAGCAACCCACCTTCAAACACATAGATCCTCACTTGGTCAACTCTTTAGGGACCTTATTTTTTGGTTTAACGTGCACTTGTTGCTTTGTGATTTTGTCGCTATATATCAAATTAGCACCAGCAGCACTGCTCGTTTTGGTTGCCCTCCCTTGTTGGTTTCTTAACTGCTACAGTAACTGTTCACTCTGTGGTAGCTTTTTTAACTCTTTGGAGTTGTAAACTGAAGACTGGAGACAACTATGAGAATTTACATATCATAGCTGTGGTTGCCTTCAACAGAACATTTTTGAACTCAAAGGCTTAGACAGTTTCAAAAATTCCCTGATGTGGTTCGTGGAAATTTCTATTTCTAGTTAGTGATATTTTTTCACTTGTTTTTTCCTCTGGAAGATTAAATTAACTTGTCATGCTTTCTTTGCAAGAAATTTGCTTTAAATGTTTTAAACCACAGTATACATTTAAATTATTGAATGACTAACATTTTTAGGCAACACCTTTAATGTGACAGACACTTTATATGCAGTTTACTATCAACCAGCTAAGATAGCACATGTACTGTAGGCCTATGTAATTACATGTCTGTCTGAAGTTACAGTATATATTTGGTATTCATAGGTTCGATCACTTTTCCATCATGTCAAGGAAGCTAACTTGTTTCCATATTTTTAGTTTGTATTGTCTCTCTTGAATGACAGCAATTTCTCATCAAAATTCACTAGTTGAATTAAAGTGAGATTGAGTTTAGTGATTTGTTTGGCAGGGACTTGTACAGTATGGATGTTGTTCAAATTTTTCTTGAGGGAGCTAGTGATTACAGAAATCAAATTTACCAGGGTAGGCAGTGTTAGTAAGTGTCAAGATTGAATTTCTTGAGAATGGTCTTAATAAGTTATGTTCCTTTGTTTTCATAATATTATCATATTAAATCTATTTTTAGCTAGTTATTTGACATGGATTAATATTAAGCCTCATTCTTCATACTATAGGCCTAGTATATTGCTACAGTATGTACAGAAAGTCATAGTTTGATGATGTGCAAAATTTCTGATAAATTTCTTCGTTGCTTTTCAGTTGTTGTGCGCTATTTTATTTGTTTTTTGGTAAGACATAACATGTGTACTTTATAGTTATGTTGTACAGTACAGTACTCTTTTACCGTGAGAAAATTTATGCAGTATTGAAATCTTTCACAAGAAAGTCAAGTTTTACTGTCAATTAATTGTGCATTTTGCTGCTGTACTATAGCCACTTCATGCTCTGAATCTAGCAAAAGTCTAGGGAGAGGTGGGGGGGGGGGGTTACTTACTGTAGGCATGGGCGTCCACAGAAAAAAAGTCAGGGAGGGGCAAAATTTCTAGGTGGGGGCAAAACCTCCAAGTCACCATGAAGTGACACAAAGCATGCGAAAATTTCAGTCTAAAATGCCTCCCAGATCGCTGGAAATGGCATTTCTAAAGCCTATTTTACGCATAGAAACTTGGAAAACACGTTTTGTTCGGGTTTTTGCTTTGATTTTTATACGTTTTTTCAATTTTTTTTATTTTCCAGGGGGGGCAAGTGCCCCCCCTTGCCCATACCTGCGGACGCCCATGACTGTAGGTAAACAAAATCCAGGGATGTCTAGCTGTTATCAAAGCTCAAGTTTACTGTTTGTGCAATACAAGTTTGTAAATTTTGTTTTTCTAGTAGCTAACAAGCTTTAGAAAAAGAACAGTAAAATGCTTACAAGGAAAGTATTGGTTTAACCTCCATGTCATGGGTATGATTGCACAGGTAGCTATAGTATTTCTATATTCCCCTTCCAAATCATTTGTTACTCTTCCTTGTGATCAATACTCTGTCAACATTTAATGTGGCAGCAGTCTAAAGGTTTGTTGCCAATATTGTCAGTTTGGCAATTCACCTTTAGTCTTGAATAGTCTACTGTACTAATAATATCAACAGAAAAATGCCATTAATACATGCGAAGCATACAGCTACTTTTAGTCTTTGCACCCATCAAAAATAATGTTCAACAAAGTTGTGTATGTACAGTAATATTTAGGTAGCAAAAGTCACACTGGCTTTGAGCTGGTTTATTTCCTGTCAGTTGCCCTAATTCTGTTACGTTAACCAAACTTAAGTAGTATCAGATGTACCCAAAGCTGACAGGGAATTTCCTTCACATAATTTTTGTCTTTACCCAAGTTGCTTTTCATGAGATAAAACATTCTGGATATGGCTTAGGAATAGCCCTAAAGAGATGCACACAGGGTGCATCCTGAATTAAATATCTTGAAGGTATTTCAGATCCAAAAAGGCTTCTGTACTTTACATCATTGTTAGCCTGTTTAACAGTCAGATACTGTACCATGTTTATTCCATATTTGTGCTGGGGGAAGGGTACATTTCACAAAGAAACCCCTTCTGAGGAGGTGGCATTACTTTTGCTGTTCCTGCATGTACAAGGTTGTAACCTGTGGCTATGAAGGGGACAACCACACCACTGCCACCCATGAAAGATTTCCAAATTGTAAATACTGTAAAATGTTTAGTGGTTGTGGCATCCTACCTAGATTGTTTGAACTACCCTCACAGGTTTTTGCCCAGGCTACAGCCATGTTGTTCATCCTGACGTCCATGTATTTATCCATATAGTAGAAGACGTACTATACCTAAAATATTCTGTTGGTTGCTTTGGGCAGGGAAGAAACAACAAATTTTAACTATTATAGTCATCCTATTCATGGGCGTCCACAGGTATGGGCAAAGGGGGGGCACTTGCCCCCCCCCCTGGAAAATCAAAAATTTGAAAAAACATGTAAAAATCAAAGCAAAACTGAATAAAACATGTTTTCCAAGTTTTTATGCGAAAAATAGGCTTTAGAAATGCCATTTCTGGCGGTCTGGGAGGCATTTTGGGCTGAAATTTTTGCATGCTTTGTGTCAATTCATGGTGACTTGGAGGTTTTGCCCCTCCCTAGAAATTTTGCCCCCCCCCCCGACTTTTTTTTCTGCGGACGCCCATGATCCTATTTGATATTAATACACATTTTGGTTGATAATGGAAAAATCTATGTGAAAAAGCTACCCCCACTCCTTCCTTTGAGTTAATGTGTGGAATATTGCAGAGTCCGATTCTTTCTCAGGATGTATAATTTTACTCTTCCCTGAGAAGAAAAGCCTCACGTGTAAGCTTTTTGGACATGGATGCATATACTGTACATGCATTTACTATACACAAACTATGGAAAGTTATAATACTTTAAGTTATCCTGCACAGAGAGGGTGAGCAGGCTTCAGAAAGGGTAGTTTAAAGGAAAAATTATTTAATTGGGCTGCATCCCTGTAAGAGTGGTTCATGATACTCTGAATGCCCATTAGGAATACAATACATGAATGAAACTCCCTTTGGGGGAGTAGCCTGGTTTTCACAAATGGCTCATCTCCAGAGATTGTAGGAAACTTAGAAATGTTACAGAAGACAGCAGCTGTTCATGATGTTGAAACATGGAAGAAGCTGGCTTACTGAACCTTCATGGTTTGAAGAATGCCAAGATGTTTGATTAGTTGATATATTCAACCATTTTTAAGTTAGCCATGGGGAGTTGATAGATGGCATAGCATCCAGTACTTACTTATTGTTCAAATGAATGGATGCTTGGTAAAATATTTCAGTGGTTTATGGCTGTTGTGTGGGTCATTGTACAGGACTAGGTACAGCATTTGTTGTGTTATGCGTGACAGTTTCAAGCTTAAGCTGTATTCCTTAATTCCTGTGAACTATTGAACCATGTCCTTTAAGCAGACAGGTTGACAAGGATAATTTTTCCAACAGTGTATCAGTTATTTCACAGTATGTTGATATTCTTCAATATGTGTTTTAAATTTTAATGAACATATTGGATTAAATCAGCAGTTAGTATAAATGTAGTTAGATGGAGTTTTGGGACCCAATTTCTACCAAACTGGTCAAGTCATACCAGCCACAAGTTGCTTTTTTTCTCTACTCCATTGCTGAGCAGAAAGCACAATGGCTCAAGTAGTATGGAGGTACACATGTGTACAGTTCCTTTTTGTGTGAGTGCCATGAATAATACCAGACTTGAAGTGAGTTCATTGCTATGAGTATGATTACCAGACCTGAAGTGAGTACATTGCCATGAATATGAGTACCATATTTAATATTTTTTTAATATTTTTTAAAAAGGTTATGTAATATTTTTAATAGTTTTCTTGAAAAGTTACCCCACCCACTGTAAATTTTTTTTCAGGTTGTAAAGCTGGATTGATCTCTTTTAATTAATAATAATAATAATAATATAACAGTTCTTATATAGCGCCTTACACAAGAAGTCTCAAAGCGCTAAAACTATACAACATGCGGTCAATAAGACAAAGTAAACAAATGAGTTTTCAAGTTAGTTTTAAATTGTCCAACAGTGGAAGAGTTCTTGACAAAAGATGGAAGGTCATTCCACAGTTTCGCAGATACTGTTGAAAAAGCACGATCACCATAAGAATGGGTAACAGATGACGGCACATTTAAAAGAGATTGAGAGCTGGAACGAAGTTCACGTAAAGGCTTGTAATTAGATATAAGATCCTTTAGATATAATGGAGCAAAACCATGGATGCATTTGTATGTAAGAAGAAGGATTTTGTAGTTGATACGATGCTGCACAGGAAGCCAGTGAAGATTACGAAGAACAGGGGTGATGTGGTCACATGATTTTGTTAATGCAACAAGTCGAGCCGCTGAGTTTTGAATACGCTGGAGTTTTGAAATTTGGTGTTTAGGTAAACCATAGAAAAGACTATTTCCATAATCCAGACGGCAGGTAACGAATGCATGAATAAGCTTTTCAGTAGTTTGGGCATCCAAATAATGTCGTAATTGACCAATTTTGTGCAAAGCAAAAGGAGGCAGAGCGACACACATTATTAATATGCTGAGATAAGCTAAGATCATTCTGGAAAATAACACCCAGATTTTTTGCACTCTGGGCAGGCGTGATTAAAGAGTCTCCAATGGAAATACTGGTGAGTGGTATAGTATCACGGAAGCAAGAAACAAGGTGTAGTACTTCAGTTTTCTCAGGATTGAGTTTTAAACTGTTGGTGGTTGACCACGAAAGGATGTCCTTAACACACGTTTCCAGTTGCGGTAATACTGAATGGCAGTTTCTATTATCAACTATAGCATACACTTGAGTGTCATCTGCATAAATCATTTTGGACAGACCATATGATTCTATTATGTTTTCAATAGGAGATGTGTACAAAGTGAAAGCAAGAGGACCAATAACAGATCCTTGAGGGACTCCCTCTTCAGGTACATGGGCCTCAGATAAGTGACCATTGATATTAATATGTTGCAATCGGTTGGTAAAGTATGATGTAAACCAGCGGAGTGCAGTTTCTACAAAATCCAAATCTATTAGAAAGGCGTTGTAAAAGGATAGTATGATCAATGGTATCAAAAGCAGCAGAATAGTCCAATAATACAAGAACAGATTCCTTTCCTTTATCAGCTGAAAGCAGCAAGTCATTGTAAACCCTTAGAAGGGCAGATTCTGTAGAATGGTGGCTTCTGTAAGCAGACTGATACTTGCTGTGAAGGTTATTATGCGAGAGGTAATCTTGGATCTGTAATACAGCAGCACGTTCAATTGACTTAGCAAGAAATTTGAGATTAGCTACTGGACGATAGTTTTTGAGATTCTCACAGTCAAGCTTTGCATTTTTAATAAGAGGAGTAATGTGCGCAACTTTTAGCGACTCTGGAAAAACACCAGTCTGTAGTGAACCATTAATAATCTTTGTTATGATAGGAGCCAGTTCTTTGATGCATTTCTTGAGAAGCCAAGTAGGTATAGGATCCATAGAACAAGAAGTTGTTGGAGAGTTCTGAATAATACTAGAGACTTTTTCCACACTAATCAGAGAAAATCCTCTAAAAGAACTAGTACAAGGCTCACAAGGAATATGTGGATCATTGTCAGCTGGCATATTATGAAGATCCTCCTTAATACATTCCACTTTATTGGCAAAGAAGTTACTAAAATTATTGGCAAGGGATGGCTGAGAACTAAAACCATGAGGAAGAACATGTTTAGAATCAGGAGCACTTAGACTGTTGACCTTTTGAAAAAGTTGACGAGAGTTACACTCTTCAAAGTAATGTTGATAATGGTTACGCTTAGAATCAAGAATCATGTTCTTATATAAGTATGCTTGGTCACGAAAGATCTGTTTGTGGACTTCAAGTTTACTTTTCAACCACAGGCGTTCAGCACGGCGAAGTTTCTGTTTTTCTTTCCTAAGATTGTCATTATACCAAGGTGCATGAGGACGGGCAGTAACTTTACGACAAGAGAGAGGAGCATGAATATTAATAAGCTCACTCAAGACAGCTTCATATTGTCGGACCAGTAAGTTCACCTCAGAGCAAGGAGCAGTGTATAATTTTGAATTAAGAATATCTATTTAGCCTCTTGATTCAATTACATTTGCAATACTTTGGTCCTGTATCTGCCAGAATGAATTTTTCGAAAAATCCCTGTCTATTTTCATTGTCCAATGCTATTTTTGTGAGTAATTGAAATCACAGCTCTAATTTAGAATCCGTGCCCGGAACTGCATCATAGCTGTAGGGTTAGGGGTTACGTATGCATAGTAATAGGGTTAGGGTTACGTACGCATAGTAATAAGGTTAGGGTTACGTACGCATAGTATAAGGGTTACGTACGCATAGGTATAGGGTTAGGGTGGGCCATATGCAGGTGTACGCATGCATAGGAACTGTATACGTAGGGGTATATAAACATTTACGTATACGTATCGCATACTGTACATATATATACACTCTCAAGTACATACAGTTAGCTTTAGGTACACGTAAATACGTATACCTACAGCTATATAGTATTATTAGACAGTAGTTATATTATTTTTAACCCATCCACCGGCAACGGCGCTCGTAGCGCAGTAGGTAAGCTGGCTGGTCTTCATGCTAGAATCGCTATACCGCTAGGGTCGAGGGTTCGGGTCCTGGTACTAACAATGCTTTTCTTTCTTCCACAGCACTAACCATTCACTTCTTTCAACAGCACACACTTATAGCGCTGTTCCTCGAGTGAGGAAAAAAAGAAAAGGGTTTTTTACTTAAAAAAAAAAAACTTTAAAGTTTCAGCGCCCTCTTTTGGAAGTTGTGAAGTGAGTAAAATTATGTCTACTTCCGGGCACGGATTCTAAATTAGTACCGAAATCACAGTGTTCATGCTGTAGGTCTATACAGCAATTGTATTTTTGTTTCAAATTGATTATTTGAAATACTGTCTGTTAAGTGACAATGGATCCATGACTTTGAAAGGACATCACATGCTTGATGAGTTCTTTGTCAGATACTATAACAACTCATTTATCAGTAAAAATAAACAATAATGGCAACTGTTTGAATGGGTTTAGGGACAGTCCCCTGTAGTGTTTAAACACTAAATTTTAGTTAATTTCTATGTTTAGTTATTGGCAGTTGCTAGATCAACAAATTAAAGCCACATTGTATGAACTGTTAACTACTGTAGCATAGCACAGTTTTACAAAATTAGTGACAATCTGGTACAGGAAGATTGATGCAGTAGTCTGTTTGAAGTGAATGTTGTAAACAGGATGTTGACTTGCAAAACATACTCAGTTGGTCCATCAGGCCTTCAACTGCATTGGTTGACCTATACTCTTAGGCTGTACTCCATTATTTGGCCCAGCTGGGAATATGTCACTCTGCATTTCCTGAGCTTTCAATTGCTTGAAGTAGAACTTCTCTACAGTACTTGGAAAGGCTGTCGACAACTTTGCTAGGAGTTATTCAAAGGGACATTTGAATGTCGGCAAATGTGATGATGTTAGTTTAATAATGGCCCGAAGAATTGAGTCAGTTGTGCAGTTACAACGTGTTGGTAAAATACAGTACCTTTGGGTTGTAACTAAAGGACTGGTTTTAGAAAATCACCCTGTAAATTTATTCAATTTGATAGAAAAAACTTGACAACAGCCAAGTATTTTTTTTAATCAGTAACATAAAGGAATGTTTCCCTGGCATATTCATAGAAGGAAAACATCTTTAGGCTCTGAATATGATCTGTCAAATTAGTGTCAAGTTGTTTGCCAACAACTTGCTTTTTATTGGCAATACAATTGTGGTTGACTTCACAGCTTTCTCTCAAATAATGTTCGTTGCCCATGAGGTAATGACAAAAGATAAATGGTAAAAAAGGTATTTTAAGGGTTTTTTTTTTGCAAATTTCTATGCCTTTGCATGAGTGGTATTTAGGGTAAACTGGGGTAAAAGCGATTGTTTTTTCAGTTTTTCCCAAATATTTTGATACTTCATGGGAACATCTGGAAATAAATGTGTGCTTTTATTGGCTACATGTCTGCATTATTAACAACAAGAAATAACCCATTTTCAGGTAGGGAAATTTTTCGACCTTTCCAGTGGAGAATATGGTGAGCGTTTTTACCCCGGCCTTTGGGTAAAAATGCCTGCCCACAAACTTCCAAGAAAAATGAAGGCTGTATTCCATGTTTTTCAGTATTTTTTTTTTCCTTTTGAGTCAGCTTCATATATTCAGTTAAGAATCAGGTACAAGATGTAGCTGGAAAAACAGCAAAGTGACTGGAATTATTTGGAACATTTGCCGACAACAACAAAGTTGCAGGCATAGCTGCCACATTGGCACTGAAAACAAAAACATGCTATTCTTTCAAGAAATTGTACCAACTACATTACATGCCACATAAAGACTATTCTTTGCTGTTCTGTCAGTACAGGAGTGTACTGAAGGTGTACATCAAAAGTACAACACACTGCACGGCTTAAAGCAGCGGAACAGTTGTTGAAACAACTAATGGCAATTATGTGAAACAGGTGGACAGAATTGTGATGGTAGCACTCATTGGGATGAATTGTGGGATAGAATGATAGAATGAGCCCCACCAAATGAATGATATGTAGGCTATACCTGTCTATCAATATTAACCTGAATATTATAGAATTAAACATTATGGACCTAAAATGTCTGACAATTTTTGGCATATCAATCCATGAAGGCCTAAATGTCGCACACCCACACTACAGGGTACTGTACATACAAAACAAAAACCGTAGGCCTAAGATAGAAAATTTTTCAAATGTGGATTAGGGTACTGCCTAGAGTATTGCTGTATCTACAGGTTACAGTATGTACATTCCATATCAATTCACCATGTCATATTGCCATACCTCATAGATTTTATTGTAAATTTGTTTATTTTTCCTTTTAGCTACAGTAGTTAAGATGAGGCCAAAAGGGAATATTTGAATGCATGATTTTGGAGTCATTGCATCCAATGTTTTCTGGACTCAATTCCTTACTGTGGATTTCTAGGATTCTCAGAATGATATGTCATCTTTTGGTACCACTCAAAAGTTTTCATATTTAGATTTTAGGGAGCCCTGCAATGCTGAAAATTACACTAAAAATTACAAGATAGTTCTGTTAAGTAATATGTTTGCTTAATGAATGTTTTATACGTGGGCGTTTTTACCCTGAGAAAATCAAAGCTGTTGGGGTGAAAACGCCCACATATAAAACATTCATTAGGCAAGCATATTAATTAGCAGAACTATTTTAATTATTTATATCTATTTAGATGACTTTTGAAAATAAGTAGCAGCTGTAGAATTTTAAAAATATCAAGCCCCTTCCTAAATGAGACAGTTTTAAGTGAAATGGGCTTAACCTCCAATCCTTGTTTTTTCAAAACTTTATTTTTCGTTTTTTTCTTGGTGGCAACTGCTGTACACACCAGGCCTCGATTTTCAGAAAAATTTATGGTTGTCCTTCGGGCAACCATTTCAGTATTCCTAGTTGTCCAAAAGGAAATTTGGTTGTCCGAAACATTTGGCGCACAATTACAGTACAAAACAGTATTACAGGTCTTCAAGAATAATAAAAAGGGCAAAAACACTTGAAGTCTGAAATTATATAACGGAAAAAGTTGAAAGAGTTGATCAGTCAACAGTACTTCTTTAATCAGATAAAAGCAAGCTGCTTGACTGTGATCCGTTGTGAGAGAAAATGGTTGTCCATCGGACAACCAGCTTTCAACATTTGGTTGTCCATACTGAATTTTTGTTGTCCCAGACAATCGGACAACCATGAAAATCGAGCCCTGCACACCATTAAATATATTTATTGATCTGCATGTATACATTACCAATGAGATTTTACAATTGTACTCATTAAAAATATATCACATTTAAAAATCAGTCTTACCAGTTTTCACTAGAATTAGAAACAAGTCAACTGGCATTTTTACCCCATTTATCCCTAATAGAATGATTAGAAGTCAAACTAAATGTACACAGGACTTGAAAAAATGTCTGATTCCTTGTTGCCCTGTCGGGCTAATGCCCAATGTGGCTTAATTGTTGCCCGTATGAAGAAAACGAAAGATCAAGTATAGTTGAGCATTATTATTTAATACTTCTTTTGCTCTCAGAAATTGCAATCACTGAAGCTGCTCTTTGAGAGAACTTCCATGTGATACAAGGAGCATACAGTGTGCCAAGGATCTTCCTCGGCTGGGGGTGTTCTGCTTTGCAATTTCTAAATCTTTGTTGCCCAAGCCATCAAACAAGATGCCCTTGGGCACCCAGGCACCCCATTTTTTCATCCCTGGTACAACAGCAACTGATCTTATCTTTCAAGGAATAGGCTAAGGGTTTCATAGATAAAAATTCTGCTTGATTGTGCTGTATAGTATGTAACTCATAAATTTTATTTGCATAGGACTTTCAATGGGAAAACAACATTTGTAACCCCATACAGGCCTGGTTTTTGAGGAAATATTTAGGTTGTCAATTGGATCCAAATTGAGGTTTCAAAAAAAAAAATTTGGGTTGCCCAAATAAAAATGAGACATGATTTACAAATGTCTTTGATGTCTGTGTCCATGTCTTGTCAGGAGAATTCTATTCTATTCTAGAATACTATTTAAGACACTTGATATGCTTTCTTGCTGATGTTTAGTAATCAGTAGTGAACTAATCAATGGTCAATTAAATCTACGAGTTTTACAATGGATCACACAACCTCAAAGAAAGAAACTGGTTGTCAAATGTAATTTTTAAAGTTCACAGACAATCAGAAGAGTGCTACATGTCAGCCCTGCTGTGCACTGTGCTAAAAGGTTTGAGAAGAAAGACTACTGTGATGCCAAAATTTACTTTGAATAGTCTGCTAGTTCAGTATGTATTATTATTACAACTTTGGGATAAAACTCAGCGAGTCTGAAAAATTCAATTGCTGTATTTTAAAGAGTATTGATGTCATACTGTAGATGTAGGAACTGCTCCACCCTTATCGTGTTACTTTCTAACCGGGACTGAGTGCAAACACCTTTGTGCAGTCCATGTATTTTGGGAGTCATACTATGAAATGATGTGCTGTGCATGCTCTACTCAAGTACAGTGTGCATTATGTAATGTCAGAAGATTTTTAGAACTACATACCTGTAGACTTTATTTCAGTGCAGGCTGACTGTAATGGTACTATGTTGTAATAGCTTTTTTCTTCTCTTTTCGGGGGGGGGGGGATACATCATGTAGAACTGGAGTGTACTGAAATGAAAGGGGATTTGGGCACCAAGTCAAAACCTCAAGCTAACGCTGACTCAGTTGTGCTGCAGCTGCCTACACTGAAAGCCATGCTTTTTTGCTACTTGCATTGCAAATAGCATTAGTAATATATTTAAATGAAACATGAAGTCCTGCAGCTCGTGTGGTTACATAGTTGGCTATTTTGACATGGAGCCTCTGAGGCAGCTTTTGCAGGGCTTAGATGAAAACAAAAGGGCAGCTATCTGTGTTATTCTGTTAATATCTGTAGTAAACTTACTCTTCTCCCAGTTACAAGTTTGAATGTTGCACAGCAACATCACTACACCCTTTTGCCCTTCTGGTTGCTCCAGTATAAGAGCTAAAGATCACTCTGACAGTGCACTAAGTACAGAAGATAAAACTTTGCACACAGGTGTATGAAACCCTCCTGTAGTATAACATTCAGAAATTCTTAGGTCATGATAGTACCAGTTATTAGCAGTACTGTAATCTCCTTGTTGAAGACATGAAATAAAATAGTTTATTAGTGCTCTTTAATGGATCAGTGTTGCAACTACTTAGTAGTTTCTTGCCAACATTTTCCTGTCAAAGCTCACAACCAGAAGCAGTAATACTGTATTTATTGTCTTTCCTCAAGCATCATGCATGCAGGGTCAGAGAGATCTTCAGCTTTAATCGGACAATGTATCAGATATAACTGTTACACATTTATTGATTTTTGTCTTTGAGGAGAGATAAATGACCATTTCATCTGCTGATATGTAAATGTAGTGGACAGCCCTTGACACAATTTTGGAAACACTGAAAGCTTAAAACAGGCTAAGAAGCTATGCAGCTCAATAAATTCATCATCCTTTTTTTTTTTTTTTTTTTTTTGATTCTGATGTGTTGATTTTCTCATACTTCTTCCCTCATACAGTAACATCAAAACTTATTAATGATTATTTTGTTAATACAGTAGCAATAATACAAGCTAAAAAAAAAAAATTACAAATTTAGGAAGTGCTTGTGCAAAAACAAATTAGTTTGATTAAGGGCAGTATTGGTGTAGAACAGTAGTATCAGTAGTACTGTTTTTGAAGTCTCATAATTTTATCCTATTATTGCAGTCCTAATCACTTCTGAAACTACTGACATGTAATCAAGAACAGACAATATTTGAAATTCACAAGACTCAACTAGGATTTTTTTGTTCAAATGGTGCAACAACTTACAACCCTTCAACTTAATCAATCAATTTACCATTGCTGTCATTCACTTGCATTCTATACATCATGATTTATCAATATGTACCCTACACCCACTCCTCCATAGCTTCCTCTAAGTACTGTTCTGTATTATGGCCCTAAATTTTGGGAGTCCTTCCAGTTGGAAGTTGTTTGGTCTAATTCTCTGTTAAGGTTTAAGAATAATGTTAAGATGTATTTTCTAAGAAACAGAATAGATGCCGTTGCTTAGTATCTAGCTTTGTGCCTTTATCTTTGTCCTCCCTTTCTTCTTTCATCTCCCTTGTTCCTTGTGTCTCCTCATTGTTTTCTGTTTCCATATGACTTCTCCATTGCATAGGCCTATATGTAGTGATTGTATTGCAAGTGGTAATTGTTGTTTGTTCTTAATTGTACAAGGTGGCCGATCCCTGATTTAAGTTTTGCTTCTGTCAGGTCATGTCTAGAGTGCCTCATCTTCTATAATTTATGTGATGTTATCAAGTTTAGTATCAGAATATGTCGCTGTGGAAATGAAGAATTTACACCCACAATATGCAGTCAGTCCGTTGTAAACTTCATCGTAGCACTGTAGGTCCGGGCAACCTCTGATAGAGTATGCCATCAACCGTTCCCTGCTTTTCTGTTGTGATGCAGTTAGACATTGGCCATTTTTGGCCATTTTCTGAAATCATCAGAGAGACTCTCTACTTCCTGCAACGAATAGCATATCCTCAAAAACCTGTTACCTTTTGTAGTTAACTATCCTTCCCTCCTGTTCAAAATGTTTTGAGGATAAAACGTTTTACTAGTATGTTGCACCCTACTTTGGAACTATGAATATCAAAGCACTGGTTTCTGTTGACCAATTTAAGTAATCTCTCAAAACTTTCCCCAAGCAGAGTTCTTAATTCGTCTTACTTTTTATGATCTGCACCAGTAGTGTGCTTTGAACAGTGTTTAACTTTGGATTCAGCACTCCATCAGACTAATTAAATTTTTATCATTATTGTTGTTGTTGTTGTTGTTGATATTGTTGTTGCTGTTGTTGTTTGTAGTACACCGAGAGAATCCAAAAGCCAAGGCCTGACACAAATACCGTATTGAAAAATGCACTGCTTACAGTTGGCGTGGATCAGATACACAGGCAGCATACAGTCTATGTTGCCAATGCATACAATAAAACAGTATGTGCGTGCACCTCAAATGCTCTTAATTGTCGTGTAATATTGTGTTTTACTCATATATGAGTCATTGTTACCCATCAGTCTTCTCTAAAAGCAGCTAAATGACAGAGTCAATCCAGCATTCCAGAATTCTTCCTTAATTAGTTTTATTGATGTAATTGCATACATCGCGTACAACTTAATTTGTTTTTCGTCAGTGTACAGAGCATTTGTGTTCCATTAATAATATGTTTTGTGAGTTCATTACAAAGTATGAAAGAATAAATGAAATAAACAAAGGATAAAGGCCTATTTCTCACATCTGTTATTTGTTTTAGGATTATTTTATGAACCCTCTCGATTTTTTTTTCTTTTGAGTTTGTTCTGCTCAAGTGGCTTGTCCATGATTTAGTAAAACCTTATCTATTTAATCTGGTATGACTGTACAGCAGTGGACTGACTATATAGATCTCAACAGGGCTGTATGAAAAACCTTTCATATACTGTAGAGCCTTTTTTTCTACATAATGTTGTTGTCTGGTTTAATAGGTATTCTAGGCAGCGATTTTCTTGAGACAACCATTAGTAGAAATTGCTTTGGAGATAGTGGGTGGAAAGATAGGGTTTCATGGGGTTGCCACGTACCCTTCTACTTTTCCTGTAAACCTTACCTACCTTTCGGGTAATTCACATGGGGTAATTAATCTCAGACATTGTTAAGTACTGTAGATGATTTGTCATATCTTTTACAAAAGGAGGAAATACACTTTCTACCCTCCATAAAAGTTAACCAAAAACATTTTGGCATGGTCAGGTTTGTAGTCAATTTGAGTGCATTGCCGGTGTTTGCAGGGACAAATGAAGATCTATATGTGTGCTTCATATACCAGTCAATCTGTGATTTTCGTAGTCATATGGAGTTATAGAATATCCATCATTAAAATATACAGGTAGTATTAAGATGCTGTACTTGTTATTGATATTCATAACAGGAGTATGTAGTTATGCAGACAAGCAGGAAAGTACTTTGATTTTCAATGAAGAGAATAGAAGAAGAGAATAGAATGGGTGTTTCTGGAAAACTTTTAAAATATCTAAATGTATTGTTTTCATACTGCTCTTAATATCATTGAGTACCATGGACTATGCAGTTCAGTCTACTTTGCCAGTCATTACCTCCTATAGTATTTATAGATATACTGTAGGTGCAAGTCCTTGGCAAGCTTTCCATTTGACACTATTTTTATACTGAGGTCCTCTCAGTTAGGGTGCTGTTTCAAGGAAATTGCTGTATACAGTAGATGTGTAGTTACAGACAGTTACTGAATCCCACAGTATATCTTTGGAGGCTATCCTCCAGGTTATGTTGCTATATAATTCTCATCTGATGTCAGAGGAGCTCTTGGGGTGGTGTAATTCAGTCATGTGTGATGGCAACTGCTATACAGTATGTAGGTATAGACTTGCCCTTAGACATGGCTCTTGCTATCCCCTACCTGTAACATCATGCAGAACTATAGTATATGGTGTAAGTTTGTCAAGAAGTGCATGACCTACAGTACAGAAGTAGTACGAAATCTTCAGAAATGTTGAGCTGACCATACAGTGTACTATAGTGTAGCACCAGCAGGTCACAGCCTGATTAGGCATTGTTAAATTGTTACCTGCTATACAATTTTATCTTGATTCATGATGTTGAAGTAAATACTACAGTCAGTGTCTTCTTCAGAGTCTCAGTCTGTCAAGGCCCTCATTGGTACCTTACTTCCATCACATGACAGTGCATCTGCACAGTACTGTATGCACTGAATCAAAGTTAGTGTCAAAGTTAAGGTGCTGTTCATGCTGTTGGTTTGTTTCATGTGCCAGAGTTCAGCATGTTTAGAATACAGTACTGAAGAGGTTTTTTCAGCTCCAGGTCTGGATTGGAAGGGGTAAAATTCGTAAAGGCCCAGTTCTCTCACCCTAAACAGTGCCAATTCTCCTAACCTTCTTACTGAAGCCCCTCCCACAATTATCTGAAATTGATTCTCATCCAAATACAATCTCAGTTTATTACTTCAAGGTGAGCTAGGTCAATTGAGAATTTTGGTACCCCCATACCAAAATTGTAGTTTGGGGTGAGAGGTCTGGCCCTTTAAATTTGGATGTGCTGGAGAGCTGTTTGAGAAAGGTCAAAGAATGATACTCAGGGGAAACTGCTAGTATATTTTATGATCCAAAGTGTTCCTCAAAGGAAGACCATTTTTAGTACAGTGCTTTATTACAATACAGATTTGCTGGGCTTTACTTAGTTTTGTGACTCAGTATCTGTTTGGAAGAGGGGAACACTGTTTGAAAGGTTGGGGATGAGGGAGTTGCATTGCTTTACATTTTCCCCTCCCCACTATTATAAAACCATGACCCTTTTGGTTGATGGAAGCAAGTGGGGGAGGGGAGATTTGGGATGAAGCTTTGAGGAAAGGGATTCAGCAACACTCTTATTCGGGATTTCAGTATTACAAAATTAATTGTGAAATGTTTGATATCTCTTGCATCATTGTCCATTTAACCCTGTACTCCCACCCAACCCCCCTTCCCCCTTTCCCCAACCTAAACCCCCCCCCCCCCAAAAAAAGAAAAAAATTCCTGGCAAAAAGATGTCTGGCAGAATTACCCATTCCTTGGAAGAAATACAGATAAAACAAATAAAGAATGGAAGTGCACCACGGTTAGCAGAGAAGACAAAACATAATTGTATGGTAGAAGAAGTGCAAACTTGACTAAAGATTCATTTAAAGACAGGAACCTCACACCCAAACAGTAATAATCCTCCTAATCTACTGTGTATACTTACTTAAGCCCCTCCCAAACTGTTTAAAATTCATCCTCATGCAGACACAATTGTCCTGAGTTTATTGCTTCAGGGTGAGTATACAAGAACCTAATGTGTAATCAAAACAGTATTAGTTCAGCACAGGCTATGCAATATGACTAAATGAGCTATTGTACCTTGCATTGTTTGAACTACAGTAGCTGTCATTCAAAGAACTCAGCATGTTGAGAATTTTTGTAAACCCCTACAAAAATTGTAGTTTGGGGTGAGAGGATTGGCCCCTTAAAGCCAGTTGTACAATGGTTGGAAATTTGCCTGATTGCCTAAGTTATTGTTGAATGTACTTTTTAGTGAGGCAAGTTAAAATTCCAGTTCTATTAATTTTATCCGCTGCTCATATGTCTTTCCCTGTGTCCACTATATAGTATGTGACTTTGAAATGCACACTAAAGAGAAATTTTGATCACAATTTTCCCATTTGGCTTGGTGTTTCTTCTGCTTGCGCACAACCCCATGGTTTGATTATTCTGTACTTATGTACTTCAATGCTGTTTTCAAGTTACAAGATGTTATTTCCATACTTCATTTAAATGCAAGTGGGAAGATTTACCAATGTGTGACCATAGATCCTTACCATCTAAAATGAAGAAGTTGTTGTCAGTTTAATTTGTTGAAACTTCTTGAAAATCAAATATTAATTAATTGCCTCTGAATGTTGTTATTTTTCTGATAAACATATGTTGTTAGATTCAAACAAACAAATTTTTTTTTATGCCAAAAAGCATATATTGTTTCAACTACAAGGACACAGTCATGATCATGTTATCAATATTGAAGTAGAGTAAGTAGCATTAATTTTATTTTTGTATTTATTTCTTTTTGTTTTATCTTCCAGGTATTTTGCAATTTATGACTCACCCTTTTTGAGTGTTTCATCTTCCAGAGTGTGTTTCTGCGGTATCCAACGACGGGTGCGGAAGCAAACTGACGACATTTGTCTCTTTGAGACCTGAACTGTAAGTTCTACATGGCATGTGGTTTACACTGTATTTTGTAAAACAAATATTCACACCATACAAATACCCCTTGCTACATTTAAATTGCACATAACTCATCTGCGAGCTACTCAGAGAAGTTTTCAGCACAGCCCCCTCTCCCTTTTTGCCTCGATCGATTGGGAGATTGTCCTCCTTAGTACCCTTCCACACAAGTGTACACTGCTTTGAAGTTTTTGCGAGTCCGGAAATTTCAGCTTTTTCAGCATCTCTGTTTTGGCATTCAGAGATCCATGTGGTACAGCACATGCAGTTAAATTGTTCTTTAGATCGTGTACATTGGAGCATACACTCATATGATTGTGATCCTTAGAATTTTGATCTCCAAATTAAATGGTTTGGTCAACCCAGCAGGTATCTTAAATCTAGCTATATGCTGGTTGGTTACTTACACTGAATGTTGCCTCACTTCTCTGTTGTTACATCCTATAGTAAGGGGTAAAGATGGGGTGTTGGGTCAAAGTGTTAAAGGTTACATTGAGGTAAGAGATAGATACTGAGTTATGGTTAAGTTCTGAAATCTCTTATCGTAATATCACTGTGAAATTAAAACATGAAATGTAACCAGTCTTTCTCCTTCTTCCCAGCAAAATTTTCATCTAGAAAATATTGAATCCAAAAAGTATGGTATAGTTCTTTGGAATGTCTATCCCCCAACCGTCTGTAGTGTACCTCATCTCCCTCCTCAACCTCCCTTACATGAAACATATTTTGTCTGTCGGAAAGATTCTGAGTGTCTCCTCATCAGCAATTATGTATTCAGTACATAAGCATGTTCATCAGAACAATGAAAATTTGTCAAATGATGGCTTGGAAAGTGAGAGTGCATTGAAGAGTATAACATGAATGTTTATGTTTTTATCTGAACTCTGTACATTCTTTTTAGTAGTATGTTACTTCCCAGTTGATTTGAACAGTATCACATGCTTTCTCTTTAGTTTCAATGACCATCGATACACTAGGCCTATGTTTTAAACTGATACAGTATGTCACAGCAGTACAAACTTTAATGAATCACAGTTGTTAGCTCATATTCCCCTCTGGCCCTCCACAATACAAAGTACTTAAAGGGCAGAAGCAGTCATCCCAAATTGAAGAAGTGTAGTAGACTGTCCAGTTTCATAATTGGCTGTTGGGAGTCATGTGAATAATGTTTTTTCTCTTCAGATATGAAATTTACCAGAAATAATTGCTTAGTTTACCTTCATATGCAAAAGATACTTTGAAGAGAAATAAGATGAAAATTGTGTTATTTAGCTTTTTCTTCAAAATAAGTTTGGGAGGACTGTTCTTTACCTTTAAGTTCAGCAAAATTGCTGAGAGAGGGTCCATGTGTAAAAATGAATGCAGGCAACTAGGAGGTTTGAAAAATTTACAGTAGTACAGCTTGCTAAAACAGTCACAGTTTGCTGTACTGACCTGCTGTACCGTGAAGGGATTTACTTCTTGAGTCAGACATCTTTGGATTAGGTAGAGGGTACAGTATTTAATTCCACTGGGTTTGGAGGACATGATTGGGAATATTTTTGTCCTTCTTACAAAATCCAGAATTGAAAAGCTACCAGATCCTTTAAGAAGACATGCTACTGTATGGAACTGTCAAAATGAGAATTTTTCTTGGTGTTTCCAGTAGAAAAGTTCATGTGACCATTGGTAATGTGAATTGTTATTGTTTTCAATATTTGTTATTGTTATGTGACACATGCACCTGTCATTTTGTGAAATTACAATAAAGCTCTCTTGGGGGTGGTGTGTCATAACTGATGTAGGTCAAAGGTCATAAACATGGATGTTTGTAGCTGTTGGGAGTAGGTACCTTTAATACTATACAACTCCCTGTACAGTAGGATAGGATTTAGTTCCATAGCTCCTGGAAATTGTGAGGATTATTTTTCATCTTGATTTTCGAATTAAAGACCTTTTATTGATTTTAAAAGTTGTTAAGCACCATAGATATCTACTGTATACAAAAGACTGTATAAGGACTTCCACGAAAGTGAAATATGGCATTTTATGGGTGTGTTTTTAATTGGTGTTTTATTGCTTGTTTTGTTTATGTGAGAGAATAGCATTTCAGTTGTTTGCAAGGCACAGATTGTGTGTGCAGTTTGTTCATAATATATAATACATCTGTTTAGCATTGAAGTTCTGCACTATTTTTTTAGCAACCAGGCCAGATGGAGAACTTGAAGAACTAAACCCCTCACCCAGCCCACTCCCATCAACTTCCAGTTTTCAGGGAGAAAGCTGTCACCCCAAACTTATTCTGAAACAGCATCCTAACATTCCACAGATTTCTTCTTATTTTGCTTTCATGTAAACAACTGCATATTCAAGGTATTAAAACAAATGACTTACTCTCTTAAATAATGAGGAAAATATTGTCACATGACAATTCATTCAACATTATCCTTAATTAATAATCATTTTAGCACAATGTTCCCAATTATTTCAGATGGAGAAACTAAAAAACAATATTGACTGTTAGATAAAACACCCTTCGAGCTGTCGACTGAACTCCTAAAACAATGAATGCCACAATCAGCAAGCCAGTGAAACTGGCTAATGGAGGTCTGCAGTGTAAAGCATGGGTGCATGGGCCAGAGGGCTGCAACATCCCCAGGTTGTGGACAGTAAATATTCTTTTTGAAGGCAGCATCATTTTAAGCAAGCTACACATTACTCTGTGCAATTCACCTTGAAATGACAGTCACATTGCTTGTAGTCGTATATATATCATAGCGTGCATTGGTCTATGGCTTCGATTTGCAGTTCCAGTAACAACCAGTTGTAAAGGCTTTCTCATGTACCCCGTAATGAGTGGTGATACTCCATGTTTACAAAACACCGCGGTTTCCAGCGTGTCTTCTCACGTACCATGAGTTTGGTTGATTGGGTAGTGCTACCATGGTAACAAGGTCAAATTTTTCACTTACCAATTACTATAAAATGTTAGAAAAAAATGAATCATTACATGTAGCTCCAGGAACACCTGTGACCTCACATGATTAAAAACAAACACGGTGTTTAAAACACCGAACCATACGCTTGGAGGTGGATCAAAATTTAAACACTGACCTGCGTTAACCCGCATTCTCACATTACTTGTGCCCGAGGTAACACGGTGTTACCTCAAATGCAGGGTTACTGAGACCACGCTTTCAGTCATTCACATTGTCTTCAGTTGAAATAACATACATGGTTTGATCAGTGAAGCCTGTCATGAGCAAACGTATTTAAAGACATGATCCTTTCACCCCAAACTACAATTTTACTTAGTCCACAGACATTCTCAATTGGTTCAGCTCTTTGATTGACAGCTAGTTCAAAAAAATGCAGAGTACCAAAGCTCATGTTGCACATGATGCACTGTACTGAGAGTGTTTTGATTAAATTTGAGGTCTTTTTATACTCACCTTGAAGCAATAAACTGAGATTATGTCTGGATGACAATGAATTTGTGTGAGAGGGACTACACTGTAGCCTTGGTTAGGAGAATTGGAACTGTTTGGGTAAGAGTAGGGCTTAAAGAAAGAGAATTTTAGAAGTATCATTCTTATAATGTTCAGCAGCCCTTCACAATGGTCTAAAGAGTCATGTGGTGGTTATCAAAATTTGGTCAATTATGAGAATAAAAGTTGTCCCAACTTATGAGAAATTGTGTCTTGACAAAGGAATTAATTTTGGTCATGGAAACTTGTGTAGTGTGTGCCTAATTTAAAGGCAAATATGTAGGCATTGATAATGTACAGTAGCTTAGCCCCCCTTAACCCCAGAAGATTTAGTCCCTTACCCTAAATACCATTGCTACTGTAAGAGCCTACTGTGCCTCTTTTGGAAGTTCACCCGCTGTATTCATTCCTAAACATGATGATCAACAGGGATTCCTCCAGAAACACAAAAAAGGAGGGGATTTATTACTGCTAAACCCCAAGTCCAAATTGATGCTGTCCTAGGCCAAAGTTATGAGTGGGTTCAGGGGGACAAAAGCTTGCTTCAAGGCCCCTGTAAGGTGCAATTTGAAGGTTTTAAAGGCCATTTATTTGAGTAAGTCTAAACATTGCTGCAAAAGTGTTGTCTTTTTAAGTAAGAAACCAAGATATTTACAATTTTCTTAATTTTATGGAAATGAAAAGGGGGTGATTTTACCCACCGTCTTCTGGAAAGGGGGGGACAAATCCCCCCTTTCCCCCTCTGACGGAAACCCTGATCAAAGGTGAATGTACCTACAGGGGTAGAAGCACCTATGGTAGATTACATTACTGGAATTATTGTACAGTTTATCATGGTTCTTTTATCATTGATATGAACCCCATTATTTTTTACGTTTACAGTATAACATCACTATGTACCATACATAATATGGCATAGTCTCTTTCACTTTACAATGTGGTTCAAAGGCTTGTTTGTACTGTTTCTGTAGTAATTGAAGGTCCTACTACTACATGTTTTCATAGCCAGGACATGTCACACTACACTGTTCGCAATTATGAAAATGAAACATAGCTCAGAAATATCATTCTTTTAGTTCTTGTAAATAAGAATCAATGACTCTTGAAAGTTTTACTCAGTGCCATTTCACAAAAATACTTTGAAGTGTATAGTACCATTTTGGGGAATTTTCACTGTGACACTCATTTTGACGCATGCCCATTTTTAATGTAGAGACTCGAAAATATACTGAACAAAGCTTTTTTATTTTAGAAAGTGTGCATAATCGATATTTTAATTAATGGAAAAAGCTAGAAAAATTTCTGTTTGTCTTTAAAACAACAACGCTACAGTATGCTATCAAAAATTTTGTCAAAATGGCAGCATGTTGGCTCAGTATACACATGGTACTGTATACTGTAAATATTTTCTGAATTGCCACTTTTTCAAGTTTCTGTTTTGACCAAAGTAATGGACAGTGTTACTATTGTGCTGACATTTTTCCATTGTAAATAAAGGCAGTACAGTAGATTCATCACTGTTGAAGTTTTTTAGAACTTAGCACATTAATTGTAGTCTAATACTATCCTACAGTATAGTAAGACAAATAAAATCAGCTAGCTTCATTTCACATCAGTCAGATATTTCAGGCTCCCAGACTTCAGTTAAAAGTATGATACAGTCTGTATTGAGAGCAATTTTCCAGCAGTTGCCATGTTATACACTCAGTTACTGTGATCATTGCTGGCTGATATCAAAAGCAGAAGCCTCCTTCCTCTACAACTGTTTAATTCAGAATGTTTTAATGATCAGGTAGCATTTCTGTCAGTAATATACTCATCGGTGTGTGCTCTGTCTTAGCTGTCAAGCAAAGCTTGCCCTAGGCTACACCTTCATTCTAATGAACCCATCATGCCTACAGTAGCTGTCAGGATGTAGGGCCAGCTTTCTCGGGAAACTGAAAAGAGAGCTTTGAGTAGAACAGACGTGCATCTGGGAATGTCTTTCAGAAGAGAACTTGCATGAGTTGTTATGTATCTTTTGTAAACATGTACAGAATCATTGTATCCTGTAACATTGCACCGTTTGTGTTAATAAAGTTCATTGAAGTATTTTTTCTATCAAAACACTTCAAATAAGTACTTTTAAATTTAGAAAATTTCATTAAATTTCATGATGTTCTGTAAATAGTTACGAGTCCTGATTCTCTCACCCCCAAAAGTTCCAATAGTCCTAACCTACTTACTAACTAAGCCCCTCCCAAGATACTCTAAAATTCATCATCATCCAGGCAGAATCTCATTTTATTGCTTCAGGGTGAATATGCCATACCTCAATGTGTAACTAGTCTAAACACTCTCAGCACAGTTAATGCAGTGTAAAATGAGCATTTTCAAACTAGCTGTCAATCAAAGAGCTGTGCCAGTTGAGAAATTTCTGTTGACGAAAATTGTTGTTTGGGGTGAAAGGATTAGCCCATATAATTTTCTTTTAAATGGCAGGGAGATTTTGATTTAGTATTGCAAGTTCAGTTTTGCTTTCACTTTCTGCAAAAACAAAATTGTGTCATTGTCAAAAGCCTTTGACTGAAAAGAAGTTCCACCTCTCTTCCCCCTCCCCATTTCCACCCCTTCTCTGTCTCTGAGATTTGAGGGAAATCTCATGAAAATTGTACAAAATTTGCAGCCAGCTGTGTATCCGAGTCCAATCTGCCGGAAAAGTCCAAATGAAGCAGGGATCACACAGTTGTATACTCCATGTATCTGTGCAGTCATAATATCTCACTGCAAAACCCTTGCATGTGGTGTGAAAGTAGAATTGCACATGTTTAGATCCACTCAGGTTCCCCCCCACTCACTCCGTTCCCGATCAACCAGAATCATGGCAGTTTAAATCTTGGAAATCAGGGAGGTTGGCTGTTGGTACCATGTAATTCTTCATTTGAGGACATTTACAGTATTTTATAACATCCTATCCTGCTGTATGATAATGTCAAAACATAGATGATTCAGCTTCCCCTTTTCCCCCTCCCCACGCCCTCCCACTTTCTAAAGTTGAACTGTACCCAGTATGTTTAGACATTTTAATGACACTTTTGATGGAATACTTGGATGCACAGTACAGCTTTGGAAACTTTGAAAGTGTATATATAGGTAACATATTAAATCTACTAGTACAGTACATTCTGTTTGCACAATGAAAATTTCTCCCTTTAAATTTTTCATTAAGTACAGCACAGTACATTGTTTTGCCACCCATACATTAAAACAATTACTATTAAGCAGTATCAAAAAGAAATATGTTTGCATGTGTAAGATTGATTAATTAATAATTTTAATCAGTCTCGACTAATTCTAAGATCAGATCTCTTTGGATTGCCTTCATGTACAGTACAGTGTGTATGGATAAAATGGGGAGATCTGTAATGAAAAGAGCTACATATTTTGGCCAGGTGTCAACTACTTTACTTTAGGCTTATTAAACACTTAGCAATATTTACTAATCTTTTCATCTAAGTAATGACGTTTTTTATGCGAGACATTTTATTCTAGTCCAGTAATACTCATGGGCTTGTGGGAAGGTAGAAGTGTATTTGACCAAAACCCTCATCCTATCTAAGGCTAATCATTGACCTGCATACCATAAACCTATATTTAGTGTATCAGGAATCCTAAGCGTACAGTACCTCAAACTAAAAGTGCATGAGGTTTCATTCAAGCAGATCTTTGGTGAACTATAAAACCAAGTGAACCATCAGTCTCTATAATGCCAGATCCCCCATAATCAGCTGTATTGCTAAGCACTGCCTGTAAGAATATAAAACACAAATCATTTCTGACACTAATGGTTCCCTGCTGCTAGGTTCCTGGAGAAAGATGAAATTCATAACAATAGCAGGAAATAACTACACAGCACCTCTGCTCTTGGAGGTCACCCTTCATATTGTACACAGTGCTTAGTAATTGTAACATCCATGGCAAGTCATTGATGTGTGTATACAGTACTGGTAGATCTATTTATCCAAGGAGTTGCAGTAGTTGCACAGGAGGCTATTGGAGTGTCAGTGGCATAGCCAAACTTTTCATCCTGAGGGGGACATGATGATTTTGCAGGTGGGGTCCAGGAGCAAAGCCCCAGTTGGGGTCCAGGGGCGAAACTCCTGGGACTTAGTATATTTCTGACTTATTAAAGTTTTCTTTAAAGGGTAAGTCTCTGGACTTGACACTGGTGTGAAAAGTACCTTCAAAGTAAATTTAAGATAGATGTGTAACGAAATCATGAAACTACTTCTAAGAGTGGATTTGACAGACATTGAGAAAAGGGAGGGGTAACCGAATTCTGGAGAATGTGTTTGATAGACACTTATTGTAAATGTAGGTTCTCAAGGAAAGATGCAAACCTGTCGGAAACGTAACCTGAGCTGACACCACCTTCAATTGGAGGAGACTGGAGTGCACATAAAATTTTGGAAAAATGCAACCCCTTAGACAGTCAGAATTTACATTTACCTGGTGTTTTGGGTGATTTTTTCATTTGAAGGAAACAAAAAGTTGCTGCCTCTTCTACCTGTCCAAAGAAGAATCATACCTTGCAAAATCTGGTAGTCACACTCTGGCTGCTCAAGACATAAAATCTCAAATCTCAGGGAGGGGGCTCATGGGAGCACAAGGTTTTTGAAGGGGACATGTGCCCACCTGCACCTCTCCCTTTGGCAACACCGTTGTTGATTATTATTTCCATATGAAAAAATAATTTTGATAGGCTGATTGCATTAAAGGGAAAATTTGCAGAGTTATTCCATAAATTGTACACATCATGAGCTGAGATACTTTGGAGCCACTATGTCTAAATTGTATCATATCGGTCCTCTACTTCACTAAAGTAAAAAGTGTCATAGATGTGTAGGCCTATAGTAAAGTGCTGTCACTCTCTGTCAGACAGAGACACACATCTTTATATGATGAATTAAAGTCAGGTGGCTGATATGGGTGGAAAAAGGTTGGAAGTTGGGAGGCTTTTGCTGGGAAAATTTGGGCATTTGAAAGAAAATGTTGCTGTTTACTTATGCACATAAGAGAAGTTTGAAATAAAACACTTTCACAGTCCTCGTTCAGTATTGAACTACAATGTAAATTTTATCTAACCAAACCTAACCAATATACCCAGACAATTTGTTAAGTGCCAAAAGACTGCAAAAAAAAAATAAAGCCTACTGCTGTTGTGTGCGATACTCAAGATTAGCAATAGAGTAGGAAAAATAAACCCTTAACTCACACCTGGAAAAAAGCCATGGGTGTGCACTCCTAGATTTAAAAGTGGACAGTTTAATGTTGAGGTGTAATATTCAAACAAACCAAACTAACCCATGTTAAAGTATAGACCAATCAGATCAGTACTTCTGTTTTACGACTGTAGGCAGCCATTAATAGAGTCCATCAGCCTTAAATCCTCTTCATTTATTATCTACATGAATTTCAAACCCTGATATTCAGTGATAATAAAGGAATCAAGATTCAATTTAGTGCATAACCATCCACGATACAGGTACAGTAAGCAAGGAGATTGAAAGATTAAAAGGTGATACAGTAGACCCTACTGTAGATATGGCCAACTGAAATCAGACCATCCCTTGCTGTCCGCATTCGTCTATATGAATACTCTTCTTTATGCAATGACTAATTTCTGTTTGCCCATTGTTAGTTTCCATGCCCTCCTTTACATACACTTCCTGATTGTGCCTAGAATTTTTCGTTCATAGAATGAAGAGATTCATACCCTGTTTGTACAGTATCAGTTCTACTGTATGTGTACACCCTTGTTGCCAATATGCAGTTTATTCAATTCCTGGTCAATATTACATTATATCTGCTCCAATTGAAATTCAACAGCCGTTTACAAAGCCACACAAGATAACATCAACCAGTCGCATCCCATCAGACCTCCGCTGAGCCGTTCTGTTTGTCACAAAGGTTCATTCTGAATGTAAAGCGAAGTCTAAGCATTTAAAGATTTTATGGAAATGTGTCCAATTAAACTAATCAATGTCATATCATTGGCCAGTGTAAGGCTCATTTTCTGCTGGAGTTATTTAAGTAACTGTCGAGTTCTGTATCTTAAGTGGAAAACAACTCGAGGTAAATTAGACAGAGACAGACAGGTATACGGAGGAGGTAAAATAAAAATGAAAAATGTTGGTGATAAACTTGTCATTGTTTCCATGGCAACAGACATGGGGCACCCACAGTGGTATATTCATTGTAGAACTTTGTCTTAAATATATTTTGAATATGCATGAAGTAGTCCATGTCAGGAGCCAGTCATATTTGCTTTGAAAGCATGCAGTGCAGTTTTCTTGCTGTTGAGCGTCCGTTTTGCATTTGCTAAACTACTGTAGCCCGGGGAAATTAACACATTGAAGGAGTTTTACAGGTATCCCCACATTGGAGACAACCAAAATTCTTCTTGGACCACCAAATTTTTCCAATAATTGTGTAAAATGTAATTTCCATGACTTAAATTTTCAATGTTAAGTGGAGTTGCAATCACCAGATAATTTTTGCTTTGTTTTAAGTATGTGACAATTTCTGAAAAATCAGTGGGACTACCAGTTTCCCATAATATGACCAGTTTTCATCAAAATGGTTGTCATAAATTTGGGTGTGCAATTTCTTAAATGTTAGAGTAACTATCTGATCATTGTTGGAGCCTTGTGGAAGACACAAATCAAAATTTCAAATTTCAGTGCTGTACCCATAGTGCTTGTGGACACCATTTGAACAAAATAATAAATGCAGCAAATGGTACAATAATAGTTATTATTTGAGAGCCTGTAATAGTTTGCTTTGACCTGTAGTATATGTAATGGTCCAGTGATAAGTTGTGAGAAAAGTACAAAGGATCATCATGTTGAGAAATGAGTTGGCACTTGTAATATCTATAGACGTTTGTTAGGAAATTAATGCAGGTGAGGAAATGTTTCACAATTACCAAAACATTATTATACAAGTTGAATTTTAGTAGGACTGCTATACAATATAAAATTATTAGACTCTTATTTACTAATTTATGGATTACATGTTTGCTTGAAGTTCACAGAATGATAATATAGTATAAAGGGCCTACAGTACCACATAAAATCTATATAATACCTTTCCAACAATGTGTTAGAATGAGTAATTCAACAGGTTTGGGCTTCAGGTTTACTGATTCAGTCATAAAATGTGCAATTAATGTCCTTTAACATTTTTTTATAAATTTCAAGTTCATTACTAAGACTTCATTGCTTCAAGAAAATCATTGAAAATCACATGTCAGCTACAGACTTTCAAGAAAAAGTTTGTTTTATGCAGAGGACTCTTTGTGTGAGTTGGGGGTTGTAAAATATGCCCACGGTATTTCCCACCTGATGTAAGAGGTGATATTAAAGGGAAAGACTTGTGCCCTTGTTTGAACTGTATTTAAAATGTATTTGAAGTCGAATGCACTTGTGCAGTGTTCAAAACCGTATTTAACCATCACATTTTTATCTGGTTGACACTATATAATACCTCCACATTGGTGTGTCATTAAACCTCGTCTAATTCATTGGGAGGACAAATTTCCACATGATCTTACAGTTCATCATACAGTATTGTATTTACAGTTACCAGGGAACTCCCACCAATGTATTAAGTGTAATCAGAACAATTGTATGAGCATGACAGATATGCAGACCCATTTCCTGTGAGGAAGTTCTATATATCCTCATCAGCAACTCCCCATAATGCTTAGTGATTAAACTTGGCCAAGTCATCTCTGTAAATAGCTAATTGAAAAATTAAATGTGAAGTGACTGTGAAGTACTGTTTTGTAATGCCTACCTGCATGGACATGTAGAGTATGTACTATAAACATTGTGTAGACACCTGCATATATATTATTGTGGCGGTTTATTCCCCGCCCCCCCCCATACTCTTAACCTCTGAACACCCACCCCACTGGGACCTACAACATCCCCCACCATGCATGCCTTAAGTGCATTTAAAGGGAAATATTGTGTTTGTTTTGCAAGAAAAAATCGTCCTTTTAAAACTAACATTTATTGACACAGGGTGATGGGTTATCAAAAGTAAGGCAGTATGGGGTAGCCTTCTTTTCAAAAAATAAGTTAACCACAGATAGAAATTTAGCTGTTTGATGTTCAAGAATAATTTGTTCACCCAAACTTTCAACATTTCAAATGATGCAAAGTCCATGGCTCTTCTTGTGCATATTATTTTGAAGAGATGTAGCTATTGCTGGGGCTTATGATTAAGACTGAATTGTTGGACAGTGTCTGAGCCATTTTCATTGTACTCTTTGTTGGAGCATTTTAAACACAATATTTCCCTTTAAGTTTCCTAACTGCATGCTATATTCAACACTGTCATAAGACATAACCAGACCTTTTCAATTGAGGAGTGGCGTCCATGAAGGGGGCAAATTGTTCCAGTGTTGAGGCCATCACTACTGACACTATCCATGAGGAGCACCACCATTGATTGGCCTGTAGCACCCAGAAACAATTTTTGGCTAAAAATTCCTCACAGATAGATGGAAATGGCACATCCCAGCCTCTCTGACCTTATGAGTTTCAGCTAAGAATTCTTCAGTTTTTTAGAACACAGACCTGGAAATTGACTCATCCACTTTGGCACTATGACTGTAGTGGAGGGGCAGTTAGACCAAGAATTTCAAAGGTGTATAATGAATTTTAATATGAGTTTGAACATGTCACCACTAAAGACTTCATGCAGAAGAAGGACCTGCCAGTCTTCATAGGTTTAACCAATTTATAGGTCAATGGGGAGGATCAGACTGACTGCAGGCCATCAAGAAAAGGACCAGGAACTGGAGGTGGATCCACATGACTCAGGACACACAGTACTTTCCTACTTCCAAAGCACTGTTGTGCAAACTTGTGAAAAACAAACAGGACCTGCAGATATTCAATGATACAACTTCAGATGTTTGAACTTGAGGAGGGTATCTTATCTCATGCTGGAGAATAAATATCAATGCTCCTGTGGTTGGACACAAAATTTTGCCAGGAGATCAAGTGGAAACATGGCCCCATAGGTTGCTTGCAATTATATTTACTTTATATCTCACAAAAATCTCCCACTTGTTGGAAGTATTGATTTAAACATTGTTAACAAAGAAAAGGGTCCTTAATTGGTTTAGAAGTGCATTTTAGTTAGTTAGTTAGTTAGATGGAGTTTAATGGCTCAGTTTCCAACCTATTGGTTCAAGTCGAGCCAGCCACGGCCTTTTTTCTAGTTGTGACTCACTGGCTTGTTTTCCCTACTCCATTGCTTATGCCGAGCATCAGGCACAACGGCAGTAGATTCCATTTTTAGAGTGTTTGGTATGACTCTACAGTACTTGGGAATAGAACCCTGGCCCTCCCCATGAGAGGTGGATGCTCTAACCATTAGACCAATCACACATTTTAGTAGTTCCATGCATGACTGTATATGATCTTAACCTTCAAACTGGAATGTACATATTTTATACATAATTTAGAAATTTATCTTAATTCTTTTGTACAGTATTATTAATGGTATTAATAATTCTGAGTTGGGTTTTGCACACTACTCTGGCAATGCAGTGGTTACTGTACTGTGTCTGAATGCTCAATGAAACAAGAGATTGTTAATTGAGAATTAAAGAAGCCATCTTGTAATCATCAGGAAATAATTGATATGATTTCAAGTTGCCAAATTCTATTGGCTCATATTTAAGTCTCACTGCTTGAGTACAAATTTAAATCAAAAGAGATCTATGCTTGCTCTTTTTCAAAACAGTAAAATATTGTTTTTGCATTGAGCAATTTCTCAGATTTTTTAAGCTCAGAAATGAGAAAGTAGGTATCTGACTGATATAATACAGTGTAAAATGAAATGTGAGATACATATGTGACACTGTTTCAGCTAGGAAATTAAACGTAGGATCAATACATGCACTAATGAGAAAATTTGACTCAATGGAAATTTCAGTTTTGTGAAACTAAACACACATCAAATGTGGGAAAAAATTAAACCCGTCTTTCATTTTTTCCCGCAAACATCAGTGTGTCCAATTGACAAGCCATTGCGTCAGAACAGTGTCATATAACATAGCAGCTTAGCTTAATCACTAACATGTAATGTTTTATTCAGGACTGAGAAAATGTTTATTTCCCAAGAAGGGTATAAAATAATTAAACCAAGAAGGTAGTTATATTTCTCACAATCCTCCCGTAATTTTCATTTACAGAAAAGGGACATTTCCCTCCATCCAAATGCCCAAATTTCCTGGGAAGGAGGCTGCCTGACTTCTCCACCCAAGGCTGTGATGTTGAAATATTTGGTGTTTGTGTGGTTTTCCCATATAAATGGGACTACTGACCTTATAGGGACTGTGGAGCCAGTTCTGAAGTGGGTGTGGGGGCTAACCATTGAAGCCGCATAAACCTATCCAGTTTCCAGCGTAAGGTGACTCAAAATGTCCTTAGCAGTAAAACTGCATGGGCCAAATCTATAGCCCCCAATTCCCAGAGGACAAGAAAAAAAAAACCATTATAAGTCCCAATTGATATTTGAAGAGATTAGCCAGGTTTTTCAATTCTATTATTGTTATCATACAAGAGTGTCATAATTTTTCAAGGCATAAATTTATACTATTGCATTTAAAGAATAATTACGTACTTAATTTTAGTACAGTAGTTTAGTTGTGAAATTACTATATGATCTAACAGATATACATAAATCAGAATACAGTATGGTAGGTGTGAATGATTGCTACTCTTAAATTTAAAAGCTCTCATCTTCCAGGAAATTTCATAATGTACTTGTCATAATATACGGTACTTTACGTGGGAGATACAACTTTCACAGCTGTAGTACTGTAGGTGCTGTGTGCAGTATATGTAACTAGCAAATATAGGCCATTCTGTGCATAGTATAGGTTTTAATAGTACTGCGGTGGTGCACAAACTGAAGAGGAAGTCCATACAAATGAGCATATTGTTAGAGGAGCTATTGCAAGTACTGTGAGGGAAATGGCCGTGATACTTGGAGCTCATGGAGACCTACCTATGTGCCAAGAAAAACTTCGGCAGATGATCACAGTAGGGCAGTGACTGAACTTGATTTGCAAATACTGTAGGATGGTTTGACTATACTTGCTACTTCAGTGTCTCTTGTCTCTTGTCTTCATTATATTGCTCATGTTACATCCAATGTCCAGTACAGGACATTTTTCAATCTTTTTCCACCTCTTTTCACCCTTGACCTTGAAAACTGCAAGTCTACATCGCCCCTGTACCACTACTTACCTCCTATTCATATATGTAGTCCACACGTATCTGCAGTGAACCCTGGTAAACTAACAGCACAGAGAGAGAGGGTGCTCTTGTTCCACACAGGAGGAGCAAGGATGCCCTCTTTCCTCCTCATCTTTCTTACCATCAGACAGTGGTCTGCGCAACTTGATAACCTTGGTTTTTTGTCCTGTTGGATTATTTTCATATTGTTTTTGTTTTTCAGTCATGTTTTACCTCTTTTCACCTTTGACCTTGAAAACTGTGAAACAATTCTAGAGGGGTGGGGAATTGACTAAAAATTAGGGACAGTTTGTGTCCTTTTCCTACAGTATCACTGATTCTATTTTATAGATATACCAGTGTTAAGTCTCTGTCACCCATCTGTTTCCATATCTTTACGCATTGGTGTAGATTTACATCGCTGACTTTCACCTTGCTACATCTACATTGTACATTACTTTTACACCGCCCACTTCTCTGAGAAAATTTAGCACTGCACCCCCACTTCTTCCCGTTTGACCAGTAAGTGACCCTCATTACAGCACAAATCTAGTTTTCTCAGAGGTTTTTTGAGTCCAGAAAACTTCAGCAGTTCTGAGCTTTTTCCGTCCTTTCACCCATCTCCTCTTGAGGTCTCATGCCATAGTTTTGGGGGTTGAGAAATTTTGTAGGTACAGTATAGTCGCTTGCGAAAATCCCCAGCAGGAAAGTGGGGGATTTTGTTGCTTTGTATTTTCAGCCCATACAGTAAATAACCTCTTCTCTCCTATTTACTTTCTTGGGTCCTTTGGGTCACCTTTATAAAGGGCAAGAACAGTCACCCCAATTTGAAGAAGTGTAGTAGACTGTCCAGTTTCATGATTGGCTGTTGAGAATCATGTGACAATATTTTGGACCTCAATATTGCATATTCAAGGTAAAGTTATGTAAATTTCACATTGGAGGAGAAAACAAAATGGTGTCAGATGACTCTCAATAGCCAATCAGGAAACAGGACAGCTTACTACTCTACTTCAAGTTGGGGGGACTGCTCTTGACCTTTAATATGACCACAAGTGTACATGTATGTGACCTTTTGGGTTTATAGGACTATGGGTATTTATTTTGTGAAGAACTCTCTGGAAAACATCAAGGAATAATTTTTGCACTTAACCACGGGATAAAGGTCCCATCATTATCCATTCACTCCCTTTCATACATGCCTTTTTGGTTTCGATGAAAAGAGAAACCTATGCATTCATGATGGCGTGCGTGTGTATGTATGTGTGTATGTGCGTGTGTATGTATGTGTGTGTGTGTTTGTGACACTTTGCTTGTTTACACGATATCTTGAGAAGGGAAGATCTGACAGTTTTCAAACTTGGTACACAGATACCCCTTACTGAGAGGAAGAACCCTATTTATTTTGGTTGAGGTCAAAAGTCATCTGGGGTCACAGGGGGTCAAAAACTGAAATCTTTGTTTACACAATATCTCAAGATAGAAAACTTGGATTAATTTCAAACTTGATATGTAGATGCGTTATGATGTAAGGAAGAACCCTATTGATTTTGGTGGAGGTCAAAGGTCATTTCGGGTCACGTGGGGTCAAACCCTGAAATCCTTGTTTACACGATATCTTATGGTAGGAAACTTGGATTAATTTCAAACTTGATATGTTGATGCGTTATGATGTAAGAAAGAACCCTATTGATTTTGGTGGAGGTCAAAGGTCATTTGGGGTCTCATGGGGTCAAACCCCTAAATCCTTGTTTTCACGATATCTCATGGTCGGAAACTTTGATTCATTTCAAACTTGATATGTTGATGATGTAAGAAAGAATCGGATATATTTTGGTGGAGGTCAAAGGTCATTTGGGGTCACATGGGGTCAAACCCTGAAATCCTTGTTTACACTATATCTCAAGGTAGGAAACTTTGATTCATTTCAAACTTCATATGTTGATGGGTTATGATGTGAGGAAGAACCCAGTTTATTTTGGTGGAGGTCAAAGGTCATTTGGGGTCACGCAGGGTCAAACCCAGAAATACTTGTATACATGATGCATCATGGTAGGAAAGTTGGATTCATTTCAATCTTGATAGGTTGATGCGTTATGATGTAAGAAAGAACCCGACCAATTTTGGTGGAGGTCAAAGGTCATTTGGGGTCACATGGGGTCAAACCCCGGAAATCATGGTTTACACTATATCTGAAGGTAGGAAACTGATCCATTTCAAACTTGATATGTTGATGCGTTATGATGTAAGGAAAAACCCAAGAAATTTTGGTGGAGGTCAAAGGTCATTTGGGGTCACATGGGGTCCAAACCCTGAAATCCTTGTTTACATGATACATCATTGTAGGAAAGTTGGATTCATTTCAGACTTGATATGTTGATGTATTATGATGTAAAGAAGAATCCTATTTATTTTGGTGGAGGTCAAAGGTCATTTGGAGTCAGAAGGGGACAAATCTTGAAAAACTTTTTAACACAATATCTCAAGGTAGGAAGCTTGAATTGATTTCAAACTTGATATGTTGATGCGTTATGATGTAAGGAAAATCCCTTTTGATTTTGGTAGAGGTCAAAATTCATTTGGGGTCATAGGGGGTCAAACTCAGAAAACTTGTTTACACTATATCTCAAGGTAGGAAACTTGGATTCATTTCAAACTTGATATGTTGATGGGTTATGATGTAAGCAGCTTGTTTGCAGAATATCTTAAGGCACAGTGTGAAATTTGTAGAAATGTTTTGGTTAAAAGAAAAACCAGTTACTAACAGGTGGAGTCAAAGGTCACTTTGGGTCACCAGTTGTTACAAGAAATGTAGCATTTCATTGAAAAGAGCATGTATGTATCATCGAAACCTCAATGCATTTTTGCATTCTGGTTCTCAGTGGCTGCAGAACCAGGGAAATGGGACCAAGAGGCTCAGACCTCTATGAAAAAAGTAGTTGGTTACTCAATTTTGCCAAATGTGCCAAAAAGTGGTACCAGGGAGAATTTTAAAGTGGATGCTGAACATATTCGTCATGAGTTCAATGCACTTGGGAACTGCTGCAACTGGCCATATACATGGTTTGTAAAGCCAAAGATTTCCTTTATACTCAGCCTCATTTAATGGTAGTGGCCCACTTAGGTAGTCTAATTGTCAGCCCTCAGACAATAAATAAAGACGATTAAAGGGTGATGGACCCCACTAATGGCTGCCTACAGTCACTAAAAATAAGCGCTAATCGGATTCATCTACAGATAAAGCAGCAAGAGCCGCACCATCTCATAAAGGGAAAAAGATAACAGCAATGTTTGAAAGGTTATAAGATCATGCAGACAAGATAAATACATTGCTCACATTTAGGAAAACAATGGGTACAACAAAATTGACGAGGGAAAAAGTTTGTCTAATAAGGAGGAAGTAAAGCAGACTTGTACGATGCCCTTGACAAGTGAGGCAATTAAGTGCAAAGTGCATTGGCTGTGTTGTGTCTTGTTCATATTGCAATATATTTAAACATACCCCTGGCATTCATCTATTGGCTCTCCATACAGCTGAATGAAAACTAATGTTTGCAGGATGTCAATGTTGGTATTACTCATCCCCTTAGGGAAGCACAAATCTAAATCCTGCTCCTTTAAGCTCAGAACAGAATAAAATATGAGCTCTTAAACTCTCCTCATGATCTGTCAATGGCTTTAAAGTAACCATGCGGAATTCGCCTGAGAAAATCCAGTCAGTAGCTGCCTTTCTTCTGGGATTAATAACTGTTTACAGATATGAAGTAAATGTTTGCATTTATGGGAAAGCTTCAGACTGGTTTGCTGGAGGCTTCAGCCCAACAAGAAATACATGGAAAATTAATGCACTTTGTCTGCTGACCTGTCGGTATACCAGGTGAGGGCTACTACTCCACTGCCAGGGGGTGAAAGTGGCAAACCCAAAGCAGTGTAATATTCAAGGGGTCTGAGAACTCATTCATGGCACTGCTGATAAATGTTATTTTGGAGACTTCTTGGGGCCTAGCCTGCATGACAAGTAACAAAGTTGTCCTCTGTACTGTGTGGGTGAGAAGGGACATCCTCAGAGTTAAACTCTAGTCAACTCTCACCCAAACTACATTTTTTTGTAGTAGTGTACAGAAATTCTCAGCTGGCACAGTTCTTTGATAGATGGCATTGTATCCCATATTATACAACATTTACTGTACTAAATGACACATTGGGTCTTGTACACTAACCCTGAAGCAATAAGCAGATTGTGTCTGGATGTGGATGATGCTCAGACAGTTATGGGAGTGGCTTAAGTGAGTAGGTTGGGAAAATTGTACCTACCTGCGGTGAGGGGATTTGGTCTTCAATATGAACAGTTTAATTTGGAAAAAAGAGGTGCATGATATATTTAGGAATCTCTTTCCAACCTTCCCCCTCTCCTTGTCTCTCAAAATTGACCCACATAAATATTTCTTATACTTCTGTTTGGTTTGCAACTAATCCAAAACAGGAGGTTTTGTGGATACTGCACATTAGGGGTACATATTAATGCTATCACAGAGGCAATGAAAACCACATTAACTGTGATTGCTAGTCATGTTCTCCAGTACCAAATGTTATTGATCATTGTTTTCCTTTGTGTCAGTTTTTCAGCCACTTCCTGTGCTCTCAAATATTCAAATTGCTGACAAATACCCCTTGCTACATATAAATTGCATATTACTTGGAGAAGTTCTAGCACCCTGCCCCCACTCCGCCCGATCGACTTCTGTAGGAGATCCAGATTTCACGGGAACAATTGTTCCCCATCGCGTGGTAGTCCTGTGGTGACGAAATCACGGAACCCCAAAACTGGTTACCATTATCAGTTACCACCCATGCTTGTTATAACAGAGCCCAAAAGTAGATTCCCATGGGTTACCATGGTGAAAAATGATGGAACCTACAAATGGGTTCCTGTGATTTTTGAAATCCAACGGCTTGAGATCGTCCTCATTACTCCTGGAACAGGTCTAAGGAAATAAGCAAAGATAATGTAAGAAATTATGGATTACTTAGCTCCATTCTTGGATGGAAAGATACTGGAAAAAGCTGGAACAGCAGTAGCAAGTGGTGTGCAAATAATAGGCAATTAAGATGTAGCAAGGGGCAAATATAGTCACCAGGGATGAGCTTTTTCCGTGAATTCGCGGATTTCCGTGATTTTTTTCCTGCCTCCGTGATTTACCTTTCCCGATTTCCGTGGTTTTCTGACAGCATTATTTTTTAGTGGGTCGTCACGCTTGCACCGTAACTCGTTACTGCTGCAAGCTCCAACATTGCTTATCCATGAATGAATTCCGCTGCCTGCAGGGAGTTGTAATACTCCCAGTCAAAGTGAATCACATTTATCATGCACCATGCGCATGTACGTAAGTTCAGTACGTAAATCTGTGCATGTGTAAGTTGTCACAATCATCAGCAGTTGACTGCAATATCATGCATGCATGATGCAGTATTAACCTGTGCTGTGATCGATCGGCCGCTCATAAAGTTGACGTAACAGTTTTTAAAATAAATGGAATTGGTCTTGGATAGAGAAAGAACTTCGTCAGATATCGAAAAGTGATAGTCTGAAGTGAACTGGAAATGTGGTGCAATTGTGAGCCATTTCGGCAATTTCATTCGCAAGATGAGCAACTTTGAAACAGCATAGGCCTAGCCTTGGCACAGGTCTACTTGGTACATACTAACATGTAGTTAACGTTAGGCCTAATGAAATGCAACATCGTTACGTTAGTTGTTACAACTTCACGTTACAGCTGCCCCAAGATTTTCTAATCGGGATGTATGGACATTTTCACCACTGAGACAAGTTTTACAGTGATTGAAGAACTGTTCAACTTGACATGCTCCAGTGTAGGCTGAGCCTACTTAGGGCCTAGCCTAACGTTAGGCATAGCTTAGGCTAGGCCTAGCCCAGCCTATTTTGACTGAAAACTTTTCTTGGAGTGTTTTATTTTACCAATGTACTGATTAAAATAGGCCTCCAAATGATGTCTTAAATACTCTATTTTCTCAGAGCTTCCGGGGGCTTCGTCCCCTGGACCCCCACCAGGGCTTTGCCCCTGGACCCCACCAGGGGCCCTAAGGCGGGCCCCTGGACCCCACACGTTAAAGTGTCGTGCTTCGCACTCTGACTGACTCCTTGGGCGTCAGTCATGTATGCCCAGCAATTTTCAGTGATTTTTTTTTAGGCCAGGCTCATCCCTGAGTCACTCACAAATACTGTACACCCACCAGGAAGGTGGGGGGATACCAGGGAGTAGCTGCTGGCTGTACCACACTGCTTCTATTTAAAAACCTACCCTGGTGTTTGATTTGTTCGGAACCAATATTAAGTCTATATCGTAAGCTAAGGGGCCATTTTGATTGTGGGGCTAGGTGGGGAGCACAAGTCTTCTGCAAGCCATTTTAGACAAATTTTGCCTGAAATTCTACAATTTTGCCATATTGTCAAGATTTTCCAGAAATTTGTCGGCATCATACCTTCCGTCTCCCATCCTAAACACTTTTGAACATGATTTACCTCAATGCTCCTTATATTTGAAATTTTATAGCTCATCAAAATGAATTTTCCTTCTTTAATCTGAGCTCTCTCACCAGTATCCAACTCTAGTATTCTCCTTCCCACCACATACATGCACCCCTATTTTCCTTGCACCTATCAAAAACCGTTTACTTCCTTATAAATGTTGACTTAATTCACCAAAGTTGACTTTGACCTTGATTGCATTGAATTTCCCATCTCTTATCTAGCTATGCCATCATGTTGTCATAGACACAGGTACCGTGCTGTCAATTTTGTATTCATCGTATGTTTTCCATGTGTCGTTAACGCCCTCAAGATTTATTTCATGTGGATTTGGGTTCCACGACTCATATTGACTCTAGACATGTTCCTGAGATGAGTTCATGATCTTGCCTCTTGAACATTTATGATAAATTAGGATTTTGTTTACTTTCTCAGAGCAAAAAGAAAAGTTTTTAAGTCACATTCCATTTGAATGAGTGGGTTTTTGGTTAACCTTTTTGAAAGAAACTTGACATTCTACTCCCACACCTGCATCTTGAAGTGCACCAATAAAATATCATAAACTTCATGAAGGATTAAAGGAAAAGAGTGGTCATACCATACTTATTTTGGAACAACTGCTGCACTAAATTTCACAATTTATGTCTTACATTGCTTCAAACTACGTATCATAATATTTTACTTCTGTAGTAGCAATTTGCATATTCAGTGTTAACCAAAACAGTTACTCAGAGCAAATATCACAATTAATGAGGAAAAACACAGTCACATGATACACCACAGCCAATCATGAAACAGGACAGTCTTCTACAATAATTTAAGTTGAGGTGATTTCCCTTTTAAAGGTCCAACATGATGGAGGGCTGTTGTGAATAGTGCATGGTCTCTACACAGGACTTGGGACTGTTAAAAATTAAGTATCTACTGTACTGTACCAAGCCATAAGGATATTTCTATCAATAGACCTACTTGTTTCACAGCCTATATTGTATTAGTATTATGATCACATAAGTCCATTGGGGACCCACCATCTTGGATGGATAGTCCTATGCAAACAGGTTAATGGCAAGACTGAACACCAACTTTCTGCTTTGGCCTAGGAGTAACAAATCTTCATTCAATCTTGTAGCAAAGAGTCTACTTCACTCCTGCTTACCTCACCAGTTTCACAAATGGACTGGTCCAAGATTTTACAGCAGTGACATTATTATTTTGTCATAGGATTGTTCTACCTCTTACAAACTTTGTTTGGAATGGTTTTGCTCAGTGGCGTAGCCAGGATGGGATTTTTTGGGGGGCCTAGGTAACAAGTGGGGGGGCCTGGTACCTCCGAGGGTCAGGCACAGCAAGACTATCTAAGCTGAGCACCACCATTGGTTGGCGCGGAGCGTACAAGAAAATTTGGGGCTTTAAAACCCCTCCAGATGGCCGGAAACGGCACTTCCCATGTGTTTTAAGCTGGATGTACCCAGCCTTGAAATACGAATCTCATGTCTGCGATGTCTCAAATAATGAGAATAAAAAATCAATCTATGAAAAATGGTAATACATACACTTTTTAGGGACCTCAAAACTGGGCACTTCTGATCTGTGGCCTGGGGGATGAGACTGAAGGGAGCTGGTATCTCCCTTTCCCTTGGGAAAAATTGTAAACTTCAGAAGCATGTAGATCGCAAATGCGGCAATATTTGAATCTAAGCGGAGCGCCACCATCAGTTGGCTCAGGGGGTACAAGAAAAATTTGGGCTTTAAAACCCCTCCACATGGCCGGAAACGGCACTTCCCACGTGTTTTAAACTGGATGTACCCAGCCGCAAATTGGGCAATATTTGAATGGATTTCAGCTTACCTAAGGCAGTACCTCACCCTTTAACAGGAAAACCAAAAGTAGTTGTGTCCCCCTCTGAGAAACTTTCTTTGCGTTAGATTTCCTAGATGCAACATGGTGCTATGTTTGGCAAAACTTTGAACTGATTATAGGCCTGAGTTTTCGGATTTTCCCTTTTTGGGGAGCATGAAAAATATAAAAATATTTTTAGTTTTTGTAGAGATTTTACAAGAGACATACATACTACCAAAGAAACAATGTGCAAAATGGTGCAGTATTTGTTCATCGGTACATTACGTGGTCAAAATTAAAATACTACGAATAAATCCCTCAAAATAATTGAACCTCAAAGCAGAAGTATGGATCATGTGGGAAACACATGAAATCCGGACCTTGTGGACATTTTACAAATCCCCCGGACGCCAGTGCCAACTACTAAAAAGAGGACTTGTCAAAAAAAAATCGTTTTACAGTGGCACTTGTCATGGGCAGGAGTGAGGCACGACGTAGGCCTACTTGTTAAGGATGGAAGGGAAGAATTATCCGAAGGCAGTACCTTACCCATATCTGCTTACGGCATATTTTGTGTATAATTAAGTATAGGAAGGGTCGTGTAAGAGTGGTCTCCAGTGTACGATTGCCTTCATTTCAGTAAATCAATCAGCCATTCGAAAGGGAGAAAGGGTCTAAACCTAACAAAGTCACATTAAAGTTTGTCGTCGAGACTTTTGTTTCATCTTCGAAGTGAAATGCAATAAACTACAGTGCAGATCACAAACGGTATCTAATTTAGTGAAAGTAGGCATTTTAAAGTTATTGCTTGATTTCATACGTGCGGACAAAATGTGTTTTACACACATTCATCCATTTTTTTTTTTAATTTTTACACATTTTTTTATTTTTACTTTTTTCAATTAATTTTTCAGGACGCAAAAAATCTGGGGGGGCCTGAAGAAAATCTGGGCCAGGCCCCCCCGTGGCTACGCCACTGGTTTTGCTGTTACTCAGCAAGTTGAATGTCTACTGCCCTCTTTTGCTTTATCCAGCAGATGGAGCCATAGCTCCCAAGTTCTGAGAGGCTAGATGTGGGTCCAACTGATCTGTCCATTGGTGGATCGCTGGCCTGGGGGAGGGGACACACCCCCTCCCCTTTTCGAAAATTTTTTAATTTAGGAAGTGTCTACACTCAAAATGGTGACATTTACTTGGCAAATCAGTCAACACAATGTCTTTAGGTCATCATTAAAAAAGTTCAGTACAGTGCTGAATTTTTTGCAGTAACCTAGGGTTTGAGTGTCCAAATGCGGGTCACTTGGGAGGTATTTGGAGCCCATTGGACTTATGCGCTTACTGAAACCCTGTCATCTGTGTGCCACTATTAATAACAGCAGCAAAGATTCTACAGCAATGAAATTATTATTTTGTCATAGGATTGTTCTTCCTCTTACGAACTTTGTTAGTAATGTCTACTGCCCTCTTTGTCCATGTGACTTGCCTCTTTCAAAAAGCAGTGACCATAGCTCTACAAGGTTTACTGTACATTGCTTTCTCTAGATATCTAGTGTAATGGACAAGATGAATTGCAGTGATCCATTGCTCAACAAGTGTGGAATTTATTATCCTTCTTCTTGTGATGCTTTTCACATCTTTTCATTCATGCAGTGGTTTTAGGGGGAACTTAAGGAGGATAAATGACAGATGTAAGCCTTGTCAAAACATACCAGCCATCCAGGTCAGGGGTTGTGAGGCCCTAAAAATATGTGAAATATTTTCCAGCTGAAATAAATATTTTAAGATACATTACAGTTAACCAAGTAGTCTCTACATCCTGCATTGATTTATGAGAAGGCCCCTTGAAGGTGTGACCTGAAGTGGTGAGAGATTTAAAAATGTAAACTACTTTATGCTGGAAAGGAGACAGGGGTTTTCTGGGGGGTTGGGAAGAGGGTTTAGTTAGGTGGAGTCTTACAGCCCAGTTTCTAACCACTTGGTTTAAGGTCGGACCAGCTAGAAATGGGTGGGGGAGGGTGGTCGAAGGAAACTATAAGTAGAAAAATGGGAAATATATTGTCCTTGACAATGCCAGTAAATTTGTGTAGTCATGAATGAAGGTAATGGGTACATATCTTTTGAGATATTGATATTCATATTTGGGACATTTTAAGGTTTCACGGTATACCGGTATTTCCGTAAGTACCGGTACCGGTACGGTACCACCAACCTAAAGGTACCGAAGTATCGTGGAGACTCGGTACTCAACTGTAAGGTGAAAATCTTTTCTCAAAATTATAGCATTTAAATTAGAATGATACTAAAATGTAACAAACATCCATTTGATAAATGCCCCGTGTCTCTAAACATTATAATATAAACAGGGAATAGTCACTTGATAATCATTTCGCACCATTTCAGTCACAAATCCCCCCTAAGAATTTCGGAAATTGCCGTTTAACGTTACTTTCGCAGAACTAGCACCATCCACACTAAAAAGGAACTTGCTTTCTATCGACATTCTGCGCAATCTCAGAACGATCCCTGCCAGCGCTAGCTTCGCCCGCGCCTTCACATTGTGTATTTAGACGGACACGATTAGTCAACTTTGCGGTGAAAATCTTTTCTCAAAAATAAAGCATTGAATTTGAATGATACTTGAATGAACCAAAAACCCATTTGATAAATGCGCCGTGTCTCTAAGGATTGCAATACAAACAGGGAACATTCACTTGATAATTGTTTTGCGCTATTTCAGTCACAAATCCCCCTACGAATTTCGGAAAGTGCTGTTTAATGTTACTTTCGCAGAACTAGTACCTTCCACACTAACAGGGCCCTTGCTTTCTTTTGACATTCTGCGCAACCCCCGAACGATCACTGCTCATCAGCAAATGCTTTCACATGGTGTATTGCGAATAGATACCATGCGTTGATTGATAAAATTCACTTTGATTTACGATAGCACACAACATTATACGAGTGCGAAATTCGTTGTATGCAGACAAAGAACCATTGCATTGCAAGCTCTGACATGAACGTTGCATCGAGGATTTCTGATTTTAACACAGTGATTCAGTGGGACCGTTCCATAACGTCCACTGTCTATGTCTGTGGGGGAAAAACTTTCGTACGAACGCAACGAACGTTCTTTCAGAAATTACTGTAACACGGTGAAGCAATGGGACGGAACACACAGTAAATCCCGCTTAAATCATTGGCTCGCGTGTTCAGTTCAACTGATCAACTCACTTGCTTTGTTGTATTGCTCTACGTACTGAAGAACAGTACAGTGTTATTGTACAACGGATTGCTGCGCGATGCATTCGTAAATTAAATCTTGAAGCACTTTGATTTAGTTTTGATAGCGATAACTCGGCGGGAAGAAAGCTTGATGAATCAGTCTTTTATGGAAATATTTTTGTAAAGTTCTACTTAATAACTTTTGGCTATACTTTAGGAGGGGGGTTGTTATTATTTGCAGAAATTATTTTTGCAATCTTCATTACAATCCTGAGTGCTCTTGTCATCTTGTGGGGTCTAGCTCCGGTGCGGACGTGCGGCGCTGATTTATTGAATGTCCCGAAATTATCGGACACTAAATTTGCAGAGAGGTTATTTCTTTTTTTGTTTACCGATTTGTTTGGTGTGAGGTGACTAAATGTTATAAAAAATACTGAAACGGGAGGCAGGGATTATCAGAAGACTTCACTTATGTCAATGCATGGTATTTTTACGGATATTTTGCATGTGATAAAAATCCTACTTTTTTACTCTTCTGGTACCGGTACTACGGTAATACCGGTACCATTTGTGGCGGTACCGACGGTACCAATTATCAGTGGTACCGTGAAACCCTAGGAAATTTGTAGATCTGCAGTGGGAATGAGGTACAGTAAGAAAGGTTTTCAAATCTTTGATCGCTTGAACCTTAAAATTTATAAATATATGCTGTTGCAATATTAACATGGAAGTCAACTATTGAAGTACTTTCTCATGGTCTGAATGGATAACCTCACCATTGAAATGTTTCGTATGAGAAGGTCAACCAATGTCCACTGTTACTGATGTATAGTAACTTATCAACAAATATTTATTTTTCTTTTATTTCCAGGTCTTACTTAGAAACCTGACGTTTATGGACGTAAGCTCCAGGAGAGGTAAATTTACTTTTAAACTGATGTTCACAAGGGTTTATTTCTGATAGGATTCTCTTCTGGGAAAGACATATTTTCATGTTCTTTCAGCTTTCAGTCAATGTATCTACCTTTAGGACCATTGGTGGATAAGTTGGCCCATATCGCTCAATCCACCAGTCTGTTTATTGATTCCTTGCCGTAGGCAGGCAAGGAATCTATGCGATGGTGATGTCGTGTGTGTGTGTGTGTGTGTGTGTGTGTGTGTGTGTGTGTGTGTGTGTGTGTGCGGGGGTTTGTCTTTGTGTAAAACAGAGGACCTAAACAATAGACTTCCAGGTCCTCAGTAGTAAATTCAAAAGATTTCTCAAGTCCTCGTTTGTCTAACAATAGACAGTCTATTGTGAAGGTTAGGGTTAAGTAAGCAGACACAATGGAGATAACAATGAAGTCCTCAGTTGTGTGTAAAAACACGACTGTGTGTGTATGTGTGTGTGTGTGTTTGTGACACTTGCTTGTAAACACGATATCTTAAGGTAGGCATGTCCGACACTTTTCATATTTGGTATATGGATTTATCATGTTGAGAGGAAGAACCCTATTGTTTTTGGTAGAGGGCAAAGGTCATTTGAGGTCACCAGCGGTAAAATTGCGACAATTTCAAAAATAGCTTGTAAACACGATATCTTCAGATAGGAGTGACCGACACTTCTCATGCTTGGTATATAGGTTTGTCATGTTGAGAGAAAGAAGTCTATTGTTTTTGGCTGAGGTTAAAGGTCATTTGAGGTCATCAGCGGTAAAAATGTGAAAACACCGAAAATGGCTTGTAAACATGATATCTTCAGACAGAATTGCCCAACAATTTTCAACCTTGGTGTATAGATTTTTCATGTTGAGAGAAAGAAGCCTATTGCTTTTGGTAGAGGTCAAAGGTCATTTGAGGTCACCAGCGGTAAAATTGCCAAAACTTCGAAAATGGCTTGTAAACACAGTATCTCCAGATAAGAGTAACGGATACTTTTCATATTTGGTATATAGATTTGTCATGTTGAGAGAAAGAAGCCTATTGTTTTTGGTAGAGGTCAAAGGTCATTTGAGGTCCACCATGGGTAAAATTGCGAAAATTCTGTGCCTAAAATGTAAAGAAAAATCTATCAAGCACTGTCAATTTGAAAGCAGGTAAGGTATTTGATGGCAAGGAATCACTAAGCCTTTTGGCTTTCTGGTATTAACTTTTGTATCTTTTTCAATTTTCTGGCCAGGATCTATCTGTTTTCGCTGCCAGTTGAAATCCTGTTCTCTTTTTGTGTTAACATGTCTGTATGTGTCTGTGTTGCATCTGTCTGTGTCCTGCTGGCCTGCTGGCTGGCTAATACGGACTTTTTGGCTGGCTGCCTGGATTGCAGGCTGGCTACCTGGGGACTGGCTGGCTTGCTAGTTATCTGATTGCCTGTCTGGTTGCTGACTAGCTGGCCTACTATCTGCCTAACTGGAGGCTGGCTAGCTTGCTCAGTGCTGGCTGTCTGACTTGCTGGGTGGCTGGCTTACTGGATGGCTAACTTGAAGCTGGCTGGCTAGCTCAGTGCTGGCTGTCTGACTTGATGGTGGCTGGCTCTCTGTCTGGTTTGCCCTGGCAGGCTGGCTATGTAGCTAGTGTGCTTGGCTCATATTACTGACCATTCATCAAACCAAAGAACATATTAGTGTACTACTACTCCTAATAATTTAATTTTACCTGTATACACCCACTTGTCAAGTAGGTCTGATGTGTATGATGTTCCATACAATACATTACATGTATTTTCTTGCACTTTCCATATATTTTTTGCAAATACAGACATCATAACAGCTATGTAAATGTTAAAAAAGCATTTCACTGCTATAACTAACAGTGTACGTAATTGCTGCTTAATGTGAAAGCCATTATCTTTAGAACATTTGGCCAAAACTAAAACCTGTGTAGTCTGTCACATGGTCTGCTCAGCAAAACTTCCTCCTTGAGTCACAGTTCTCTTCCCATCATTGAGTTTTATCTTTTTATTTTCTTTTTCTATTTTTTCTATGTAGGAGGTTACTGTACTTCCTCCCTGCCTCCATTGCATTTCTTTAACACTACTTAACTGTAATATTTATAGGTGTTATGCTTAAAAGGCAGTGGTTTGTCACCACAAACCAAAATTTTACCAGTAGTCTGCAGAAATTCTCAACTGGCAAATCTCTTTGATTGACGTCAAAATAAAAAAAATCAGAGTAGCTCATATGACTCATTATGAACTTAAAGTTTTTTGATCATACATTAGGACAGGTACTCACCTAAGTACATGCATGTCCTAAAGCAATAATGTGGGATTGTGTCTGAATAAGGATGAGTTTTTAGACAGTTATGGGAGGAACTTGAAAAAGGTGAATTTACTGTCTCCGGTGATGAATAACTACCTTTAATGTAAGCTTGACAGAAACCATCAAAACATCATTGAAATGTCCAGTCCACTTCACCAATCTAATTACCTCCTATTATACTTGTAATCCCATGACTAAGCAATGGTAAACCAGATCACAGATCCCAAACCAGGGACTTTTGGGGAAATTGGTAATGATAACTAAAGGGCAAGAGCAGTCATCCCCAATTGAAGTGGTGTAGTAGACTGTCTAGTTTCATGATTGGCTGTTGGGATTCATGTGACAATGTTTTTCCTCTTCAAATGTGAAATTTACTTGAAATAACTGCTTGGTTTACCTTGAATATATGAGAGTAAAGTCATAAAATGTAATTAAAGATACTTTGAAGAGAAATAACACAAAAATTGTGTTATTTAGTTTTTTCTTCAAACTAAGTTTGGGGTACTACTCCTTTACCTTTAATGATAATCCTGTTCCCATATTGTTCCCCCACCGCACCCAACCACCAAGTGTAGCATTGCTCCTGGCCCAAAGAGTATGTGTTTTCTACAATAATTATTTCTAAAATCCTGTTCTCCATCTTGTTCCCCCACAGCACCCGCACCTAGTGTAGCTTTGCTTCTTACCCAAAGAAAAGGTGTTATCACCCATAATTGTTTCTTAAATCCTGCTCCCCATCTTGTTTCCCCACTACACTCCACCACCCAGTATAAAATTGCTCCTGACCCAAAGAAGAGGTGTTTTTGCCATAATTTTTAATTCTAAAATACTATTTTATTGATTTTTCAAAGCAGACGGTTCACTGGTTACTTTAGTAGGTGCTGATCAGCTCAGAGCAAGTGCAAAAACGTACTGTACACATATATGCAATGCATATGCGTTGCACCCTGCTTGGGCTATGGTACCTTTCATGCTTTCATGCTGTAAGATGTGCCTACACCACTATTATGTATATTGTAAATATTGTAAAACCATGGAAGTACTAAAACTGTATATTGTCTACAGTACACTGTATATCATGGAAGAAACAGCATGGGGCTGTGTTGGCATAGATATATTTATACAGTAGTTTCTGTTTTAAATGGACCAACTAATGGGTGCAATATGCATTCATACAGCTTCTGTAACATGGTGACTGTACAGTAAGAGGAAGTAAGCTGTGTATAAGCATGATGAAGCGCATAATATTTACATGCTGGTTTGGTTCATATGCTAATATGTACGGCAGGTCACTGTCAATGTTACTTGAAACAGTTTGTCTAACTTGCAACTGGATAGCAAACAAGACTTGGCAGTGCACAACTTTGCTCAGTAGTAAAGACCTATGTTTGATGCATTTGCTTATATGTAGTTCAGTTATCTAGTGTACTAACATTTGGAGGATTTCCTAAATTTGCATGTGATTTGCAAAATTTCTGAGCAGTTATCCCAGTATACTGTTCTCTGGTTGAATACAAGAACAGATAATTCTTTGTTGCCCCTCCACTCACAATTTTACAACCTCCATTTTCTGGGCTAAGTCTTGATACCACAGAAGAAGAGACCAGTCCAAAGCAGAGAGAGGCCTCTGGCATCTTCCTCTGGTGCTGATTTCCACCCCATTGGGAGCTCTTCTTCAGTGATGATTGTCTTCTCTAAGGTTTGACTTGCAAGCTGAAGAGAAAGCTAGAGACCACTCTCTGCCTGAGAGGACTGGTCTCCCTTTTATGGGATCAAGACTTCCAGGATCTTAATGCAGGTAAGTGATTGTTAATACAAAGGTGGCTATAGGAGGTAAAGTAGAGACAAGACAACAAAAATTCACAAATCACAGAGTTGGTGGATTTCTCCATCTGTTCGTCTGTGAGAAATAGAAGTTGCACAAATCTAATAAGATACATACTTTATACATTGCCCTCCCCCTTGCCCTCTCCCACCCCTCCCCCTCCCTCTTAAAGATGGAATCGGTACAGTAATTAAAGGTTTAAGAGTTTTTCCATTTCATGCACTGATGTTGGTGATAAAAAGTTAAAAAGAATGGGTTTCATTGGTTTCGATGATAAGAGAAACCAATGCAATCATGATGGCGTGCGTGTGTATGTATGTATGTGTGTGTCTGTGCATGTGTGTGTGTGTATGTGTGTTTGTGACACTTTGCTTGTTAACACGATATCTCAAGATAGGAATGTCTGGCAGTTTTCAAACTTGGTACATAGATGCGCCATATTGAGAGGAAGAACCCTATTGTTTTTGGTGGAGGTCAAAGGTCACCTGGGGTCACCTGGGGTCACCAGGCGTCAAAGTCTGAAAACCTTGTTAACACAATATCTCAAGATAGGAAGCTTGGATAGATTTCATATTTAAAATGTGGATGCTTTATAGTCAGTAGATGGTCCCTATTGTTTTTGGGGTAGGTCAAAGGTCATCTGGGGTCACCAGGGGTCAACATCTGAAAATCTCGTTAACACGATATCTCAAGGTAGAAAGCTTGAATAGATTTCATATTTAGTATGTGGATGTGTTATGGTCAGGGGATGGTCTCTATTGTTTTTGGTGGAGGTCAAAGGTCATCTGGGGTCACCAGGGGTCAAAGGATGAAAACCTTGTTAACATATGTCAAGTTAGGAAACTTGGATGGATTTCATATATGGTATGTGGATGCATTATAGTCAGTAAGTGGCCCCTATCGTTTTTGGCGGAGGTCAAAGGTCATCTGGGGTCACCTGGGGTCAAAGCCTGAAAACCTTGTTAACATGATATCTCAAGTTAGAAAGCTTGGATAGATTTCATATTTAGTTTGTTGATGTGTTATGGTCAGGAGATGGTCCCTTTTGTTTTTGGCAGAGGTCAAAGGTCATCTGGGGTCACCAGGGGTCAAAGTCTGAAAATCTCGTTAACAGGATATCTCAAGACAGGAAGCTTGGACAGATTTCACATTTGGTGTGTGGATGCGTTATAGTCAGTAGATGGTCCCTTTTGTTTTTGGCGTAGGTCTAAGTTCATCTAGGGTCACCAGAGTCAAAGTCTGAAAATGTTGCTAACACGATATCTCAAGTTAGGAAGCCTGGATAGATTTCATATTTGGTATGTGGATGCGTTATGGTCAGGAGATGGTCCCTTTTATTTTTTTGGAGGTGAAAGGTCTACTGGGGTCACTAGGGGTCAAAGTCTGAAAACCTTGTTAACATAATATCTCAAGAAAGGAAACTTGGATAGATTTCATATTTGGTATGTGGATGCGTTATAGTCAGTAAATGATCCCTTCTGTTTTTGGCGGAGGTCAAAGATCATCTTGGGTCAGCAGGGGTCAAAGTCTGAAAACCTTGTTTATGTGATATCTCAAGTTAAGTAGCTTTGATAGATTTCATATTTGGTATGTGGATGCCTTATGGTCAGGAAATGGTACCTAATGTTTTTGATGGAGGTCAAAGGTCATCTGGGGTCACTGCTGGTCCAAGTCTGAAAATCCTGCTTATGCAATATCTCAAGATGGGAAACTTGGATAGATTTCATATTTAAGTATGTGGATGCATTGTGGTCAGAAGATGGTCCCCATAGTTTTCGGCAGAGATGAAAGGTCATCTGGGGTCCCCAGGGGTCAAAGCCTGAAAACCTTTTTAAATGTGATCTCTCAAGATAGCTGTGTGTCCATTTGTCTGTCAGTTGTTTGTCATTCTAGCTATGTATGGCTTTTATGGAGGTCTAAAGGTCATCTGGAATGAAAAAATTATTTTTTGAACATTCTAGTATAACATTTGAATGAGAAGATAATGGAGCATGATGGCACTCTTTGAAACGGAACATTTATGTATCATCGAAACCTCAATGCATTTTTGCATTCTGGTTTTTGTCTTCAAAGTTGATGCAGTGTTGGCAATGACCCTAGCCCACATTGCACAGTGTCACCAAATGAAATTTGTAGAATCAAATTTTCTGATATTATGTGTATTGACTTCATGGATTATTTCATACCAGGAATAATTCTGGGAATTTGGTTACCCTGAGAACTATGGCACATGCATGTTAGCCACTCCCTTTAATCAGGCCTGTTTGCTCAGCTGCATAATATTTTAAAGGCAAGATAGCTTATGGGGTAATCAAAAAAATTAAGTAGCTGAACTGCATTCGGATGAATAGGTATAGAATGGTAAATTTGACTTTTCTTGGGAAAAATTTGAAGAGGGTACCTCTTTATCCTCTTTCCACCCTTATCAGAGCTTGCAATTAACAGTTGTCCACTTGCCCCATACAAATGACTTTAGCCTGGATCAAATAACATTCATCTCCTGACTGCACAGGTCAACCTGAAGCACATTTCTTGCTAGCCTGCTTCATAGAACTACATCTTTTTGTTTTGAAACAAAATTCACCTTAGCAGGGTTCTGTGAATGTGCGTGCAATTCCTGAGTTACCATACAACTCAAAAAGACTGTTCATTTGGAGGACCAATATTATCGTCACAATTCTTACATAGTGCTGGGATAACCTAAAGGTTATAGAAGGACAACCAGATTGTTTTACCCACTTGTGGCTGGAACTGAATTTTTAACCCTAATTTTGAGTCCTGCTTAGCCCTACCGTGCCCTTTCCAAAGGGTACTGTCTTATGGTGAATGTTTGTTTGTACTTGCATGAAGATTCACAACATAGCTGTAATACAAGCTGTAAGATGCTTGAGAAATACAAATACACCAAGACTTTACCTGCCTCTTCTTATTGAAAACCTAAAGGGTATAGTTTACAACTCTGAATGATATCTGTGCCCCATTGAAGTGCATTAATTACCATGTGTTAGGATTTTTTTATTTAAAAATGCCTCTGGTTTTGGAGATAAATCTTGCGACATTTTGGCCAGCAAACTGCTTTATTCCTGATGCATGGAAAAGTTGCTGGCCTCCTGTATCATCAAGTGGGGCCTCCCTAGTTCAATAGAAAACATAACATTGAGATCTGCGGTTACCATGGAGATGTGTATTGTGTGCTTGTTTGTCAGGACCTAAATCCTGTGATAAGTGTTTTTTTTTTTCTGTTTTTTTTTTTTTTTTTGTGTAGGAATTAATTTCAGTAATGACTGGATAAATTTGAAAATAAGATCATCCACTTCAGATTGGTCTCCGGTACTAGCTACAGGCATGCAATTAACTGTACTCCACCATAATACTTACAACATGGAATTTTCAATTTATGCTTTAGAAATCAGCAATATGCAGCTGAAAGCCAGCAGCAAAGCAAGGTTCTAAAGAGTGCAAAAAGCTTCTACGTTGGGGGGGGTAGTTATATTTGATGGTGGGTAGGAGGCTTTGCTATAACCTTGGCTACAGGATTGAGCAGTTGTATCAAAGGTGTAAACTTAATTGGTATTTACTAGTCTCCTTCCAGTGGGAGAAGGCAATTTAAAGCAGTATATGGATTGCTTGAGTTTTAATCCCTTCCCCTTCCTTCCCTTCACACATTGATGACATCAACTTGCAAAGAGTTTATAGAGGGACCTTTAGAGTACAAAAAATTACAGTGCCTTCAATTATAAAAATGATGGCACCAAATGTCCGAAAAGACCTAAAATGGCCTTTTTGGTCATATGAAACCACTACCCTAACTCCAACTACTGTATTTGTCTATTGCACATAAGTACCAGAAATTTTAAAAGTGACATAGCTCTTATTTCTATTTTCTCATTTTACCAAGGGATCTTATCTAGAAAGCTTATCTGACTACACGTTTAAGTGTAGAATTTGTGAACTGGTTAGGCTCACAATCACACTACTGTCATGTCAGGTAAGTCCCTATCCTAACACAGCAGGTCTTTCTGATGCATTAGTAGTTTATGGCAGCCTTGCAAATTTAATGGTCTTTGTTGGCATTGTCTCAGAATTGGTGGTTGTCATAGTGACCGGGCATGGACCAGTCTTGTCCATCCTGAACCTCTCTTTTACTTTGCTACTTTTGTGAAGCTGTCAAATTTCAGTTAGATGTTGAATTTTATGTTCGTTTTGCATTTATGGAGGGCAGTGTTCAATGTATAGCTGCAATCATGTGACTGCTACCTTATTTACCATAGTGTCCTTCAGTGTCTGGATTCTTTTCTTTCAGTTTTCATTTATGGCTTTATAAATTGATGAGTAAAAAAGTTGTATTGCATGGTTTTATCATCATACTGTGGGGGGGGGAGGGTGGAAGTGGGATGAAAAAGGGAGAAAGTTTCCAAGTTGAATATAAATCGCGTCTTACAGTGGGTGAAAGTGACACTACGTGTCTCTGGTTATAGATGCCGGATGATAGCAGCGGTTTATCTTGACGATAAGTTCCTGTGTCTGTTATCCATTTGGAACCATCTTCCCTCCCCCACCAGAGAAGAAAATGCAATTAGTGAAAGTATAGAAGTGTGTGATAATTCCACAATTGATCCCCCCCTCTTGCTGTATATGAAATGGTAAGAGTTGCAAATTTTCCTTCGCATGCCAATGGATATTATGTTACTCAATGGTCTGGTGAAGTCCGTCTTGGTGATTGGTGCAGGCATACATAAAATGGAACAATTCTGCTCAAAGATAAAATATGAGTGGAAATGAACAAATGGAAGTTGTGTTGCCTAAAATGCTTCTTGATATACTGCTTGTAAGGGATCTTTTTGGATGTACAGATATAACCGCACCATAATCAGCAATATTTATTTGTGGTCATCTTCAGGCATACATTTTGATGTATTACACCCTTTATCTCCAACCTTGTTTAAAAGTTGTAATATAAATCAAAATTTTGGTAAGTTCTGGATCCTCTTCCCCCTCCCCTCCCCTTCCCAGGTCACTGTTAGATTTTTTATATAGATGGCAAGGCATATTGCATATCATACTTTGATAAACGGTCAAGTTTCTTGCAATCATATATAAAGCACAGAGATTGATTCTCTTATCTTTATGCTCTATAGAAATGGGCTCTGTATTTACGGTGCTAGTAAAGTGTCTCTTCAAGAAGTTCTCCTAATTTGTAATTATGAAAGACTTTGATCAGGTACAGTGATGGAATGAGTGATTAGGAATTAAAAACAAAAGCTTATCAGTCACCTAGTATTACAGTTTGCTCTCCAGCATGCAGTGGGAAAGCTTTGCTGTTTGGATGTCAGTACACAACCTCCAAAGCAGGAGCAACAAAGTTTTGAGAATACAAGTTTTGTGGTGCATCATTGGTTGATGGTACTGGACTGTATCCAAAAATAATGCAAAATTCTTATCCTGTAGCTATTTGCCCCTTACAAAACTATACTTGTTGATGGGGGTAAGGCAGATGCTTATCAGGATGATTATAATTGTTTGCACAAGTAACTGTGGATGATTCAAAGTAGAGAGGGAAAGGGGGGAATTCCTCCTGCTTTCCAGAAAAAGATGGATAAAATCCCCCTCCTTTTAATTTTTATAAAAATAGAAGAATGCCATTATCTGGGTTTCATATTTAAGAAGAGGACACACTTGCAACAGTTTGATCTTGCATAAAATTTGTAGCTTTTAAAACCCTTCAGATATTGCAGCTTATAGGGGCCAGCAGAATTCCTGTTTAGGCATAGAATGCCACAGCAATAGGAAAGAACTGAGGAGGTTGCAGAATGTTATAATTTGGAGAAATACTGTACATATTTCAGCATGGGTGGAAGAAGTTGAGAAGCTGGGAAACTCCTACCTGGAAAATATGGGCAATTGGAATGGAATTTTCCTTTTCTGTTCATAAAGATATTAGAAGAATTGTAGGAGATTTTAATCCCTTCGTGGAAAATACTTTACTAGGTTATTGGGAAAGTATTTTTCAGCCGTGCCATTTCAGCAAGACATGCAAGTTGTCATGCCCTTGTCCCTTTTTGCAGGTAGCCTTTTATGTACATCGGGAGCTGATATTTTCACCCCCACCCTCCTCCCTCCCCTCTTCTCCATGTACATTATCCTTGGATTGATTTTATGTTGCCTGCTCTCTTTAATTTTTGTGATTGCAGTATACATGCCTTTTGGGGTAAACTAAACTTTATCAAAAAGGAAATCATAATTGGATCTGTATGTTAAGACCATCTGACCGAGTCAGAGTAGTGGGGTGGTGAGGGTGGTGGGCAGTGGTGGGTGGTGGTGGTGGGGTTCTGATTTGAGTTTTGAGGAAATGTAAGATTGATTTTCCAAATTGAATATTTAATGCCACGGAAGGGGAAGTGGAGATTCCAGTAAATTGTATAGACCTCACAATGGGTAGTATGCTACTCACAATGCATACAGTATTTCAAGGAGAAGAAAGGTACAGGTATTGCTTGCTCTTTGTAGAAAGTTGCTAAAAGTAAAGAACTGTGCTTGTAGGTATAGCTTAGAGGAAACATGTTCACAGATCTTGGCAGCTTGTCCATAATTAAACTGTGAAAAGTACCCTCTTTTAAAATGCTGCAACTGTAAAACAGTCATAAATCAGACAAAGTTAGACGATTATCGCTAAAAAACTAAGTGATGAACAAAAGATTCAGCAGAAACCTTAAAGCATATGATTATCCCACCCGCCTCAGTCTTCACTCCCCCCACCAAAATATAAAGCAAGATCATCATCCTACAGTAGTGTGTATAAGCAGCACTCATGTTATCATCACGTGTACACCATAAGTAGCAGACCATTTGATGAATGATGGGAGGAAGCGTAAATTAAAAGCTTTTATAAGTAAGACAGTCGTTAACATTAATTAGTTCATATCCCTCTCAAGTATGCCAAACATTCTCTCGACATTTGGTGTGATTAAATCATTTCATCATGAGGAATTCTTCATTTGTAAAGCTCTGTTTTTAAGTTAACATCATCGTATACCCAGCTGTTATCTGTGTCATAATAGTATAGCCAGGCGTTTTTCCTTTCAGTATAGAATACCAGCAGATGTCTCAAATCATCCTTGCATGCACCCTTTGTATCAATGCCCTTTATGTTATAATTTTAAATGATTCAATATATTTTTTGTGTCATTTTATGTCTTTATTTGGTGAAAGGTTGTGTTTACATCGGTGATAAATATGTGTTGTTTACCAATGTTAATCTGCTGTATATTCGTATAATCATGTTGCGGTACTCACATGTTGCAATATTTTACACATGTATCCATAGCTACTGTAGAGTATTTATTGAATAGCATGGTGACCTCAGAACTGATTATAAAATTTGAAATGAGTCGGGATATGCATTTCATTTGCTGTTAATGTAATTACCTGAGGCCCTGTTGAGTGCACATCAGCATTGGCATTACATGTGAAAATGTTTCAAATGATAGAGCTCTTAGGTGTGCATTTGATTGCACACTGGGCATATGGAGGCTTGTCATATGACGTCATAGTACTCTCTTGCAGCCATGTTGGAGTGCATATAGCTACATATTGGAAAACACTCATCACACTTGCTCCGTGAATGAGTACACACTGCACAGATCACAGTGGGCACTGTGCAGTGCATTCAGCACAAAACCCCATGTATCTTGTATGAGTGTCCTCCAGCATGGCCTATCTGTGACATAACACTGTGACATAATAGACTCATTGATGGTTACGTCACTGGTTGGCATAGAACATGTGCAGGAACATATGTGTGCACGTTTGGTTTTACGCGTGCAGTGATCTCGCAATTGCACGCAGAATGTACTGTAGAAGAATTAGAATCCACATTGTGATGAAATGTGACCCACTTCATCAACTCTGTTGCCAAGCAGCAGTGACATCATTTGTTTGTAAACATGAGTGAGTCCATTGCAAAACCTCTGTCATATCCATCACATTCTTGCAACTCTTAAAAGATAGTCCAGGACCAAATCTATGTTTGATGTTGTATAGAGGGACATTCATTCATTTCTTTTAGCTTTCATCCTATTGTTTTGACTTTGGATTGAATATGAAATATATCTTAATCAAGATATCAAAATGTCTTCAAAATTTCATTGCTCAAGATCAGGGTTGTCACCAGACCATTTTTAGAGCCAGGTAATTTGTGATCACCATCCTGAAGGAGCGGTCCAAGGGAAGGCGGTTTCTCCCTTTGAAAAATTTTTGCAGGTTGCAGAGTACTTACAAAAATGAGGAATCATCACTCAATTCGAAACATATCTAAGAATTTTATTTAGTTATGGTAGTAAATTTGTGCGAGGCGGTGATGCTGATATTGATGGCAAGTACAGGGTGGATATTTTGAAAGCCACGTAGCACCGCCGGTGCCGCCTGGCATGGTGATAACCCTGCTCAAGATACCTTTAGGCTGTGGTATCAGTATTTTCTTTTGTTGTTTAAAATTGGGTGTCAAATTTTAGAGGAGAATAAAACAGTGGTCATCATAGTGAATCCATGATATTACACCTGCTTGCTTCAAGTTCACTTTCTATAGAAAGTGTGTCAGTTTCAGGCACTTGTATCTGTAGTTCTAACTGAACCTAAGAAATGCTTAGAATATGCTTCATTGTATTTATAGAAAATTTGTTACCAGCATTTATTCTTTTAATTGGACTGTATTATTTATCAGGTTAATGTTGGGGTAATTGGAATGTTTTCAGTTAAAATCTCCATAGTTCTCAGCCTTGTGCAGTGTCCTCCTCATTAGGTTAAAAGATGTCAATGACCATCGGTTTGATTATGTATCCGCTGCTGTAATTAAAGCAACTCTAGCCAGTGATGTGAAGAACATACCAACAGCAGAATGTCACATATCCCAATGTGTTATTGTCGGTGGTATTGATTCTGGGAGGTATATAGTTGATAAAGAGTTAATTAAAACATCTGTTCAAGCTATTGGCTTTCTTATTAAGATCAGACACAAGCCTTATAAGGCTACCTGGGCTTGTAAGCCAGCCCATCAATTTTTTAGGGACAGAGTGTAGTGTATAGAAGCATAAGTACTGTAATGTTTATGGGGCATGTGGATCCAAAAGGTATTTCAGTACTAAAGTGGAAGTTAGGGGGAGGGGTGCTGCTGTACTAGGGACAAAGTAAAATGTTAGGGAAAGCAAGACAATTTTTTACACTCATGGTAAAACTGAATGCAAGCTTCTGTGCATATCTCTGCAGGGTAAAAAATTTCATGAGAGGCATTTGTTTTTTGTTACACCTAGCTCCTAACTAACCTAACTTGGGGTGCTAACTGCAGGCAAGGACAAAATCTGAGTTGGAAAACGCTCTGTAGTGCTGCTACTGACTATAGTTTTCCCCCTGATCTGTTAGCAAGGAAATCATTTACAAAATACCTGCAAGATACACACTATAATTTATGGCCACTATAACAGGTCTTATAGTCGAGTCCTCGCCCTCTACATTATGCATCAATTGGTTGTTTACCTAATGAGGGCACCCTTTACCTAAAGTCTTTGTGTATAGTGGTTTCATTTGTATGTACATACTTCCTTATTTTGCCAACCATGTCATAAAATCATGACTTTATTTTAAGCTATTGACACATTAATGTTTTCTTTTAATCCATTATTTTCAGTCCACACAATATGCTGTTAACTTTTGACAGAACCATAACATATTCTGTCTTGAAGGTGTACGTGCCACACCATTTGCTATTCTTTTGATTATAGCCAAAGTTAAATTAAATCTTAAATTGATTTCAATGACTAGTTCATGTGTATAATATATTCAGGCCTGTGCTATGATGAGGATTTGTATATGTGGCTATATTTATTTGTTTAATACCTTAATATTGGAAACTTCCTGTTGTAAAAGTATTTTCTCAATGTTGTATTAAGATTTTCACAATCTACATCGCCCCTTCTTAACTCCTATTTACATATGTAATCCCGACTTACTCGCAGCAAGTCACCCGGTGCCTCTGGGCTAATAGAAGCTTGCCAGGGACTTCCTGTGGGTAAGAAGGATAACATATGTAAATGGGAGGTTAGTATCCAGGGAGTTTTGGGGAACCTTTTGAGAGAGTGGATATCCCCTCTTCTGTTAAGGGTCCCATCCAGTTCATACAGAGACTAATCCATACCATACAGGTGTTCAATATGTCACCAAGTCTGCTGCTCAGTACTGCAGGCTATAGCACAACTGTCTAGTAGTCAGCCAGAGAAAGGAAGATTAGGAAGGTCACGTAGGTATGAGGACACCCTTCCTTTGACATACTATTATTTTGCCATGGTTTAGTTGCTGGTAAATAGGGATTACAAGGTGGGGTAAGTGTTGGGGCTAGTAGATTTCCAATCTAGGGGGTTTTTGGGATCACACACCAATGTTAGCTACAGTACCCTGTGTACAGGACCTTAGAGAGCATGTGACCCAATTGTTCTCTTGATGGGTTAAATGTTCAAAAATTAAGAGATGCATGCACTGTCATGATGTTATTGAAAAGTGCTCTTACACTGGCTTTGAGGAAGAAAACAGCCCATGGAAACAGTCTTTGGGGTCTTGCATTGTTTGACAACCAGCAGGCAATAAATGGTGTCCAGGGATATTATTTTAACCCTTGCCCCTTCCTCATGTGTATAAGTTAATTACAAAATAACAGATTCTTTTTATGCTGGTTGGGAAGCTTATATAGTTTGTAGGTAAATGTATATACTTCTTCATGGAAGGCATATGATGACAAATACCCGTATTCCATCCTCAGAAGATTTGCATAGTATGCAGCGAAGGTAATGAACCCTACCTCAAGTATCCAATGAAACAAAATTGATTTTGAAAGTTTTTTGTTTCATAGAAAATGTATCATAAGTGTTAGGATCAAGGCTGAGAAAGGTCAAATTGAGGTCCTTCAGATTTGTGAGTACCTTTCTCTTTAGTGGATTGTATTTTTATGTTGCTTGTATAGCATCATCTAAAGATTTCAGTGCATACAACCACCAGGCCAGCCAAGGATCGATTTACAGTTTGAGGAGGTTGTGAATTACATACATGTCAACTTAAAAATAAAGAGTGCTGATGCAATGACATTTTCCTTTTCATTTTCTTTTTCGCTATCAGGGGGTGAAGGAGAGATGGTATCGAATGCAAGAAACGTGAAGTTGGTGGTAGTCGGAGATGGGGCTGTCGGCAAGACTTGCATGTTATGGTCATACACAAGAAATGCTTTTCCTAAAGAATATGTACCCACAGTGTAAGTAACTAACTTGTAATAGTGAATAGTGGAAGTTCGTATGTTGTTAAGGTTGATTTCTGTGATACAAAATGATAAAAATGTATTGTAGAATACAGCTTTATTTTTTGCTTAAATTTTGCCATATTGTTCATAAATTGTGTAAGATCTCCACGTGGAGGATATCTGTGGCTATAAACTGGTGCTTCATTTTGTCAAGGGGTTTAGGGCTTATATCATATTGTGTCAAGGGGGTGGGGGATGGTTCCTCATTGTGTCAAGGTGTGGAGCTTATATTTCATTGTGTCAAGCTTGAGTCATGAAGGGTGACTCAACCCCTCAAACCAACTTATGAGTTTTGTGCCTGTACCTCATACCTCAGAAACAGATAGTCTGAAATGTTGAGTTTATTCATAGTAGAATGCGTAGTTGGTGGCCAACCCACTGCATATATCAACTCATTTGGTAGACTTGTTTGTATTACGCTTTCCAGTGGAATACAGTCACGTGTGCATACAGTAGCTTTCTCTTCTTGCATCCCATTCTCTGTAGCTGCATGAAGTCCTGGGAAACAATGTCATTGACTTGAATCAAATTTTTCCAACAAATGCCAACGGTTCAAATACACTGTTTTATTTTGTGCCACAACAACATTTGTAATAGACTTTATTTCACAAGGGAATTTTATGTTACTTCATATTGTTTATGTAAATTTGGCCAAACCAGAAATCCCAGCAGGGATTCAAGTGTTATAAAGCTAAGACAAGGTGAGATGTTGTGGCTACCTTTGTTTTCTCAAATTTTACCAGATCACTTGTAGAATTTCATTTGCATTTTGGATTTGAAGCTCAGTGGACTCTTTGCCTAGGAGACTGTATGTCAGAAAAATTTGATTTGACAGTGTAAAGTCAAATTTCATATGGGGAAAAAAGTCATAAAGGATCTTATGTCATCAACTTTCAGAATTCAGAATTTGAATCTGAGAGAAGTCAAAATTTGTCAGACATAAAGGAGGATGAGCTAGCTATCACAACAGATGTTGTTCATAATCAGTAGACTATATGGTGATTCAATTCTAAAAGGGGTGGGGGAGATGAGCAGGGGAAAAAGGGGGTAGGTTAATAGGATTTGGAACTTTGGTATAAAATACTATTTGGGTTGTGTTTCTTGGGACTCTCTAATCTTCGGGTTTTTTTTTTTTTTTTTTTTAAAAAGAAGGGTTAGCCAGAAAACGGGCACAACATGAGATACACATACTGTGCTCAGCACAAAGTGTACTAGGTACAGGAGCGTTTTTATCTAGACGATGCTGGATGTGCCCATTTGCATAGCTGCCAAATGGAATAACATAATTCCCTTCTCCTTCATCAATGATAGGCCTAGGCCAGTTTTCACATATTTGTTAATTGTCGATGTGGCAAAAAAGAGGACAAGGTGGAATCCCCCTCTTTGGATACTCACTGCTACCTGATAGCAATCAGTGAGATATCTGGCACTGATGGTTTGCAAATTATTTCCCTATGTTGTGTGCTAGATTTTTGTGATCAGTTGACAATCACAAACTTTTTTCTTTGTCTTGAGACATTACACAGGCCATGAAAAGGGCTGACAGACTACATGCAGCCTGTGGGCCATTTGCTGTCCACCCCCCAGAGCTGCCAAGTCTTCCTGATTCTGCAAAAGACTTCCTGAAAATTTCACCTCCAAACATGCAAAATATAAAATCTTCCTGATTGAGAACAGAATTTCTCCCATTGAAATGCACAAAAACCCCTAGGATCTTCCTGATTTATGCGGTAAATCTTCCTGATTTCAAGACCTCAATGTTGGCAACTCGGCACCCCCCTGGTCTGGGACTTTTCCAGTTGTACAGATGTGGGAATAATGGATACACTGTGGTAAATAAACATCTATTTCAAAGCTTTTCATAAAGAGGAGTAGAGTTGGTGGGTGAAATTAAAAAAAAAAAGGAAATGCATTTTTGTATTCATTTCTTTCATTTTTCTTTTTCCTCCAGGTTTGATAATTTTTCACAACTCATTAAAATGGATAACACATCTGTTAATCTGGTTTTATGGGACACAGCAGGCCAGGAAGATTACGATAGGTTACGACCTTTATCCTACCCACAGGTTTGTACCATAATGGGTATATAAGTTACCAGACCTGATCCAGGCCCTGATTTTTGAGGCATGCAATGGTGATCGGCCACAGTTGCTCACCTTTAATCAAAGTAAAGAGTGTGATTACTTGCACATCTAAATAAAGAGAAGACACTCCTCAATTCCCCCAGGAGGAGGACTTGGAGCATGCCTTAGAGAATCTAAAACTCAAGGTTTGCTGCCCTCATATCTTACTTCAGTGGTCTGGCAAGTGTGTGATTAGTAATACACATGGAAAGTCTGAAATTCAAGGCCTGTTGAACATATCAGAAGTGCCTTTAAAATTGTTACATTTCACTATTTAAGACATGCGAATACCATCTACAATCCTCAACAAGAATACATGGGACAAACCCAGCTCCCCATATCAATGTTGAAGTTTCAGGATGCCTTGGGCTGCTGCAACATTGAATGGGGGAGTGGGCCTTGGTGATCCGTTCATTGTTTGTTTTGCTTGTTTTGTCCCATCATTTTTGTCGAGGATTGTAGGCACAATATCCATCAGTGCTGAAGACAAATCCTGTATGCTAGGTTACTATCATTACTTCTCCCCATCAGCCTTAAAGGAAACATTCACTCACTGTAGGCTTGGTCTCACATACCCTGCGACACTGGGTTTAACCTCGTGTTTACAGGAAGGCAAAACCGCAGGTAAACCCCGTGTTTTCCAGTCTGTGTTCTCACGTACCCCATGTTTTGTTGATTGGATAGTGTTACCATAGAAACGAAACCAAATGTTTCGCATACTGATTACTGTAAAATATAGGAAAATACCTGTCATCAGCCCCCAAAACACCTGTGACCTTGCTTGATTAAAACAAAGACGGTGTTTAAACCGCTTAACCCTGCGATTTGAGGTGGATTGAAATTTATACACCGACCCCGCGTTGACCTGCATTCTCACGTTACTCAAGCGCGAGGTAACACAGTGTTACCTCAAGCGCGGGGTACGTGAGACCACAGTATGTAATTTGGAATGGGTAGTAGTCCATCCTATTTCATGAATGGCTCTAAAGAATTGTATGACATCATTTTTCCCCATTGGATAGTGACATTTCTCGGAGGATACTTTTGGCTTTGCCTAGAGGATGCAATATTGAAGTCTGAAAATACCATGAAAGATACGTGGAATCAAAATAAGAACAACTTCGCAAGGGTTTTTTTTTGTTTCAAATGTAGTATTGGGGGACTGCTTTAATGCCCTTTAATCCTCCCAAGTCTTTTGTTTTCCTGTACTCTGAATGCTGCCGGCAATCCAAAACGTAAACACAAACAGATTTTTGGTCCAAGTAAATCAAAGAATTGAGGTGGTCAGCATGTGCCCCTTCCCCCCCCCAAAAAAAAATGGTGGACATTGAAATCATCTACAGCCAGGTAGAAAAAGGCTGTGGCATAATAATTGCAAGAAGTGTACACCTTTGTCTTCACTTTCCATTGGAGAGCAATCCCCAATTTTGCCATCAGATCTAACCTATCGAGAGAGAAACCAAATTTAACGGTGCTCATTGAGTTGTTATGTTTTGTTATTCCTACATAAATATTCATTTCTTACACATCTCGGTTGCCTTAGAGTAGTTGTTAAACAACTGTTTTTCAAGGTTAAAAGGTCAGAAACAGCTATATTTGGTTCAATTAGCATCATAAAATCTTGAAGTGAAACATTGTTACTGTATGTAAAGGGAAGTTTGTCCATATGGAGTGGTATTTCACTGTATGAAATTACACGCATATGCACCAGTGCTAGGTATATTTCGTCCCCTTTCTGGCGTACTGACGAATCGCAAATTGACGTAGTGACGAATGCATTTTTTGCCATGATCTGTTCACCTCAGCCTTAAAAATTGCAATGAATTTGTAAAATATATTATTTTCTACAATTCCAAACATAAAAGCGATGAACATGGTGAAAATTCTCCAAATAAGACAATATTCGTCACTATGTGAAACACAAGATCCACAGATTCATGAAATTCTTGATTTTGCATTCGTCAGTAGGCCGGAAAGGGGACGATTTGTCCACAATATATTAATACAAGTTAAAAACATTCTCTTCAAATTGTCCAAATTTTGCTCCAAATAACCAATTGCCCAAGAAGCAACCTGCCAGCCTCCTAACTTTTCCCAGCCATGTGACATGGTTATATCTCAACAAGTTGTGAGCATCATTTAACACAACTCCATTCTCATTTATGTGAATTATCATACTGGCATTTGGTGCCAGTATAACATTGTAACAGCATGCTTGGTTCAAGTCTGCTCCAAACAAGCACACCCCCATCATCCCATGCTCAAAATTTACTGTAAAAGGTATCACATCACGTGTGCACAATTTACAGAAAAGGAAAAGCTGGTTCCAGTCTAATGAAGGCCATCGTACCATAAATATAATTTGAATGGATGTCAATCAAGTCATTCACCTTGATGAGGTTTTCTCTTTCATACTCACATAACCTATACTATAGAACTAATACTGACATGTCTTAGCATAACAAAATGGGGGATGTGAGAGAGAATGCAAAAGCTTTCCACCCCCCTGGTTTCCAACTGGGGCACTAGTACCTAAAACACCATTGGGGGTAACCTGGGAAACCTTTTAAACCATTTAAAAAATGCTTTTTAATAATCAAATGTCGTGCTGAGTACATCTTGGGGGAAATTATTAGAGTACAATATTGAAATTATTAGAGTACAAGATTGAAATTATTAGAGTACAATATCACAGATGAAGCTAGTAAAGGAGTTGATATCACAACAAATAATGGGTTAGTCCAAATGGTTGGGAACCACATATCTAGCCCCATCTTTTTAAGGGGAATGTGAAGTTTCTCTTGCATGCCTAGGACATGGGAGGAGGTAGGGGGCTAAAAGGGTGACAGTGGACGCATGGAGGACTTCAATTGCTTTTGAAGAAATACAGTACAGTGCATTAATGTTTGCATTGATTCATGCTCTGTATTAATACAGTGATATGGACAGAATAGATTCTATATGCATTCGAGCATGATTTCCCTTGCATTGAGGCCCCCCTTTGAGTTGAGGTTGTAGAATATACCCATGGTATTCCCTGCCTGTCCATGGAGTTGCTAGAGAAGGAGTAAAACGAACAGATTTGTTCACACAATATGCACTTGAAACGTATTATATCTTCTGAGGTGCCACCATTTGATTTTCTGGTCCCTTTGTTTCTATTGTTAAATCCCTTCTGACTAAGACCTTTTAATGGCAATTTAATCCATTAATCCCTAGACAAAAGCATTGTCTGTGTATGCGTTGATGTAGAGGTTTGTTTCTGTTAGTAGTGAAGTTTGTAATAGGAATTTCTGTAGAAGGACTGGAAGCAAATGTTTAACCTATTTGTTTCAGTTGTGCCCCCATTCTTCATTGGATGGAAGCATTGTTCAATCAGTCTATTCATCTTCCTCAGAATTAAAAATTTTGTCATCATTAAAAAGCAAATTTTTTATAGTGATTTGTAGAAAACTTGTTGCTCTCTTCAAATGAAATGATAGGCTGTGTCTTGAATAGCATCCAATGACATAAATGTCACACCTTTTCATGAAGACTAGCAACGAAATGGTTAGGAGTGGGGTTTAAGAAATGCATCTCTTCAGTTGAATTTTGATAATGTGTCACTCATCCTTGTTGATCAAGCATTGAGATTAAAATTTGGCAGATAAAAGCAAGATTACCAGAAACACACATTGTCTCAAAGAGGCTATGGAATGTTGTTTCTCCTTCTCCAGCAACTCTCTGGTCTGTCATAAGAGGTAACCAAAAGTGAGGACTTGGATCTTCTAGCACCATATTTGAAACAAAAATTGAACTGGATTTGACCTTTACCTTTTTATCTTGTTGACCCTGTATAACACATTGGTGTTGGTGTGTTGTTTTAAGTGTACCTCAAGCCAAAAATTCAAAAATATATTAAGGAGCATGAACAATGAATTGTAACAGCCCAACTCCCATCTTCATAACATGCTTTTTTTCCCTTTAAAATTAAAAATGTTTTTATGACCTTGAACACTTCCTGTTTGCTTACATAGCATGTTGCACAAGGAGGGGCTTAATTACATCACCTCATAAGGGTAAGAGTGCTATTACACCTTGGTACAAGGTGCAGTAATGTTCAGAAAAACAAAGAAATACAAAGATTGTAATTTCAGTAGTAGAAGAATGACATCACAAATTATTGCGCAATGTACCATTTTAATTTTAGTGAATAAACTTCAACATTTTATATCTCAGCTCAGGAATGTCCTATGAAGATGGGAGTTGGAGTGTTAGAACCTATTTTTCATGGTCTTCAACTTGTATTTTTGAATTTTTTGACTTGAGTTACACTTTAATCCCAACCAGGTGGTTAGAACATCCAATATGAGGCCAGCTTTGGAGTTTGACTCCTGGCCAAGTCATACCCAAGACTTTAGAAATGATCATAGTATGTTCAGCATACTGCCATTTTGCTTGGTGTTCAGCATAATCAATGGAGTTGGTAAAACCCCTTTTAAAATCTACAGCAGGAAATGTTGATACACTCTGCAGGCTGCACTTGAAATCTTAGGTTCTAGACCCTACTTCCTAGGTTGTACTATGACAAGTTTTCTCTGATATTAAGCCAGTGAGCCACAACTGGAAAAAAGGCAGTGGCCAGCCAGATTGAAACCAATTGTTTAGAAATTGAATTGCAAAACTTCATGTAACTAGCTAGCTAATTCATCTGACTAACTATCCCATGCATTGAAGTATACAAAAACACAATCACAGTTGTAAGTCCCTGGAATAATAACATTAATCCCTCGATTAAGAAGCGAAATAGATGTAGCCATTAAAATAGTTTCGTTTTGAAATCAAACTATTTTTATGGTTATTAAGTGTCTATGATTGACTTGCATTCAGATTCATGTGAACAGCTTGCCTCGCTGTATTCTTGTACACATTGAAATACAAGTTAATTGTTGTAGGGGAAATATTATTTTAGTTAAAATCCAATTAAACCCCCTTGCGTCTTTATAATTAATATTTAACTATTTGTATTACATTCTACAGTAGCATAATATAAATAGTGTTAGAGCTGGTTGCATCATATGGGTCAAATACCTTGTTTTTAATTTTTCATCTCTTCCTGATTGTACTGCTTCTATACAAGTACTTGTGAACATACAATAAGTAAAAATGAATATGTGATATTGTCAATGCAGCAGTTTTCCTGAAGAGCAAAGTTTCCTCTAATTTTGCCTGCTAAAAATTTCGGTAGAACATTGCCTCATGCAGCATGTAATTGCGAGGGTTACTGTTACATATTAGTGAAATTAGTCGCTAGGACTGTGAAGCTTCTGTTACAAGTTTTACAATACTTGGGAAAAAGTTTCATAGGTCCTTGATAAAGAATGGCTATAAAGTAAAGTGGGTACAATTTAGAACATTACAAGAGGCACTTGTTGGTGAAATTCTATGAGGGGTATGATAATTTGAGTAAATGGTGAAAAAAAGGCTTTTCTGTAGTAAAGTTAAACTTTAAAAACCAGGAGATTCAATGTGAGAGCGTTGAATGATGACAGTGTCACTTGATCGTTTTAAGTACAAAAGACAGTGAATGGGGCTTAATCTTTGTTCTACGGGTTAAAGAATTACATAAATGTAAATATCTACTTTCAAAATTTAGGGTAAGTTTAGGAGCAGGAATATATTGGGTTTAGTTGATTGACAATAAAGAAGGGCTCATCAATTAGATCATTGATCAGAAAGTTTGCTAAATTTTTTCTCTGTTAATGCTTTCTTCTAACTGGAATCAATCCAGGGGAATAATACAAAACAGTGCACTAGCTGAATATGAGGGTGCACTACTGAAAAATAAACTTGTGTCGACATGTACAAGTAAAATAATTTTTCTGTTGATAAGAAAGAAAAGTGGAATTCTTGGTCTGAAGACAGTTTTGATTTATAAGTTTAACTTTGTGCACTTATTTTTCTCTTGCAGACTGATATATTTTTAGTATGCTATAGTGTTGTAGCACCTTCTTCTCACGCCAATGTAACTACAAAATGGATGCCAGAATTAGAACACCATGCGCGAGACGTTCCATTTATTCTAGTTGGTGAGTGAAACTTTAAAAACAGTAACTCTTTAAAAATTGTTTGTTCTGCAAAGCTGTCACAGAATTAAATATGCTGTCACTGTTGTAAGCAAAATATATTTTCCAGTGTGTGACAGATGCGTAGCCAGGATTGTGTCATGGGAGGGGGGGGGGGGTTGGGAGCAGGATATGAGGGAAAAGTCAAAGGATAAAGAGAAAAAACTGCTTTTGTAGGTGTTTTTTGCATTTCAAGGTAGGGTCAAGGTGGGTCCTAACCCCCCTCCCCCCTCTTTGTGCATATTTGCATTTAGTATTAATGATTGGTGGATTTCAGCAAATGATGATATTACATTTGTTATCCAAAGTGAACTTGAAGCAAACAGAAGTGATGTCATATACTGGCAGTGATAATCAACTGCATAGTTTTCTTGTTTTTCAACCACAATATGTTGAAAAAAGAGAAATCAATGCAGTGATAATAATCACTGCCATGTGCATGTTTGGGGAGAATATAAGCATTGTCAAACTGGTGAAAAGGTTTGGGATGAATTCACTGAGGCACTCACTATATGCAGGATTGTCAAATGAAACTCATGCTCTATGGCCAAATTCTTCTTGGGAATGTTGCCAAATTGCAGGATTGCTGTACCCACATCTTTGGACAGAACATCAGAACATCCTTTTACATTTATTAAGGAGTATTAAAAATGTTGTAAAACTAAATTGATTAGAAAAGTGCAAAGCAACAGCTTGGCAAAAGTACCATTACTCTTTGCATACACCCAAGTTCCACATATAGTGTACATGGAGAGGAAAGGAGATGCCTTTGGACCATTAAGCCAATTGAAGTCATGCTGGTGCGTGCACTGATGGTACGTTTTGTGTACAATTTTGGCGACTGTGCATGACCCCTTTGGTCTGGTGCTGGGGAAGTTAAAGGGCAGGTCGTACTACAGCCATATCGGATTGCAATACCCTCCAGTTTTTGTGAGTCCATCATCCATTGTTGGGAGCAACAAAAAATTTTTCTTCCTGTGTTAGTATATCATCTGTATGAGAGGACCATGGAAGTGAAATGTAAACTAATTATTTCGTGACTTAACATTGACAAATAGCTTTTACTGGAGGACTTCGAGTATCCCATACAAGCTGTTAGTGGATGTGACCTCACAGAATAATTAGTATAACTTAGATTTTTGTAGTCCTGCGATACAAATCATATATTTACACAGGTTGGCAAATTTTGTTTCTTTCCAGCCAAAGATGGAGAAGATTTTAGGTAAAACTCACAAAATTTTGGAGGGAAATTCGATCTGATGTCACTGTTGTGTGACCTGGGTTAAACTCTTTCACTACAGAAGGGGGGCCATCCCACACCATACTTGGCTATGTAATATATTACCTATGCATACAGTACGACTGTATGGGTTCTGTGAAATACAAAGTTTCTGTATGGATGCCTCTATATTTGGGCTCTCTTTGTCCCAAGAGGATGCATATATGTAATATATCTCCTCTTCAAGCCCATTCCATGTCCATATCATGATTACACACCGTAGGTTTGTAATGAGCTATTCCAGGACACAGCTGCCTTGCTATGGTTTTGCAGCAAAACCATGCATAGTGAAGGGGTTAAACAAAACACTGGTGATTTTCGGAAGGAAATGCCCTCTTAGGCTTAATACTGGTACCCATTCTGGTTAATCATGGTACTGGTTGTTTACTGTCCTTGGACTGGTATTGGCTTGGGTGCTGGTACTGAGGAAGTTGAATGCAGGACTGTACTGGTACTGGGAAGATGACCTTTTAAACCTCATCTCTATTTTCTAATATCTTAATAATTGCCAGCAAGTATTGCATGGGAATTTCATGTTCTATTGATTTTAATATACTCTTCTATATAGTTTGACTTTTTGCGTAATCCATCGAGTTTCAAGTTGCTTTTGTGAATCAAAGTTCTGGAATGTGCAGTGTGGGTGATTGGATACCTGGATGTCACATTTTTTCCCTTAGCCTAACTTCAGTTATGTTGAGCTAAGAGTGGGTTTTTCTCCACCTAGAGCATTTCAGATACCAATTTTACTCCCATATCAGTAATACAAGCATTCTCGACACATTGTTCATGAGACAGTATCATGACCAATTTTTACAACTGTCTCATTTGTTTATTGTGTAACAGTTTACAAAATATGGACAGTGCATTAGCTCAGGTTGATCCATGATCAGAGTGTTAGTGCAAGATATTCATGAGGGCATAGTCTGAATGCATCCAGCGATAGCATAACTCTCAACTAAGAGGGCATTATTCTGTTTTAATGTCCATAGGTGTCCAGGTCCAGAGTTGTTTAACCATGTTCATTCATACACATGGCTCGACTTGAACCAGTAGGTTGGAAACTGGGCCGTTAAACTCTAACTAACTCATCCCAACAATATCGAGTTAAAAGACAGAAAAAGAATAGTAATTTCAACCACAGTAAAATAGCACAACTATGGGTAAAATGGGAAAGCTCAAGATAAGTTTATGCTTTAATAATACATGGTCACCTGACTATTATGGTGGACCAATAGAAGTTGAGAATTATGAAGGTATTACTTTTATTCTTGCAGGAACAAAGACAGATTTAAGAGAAGATAAAGACACGCTGGCATCCCTCCAGGCTCAAGGAAAATCAGTTTTGAAGAAGGAACATGGGGAAAAACTTGCGCAAAGAATTAATGCTCTTAAATACCTTGAATGTTCGGCACTCACACAGAAAGGGCTAAAACAGGTGAGAATAGAAAGAACAGGAGGCATGCAATTGAAAATGTAGTTTGAAGAAAGCAACCATGGTATCCTTATCTATATCACCCCTCCTGGTCTCTTATTATTTACATTGTGACGTAACCCTACTTGCCTGCGGTAATCCTCTGGCAAGATAGGCTGGAAATAGAGAGAGTCCGAAGGTGACATAGGATGCGAGTATCCAGGGCTCATACATCCCAAAACAAGAGAATTTGGGGAGTTCATGACTCTTTTTTAACTTTTAGAATTTTTTTTTTTCCAAATTAGTCATATCTCACAAGATACCTGCAATATTTAGTTATTGATTCAAGGCAGCATTCTACATGATCATGCTAGATTAACTCCTCTTTGTTACACAGCTCTGCCAATCCAATAATTCCTCTGTGTGTGAGAAGCCAGATATTCATTTAGATGAGGTTTTAGATCTCAGTTTCAGGCCGGCCATGGTCTTTTTTTCCAGTCGTGGCTCACTGGCCTGTTTTCCCCTTACTCCATTGAGCATGCTGAATACCAAACCAATTGGTGATGCTGAATACCAAGCACAATGGCAGTTGGTTCTATTTTTAAAGTCTTCAGTACAAACCCACCTGGATTTGAACTCCAGACCTCCTGGTTGCAGGGCAGATGCTTTAAACTCTTGACCGTCCTGTTTGTGAAATGCAAAAGTTTTTATTCCAGGCTTTATGTAAATCTTTTCAATTCTTTGGGTACTATGCCACCTGAATGTCAAATTTGCCACTGAAGTTTTTAGAATCCATCATTGGCAATGCTTGAAAGTTTCTGTCGTTGGCAAATCTGACTGTTGTAGAATTGATTCCATCAATATTGGAGAAAACTGTCAATAAATAACACCCTAAGGAGTAGGGTCTAGGACCTAAGATTTCAATTGCAGCCTGTGGATTATATTAAAATTTTCTGCAGAAGATTTTAATAGAGTTTGTTTTCAATAATTCAATCAGGGTTTTGTTGGGTTCTACCTCATGGCATTCTTATTACAAGTATAAAAAGTGAAATGCCCCATCCAGTAGTTAAGCAGAAAGTGAAAATTCTGATTTCCTTTTCTGTTCCTTTTTTCCTTTTTTTCCTTTTTTGAATCCTGGCTTCTAGTGGTTTTGTTCATAATTCAAAGTGTGTCGGGTCATGGATTTTCAGTGGACCAATGGAATGGTTAATGACTCACTTATGAAACAATTATTTGTATTTAAAATATGGGGATTATCCATTTGTCATTAGTATGAGAAGAAAATTTTATGGCTTTGAAAAATATGGTGAATTTGACTTTAGCCTGAAACATTTCAGAACCCCTGACGTAGAAAAGTGACCCACACATTTTACAAATTTGTGTCAGCGAATGTGTAATTTTAAGCTGGGAAGTACATTTGAGGTTGCATATTATATACTAGTCTTGTTTCAAACTTCTTTATTGGCTGCAGCAACTATTGCTGTCAGATTCTAATTTTTCAGTAGCTAAAGAAGTGATGTCCATAACACTAGTTCTGTTACAGAGCCATCTATGAAAAGAGGTTGCCTAATGGATAATATCGAATTGTTGAATACTGCCATCACTCCCTCAGCACTGCAGATCCTGTTCAGTAGGTGCAGTGAGCTATGGAAGTATTAAAAGGCTACATTGGGAATGAATAGGGATTTGTTTCACAGATCTCTTGAATTGTTCGTTGGTTTCACATGTATTTTTCAGTGGCTTAGGCAATTGTGTTAACAAATGGTTTACATATTAATATTTCAAGGAAGCATTTTCAGTTAGTTGTAGGGCTGTGACTGTGTAGCCATTGGTTGCTAAATGGTCACATGAGGAATAAACATTTAGTACAAAGTTACAAGTGACTTATTGCAAAACCTGTTTTTGACAACCATTTTAATATTCTGATGTTCACTTGTTCTTGTAAAAACATTCTGAGCATATTTTAACCTTGTGGACTTCAAAGTTTCAGAGTAATTTAATAATACCATGCTAGATGTTATCTACAGTATGGTAATATAATTTGTGCATTGCATTCAGCATCAATCACTACATACTGAAATTAAGTTCTTTTGTGATACGGTAGTCATGATTGTTTATGACTAAATGATCACAAATTTTTGAGGTTGAACATTTAGTGTTTTTGCTACATGTTCACAGTCCTATTTATAATTTATCCATGCAGACTCCTAAAGTTTTAACATTGTCATCAGCACCATGGAAGAAACCTTCTTATGCAAATGAGGAACGAAGGACAAAGGGACTAAAATGACTTCTTTTTTTTTCCAAAATATGATACCTATCTTGAAGAAAAAGTAAAGGAAATAAAAATCTGAAACTATTTGAAATGCTCTGAATTTGAAAGCATAGTAAAGCTGTTGAAACTTTTTGTCCCTTTTGATTTGGTTTTGTTTTTATTTTGTAAAGCCCTTTTGAATACATTTCTATTGATATAGAAGTACAATCACAAGGACAGCGACAGCAAGCTATTATATGAGCAAAGTGTTTAAGTGTTAACAAGGGTATGCAACACTTACTTCATTTGGAGGTAAGGTGTGTCTTGACCCAGAAAAGCCAGTATTGCTTAAGAAGGTTTATATTATTTGCAGAACTTATCCAGGGAATTAGGTTTCTCTTCCCACACTCTGTGTGAAGCAAGGTGGAGGAACTGTGAGGCAAGGAAAAGGGACTTTGCCTTTTTCCTTCTTAGGAAGGTTGGCAGCATGGACATTTAACTCCTCTTGCATTAACTTAATGCCTTAATGTAGTTTTACTTCTTCTCTCTTGTACATCAGGTATTTGAAGAGGCAGTTAGGTGCGTTATCAACCCACAACCTCAGAAAAAGCCAGGCAAATCATGTCGCGTACTTTGATGGATTCTCTCAGTATCAGGGAACTGTTTGGAGAGAAGCAAGTTGTACATTTGTTTTGTGATGACCTTCAAAACAGCCTCTCCACATTTTTCACGAATCGGTGACCAGTGGTTCAGAATGTCATGAAGTAATCTCAATGATGATTTGCCTTTATTTAGTTGGATGTTGTGGAAGCTGCTGACAGAGGGATCTTTTAAAAATTGAATCACTGTGGAAATTTTTTTAAAGATTTGGTGTGTTCCATCAAAGAAACTGAAGTACTGTAGCAGCAAGTGAGTCAGGATTGAAGGCAAAGCCTAGATATCTGGAATATGAAACTGAAAAGTTGACGAGATAATCAACTGAATTGTAAAATGCAATTGTTAGATAGTTGAAGTGTTCATTGTTAAGATAAGATTTATTTCTGTGGAATGGTTGCAGCTTTATAAATAATTAAATGATCAATGTTTAAATTATGGCATGGCACCTGGTAAGAACTTCCATTCAAAGTCTCCCAGGCAGGCAGGTGCATGCAGCTATGTACAGTGAAGGGTTGAGGGAACTTTTTATCAACACTCAGACACTTTTGGGAGCTCAATAGAATCTATAATAGGTCGGGATAGGGCCTGCCTTATTCATTACCAATGTTCCTACATGTTAAATGTGTATGTGTCCAATTACGGAGTAAACTTTTATAGATTTAATCTTTAAGGCTTTGCAGAGTAGCATTATTCTTGATTTTGTCATCTCATAACGACATCAGATTTATTTAGTAGAGAGGTAAACATGGATGGGTTATTTCTTCTATTATTATTTCTCAAGTCTACTCATCTTTCACCATAATATTAAATCCTTTTTGAGATTAAGGAAGATCCGTCCCTTTTGCAGGGGATGTGACCACAACTAACACCAGGGCCACAAAAGAGTTTTTGTCAACTTGGAAATGGCACTTCTTTGGTTTGCTCTTAAAAGAAAGATGTGGACAATTCTTAATCAGTTTGTATGTTCCCATTATTTCAATTGCCTCCTACCCACACTGTTCCCGAAATACCTCTGTCCACCTTCAATTATCTTGTACTTTTACAAATATGTAACCCCTAATGGCCTACAATTATGTTCCAGTAAAGTTTATGACCAGTGTCAAAGATGTGAAGAAAAGATTTTGATGTAAAAGAGTTTCTCTTGAGAATGAAATATGGCAATGTATACTAAGTCTTGTAATAGTTCTGTGTCACATGTAAATGATGGTTGTGTAAATTGTATACTTTCATCACATGCATGTGTTACTGCCACAAACACTTACTTCCAATGTGAAATGCTGTAACATTTGGTATCAGCTGATTTACAAGTACACTTTATTGCATTTATACCAAAGTTTTGTTTACGACAGCAATCTTGAAATGACGCTTTGTAAAAGATGAAAATGGCAGCACATTCATCTCTTTGTAAAGTTGACAGTTTTGTCTAAACAGATTTTTCATCCTTCCGTAGTTTTTAAAAATTGTTCCAGTTTGAGAAGATGCAAAGCGAGATTTATGGAAGAATTAAATTGTATGTCGTAGCATGTAAATAAAATGTCAATATCATTGTGTAACTGTCATTACTCCAGATGAACTAATATGCGCTGCCTAAAGAGCTGAAAATAGTGCCTGAGTTAGATGACAGATCTGCTGCCCTCTATTTGGGTTTTTGTTATCTTCATCTTGTAATAAGATGTATCAAAAAACAAGCAAGTTGACATCAAAGGGTTACTTCACATTAGCAAATGTTTCATGTTGGAAAGTTCAGTAATGGTTTAATAGCTGTCCATCATTGCATTGGCAATTAAAGACCTAGTTTAGTCAAAATTGGCTCTTTTTCCTATTTCTCCTTGTGCCCCAAAGGATGAATAAGATTTAAACATTATGAGAAATTCAGAAAATTGGGTTTTCATGCTGAGTTTATTTTGTAGTATAATATATTAAAGAAGTATTGAGAGGATCTATGGTGTGCCTATATTAAACCTTACCTCTAGTCAGCTTTTGTTCCATGCGTGTGGACTTGTCATAAGCATACTCTTTTGTTAATGATTCTGGTCAGCTTTTCATGTCGTAGTGGGCAAGTGCCGAAGAGGGTGTAGTGTAGTGGGACTTATGTATGAGCATATGTGCTATCATGTAGAACAAATTATATTTACATTTTAAGTATCTGATTTTTGTACATATAGACATGTTTTTTCCTTTTCTGTGCTGTAAAAAAAGAGATGGGTCCTAAAAAGTCATTTTTATTGAAGTGAAAAACTTATTGTAAAAGAATAACTTCAAAGGGATACTGTAAAGAAAAAAAATGCCACGCTGAAAAGGTGAATGGGGTAGATGTAAAGGCTTGGTTGTTGGTTGTGCAAAAGTGAAAATGCTTTTGTAAAATATAAGTATTATGGTGTTTGTCGTTTATGGAGCCCCAGTTAATCAAGAAGAATAAAAAATGTAGAGAAATTAATTGAATAAACACTTGCACACCCTGTCTACCTCCATGTTGCCATGGAAACTAATTTCAGAGGTGGTGGTAGCATTCAAATATTATTGCAGTTCCATGCTGCAATTGTGATTATATGTCAAGTTGACAGTCTGGATCATCAAGAAAAATTTCAGAAGGTTACACTAGTTTTTAACATCAGCTATTTTTTTTTTACCAGGAGGATACATTGGCATTAATGTAGGGAGAAGATTCACAATTAACTTGAAATTCATGAAGTGCTTTTATAGTTAGTGTTACTTTTGAATTATAGAAGCAGATAATTTACAGTCCTCTCAGAGCTTCTGCTACATTTTTCCATTGCAAGTAGGTCAACATTTTTTTTTGCTTCAGATCGTACTCTTTCTTTCAATTTTTGTTTACCAACATTCTCTTTAATTGCAAACAAGTAATGTATATTATTTTTTTTTTCAAAGATATGCCTATTTCAATAATTTTATCAAGCTAAGACAAATATCTATAAATCGGTGGAGTTATTATTGGTATTTTTATTCTTTACGCGATATTGTAGCCTAGGGTCTACCTTTACTGGCCATTGGTGCTGATTCTGTCATGAAAATGTTTGATGAGGAAAATAGTTTTTCTATGTTTAGACTGAGATTCAGACATTTGTAGTAATCAGATTAAGACTTGAGAATAAGAATCAGATTCAGATTTTAAAATCAGATTCAAACTTCAGAACCACACTCAGACTTATGAATCCATTTCAAATTTCAGAATCAGATTCAAATTTTAAAATCATATTCAAACTCAATTCTAATGAATCAGCTTCAAATGTCAGAATTTGCTTCTTCAGGTTTTTGAGTCAGATTCATATTCTGAAGATTCAAATTCAGATTAATGAATCCAGTTCAAAATCAGAATCAGATTCAGATTTAAAGATTGGATTCAAACTCAGACTTTTGAATCAGCGTCAGATTTCAGAATTGTCATCAAGTTTTTGAGTCTCATTCGTACTGAAGATTCAAATCCAAAGTGATGAATCTGGTTTAAATATCAGATCAACCAAATTTGCTGACAGATGATTTCCCTTTGTTTTTGGGTCATGAAACATTTTGTACAGTATCCTTTCTTTGGGCTGTCAAAATTCATAATGAGAAATATTTTAGGTTAGGCTAACTGTAAGAATATGTAGTATTTGTTTAGGCCTACTCATAAAGTAATTATGGGGAAGACAATACTTTTTTCTGGACAGCATAGAACATGGTGTTTTATCCTCTTGCGCATAACTTTGTTTTGTATATTTACGGATCCTTTTGCATGACTGTACATGTTTTGTATTTTTGCAGCACTTCCAAAGTGTACTCCTTTCAAGGGTGAATTCTTTACTCATGTTGGTGACGATAAAGCTGGTAAAATTTTGCTTTGTATAACAGGAGGCTCTGTGCCCTTTTTGTATTTCGGTGTTCATTGCCCATACATACATGCCTTATAGCTATGTGGTTATAGTTGGTCGGTCTAAATGTTCTTTATTTGGATTAACTCCCCTCCTTCCTCAAAAATTTCCCAGGGTTCGTAGGTCCACTAGATACGGAGTAGGCATGTCCTCACCCCATTTGTGCAAGCCCCCTTGTTGGCTGTGCCATGCTTACCAGAGTACCAGGGTTGTACTAAATGAAATGGCAGGAATATAAGTGATGTTTATCATTTCAGGAGGATCTCCATCACCTCTTTTGATTAAAAAGTGCTGTACTTAAATGTCCTGTGTCACAAAGTGTTTCCCATAGCCACATAAAATTTGGGAACTTTTACCCCAAAATCTTGTTATTTGACATTAAATGCTCAATACTTGAGATTAAAAACACTTAAGTTCCTGCTTGTGTTGATTAACACCACAATTCACTTAGGTTTAAAGTTGACATGTTAACTAGGTGCTAAATCAAAAACATTTGTTCTTGACGGTCTCTTAGAGATGTGAGGAAATGTAAAGGTTTACTTCTTTTGGCACCTCTCATGCTTGCTGAAGGTGACCAAATTTACATTTATTTGGGAGTGAGTATACCTCACTGTAGTTCAGCATAAGAGATGTAAACATTACAGTCATGTGATGTTGTCATCTTACAGAATCAAACAAAATGTGAGAGATTACTAAGAAACAAAAATTCATGCAATCATTTCAGGAAGGGTGGGGGGGGGGGTTAAAAAATGCATCAGAATTGTCACTTTACAGATTTGAAACACTTTTAAACAAGGTGGCTGTAAGGCACAGTCCCCAGCCCCTACCCTATCAGTCTCTATATGGTGTGACTGGTATTTTTCCAGTTGTGGACTTCTAGTGTATGTCATGATTATGTCATACTTGTTTAAGTACAGTGTCATGAGCATCAGTGCCAGATTTGTGGTGAGTATGAGAACCCTACTTGTGTGTTAGTATAACATTAAGAGTTCAAGCTCATGTAGTGTGAGTGCAATGTGTATGTGTCTGAGTACCACCCCATGAACAGTGATATGAGTATGTCATGCACATGAATATTCTACTTGCTCAACTATGAGGTTGTATGCCACACTTGTGTCTTGAGTACATGATATGAATACTCATATGAGCACATGATATGAGTACCACATTTGCAGTATAATATGTCATGAGTTTGAGTACCAGATGGTTAGTGTGAGTACAGTGTCCTAGGTATGTCATACTTCTTGTAGTGTCTAAAGCTACAATGTCACAAATAGAAGTATTAGACTTGTAATAAGAGTACAACATCATGAGTACTATAACCAGATCTGAAATATGATTGGAAGAACCAATTTTCTATTTTGAGTACAAAATGATTGGTACGAGTAACAGTCTGTACCATGAAAACTATGTCATGTGCATGAGCTCAAGCACAGAATTCTGATTTAGAGTGGAGGTGAAAACATGCATTGGTTTCCGTGAATATGGATACAATAATTTCAAATACAACAAAATTTAACCATTTTTGGAATAAGTTTGCCCTGTCTTCTGAAATGAAAACTACCCTCTTTGACTTCATCATGCTGATGCTCATTCACTTCACTGACATATACTTACCACTTGCTACATCTTATTTACATTAGTCATAGCTCCTAGTTACATGGTCAGTACTGAAAACCTGTTGGATTTCCATTGTATCAGCAAATCAGAGGTGTGAGGCTAACCTCTCATTAAATCAAAGTTCTCAGTCAAAACAAAGAGGGGTGGGGACTTCCCTGCTTATCATTGGAAATATGTGTGAAATAGAGGGCGCAGTTCTCATTGACTTAATTTTCACTATCTCCCCATTTATATATAACTACTTCTGCCAGTACCCCAGGTTAATACTCTAAATATCGGTCATGCTAAACCACTCAGTGTTTGCCCTTTGGAGGGCGTACTTGTCCATTTGGGACGTTAAGCTCCTTAAGGGAGCAGAACTCCTCCGGGAGTAATCTTTGGTTTTCGCCCCTTGGCTCTTCGCCAGAGAGTCGAGGGGACTTTTAGAAAAAAGACCATGAATGAGTTGTCTCTTTTGTTTCTTTATTTTTCTCTGTTTTTGTTTGTCCATGTTGTACTTCTATGCAAATAACTGTTAGGACACCTTAAAATGTCACCTGACCCATGCCACCTGACAATGCGTATTGGCTGTCAACTACGTTGTCATCCATGTCGCTTTTTTTGCAGTTAATGCTTTAAAAAGATGGATAAATTACTAGTGAAACATGATTTGATATCTTTCATCTATTCGTGACTGTATTTCTTTCATATTTTGTATCTACAAGCTATGTTAGCCTTCTTAAGTTTTGAAATCAGTTGATATTAAAGAAACAGGTATGGTAAAACATTTTCATTTTTCTGTTAATTTCTTCCTCCCATGCCTTGCATTTTCCAGCTTACAACATACACGGGAGGGGGAGGACTGTGGCAGATAGATTTCCCCTGAATTAATCAAAGTCGCCCCAAAATATGTTGAAGACAAGAACTGCCAAATACTTGCCCTCAAAATCAAACACAGCCACATTGGACCCCAAATAGCTGCATGAAGGCTTCTTTTAAGACAATTTAAAAGTATATCGCTGGAAAACAATCCAAAACTGAATTGCAAGGGGTTTCATATACCTTCACGTTTGGTAACCAGAAAGCAACTACATAAGAAAAACTGACCTAAAATTTGCAATTCTTGAACATATCTTGTACTCCTAGTACGGTTCATGATGTATTTTTCTGTCCAGATGTAAGTGGTCTCGGTTGCATCCTGTATCACATACCATGTTTAATAATCAAACCTACTCCAAGAAATTTTCATTCTCTTCACAATTGGGCAGTTTTTCATGTCCTCTTTTATTTCAGAGTATCGGAATATTTGGAATCAGATAACTTTGAGCGAAATAATGTTATAAAGTTCGGCAGGATAGATGGTTCGGAAAGATGAAGGGGAGAACCGACCCTAACGATACTTCGGTCTATTACCAATATTGCTAAAACGTCTGTCTGAAAAAAGAAAGGAAAAAAAACTTTTTTCGGCGTCCTTCGTACCATGGACGCACCTAATATTTTGTAGTCCCATGATCGCACCCTGGTTGCAAGGTTTACCATTAATAATTACTGTAGAACAATTTAGCTAAAAATATTTTTCCCAAACTCAGGAACAGTTTTCATCTTACAGCCTGTACTCCACCGTTAAGCCTTCATAATGTATTCCATTAGTGAGAGCAGGGAGCTACCAATGCTTAAGTGGCATCCATCTGGTAAACGCCAGAAGGAAAAAATGTGATTTTGCGGTCTGTTAAGTACGGTACGGTATAGTTGGCTCGGTAGTTGAGCGTACTGCCTTGCATGCTGTTCCACGGATCGGATGGAACCACTTGGAAATTTTCTGGGGGTCTAAAAATTAGCTTGTTCAGCATAGCTGTTTACAGCGATGCTGGGGATTGTTTAAAATTGGTGAATTACAAAATTAAGCATTTGATTGTCTGTTTCAGGAAGTTGTCCGTTTCAGGAATTTGTTGGCTTGCTCAGTTCAGCCGTTGAGCAGTGGTGCAGAGCAATAACCTCCACCCCACCCAGCCTTTGGGAAGGTGGCTAAAGACTGGAATTACGTTTGATGGGGACGTTAAATGGCGGTTCCGGGAGCAGGATTGGAGGCTATTAGTACACGCCAGCTCGTTAACCTCTAAGCACTTCTCGAAAAGAGAAGGCGAAGATCGCCGGCGCTCATCCATGCTCACTCTGACATAGGGTCCTTGATGAGCCAAATGGCTTCCTGAACCTGAAAACGTTAATAAATACCACGAACGCAATCTATTAAACTCTGGGGCTTCTCCGGCTGAACCCTCATCATCGGCGCATTTCCATTCCTTAAGGCTTTAAGGGCTTGAAACGGTTCCCTTAACGCCAGCTCTACCTGAATTCGCTCCGTGAAAAATTCTGACTATATGCCTGAAGTGGAAAGCATATTTGATAGTCCCCTATCCCCAACTCACCCCTAAAAGTTCACTCATCATGACCGGGAATCCACACAAAACAGAAACAAAAAATGTCAAATATATGACAATTGTTTTCGGACGGCATTTAGAGTTCCGCCGGTGACAACAAGCTCACGTGTTGAGGCAAACCTCTTCTTTGGGTTGGCATACATCGGATAAAGGGCCATTCTAATTGATGTAAACTGGATTGTATAGTAGGCCAGAAGGATGGAATAACTTGGGTCATGAAATGAAATCAAATATGCCTCACAGAAAATTTCATAGAAAGACAAAAATAGGAACTGGTTCGCTTAAATTGCTCCCCAGTCCCCACCAACCCACCGCAAAACTAATTAAGAAAGTTTTGAAAACTAATTAAGAAAGTTTTGTTTGCAATGCACATTTTTTCCATGTCTGGAAGAAAATTTGAAGACGCTTGCTGGCACAAGTGTCCTTCAATCTTTTGTTTTTGTTTCTAACCGTTTGTCTAGATGGTTCTGATTTAATCGTCATGGTCTTGGGCAGGCCACAAGAGGTCCGTATGAAACCTCTGGGAAACGAAGGAAGTACTCACCACTTAAACCTGCATGATTCATATGTGGAGGCGGAATTTCATGAAACAAGTCAATTCAGCAACCCAAATGAGTGAAGAAACAATCTGCGGCTTTGGAAAGTGCGAGCACCATGGGCTTCGATCCAGGGGAGGGGAACAAACCACCACTATTTGAGAAATTGCCAATTGAATTAATTTTCGCACTTTTTGAAATGAGGTAGGCTAAATCCCCGAGAACAAATTGCCGATTTTGGCGAGCACTGTAACTGAGTTCTAAATATCGATTCGTTTTCAGTGTTGTTATTGAAAAGCTTCCAAATTAAGTAAGTTAAAAATCGCCGACAATGGACTGAAAAAGAAAACTGTCACCAGTGATAATCAAGGCATTCTCATTGTTTTCGTTAAATTTTTATTCAAAGCTTTGGTACTCCAGACTTAAAACTTTAGAGAAGCTTTGAATAGCGGGGAGGATCTTGAAATAGTTGATAGGATTAGTAAAGGGCAGGTGGGCTCCTTATAATGCAGTCGGAATTTCATTGTTTTGTTTGGAAATGGGTGTAGATGACACGAGGGAGGGACACCGTAACGGAATTGGAATTAGCCTGTCGTTGTGTGGGGAGTGCCGCGCGGCTGTAAGGATTGTAGCTTCTCTATCGTGTTGAGAGGTCGTAGCATGCTGACAGCTGAGGACAAAAAAGCCACTGGGGTAGAGAAGGACTGCTGAGGGTCACATACTCCTTGTCAACTAAAATTTAGTGCAGCAGAATATCCTGTGAGTACTGAGTAATTTTCTTATACTAAAACTAAGTCAAATTGTCAAATTGGGACTTAGAGTAAAGGGGGGTATCCAAGAACGGCGATACCGGGGGAGGGGATATAACTTATGAAAATGGGTGGTGGGGATACAAAACAACGTATCCCTCATGTATAAATCTCTAGGATATTTCATGACTATATCTTCTCCATGCATTTTCATCTCAATTTGAAAGGATGTATTTCTACAATCTGAGACAAAACAACCCTTAATCGCCCCCCCCCCCCCCCCGCTCCCGCAAAATGTTGGGGATATAATAAAGTCAATTCCGGGCGCTCCATTTTTGTTGGAACACAGCATTGTACAGTGGGCGTGGGAACTGTACTTGAGAACGGAGAGTGGAAAGGGGGTTCCTGAATCGCGCACACCATTACACTTGATATAGTGGCGACGGTGTTTTAACAATTTTGTCCAGGACTGTAGTCTTCCATTCTAGAAATTCTCGTGCTAGGTGCGATTATTTATTGCCTAATGTTGACTGTGTGCTATAGGTAGTTCCAATCGTCCCTTTGGTTTCACCAGTTTTCTTCACAACTGAAACGATCGGGGAGAGCAAGGCGAGATGTTACAGGGGAACGTTGTTACAATCTTAATTAAAGTCTCCCAGCAGGAATCACATCCGGTGCCCAAACCCGGTTCCCTATCATGGTAGACAAAACACAGACCGTAGAGCCATCTACCCAACTGTCCACTGTAGCATCAGAGCGACAATTGTTTTACCCACAAAGTTATTTTTTTTTTTACGAAAAACAGTTTTAATATCTTTGCAGTACAGAGGTGTCAATGCGCGTGTCATATACTTTTCCTTCAATTATGAACATTTATCTACAACATCCATCGTTTGCTATGAATGGGTGGAAAACACAATAGAGGGGCAAGTTGACACAGAAACAAGAATAACATTCTGCCCCTTAAAAGTGTACATCAAGTCAAAAAAAAAATCGAAAATAGCCCATATATTAAAGAGCTTGAAAAATGATTTCTAACGGTCCATCTCCCATTTTCATAGGACATTCCTATATTGCGCAATAGTTTGTGATGTCATTGTTGTACTACTCGACTACTTGACTACAGTCTTTGTATTTCTTTGTTTTTCTGAAAGTTACTGCACCTTGCAGCAAGGTGTGAACTCTTGTTGGGTGATTTAATTAAGCCCTGTTTCTGCAACATTCTATGCAAGCAAACAGGAAGTGTTCAAGGTCATAAGAACATTTTTAGTTTTCAAGGGAAGCAAAGCCTGCAATGTGAATTGTACAACAAGAAAGTCACAAAATATTGTACAATGGACCATTTTTTTTTTAAACTGCGACATTTTATATCTCAGCTCAAGAATGTCCTATAAAGATGGGAGTTGTACTGTTGCAATAAATTTTTCATGCTCTTCAATGTATATTTTGATTTTTTTTTTACTTGGGGTATACTTTAATCGATCATACAGTAGATTTGTCATGTAACAACGTACCCCGGATTAATTTAAGAACTTACTCAATGTGTATGAACAGTGTTGGGATGTCACATGCAAAAGTCGGTTGTCACTGACTTTCATCTTTGTTTTACTTTGCTGAAAGCAATTTGTGTTATCTTGAAAATTTAGTGTTGTACCATGTAAAATCTTTCACACTTGGTGTTTCATCGGCCAAGCAAGTTGAGGCAACGTCTTGTACTTATTTAAAATAGTGGCCGGAAGTGACCTAAGTTTTCATAAAATCGTAATTTTGTCCTTATCTCAAACTGAACTTAAGTCTTCCTCTCAAATTTTTACATGATTTTAGTTGCTGTATTAGGTTACACCTTAAAAAGCTTTTCAAAACCCAATTTCGGTTAATTTTCACCTGAAGTTAACCTTCACCATCATCACTAACGTTGACTTGTGGGCACTAATTCTATAAATAGGAGACCAATATTTTTCACGGAATGAATTATATCTTAATTACAATTTGCTGTTGAAAACTTGATAACAACGTCACACTTTGTGGCTGTGGGCCTTCGGGAGAGTGGATTTTGCGATAGGGGTTCCCTTATTTTTTGTCCAGTGTTCTTGATGGTTAGGTTGTTGTTGTCGGGTGATGGTGTTGTCTGGGTTTGGTCTAATGTTGTCTTTCTGTTCCGGGTACCTGTGACTATTCGGGGGCAGTGTTAGCGGTTTTTTTTTTTTTTTTTTTTGCGCGCGCGGGGGTGTTCATATTGTTTGGGTTTTGGTTATTGGCCATATTTTATTCGTTTATCTAGTCTACCTCGTTAAAAGAAGACTAGATGATGCCGTTGGTAATGGATGAGTGTTTTCATCTCAGTCATCAGGAAGATATGATCGTAAACAAATTGCATAACAAATAGTCTCTATCTCTCACAGTTTAGTGCAATTCAAATACGTCGCAAAGTAAAAGATGTCGTCTGGGGATTCTGGTCGGTTTCCGATATTGCTCGAATTTGTTTTATTTATTCATCAAAATCTCATGTTGCAAGTCTGTAAACTAGTATTTAAAATTATGGTCATCCAGCTCATTTTCAAATGGTTTGCTTTACGCATTACGTTACTGTTTTATCCAATTGTAATGATGCATTTTAACTGGTAATTTTCTGATTATTCGTCAATTTGCTCGGGTTTTATTGAATTGAACGTTTTATCGCAAACGAAAGCTCAAATAACTACCATAGGAAACACCATTGCCAACTGCCTGAGGGGTCGCGATTTTGCCAACCGATTGACTCGCTTGATCACCAACCCTCAGACAGCATTACAAATTTGAGCCAGAGAATCCTCTGCTCACAAAGTTGCGATTTTCACATACACTTCATGACGTGTATCACGTCAGTTGACAAAAGCTTTTTTTCACACAAAGATATCGTGTCTTTTACAAGAAAGAAAACAATTTTGACAGACATGTAGCCGATTAAAAGAATCGTCTCTTTCATGGGCGTCCGGAAGGGGGGGAATCAAACTTGTGAAAAAATTAATTAAAAATTAAAATAAAAAAAAAATTAAAAATAGATCATCAAAATATCTTCACTCACAGCGTCAGTTTCTACTGAAATATGCGGACATTTGACCACGAATAGCAAAAGAGAATATGGTATGCTGAATAGTGAAATCGTAATTTGGGGACCATCATTCGTGATATCTATTGGAAATTTGTAATTGTAAAAGCTATGCCAAAATTGTACTAGTTGTCAAGTATGTAGTGTGCATATGGCATCCGACTATTGATGAATGCGTTGGTCTTGGTTTGGTCCCGTGCTGATCTCAAGTGGCGACGCGCGGATGTAACTGGGATATACAAGGTGAATATGGGGGGGGGGGGGGGGAGGGGTGATTCATAATTGGGTAACGGATATAGGCCTATATAGGCTGTTTGACAGTTGTAAGTTTTATCGTGCTCAGGCGTGCGAGGCCGTGACCGAGAGGCAGATTTACCTTCAACAATTTTTTTAGATTGAAAATTCTAAAAATCTAAAAATTACAGACATGAAATTCCTGTTTCAGGGCTGGGTACATGCAGCTTATAACACTCGCCAAGTGTGGTTTCCGGCCATCTGGAGGGTTTGTAAGACCCAAAATTTTCTTGTACGCTCCGCGCCAACCGATGGTGGCGCTCCGCTTAGATAGTGTACACAATTCAATCACCCATGAATGACCTTGCCCCCCCCCCCTCGTAAAAATTTCTGCGGACGCCCATGGTCTCTTTGCCTGTAAGTTTCACAGCCAATGACAAAAGTAATCTGTACAGCATGGTAACTCATCCCTGTGGTATATGCTATTATGCTAAAGGTTAAAGGTAATGAACATTCTACCAGAAAAATGAGATTTCCCAAACATAATCAATTCAGGGTTTTTCAAAACATAACATCAGGTCATGCTTCTTAATTTCGCATCATTACCCCCTTACAAACACAATCTAAAAACGAATCTCCGCCCAGTGGGGCATCAAATGAGCAGGGCGTCCATATAGCCAGGCCGGGGCAACCGCCCCTCCCCTGACGTACTAAAATTGCTTGCCTGCATCTTTTAACGTACTGCAATCCTTCACCATTATTAGCACTGCTACCAATTAAGTGACATGTTCCATTAATATTGTTTTAGGCCCAGATATCAAAATGCGCAAACAACCGCCCTATGTCTGTATTATCTGTGTTTTATTCCGATGAGAATGGTCTTTAGGTCGTTCTATGGATGTTGGCAGTTGCGGCGCCAGAATGTCAAATCTGTGAGAGAGGAGGGCAATCGAAGGCCAAGAAATGTACTGGCCCCTTTACAGGACGATGTGACATTTAATCATTTCCTTTGTCGCAAAATAAAATCTCCGTTAAAAAGAATATACCAGAACCAAATTTTTGTTTAATATGTTAAAGACGAACATATTCTAAGCACTCTGGTGAAGTTTTCATTCATTTCTCATGTTCGGTTCTCGAGACATTAGCAACTGAAGTTGACAATTTTCTACAAAAGGTAAACTTGAACCAAGCAGGAGCTATGTCATGTATTCATATTGATGGTCAATGTTATTTATTCATTTATTTATTTATTTATTCATTCATTATTTATTTATTTATTCGTTCGTTCGTTCGTTCGTTCGTTCGTTTATTTATTTATTTATTTTTTATTTATTTATTTATTTATTAATTTATTTTTTTTATTTTTGATCCTGCTGTTTTATCTTGAATTGATTAGGGATACTGTCTTGCCCTTAAGGCAAATTAAGTTTTTAAACATCCATTGCTCGGGATGCACTTATGGTTACAACATATCACAGTTAAATTGTATAAATATGGTGTTACATTTAAAGAAAAACAACTAAACATTTCCATCAATGTGAATACATAACATCACGTCTACTTGTTACAAGTTCACTCTTTGTAGACAATATGTCATCTTCAATTCTAATGTCTCGAGAAACAAACATGGGAAATGAGTAAAAAATCCCCCCTAAGCTATGGGTAGAATATGTTCCTCTTCAAAATATCAAACATAAATTTGTTCTGGATTTCTTTGTTTCAAAGGCTGCACACCGTTGGAAATAAATTGAAATCATAACTTTTCGAATCATATTAACTCATATGACCAGTAGTCGAATGAGCCTGTAAACCTGAACCGGCCACACAAAAGCATTGGTAGCGCTACAGTACTATTAGATCTAGCAGTACTGATTCAGTACAGCTATTGGTGCTGATAGTGCTGTCAACGCTTTTGGGCGGCCGGTACTGGGCTAAAAATTTTTGATACAATTACGAACTATATCCTTGACAATTACCCATTAGTTTATACTTTATAAATAATACATGCCATTTGTATGAGAGAGAAGACTGTGATACTTTGCCCAGATTAAGAAAAGGCTACTTTTTATTCATGTCATATCGAATAACGTTATTTCTGGAAAATTGAAGACAATGCTTTGGAAATGTTTGGGGGGGGGCAAGTGCCCCCCGTGCCTCTATGGCGAGCCGCTAATGAAGCTTACAGAATTCAAAGTAACCATTAATTCATCTCCTATGAAAGATGTTGCAAACTTTATGCAGAAGTTGAAGTAATTGACGAGAAAATAAATAGCTCTGTTTCTATCGGGGATAGCTGTCAAAAAAAAAAATGGTAAAGAGTACATGCAGGTTCCAAAATAGCCACTAGCCACAAACTGTTTTCCATATAAATCATTTGAAAAAAAATTCTGGTTAAAACAAAATGAAATAAAGCTTGTTGTCCTGTAGTAGTAATAGTTTTAGAGTCTTCTGCTGATGATCAGTTATGACTTCGCTTTTCTTCAGGTGGTCAATCTCATGCAAGGATGGCGTCAAGGGGAGGGGGAAGGGCGATCGCCCCCTATATTCGCCAACAAAACTTAAAAAGAGAAGGAAAAGAAGGGCAAAAGAGAAGATATGGAGCACTCAATGTCAGTACATGATCGTAAGAAATCAGTACATGATCGTATGAAATCAGTACATGAACGTACGCAAACAGTACATGAACGTATGAAATCTGTACATGATCGTAAGCAGTTAGTACATGAACGTGTACTTTTACTACATCAAATTCGGTGAGCCTTTTGGCAGACTTCTGGTACGCCGAAAGGCTCACTCTGTATGGCGTGCGGAAGAGACAATAATAACATGATGATCTTACGTTTTTACATGTACAACGTGTGTTTTTAGATGTACAACGTGTGATTTTACATGTACATCGTAACATTTTAGTACACGATGGTGTAAATTTACATCATGATCATATAAAGTTAGTACATCATCGTATATTTTTGGTACATGAACGTGTAATTTTAGTACATGAACGTGTAATTTTAGTACATGAACGTGTATTTTTAGTACATGAACGTGTATTTTTAGAACATCATCATATTTGGTGAGCCTTTTGGCGTGCCATACGGTTGTGTATTTACCAAACATGTACATCTCACAATGTTTAACTCACAGAAGTTTTGTTCTTGCTGTACTCTGGCTCTAGCAGATTGCGGTACACAAAGTTACTTTTCACATAAAATCTTGAATCTACACCTGGCTCTGTCTCTGTAATCTCTTTGTATTTCTTTACACTCTGAAATCAAAAGAGTGAACCTAGTCACTTTTTTGATATAGAAAAAGGTGTAAATTCATTCCATTAGAGTGATAATTCACTTCAAGAAGAGTGAAATTCGCTCCAAAAAGAGTGAAATTCAATACAGGCAGACAGGAAGAGTAAAAATTCACCCTTCCACGAGTGCAATGATCACTCTTTTTTAAGAGTGATCACTGTAGGCACCACCATCAAGAGTGAAACTTCTCTCGTTTAGAGGAAATTTTACCCTTTTGGAGTGAATTTCACTCTTCTTGGAGTGATTAACACTCTAATGGAACGAATTCACACTTTTCACTCTATCAAAGACTAAGTTCACTCTTTTGATTTCAGAGTGTACTTTTGAGTTCTGTACTTTACAGAAGTGTTTACATTGAAGAAAATTTAGAAAGCCATGACTAAGATAGTAGATCGTGCTGACACTCAACTTATCTACGTGTTTCAAAGCGCCCCTGCAGACCATTCTCGCAGCCTCATAACCGAAATCCCCAGCTCCGTCAGACGTTCATTGTGTTCATTTGACAATGTTCAAATGATTCCATGTGTTCCACAAAGGAGGAAATCTTAGATTGTTTATTTTTTATTTTTTGTTGTTTTGCGTAGGTCACGGTGAAACCCTTTATAACCCGATTAACCATGACTTAACGAGTACTTAAATTTATAGAAAAAACCGCAAAGTGTTAACAAGTTTGAAAGTTCTTTTTAAAAACGGTTTCTGATTATGAGCTATTTAAATCAACCAAGCCTATTTGAGAACAAATAAAGATTGAATGAGCCACACCAGCTAGAATGTTTCGAGCTTCCCCTATCGTCGATTTTTGGGTATAAGCACATGGATGCAGTGATGGAATTTGAAGTACTACCTAGCTCTTAGGCACGGGCGAACTAGTTGGTATCCCCAAGATATAAAATTCGGGCAAAAATTGGGAAAATATTCGGGCAGAAATTTAAAAAAATAGACAGCCACTTGAAATTTAAAAAAAAGGCAGGTTTTCCAGAAAACTGCTAGGCGACCCCGCAAGAAGAATAAACCTTCTTGTTGCGGTAAAATTTTCATAAAATCAACAAAATTTAAGAAATCGCTTCACATTCGTGACACGCTTCACATTCATTTTGCTGAATATTGTCGTTTTGACGAGATGATCTAACTCGGCAAGATGACAATTTTTCGAATTTTGTTATTTTGACGAGAAGTTTGAATTCGCCAATATGACATTTTTCTCAATTTTACGATTTTGACGAGATGTTTAAACTCGTCAAAATGTCATTTTTCTGAATTTTGTCATTTTGTCGAGATTTTTTAACTCGGCAAAATGACGACATTCGGAGTTTTTTTCTTTTGCCTGTCCCTTCTACGCCTCCGTAAGAATGAATACTCAAAAGTTATGGACTTGAAAATGCGATTTACTGCTGTAACTATGGATCAAGCCTTTTAGGCCTACACAGTTTCCAACAATAGATCATTTTTCTTGTTTCATGGTGCGCTACTTTGCAAAAGGAAAGAAGTGCTTCATGTTAACTTGACCAAGTGTACTTCGGATTTTTAGCTGTCGTTTTTGGTAACGCACCGAATGGTGATGCCGGTGGAGGGATTTTATCTCACGAATTACACAACGGGGAAAATTTTAGTGTAAATTTGTCATGTGAATATGGTAGAAAGGACTAAAAATTAGCACAATAAGGGAGATAAAGTGTACTTGAATTACTGCTAATAGCCCCGGCTGGTGAGAAATAATGTGACCTGGGAATAAAAAAGAAAGTGTTAATTATTGCTAATGACACCCGAAGAATAATGGGAAATGCTGCCGTCACCACTCTACCATTTATCTTCCCAGTTCCCATGATTCCTTGGGTTAGGTTCGGTTTGGGTTTTTGGAGTTTGACGCCCCATTTTGTAACTTTCATGAATCATTGACAGTGGCGGAGCATACATATCTTCAGGTGTGCAGGCCTGAAATTGCCAGCGTCCTGTATAGTAACGTTCTGCCATCCTTCACCATTATTAGCACAACTTCCATGTGACGTGTTTCATTAGTACTGTTTGTTGCCCCAATATCAAAACGCTTAATCAGCGTCCATTATCCCTGCATTACCTGTTGTGTTCTGATAAGAATGGCCATTAGGTTGCGGTTCATTATGGATGTAGGTTCACCCGAATTTATCTTGATGCTTTACGCATTTGTGTATGATGTAGCTATGTTTATTTCATTGCACTTAAAGGAGGTGCGATGGCAAGCGTACACAATTCATAAAGTGACCATAAATTCAATGTTGCGAACGTAATGAAGTAATTGACGAGAAAATAAACAGATATGTTTCTATCGGGGATAATATCACAGACCCCTTACACTTCGTCCCTCAGCTAGGGATGAGTCAATTGATAGTGTTTTCTCCATAACCCTTAGTTAAGAGGCACGCAGGGGAGGATTTATATTTTTTTAACTTCATAAAACAAAGAGGTCCCATTCCAACTAAAATTGGCCTGTGTCAGGTGTCATATTTTCTTAATGATAACCCTCCCCTTACATCCGTCGACACTCCCCTTCCTCACACCAAATAACCCCTGCAGTTTGCTGACAAATTTCTGAGCTTTTTCTGGTTGTTTTCATTCTTTTTTTTAATTTAGGGATTTTATTGCCAAAAGAAAGTTCAAAATAACGACCGCGTAAAATCTGCGTACATGTCCTGGGGAATGCCACTTCCTTCTGTTTTCAGAATCCGGCTGTTTTCAGAATTTTCTGAAAGCTCTGCGCCGACCAATGGCGGTCTTTCAGGCATATGCGTACGAGGCGGGGAGGCAGGGGCAGACTTCCCCCAACGTTCTGCAAAATCTAAAATCCAGGCAGGAATTTGGAACAAATTCGGACAGCCACTTTGTTTCAAAATATGTTCTTCTCAGAAAATTTCTAAGAGTGCTCGAAGTCTTTAAAGATATGCCCCCAAAGTGAAAGAACGTCATAATGGTGGTAAAAAAAAATTATGAACAATCAACAAGATTTAAAAAATCGCAACACGTGGAAGCACAAAAAGCTATTATTCGTGAGTTGTACTTTGCAGTCTTCCACAACACAATGTCCGGAATGGTCGAATATCCGAAATCTTTCAAGCATTTGCCCGAAAAGTAGAAAAGTATTATAGTTAGGGTAACATATTTACGAAAAATCAAAGAGATAAAAAATCGTCATATATTTAGAAAGTGTGTCGCTTATAAGAAACAGTTATTTTACAGCATGTTTTGGGGTTTTTTAAATGTTGTGCAACATAATGACCGATTATCTAATAATTTTTGTCCGAAATGGAAAAATACTCGGGAGAGGTTGAAATAGAGTTCTGAGATGTTTTTAATTGGCAACTTAATTATACTGGCAGACGGAAGGGCGATCAGTTGCAGAGTCTTGCTAGTTTGCCATCTGCCCTACGCATACAGCCGAAACTCGAGAACGCTAATGAAAATTGGGTCTATATGTTGCTTTTCAATTACGTATTTATACGACACAGTGTAAGAATCTCTTCCCATAAGTCTTCCCGAAAATTCATTTAGACCATCTCGTAACGTGACACTTTTTTCAAAGTGTTACTGTACTTAGAAGTAAAATCATTTATAGTCGGAAGTTCGAGCATGTCACGTAGGCAATTTCATACACTTTCATCAGTTTAATACATACTGAATTTAACGAAGGGTCGCAAGGGTATTACATTTAATATGTTTTCAATTCCATTTAATAGTTTCCCCCGAAAAGATACAAGACCATTTCATCCAATGGTACATTTCGTCAGGTAATTTTTTGATCAAAATAGCAACTACTTAGATACTCCTTCTAAGCCTGGAAAATGCCACTTCCGGCTGTCTGAGGGTTACGTTTTTTCAAAAGTGTTTGTACGCTCCGCTCCAACCAATTGTGGCGTTCCGCTTAGATAGTCTTCCTAGCACAATTTAATTTCAAGTGAACTTTTTTTGCACAGGAAAGCTCAAAATAGCACTGCTTAGTCTCCCTTATAAGTCTGGGAAATGCATTTTCCAACTGTTTGAAGGTCCGATTTTACCAACTTTCTGTACGCACCGCGCCAACCAGTGGTGACGAGCCGCTTAATAAAGAGTCTCTCCGGCTGAAATTTAGTATGAAGTGAAATTTTTTCCTGCAAACGAAAACTCAAAATAGCGACTGCCTAGATGCCCTTTGTAAGCCTGGGAGATGACACTTCCGACTGTCTGAGGGGTACCATTTTTCAAGAGCTTCCCTGCGTCCACGCCAACCAATGGTGGCGCTCCGCTTAGATAGTCAGGGCAGAATTACATTTTGGGGGCAAAACAATCTTCTGCTCCCAAACCGAAATGCTCCCGTACGCCCTTGCCATGCAACGCTATTTAAATGGCTGTTTTTGAGGGACTGCGAGTTTTTCAAATTTTCTGTGCATCCGCTCAAACTGACGGAAGTGTTCCACCTGGATTGGTCCATCCTTCAGATTTACAAAAAAAAACCGCTTAGACTCTGCTTATAAATATAAACCCAAGGAATGGCATTTCCAGCTGTCTGAAGGATCGCGATTTCCAAAATTTTCCACGTTCCGCGCCGACTCATGGTAACGTTCCGCTAAGATAGTCTTTTGGGACACTATTGCATCTTTCGGGTAGAGAATCTTCTGCCCCCCTTCCCTAACTGAAATGTTCCCATCCATACCGCTATACCTGTGTTCACCCTCTTATGGCGACATTCTGAACATAAATTTCAGTACCTGAGACATATAAATATATATTTAACATCATTGACATTTTTACCTTTACACTCTCATTCGACGAAGTGCTGTTTCAGGACATCTGGAGGGTTTGTCAAAAAATTACCTGTAGGCTCCTCACCATCTAATGGTGGCGCTCTGCTTAGTAAGTCCTTCTGGTGTACAATCCCCCTAATATTTATACTAGTTTTACCACAGACTACTGACCTGGACCTGGATCCGCCACTGGTGTGTGTGTGGTTACAGAGATCAATGTTCAGACAGGAGTTGGGGTACGTGCTACAGTCGTATTTTGACCGAAGAAATATATTTATTTCGAAATGTACTAAATGAAGAGTTCGTGAGTTGTAAACAAATAGAAAGAATTCTATTTAAACTGGCTCCGAGGTGCCATTTCCCGTGATCTGGGGTGATGTTTCGGCTAAAATATTTCCAGTGCGCTCTGCGCTAACCGACCGTGATGCGCTACTTAAGTAGTCTTCCACAATTCTCAACCCTGAAACAAATCCAAATCCTGGGTCCATTACTTACTATAAATTCATTTCGTCCCGATTAGGTCGGCCACGGTGGAAATTACTGCAAACCGTGCCCTCCTTTTGGGAATTGTGTAACTTCAGTCTTGAGGAATATTATAGTCCATGACACAAGATGGTAAATTCGGCCTTGTGTGACCAACAGCAAAACGGCTGGGAAATTTGAATTTACCATCTTATGACCTTACAACCTGAAGCTCCAATTTTGATAGTCGTTAGACCACTAAGCTAATTCATGTTACGTACTGACTCCTTTTAGGACTTTTTATGATATGACATAAAGAAACTATGGTTAGAGCAACAAATATTGCACTATTTTGCCAGTATGCACCCTTGAAAACCGAAAAATATAAGTAACTTCCATTCTTTAGCTGCTTAGACCCCAATGCTGGCAATCAGGCCCTGCAGCTAGCCCCGAAACAAAACTCTTGGCAACGCCCGTGTATATGGTATATGCCCTAATATATGTCAACGATGCCTCCAGTCGTTTCTTTTCTGGCGGTCGCCTGTCTGGATCAATCATTCCTCGGTAAAAACATCAACTGGACTACTTCTGTCTCTGAGCACTCTTTCCCACCTCATTGCTGGATGCAACTGTGTCAATTCAAGAATTCGTATAGCAAGTGGCGTACACAATGGGGCATTGGGCCTTGGTCCCCCACGCATTGCCCAACCTTCAAAAAGTAAAATAAAACCGTAACATTAAAAATACAAATTTTTCTTTATAAGGTGGCACATGATGCACCAAATTGCATGAAATGGGCACTCAAGTTCTCAGAACTGTTCAAAGGGAAGGGGTTGTCAGAGATGCATATATGGCGCTGGGGGTTGTTTCCTCATGCACTGATGCCATTTTTAGTACCTAATAATACAAAAATTTTGTAACACTCCAATTTTTACTCCAAAATGTAGTATCCAGTGCGTAACCTGCATGAGTCCTGTCGTACCAGCCATCGCATAAATCCATCGTTTATTGCCTGTGCTGTTAGATACTTGCTTCTGATTTGCTACTCGTCCAAGGTACAACTCACAGCAATGCGCACTGCATTTGCAGCGTTAAATCTACGACAGAGATATTGCATGCTTTGCATAGGCAACGGAAGCTATTTTTATGGGGGGCACAAGTTTTGGCAGCCGACATAATGGTGACGCCGTAAGGTGTCCGGTTTTGCGCGAAGCGCAAAACCTCATCGGCGTGAGGTCCAAGAGCCTGCTTAAGGGCCCCTGGTGGGGTCCAGGGGCAAAGTCCAGTTGAGGGTCCAGAGGGCGAAGCCCCGCAAGCTCAACGATTTTAGTAATTTGGGAGGCTCCAAAATGGTTGGAAATCATATTCAAATTAAGGATTCAGGAGTGGGGTGAGGTAAGGGACGAGAATGCAATCGTGAAGCCCAAATGTTGAAGCTTCTCAAAATTGAACATGTGATTGGTAATTTGAGACAGGGCATTTTTAAAAGCTCCAAAGTGTTTGGGGGCATTTTATCAATAGTTTAAAAGGCCCTGATTTAAGAAGAAGAAAGATCATTTAAATAAGAGAGATAGCTTGCACAAATTTTTGTTTTAACTGTTTGAAGGGCGAAAGAAAACTCTCGTACAGGTTATCGTTAATGTGGGGGTCCAAGGAGTGAATCCACCGGAAGCTTTGCAACTTTTGCACTCTGAAAAGTAATAATTGAGTCAAAGACTAGCCGAAATATAATAAAAACAACTTACGGTAAATTTATTTTGCGACATTCAGTTATTGGGGGAATGGCCCCAAAAATCTCATTAAAAAATTTTTGGGGGGGGTCATGCCCCCCCCTGGCCCCCCGCTTCCGCCGCCTATGTGCTTGGTAGCAACCTGGGCTCTGCCAGAAAATTAGGATTTTTGAACCTTTTTTAAATCGTGATAAAATCACTGCAAGAACTATATTGTAGAATCGGTATTTTCTGAAAGCGACCAAGTCTCATATCATTCACATATTTGTGTAATGTATGAGAAACTTTTCATCATAAATTGAAAAGTTTCAAAATACAGTAGTTTCTATCACTGTATATCGTAGTATTTATAGCCTGGTCCACTCTGATTGATACAAGATATGCCGATATGACACACTGCTGTCCGACTGTCTCTGTCAGAAAAAATGCGCTTTCATGAAGACATAATCAATTCCTTACAAATGGGTAAACCAATTACAAAGGAAATTTACACACTGGTCACCCCTTAAAGCCTGTAAATAGGCTAAACAACTGATGCGGGCGCGGAGCCAGGATTGTGTCCTTTGGAGGGTTTTGATGTCATGGGGGCACGATATGAGGGAAAAGTCTAAGGATACAGAGGAAAACCGCTTTTTAGGTGTCTTTTGCATTGCGAGGTTGGGTCATGGAGGTTCTAACCCCCCAAAACCCTCCCCGTGGCTACGCCACTGGACTGATGACGTTCCAAGAGCAGTAAAGGGTCACACAGACCTTCCCAGTGGTGTAGCGAGACTTTTTTAAAGGAGGCGGCGGACAAGCACCTTAATGTGCCATTTTTTAAGTGTGACGTAAAGCGAAGTGCGCCGAAATTTAGACACATTTTTAGACAAACATTTGAAAATATTGAGCTTGTATTACTGAAATGTTTGGATCATGCGGGTTCCAGTTGGAGGATTACTGACAGACGGGCGAATCTGCACTTCCTGTTGACAAATCTGAGATTACACGGCGACTAAAGATAGTTGTTGCTACATGTTGTTTTCCAAGATCTACAGTACGAACTGCGGCCCCCTAACGACATTACAAAAGTTTCCGAAAACTTTGTTGCTTCTTTAGACAAAATATTTCAAAACCAAGGGATTATATTGAAGAAAATTTTCAAATTTTATGAAAGAATTTTCATGTAAATAGCAAGTTGCCGGTGTCACTTGAAGATCTGATGTCACATATGGCAAATTTCGGGTTTTGTCATTTCCAGAGCTCGGCAAAGTTTAGCAAACTTATTTATGAGCGAGCACTACTGCATGGGGAATTAGAATTTGTTGTGCGAGAAACGCCCCGAAAATTTTGCTTTTTTGAAACAATAATGGAGCGTGTATTGGAGAAACTTCGGAATTTCAAGAAAGAAGAGTTGGGGAAAACCACACTGTGGTTGACTGGTATCACAAAAGGCAAATTTCCGGATTTTTTTTTTTTCATTTTCAGAGCCATGAGTGCGAATAGGTAAGATTTTGTACCAGACGTCCGGGTGGTGGTCTGGATTAATGACATGTTTACCAGCACATGGGTTGTTATATTTAACGCTAACATTAAGCTACATTGTCCCTGTACACTGGCTACTGCTCAAAAAGGAAATGATAGCCGACTATATGCAGTACATCGACGTAGCTAGAAATTTACAAGGGGCATATCTGCGACTGATATGCGGGGAGGGGTCTAAGGGGGAGGGTCCCCTTAGGGGTGAACTCTCCCCTTTGAGAAATTTTTAAACAATTTAAGGCCCTTGGATGCAATATGGTGCAATGCTTTGCCAGTTTTATCTTAGTCATATTTCATAAAATATCATAAAAAATAAGATTCGACATTCATTGAAAGGGGGAGAAGCCAATCGCTATCCCCCCCCCTCCCCTTTGGTCACGTCCCTGATAAAATACTGCACATAGATTCACGTGTGGTTCGTCTTCTCTTGCCACATACTAAAGGGTGCGATAAATTTTGGCATATGGTGGCTGTGACGATACGACATCCAACTCCTTAAGAGAGGCCCTTGACATCGTTCGCTCTGAACTCTATCAATTTCGACCAAGTGCATATAGGCCTAGGAGTATTGAAATGGAGTAGGGAAAATTGTGTCAGCATATTTTTGGCAAGGACATTGATACTTTTATTTTCTTTTAATTTCAAGCTCCGACTATGGAGGTTTTAACCCCCGAAAACACCACCTTTGCTACCCCAATGTCGAGGCGTAGCCGATAAAATCACTTGCTTATACCACGCGTTTGATGTAGAACCCCCATGTTGAACTCCCCATGACCTAAAATTGAAAAGAAAATGTCAAAAATTGCAAAGAGGGTAATCACTACAATATTTATTACCGTAGGTTTGAGGCACAAATTTTGCGCACCATTTTGCATTCTGGTTCGAACTGTTAGGAGGATTATTTGTGAATCACTTTGCATAGAAAAACTCCCGTTAACCACTGTACTTTGGCAGACGGGGGGAAGGGGGTTCTGAATGGGTAAAATGACTTCATACCCGCCTGGTGCCTCTACTGTGTAGAGTAGAGAGGAAGAAGCTACCATGTAAATATTATTTAGTAATATGTAAATAATGCTGGCCGGAATCACCCCAGTTGTTAGGGGTTTCCGCCGCTTATGTTTTATTGTACAAAGTAATCATTCATGTGCAGTCGACTTGTTGAGAAGGTCAAGATATATAAATAACCCTTACCGATGGAAACAGTCATCTAAGTATAGCTCTTTTCCTGTTGCCTTTGTTTTCATACTGGCAAACTGCTCTGTTACTTTGGTGACATTTTTAATTCCCGACACACCAGCAATAAGGTCCAGTAGATCTCCTCTGGTGTACCAAAGCCCCCAACCAGCCAGGGTCCAAAACAATAGCCAATTTATTCCTGAACCGTTTTTTGGCAAAACAATGCCCTTAGTATGTTTTAGCTCTTCCATGGTCAAACGTATTCCTGTCTACAGTCTGTGATGAAGTTAACATAGAAACCCAACAGAAGGGTCTCCACAGCTCCTGGCTGAAGGGCGCCATCTTTTTTCTTTGACTAAGCCTGCACAAATGTGGGAACAATTCAGTTCTTTTACTGTAGGCCCCTGAAGTACAAAAATTCGTCCTTTCGTCTGTAATCAAAGAATGATTTTCGTGACCGTCCGATTGCTCGAGACAACTTTTATTCCATGCATCCGGACAATCAAAGTTTAAAAAGTTGGTTGTTCGACGGACGGTCATTTTTTTCTTTGTAAGAATTAGAAAACGGCTTACTGTTCCTTTTGTTCGGAAGTACTGCTTACTGATTGACTCTTTCAACTTGTATAATCATACTTCAGTATTAATAAATTCACGATTTTATTCGTGGCAAGTAAGCTAAAATATGAACAGACGCACACCCAAAACAGCACAATAGGCAGATAGGTACATGTGAAGTATACTGTTTTGTTGTTGTACGAAAATGTGCGAAAAATGTTTCAGACAACCAAATTTCCTTGCGAACAACTAAAAATAGTAAAATAGTTGCTTAAAGGACAAATCATAAAGTTTTATGAAAATCGAGACCTGCAGTACGTACACTTTCATTGTCTGGTTTTGCAGTAGAAGGCTTTCTGATGCCTCAACAACTTTTGCCTTGATTGGGGAAGTGCACGTTCCACCGTCTTCCATTCATCCTTCCACAGACAGATAGTATCTTATCGGTAGCTGTTCTCTGAGGTTAGCTCTTCTCGTTATTCACAAGTATTGGCATACTTCTTTTGCATGGAGGCCAAGACTGATAGGTTCTTGATATTCGCGGTATTTTTCATGCATTTCTCAAATTGTTTTCCATTCTATAAAAACTCATCACTCAACCAGACCGAAGTCTCAAAACGTCTCTCAACATGTAGAATGTAGGTCAAGCCCTCCAGGCCCGCTTAGAGTCGTCCAGGCGGCCTCGCTGCTGAATCAGAATTGTGATGGGGACATATGTCCAATATCTCTGTCACCACTATCCCATCACCGCTGAAAGAGCCAGCTTTACAATCCTACCTTCTTACAAAGCGGGCCCCTTTCAATCTGCTAAAATTGTTCAAACATTGCATCATGTAGAATCCAGCTAGTCGAAGTCATCCGCTGAAACCTGTCAGATCAGATTATAAGCTTTGTAAGATTACGTCAAAGTCAACTGTCGAACCCAGACGGTGAAACTATCAACAGTCACCAACATTTGTAAATTTAGAAAATTCCACAGTCTGAATAAAAAATATGAGGTAAAAGTGTTATACACTCCATATGTGACATGATGTGTAATTTATTACAAAACTGCAGTTGTGCATTAAAATTTGGTTGAACTGTTCTTACACCAAAACGTTTTACATTGCCAAGCGATAGGAGAGGGCATGGATAAAAACTGCTGTTATTTTGCTTATTTTTGTGTGTTTTTTTGTGACCGTTTAATACCAGCATAATATGTTTCAATTCTCAACAGCCGACACGCATTTTTTCAGGAGCAATACGTTCTGATAACGTCATAACGTAACATTTTGAAGTGTGTATATGCCGAGGAATATTGGGTGGGTATTCATCGGTATTTTACTGGGTTATATTTCCGACAACGACAAATAAATGGGGAGAAATTAAGGACTATCACCAATATCATTGAGGAACTTTCTGTAAAGTACCAAATAAGCAAAAAATGGACCTGTCTAAATTCATAACAATCTGTCCAGTTCTTAAATAAAACTGAAAAACTGAAAAAACTGCATGCATTCTAACAACCCAAATGATGACCATCATAGCGCGCCCATATAGAGGGCTTCATTCCACAAGGCTTTCGACTAGTCACAAATACAAATACGACGTGATGGCAGGACGAGGGGACGGGTAGCTACAGATTTGTCGAATGCAGCAATTACTCGTTAACAAAAGAAATTCAAGAGAAATTCTAGCAATTTTTGAATTCGTTCATGCGTCAGAATCAAAGTTAAGCTATTTATGTGATAAAACATTTTGCTGAACAATTAAACATTTGAGGTTGTGTATTCTCCCATATCTACTAAATTCAATAATACCTTCAGAAACTTATCTCCCCCGAATGATATTGCGCCCCTTGTCCATCCCCACAAGAGGAACAAAGTGTTTTTCTTTCGGTTCGTCGCTGCAATGAGGGAGGGAGCCTAAGGGGGTTACCGCCACAGTGGCGCTATGCAGGCTACACCTTGTCTGTATGTACTTCACTGACTAGATGATTGAGTGTTTAGTATGCTGATTTCTCAATCATATGTATAGCCCATTATGATTCCAAGTTAAAATGACGGATATTATAATAGGCCTATCAGTTTCAACGTCAACCCCGCAAAAATGTATTACATTTGACTTATTGAAGTGTTCTGCAAAAGTACCTAAACAGACCCAAGTGAGGTACTAAGTAGGGCATCACGGTGTCCCGACCCGAGGGTGAGGTTCCTTCCCAAGGGAATGGCAACAGTGATTTATTATGAAGTGAGCACAACACACCACTAGCCACCAAAGCATGATCAAGGGTTCGCTTTCATCTTTCCTCTGAGAAGGTATTTTTGGAAATAACTGAGACTTGAAACTGTCAATGAAACTCAATGGGTGATGATTGTAATGTCAGCATGAGTAAGATCCCTTGTCCCCACTTCTTCTCTAGTACTTTCTGTTCTCATCCTTCAAGAGGTATATTCAATGGAAGCAAAATGTAATCAGCTGAAGAATGGGGTGGGGGATGAGGGGGGATGGGGGGCAAGGGGGGATGGGGGGCAGAGAAAATTGCTGTTAGAAAAAGGAGGGAATGGGGCAGGACAGGGGGAGATGGATAGGGTCCCTCAATTACTTTCAGTTTCAAGGGTTTAATGCACCTAACATCAAACATTAGGCAATACCAAGAATTGAAAGCTGAATGGTTTAACTCACTGCTTCCCCAAATCTTAGAAAATATATTACAACAATGAGGGGTAAAGGTTGGGGAAAGTTAGACTCATTTAAGAGCTATTTATCGCCCAGCTCTGATAATGAGAAGGTTCTTGAGAAGGAGAGGAAGGGGCTCTTTTGCCTTAATAATACCTGTAACATAGATTTTCAATTTGCTGTTAACATGTGGTTCAATCTGGCTTTTGATTTCTTTTTATAATTTTTGGTTGTTGTTGCTATATAAGCGGGCCTTGTTTTAGACTTTGCAGGTGTGCTTCATATCACATTCCCAGGAAATTTATTGCCATAAGGGTGTTGCTTTATTTCTGTGAAACAGAGTTATCTGGGTGAGCCTCCCCCCCCCCCCCCCACCCAAACTTTTGTGCAAATATTCACATTCCTCACACTGATTTGAGGCAAATGGTGGTGTGCGAATGCAATCGCAGTCCTCAAAATTTGAGGCCTGAGTAAGTATTCATTATTCAACCTAGTTCATTGCTTATCACACATTCTGAAATTATCAAAACAAAGAAAACAGACTGAACTACAAGTAATAAAAAAAAAAGTATGCAAACCTTTGACATGTTAATGTATATTTGACATGATCATTAGCTGGGGTTGATATAAACTGTACATATTGTTCTTACTGTTGAGTATATTAATGTGATGCTCCCTACCATACAGGAGTGTTATTAAACTGTCTCATAAAACTGAGAACAGCTAGAATATCTGGAACCTGATTGATACAATCAATACTAGTAAACAACAACCACCAAGACAGTAAGACGAGGAGAGTAACTTCACTCCTTTAAATTGCATCACAACCTCATTAGTTGTGCATCTCATTCCATCACACTATACACCTTACCAACAATAACCAAAAGCATTGCCATAAATTTAGATGACAATACAGTCTACACTTCCACTCTACCCTACTAGGGTTGGTCAAATGCTGCCCTCAATCATATGCCATTACAACTCTAGAACAATAACCTGTATACTTGCTAGAAACTTTATATTTACCCTTCTCATCACTCACACACTAAGCCATCTATTATACCAACCCTGTCCATCCCTCCCTGTCAGTTTCCCCCTTCCTGCATGTCACCAGCCCCCTACCCTTCATAATACCCCACCCCCCTTCACTCTACAAGCACTTTTCCAACTAACAAACACACCCCCAACAATTCTTGCATGTTTCTGATTTTCACTTTCTATTACCTCTCCAAGTTTCTTGCTCATTATAAAAAACAAGCTTATAGAATTCCTACAGCCTTAAACAAATACTTTCTAATGATGAATAATGTAATTACTTCTAAAGATGTCATTCCCTTTCTGCTCAATTTACAAACCATAAACACTGCCAAACTAGGGCCTAGGAGAAGATTCCTTTGACGTAAAAACAGATGTATTTTATTTCATCACTCCCTATACCTCATTACACAGACAATGGCACTTGATATACAAAGCCTTTGAAACAAGATTAATATTCATTCTAGGGGACACTTCAATGTTTTCATCAATTAATCGAAACTTGTGCACAGGTAATGCTTCTCATCCCATCCTTCCAATATCAAACACAGGCACTTAACATACCCATCCCTCTAAAGCGATCTTGGATCCACTTTTTGACACACAGCTGTGAAAGCCGATAGGTTGGAGTACCACCTGATGGCATGATTCATACAAGTAACATAAATATATCACTCCACCGATTTCTTTCACGAAACAACTCTCTCCTGTCAATTACTCATTACAAAATCTCTGATAAAATCTGAAGAAGGTGGGATATTGTCTGTCTATTTCACACAAGTGTGACCATAAATGACATACAAAGAACATCTTCTCCCCGTATGAAGACATGGGAATCAAGCAAGAAGTAAGAAACTTTTCTCCTCTGCATTCTCTGATAATAAACAATCTAGAGGTACACACTCAGGAGTTGGGACATCCAGGCACATTGATGACACGATCACATTGATGACAAGATTCACATGAAACATACTCAAACACTTGCCTAGACAATGCAGAGACTCCAACATAGATGTAAATGCAGTTTAAATCTAGAAACTAGGGTGAGGGATTTTGTTCCCTCAAGTACATTATCTGTCATTTGTAAAATGTCACCTCCAAGCCCCAAATTTGAATAACCTTTCCATCCTCCTGCCCTTTTTTAATCCTTTATTTCCATCAGCAGTGTCATCATCTTCACTGACCCCAAAATTCATGGACTCCTGACACCAACAAACATTGACTATGAAAATTTACATCAAGGGTTATCAAGAAAGTTAGGCACTGTTTGTAAACATCGAGATAATTGTGGTTCATTAGATATGACTATGAGGAGTCTCTCTGACAAACAAGTTTTCTACTCAATCCTGTGGGTGAGATTAAAATCTATAGTCTATACCAATGAGGAAAACTTTTTTTGCAGTAGTTGTCATAGCTCCTGGCTCCCCCAAGATTTGTGTCAAACCCCAAATAACTTCTTTTGAAGGTACCTCGTGGTCAGTATCATTATTAAATAATTACACAAATCTATGAATAAGCTAACTATATTAAAAAATAGTTCTGACAGCTAAATAAACAAAGTCACTCAGGATCTCTCTATACAGCAATGCTCAAAAGAAAAGTTTACACAAATTCCACCGGCACCCCAACAGACATACTTCAAGTATGGATATTCTGCCGTGCTAGAGTACCAACGAAGTATCATGTCCCAATGCTAAATAGCAGATAATTTTAACCTCCCCCCCCCCCTCCAAATAACAGTACAGACTAATCTATTACCAAAACACATCAGAACATAAATTTACAAACTGTTGACATTGAAACAGTAATACATCTGTCACTAAATGACAGCAGTGCAAACACATCACTCCTAATATATCCCTCGCATACCAGTTTCATTTTCAATTCATGTGCAAATATGTGTCAAAAGTAGTGAAAAAATAATTGCGTCGACGTTAACGAGGATTAGACCCCAAAACGTCAACCTATGCCCTAACATTCGCTAACGAAAGATACCAAAACAATCAAAAATATCTCTTTGGGAGAACAAAAGAAACTGTTCAAAATTTCCATAAAGTATGACAAAAAGATAAATATTTTATTTAATTAAAGGCTTACAAAAAACATTTTGTATAAAATAGAGTAGTAAAGGAGAGACAAATGACAAACTGTAGATATGGCCTCTTGGAGGTACTCCCATCAACATCCTTGGGAAAATCTATTCATATAAACTTGACCCGTTTTGTTATATTTTACCCCAAAACTTTTGTCTAATTTATTAGTAACCTTTGTTTGGTCAACTACTTTGCCTTGATCACACAGTGACCACAATTTAAACCAAACCCCCTACAAGTTATATGCAGATCTATATATAATATGACTATTTGTACTAATGATTGCTAAATTTATCATGATCATTTCTAAAGTCACATGACCTATCAAAGAAGGACTGAGAGACACTAATTCTACAAAACATTAGATTAAAATGCAACTGTACAACATTATGGTAAAAAAAATTGAGAAGCCTAATGATCAGTCAGTCCCTGAGTCTTTGTTTCTTACCAGTGGCATCCCCTGAAGAGGATGTAGTGATGGGAGGGAGAGTTCCCTGATGGTATATGGTACAGGAAGGGGAATTAAAGGTGTCCAGAGGGCAGGGATCTAAAAGATCACCATACTCCCATACTGGAAGCTCAGCAATTATACAATCTCTGCTGTTAAATGGATGATACTTGTCAGGTCCGGAGGACTGGGCAAGGGGGACACAAACGTTGAGTAACATGCCTCAAAACTGTCTCCTTCCCACACTCCTTTCTTCCTGGGGATGCCACTACTTAATACTATGTACACTTTCATGAGTAGATAAATCCATAAAGATAAATGCCAACGAGGGATATGATATATTTATATCTGTACAAGTATATAAAATGAGTTTTTCTTTCCGTCTGTTGTTCTCTAAGAGAGAGCCGTTTTACTGTAAACGTGCCAACATAAGACAGAGGCTCTTCATACCAAAAATATTTACATAATACCCAGTGTATTGAAGACAGTCTTCACAGAAGACAATGACTTATTCACTGTCTGTGGAAAACAATGTCTTCACAAAGCTTTCATACCCATTCAGGGGTTCAAGTGTAAACAAAGCGCCACTCCCTCACATACTCATAAAACCTGTGTCACTTTTTGACCACCCCCTTTAAACAGCACCCTCATATCTAAGCAGTTTACATTATCTGAGGTAGGTACAGGCATTTTCTTCAAATTCTTGCACAAACATTTTCTCTTTTCCTTGAGCAACAGAGTCTGTTGTTCTTCAAAGAGCAATTGGGAAAAGAGTTGGATATTGCAAACAGCCTGACATGTTTCACATGCCCAGTGTCCTGATTATTTTTGTGGCACAAATGTGTGATTGTGATCAATAAACAGAGAAGAAAATAAAAAATATCACAAGCAAAATGTTTAAAGAAGGTAGCTGCAGCCAGCCCTAACGATTTCTAATAAGGGATTATTGACATCCTGTGTTGTTTGACACCGTAACACCTTCATTCCCCACCCCTTCCCCTGTAAATTTCCTTGGGAAATGTTCAAAAGGGATTCTTGATAGAAAGCAACAAAGTGAAGTAAAGCAAGAACAATGTAAGTTCTAAAGAGGTTTTGCATGACTGGAATCATAAGTGATTAGGGAAAACACGTAAATCCCTGGAATGGGATGCCATATTGTATTAGGAAAATTTTCCTTTCCTTATTAAAACACCTGCTTCCAAAAAGACAATCCATTGAGCCCTGTATGCTCCTCAACACCACACAGCTAATGTGACCAGCTTTGACTGACATTGCAGGCAAGGTTGGAACATGATACAAAATATGGAGATGGATAAGACTACAGTGTACAATATATCTCACATCAGTAGTTTACTAATTACTTCGCAGGTTAAAATTGAAACGTCATTTGTTAATGCTTATGCCATGTTTCAACACTCTCAATGAATGTTGAATTGAACTAGTTAGTTGGAGTTTTACCGCCCAGTTTCCAACAAATTGGTTCAACTAGAGCCGGCCACAGCAGCATTAAACTAGAGTAACATATAGCTGCCATCACTCAACCCTTCTGATGCTGTCTATTCAGTTTTTATTAATCTTGAACAAAATCATTGTCTACACTTAAAACATACTCTTTTCTATTCATTTTGAACACAACCATGGTCCGCACTTTGTACATACCCCTACTGGAGTCGATATGCCATGTTTTTACACTCTCAACAAATGGTGTTGAATTAAACAAGACCTTCCTTATGCAGCATTTGTGGATGTCTTTAACATTAATACTGTATTACACTCCAAACAAACTAAGGAATATTCATGAAAACTTCAGTTGTTTTTTTTTCCATCTCATATCAAACTTTTCTAATATCCCCTTCCTTCTCTCTCCCCTCCCCCCCCCCCACCTCACACTGTAACTTGAGCAATCAGCAAGAACCAAGATGCCTATTAATGCATACCTTGCACTTTTCCACCCCAATGAAACTAATATTTAACATGACATAAAATTACACAAAGCCTTGGTCATACAATCCCCTTTCATGGTAAATATTCATCTTTTACAGGCAATGTTTTTTTTTTTTTTTTTAATTTTCTGGAACCAATCCAATAATCAAATGTCCGGTAACACACATGGTAGACTCATTTACTACTGAACAGGCCACAGGCTGTAACTGACAGGCAGGGAAAATGGGGCAAAAGTGCAAAAAGATGAACTCGCCGAGGAGACACTGCAGGCATAACTCATATTGAAATAACAATTCAAATTTCGAGGACACACTATACTAAATATTGCACAAGCAGCCGAGTAAAAATGCTACAAATGTAACATTAGGCCTAGAATGGTCTGACAGGATCAGGACTGTGACATCCGTACCATACTGTGTAACGGGAAGCTAACTGTGATTGATGTTCTTTCAATAAGCTTTGGTCTTCCCTCACTCTGGCAAAATGGAACTAAGAAGAGAGCAAATTTCATCATATTAAAGCCCGGGGATGCTAATGAGTGTCTGCTATCTTACTCGTCAATTCTTTCATCGGTTTTATCTGGCATACCAAACTTAAATGACGACTAATGACTAACGTACCACAAGAATGGCATGTGGATACCAGATGCCATTTATTCCAACAGTACAATCCAGATCATGAAATATATTATCTCCTTTCATTTGTCACTTGAGCTTTGATTTCATGGTACCTGGCATGTTTTGTCATTCAAATAAGAAAAGCCTATTATTAAACCAATCCTAAGCCCCTTAAACATCAGGCAGGTCAGAATGTTCTATTTCTTTCAACTTTTCCTTTTTTTTGGAACGGTACTCACCTACATCCCAATCCTGCTCTTCAAGTTTTAAGGGAGGATTCAGGGGATATGTTAAGGCTAGATCTCCCTGTAGTCAAGTGAACACTATCAATCAATTTAAATTGCATCACATTTCAATTGCTGTAAATTTTGTCATGTCCAATCATGTTAGAAATAAAATCAGTGAAATTTCTTGACTTTTTAATTTAAGGTCAGAATGTTCTATTTCTTTCAACTTTTCCTTTTTTTTGGAACGGTACTCACCTACATCCCAATCTCGCTCTTCAAGTTTTAAGGGAGGATTCTGGGGATATGTTAAGGCTAAATCTCCCTGTAGTCAAGTGAACACTATCAATCAATTTAAATTGCATCACGTTTCAATTGCTGTAAATTTTGTCATGTCCAATCATGTTAGAAATAAAATCAGTGAAATTTCTTGACTTTTTAATGGAAGTCTGTGCCAAGAAACCCATGGGTGGGTAAGTAAACACCGAAGGCATACATTGCTTCCTACTGATGTCCTAAAAGTAAATGATCAATTTCAATTTGTATGGTGCTGGAGTAACCAACTTTTACAGCAAATCAAACTGTAAGTCAGTTTCTACGGAAACCAATAATATCTTGCAAAAAAAGGATACCGACTCATTATCAAAGCTGTCTAGCTTACACTCGGGGTGGCCTCTTCATTCAAGGGACATGAAATGATATATGGCATGCCTAGAGAACAAATTAATACTGTGATAGCTGAATTTATTAATATTGACTTAAAAATTCTCATTTTGAAAGTCTGAGGCAACCCTGGTTACATGGATGCAACTGCATTTATCTTCCCTCACAAATTATTACATGTATGTCATGGATTTTAATAATCTTCTTATACCACAAACAGATTGTAGGATTCATCTCCAGGTTTCCCATCTGTGGAAGTGCCCACTTGGAATGATTACACAAGGCCATAAATTTCATATTTGGCAGTTGCGATATAATTGAGAACATTTGTCTTTATGAGTACCTATCCGATAAAGGAAGAGGGCCCCTCAAAATGTCACGAACGAAGCGCTTACAACACAGCAGAAGCCTCTAAAATGATAGGGAATTGGGAGTTATGCTCAGTTTATCGACTACATTACGGAAGAGCTTCCTTCGAAAGAAACGCTCAGATTTGTCTGCCTAGTAGTTACTTAATTGACATTTTTATGTTCATAAAACAGCCCAAGTTGATGCTATCGCTTTAGGTAAGGCAATTACTCTCATGCCAACAAGAAGACAAAAAGGAACAAAAGACGAAAGCAAAATTGTCAGTTCTTTTCGAAGCAATGAAATAGACACATGTGGGTGCCACAGTTACAATATTTGAAGCTATCCATAAATTCTTGCCTGATACTTCCGATCTTCAAAAAACTAAGAAGAAATCTATAATTATATTTCAAAGTCTTGTCCCAAAGAGGAACATGAGATCAAATAGCTATAGCAGGAACTTCTGCTGAGGTGGGGTTAGGGGGCACTGTACCTATTTTCCACACCTGTAGCCAGCCAGACAAGGTACTAAAGGAGGCATTTTTTCTGGGGGCCAAGTGTACACATGTATTAAGTCAATGCTAAACTTAAGTCTCTTGGGGGGCAAAAAACTTTGCCCCCACTGGCCTCCCTCCCCTTGGCTATGGGATTGCAATTCTCTGTTCTCCCCCCTTCCATGTAGAACTGTTCATATCCCTGCTATGGCAGTCCTCTGATGTATTATTGCAGACATTCTAGTGTGTTGCATGCTTTCAGGGGAAATTTTAATACCATACACCTACAAAAAAAATTCCTATTTTTCAGAATCTTTAATCGCTAAATAAAATGTAGTTTCATAAATATTTCATTTATACAAATTTAGATCACATGTTGAGCCGAATATTTTTACAGTCATTCTGGATTCACAGCACATCCTGTTTTCAACATCCACACTCCTCTCAATCAAAGCACATGATATTGACAGTGAATGACTGGCTATTCAGAATAATCTTTAAAGCTTTTTCAAAATTGACTGAAATGTGCACAAAGACAAGCAATTTTGAGCATGCTTTGCATTATTTTCATTTTCAGAGAGTCTTCTGAATTAATAACACCAAAATTGTCTTGCACTAGCTTCACTTTTGACAAATTCAAACCCAACTATTTTCTATGTCTTGGGATTAATGCTGGGTCTTAAAAATACAGCTGGATTCTATCATTCACACTTTCTTATTCTTTAAATTCTAATAAAAGCAAAACCTGTTAGACCTTCCGCTATTCCTTTGTGTTACATCAGTACAGCTATTTTCCTGAGGCCCCAAAAAGATTCCAAATATCCTTAGAAGGTGCCGCAGTCTTAGACTAAAGCATCTAAAAAAAGCGTTGCTCCTGAAAATGAGATCATAACAATATACACTCTGTTTCATGTGGGATTTTCTTTTTGATACAGCAGGTTTACAAAACACATACTTCACACTTACTCTACCCTTTCTGAGATGGTCTCTTATTGGCTTCTGACACCTTCTGAAGTAGCATTACAACCTTAACCTTAAAAGGTCATGGGGTATCCCACAAAATGGACAAAACACAAATAACTGCATTCGTATCCTTGTAATGCCTCGCAGAATGCCCCACAGAATTGAAGAGGCTTCATTCCAGGTGGTCAGTTCATTAAGTGATCAAAGAAAGTATGACTGACATGCTGGACTGATAAATTAATTCCAGCAGAAAGAAAAATATTGATCTTTCAAAAGAATGACAAGCAAAAAGCACTGCTTACTATGTGGGTACAGATACTGAAGCACACTTTTTGTTAGGCTGCTTTGGACAGAGGTGTGAAGTCTGTTGGCAGACCATATCCTGACAAATGGCAGCAGACCCATTGTCACCTAAATATAAGAGGGGTAGCTTCTAGCAGGAGGAGTGGCTAACTTTAAAGGGCCATTCTTCTCACCCCAAACAACACTTCTTGTATGGGGTAACAGAAACTCTCAATTGGCTCAGTCTTTTGATTGACAGCTAATTCAAACAATGCAGATTACCAAAGCTCATATTACCCCACATGAAATGTGCTGAGAGTGTTTTGATTAAATATACATTGAACTTTTCTATATTCTCCCAAAGCAATTTGAACTAAGGTTGTGTATGGATGAGGGTCAATTTCAGACAATTGTGGGAGGGGTTTAAGTAAGAAGGTAAGAAGAATTGGTACTGTTTGGGGTGAGAGAATTGGGCCTTTAATGAGGAACGAGGGTGAAATGAGCAAAAATGTCTTCAAAAGCAAAGCTAATTTCAAATTTTCTAGGATAGCCAACAAAAGCTAAGGGCGAGGAGGAGATTTCCGCTACCTTTTTCCCTACCCCTTGGGATATAGTATGGATTTGAGTCTTGTTGTCATTCAATTTGGAAGAAAATGCATTTGTTAAATAAAGAAAAATGAAAGGGGGAGATGCAAATTAAGAAGAGCTAAGTGCTTTTTATGTGAAGAAAATAATTGGGGGCTAATTGCAATCATATTGCACTTAATTTAAACACCAGAAAAATATATTTGTAACTGAAATAGTACACCACTGTATCTAAAAAAAAACATCATTTGCCACCAAATCTTAACTATTCCCTTCCAAAAATAAAGAAGTACCAAGTTTATAAATTAAACATGTGAGTGTATATGAGAGCACCTAAGAAGAATAAGCTTTATCCATAGTGCAAATACTGCACACTTGACTATATATGAGACGTAAAAATTGTATCCTGCTCTCATCAGTTGTATAGGGTTCTTCTTTCAACATGACAATAAATGTACAAAAATGAAAGATGAATTTACATTTTTCCATCCATGTTTAATGGAATTCATGCTTCATTAGAAATAAAAATTAGGTCATCTTCCCCATGCCACCACCCTTTCCCTCCACAACCACCCAGTTTACCATTGAGGAAACTTTGACAAAGTTCTGCCATGTTCAAGTGTTTATTTTCCTTTCAAATGGTTGAGTTTGATGTACAAAAATATGGTCACGAAACACCAGTATAATTGGAAGCACCTTTTACATATTAGCATCTCTGCCCAATGGGGGCCGCAAAAAGGGGGAAAAGTGTACTGTAGATAAAAGAAGGGCGAATACTGTTGTTTATTACTGAAACTTAAAACAATGTAAAAAAAAGAACAATGGCTAAGTTGCTCGACACAATCGTCTTTTGTTAAAAATACTTTGTATGCAAATGAAACAACTTTTGTACAAAATGTATGTCAGTTTAGCACACAACTTGGCCAACTAAACCCAGTCAGAATATGGAATTGAGAAGTTTTTTTTTCACAGCGAGGTCCTTTTAGCACAGCTGCTCATGATAAACAGAGGTTCTAATTGGAAGATAGTGGCAACCCGTATCATAAAAACACAAATGTCAGCTCTCTCACTAGATTTGCACATTTGTGTCAATCCCACTCATTTCTTGAGGAAAGGTCGACTGCTAGCTAGTTGGTCTGTCGCCCTCATGTTCTTCCATGTAAGACAACCTTTGAAAGAATAACTCTTTAGCATACTCATACAACTCCACGTCCAAGCTGTTGACATCTACCACCATCTGCCGCTCTTCTTCTGAGATTGATTCAGCATTTGCGTGAGTGTCATTGTTTTGCTCAAATGCTGTTTTAAATTTTAAATTGAAGGTTTCCTCAAAAATATACTGGCTTTCTTTCTGAAACTCTGTCAGTCCAAAATATGACAACCTCCTTAAATTTGTTTTTGCACTTTCCAACATTATTGCATTTCTTTCCTCCTTTGAATATTTTGAAAGATTATAACAGCCGACTAAAGACAAGTCTGAGAGCATACGGACCTGGCGATTGCTAGCAAGATTGTGGGGGCAATCTAGAAACTCCTGTAGCGTGACACCCTTCCAGTCATCTCTGTCTCCATAACATGAAGGCAGTTCTTCAGGTGTTGGCTCTCTGCCATTGCAGACATGTTTAGAGGCCTGCCAGGTGGCACCTCTGTACACATGGCGCCACTCACTGATGAAACGATCTTCTGGGTTTCGCAGCATCGTAATGTAGTAGTATCTGTGTAAGGTAAAACAAATTGGAACTGATTTGATGAAAATTCTGCAAAATTCCCTTGTTTTTGCCCTAGTAATTGATTCCTATGCACACTTGTTAACCACATTCTCAATATCCACAAGGCAAGGAATAGATTTATGTACTTCCCTTTGTTTTTGACTTCATAAAGCCATAGGGGGCACATGCTAGATGGGTCCCTCTCACTACACTGTTATTTCCCTTGTCTGTAACTCAAGGGCCACATCACCAGGAGGTAAAGCGGAAAAATACCTACACCATGCATGAAAAACATTTTGCCCATCTGACCATCTCCTTCACTTTTTTGTTGCAATGACATAAATGATCTTTCCTTCTACCTATCTTTCTTTTCTTTTTTAAAATATTTGAAATATTGCAGGCATCCTTACCTCCTCCTTGCCATTCTGCCTTCTTTCCTGTTTAAGTACCATGGAACACAACTTTGGAGCTCTGTCCAATCAGCATGTAAGCCACAAGCCCAGCCAACTGAAAAGCGGCTGAATTGCCACACTTCTGTTTTGCTGTTTTTCCGTAAACATGGACAACGCCTTCTACCCTTGGCGCATTGACAGGGAGCTTCCACATCCAGATCATGTACCAGATGCTTTCCAAATGTTGTGCCACCCGTTTTTTGAATGTGAAGAAAGACCATGACATCGCTGCCACTTATATCAAAATCATACTTCTTTGCTACTGACTGTTCCTCATCTGTAATGTCGCTACCTTCCCAGCCCCATTGGTTGCCACGGTGAAATGTACCTGAGGATTTAGCTCGGCCAACCATGCCAATTTGGGGGCAAATGTACAAGTTTGAGTTAGAAAGGTTGTAAAAAAGAAACATAGACCCTACAAGAAGAAACAGTGTTATAAAGAACACTGGTAGCTTTCTTTTTCCTTGGTTTACTTGCATGACAGTGTAGTACTCCCCTTTGGGACACTGTGGCCTGGTACATGAGGAAACAGTTCGATATATCAATAGGTAATCTTCCTCTAATTTGACCCAATTTCCCTCTAGACGGCTGATTTTTCCAGGCTCTACTTCATATTTGCTCTTTTCTCCCTATGTATAAAGCTTCAATTCATCCCTTTTATAAGTTTTACATGTAACTGCTCAGATTCTTGCTCAAAGAGTTTTTTTTTTCACATCCTGCACAGAAATGACATCTGAAGTTGCTGATCTTGTCCTGATCCCTTGCAAGCCTCGTTCTCTGCTATGATGTGCTTTCCAGCGTGACGACCAACCAAACAGCTCTTACACATTAGTCTCACAAATATTAAGAGCTTCAGGTTCTTGTTCCTTTCATCCAAATGTATTCACAGCTAAATATGCAGCAACAACTCCTGTCGTCAACACTTCTAATAGATATGAACCGATGATTCTGGCGCGGGGTTTTCAACTCCAGCAGGGTCAGTTATTTCTGAAAGTAAAGGAAATGGAAACACAAAAATTAAATCAGGCTTTACAATTCCATTTCTTTTCTTGCTTTTTGTTATTTGCTTCAAGTCTGGCTGAAGTTCTTTCACGATTGAAGAAACATAAAATGCTGTGACTGCATAGTTCCCATGACTTTGAAAATACGACTGTTCCCCACATTAAAAAATAAAATTAGAGACGACTTAAAAAGGGAGGCTAACGTTCCTCATTTGACAGTTCTATTAAATAGCAGTAATTCTATATGCCGAAGGCTTATGATGAGATTGAGGTACAAAAAGGAAGCATTTATCCTAGTAATAAAATAAAAATTCCACTGCTTCCTTTCTAATTGACACATCACAACCTTTACCGAGTTTACAATCAAATGTTATTTTCCCATTAAAGACCTTACAACCTTTAGCTCTCATAACAGAGCTCAGACCAACTTCAAATGACAGGTTCCCCTTCCCCCCTCCTATCTTAATACCGCAAGCATCTTTTTTAATGGTCTTCATATAAGTTATCTCTCAGTAGACAACTGGCTTTTAGAATTTTCAAGGTTACAGAGCAGAACACTCTTAAAAGAGACTAACTGGGGCTCTTTGGAAAATCTCTGGATGTTTAGAACTATCTTGGCTTGAATAGACTGTAAGAGTACTTCATACCCTTCCTTTGCAATGACGTTATCCCTTCCTTTGCAAAGAAATTATTAAATTCTTAAGAACAGATGGTATTTTGCTCCACCTAACAGGGGGGTGGGGACAGAATCACTATTTGAGTGTTTTATGTAAAGATTTATGCAGTAAAATTTATGCTTTTCAAGATGTACAAATGAGGCTTCTCGTAATCATTAGGGACGTTACTTATCGTCTGTAGACAAATCCTGAAAGCAAGTGGTCTGATTTCAGTCTGCCATAACTGGGGTCTATCATCTTCTCCTCTTTCAGTTTCCTTCATTACCAGTATTAAAGATGGTTGAACCCTCACTTTCACTGAATATGAGGTTTTGCAATTCATGTGGACAGTAAATGAAGACCATTGAAGGCTGATGGACAGCAGTGATGGCTGCCTACAGTCACTAAACACAAGCCCTTATCAGACTTGTCTAAAAGGCTTTACACCCAAACTTTGCCCTTCTGATTTATGCCATTTTTCCAGCTGTGGAGCACTGGATTGCCCCCACTACTTATGTAGAGCACCAAGCACAACAACAGTAGGTTCCATTTTCAATCTCTTAAAAATGACTTGACCTGAGAATTAAACCAAGGCCTCCTGCATGAAAAGCAGATGTTCTGATACTAAGACCATGCATACTGTACCATCATAATTTTTCATAAGGAAAAGAGAAGTCAACATAGCAATACATCCCTTACATCTGAATCAAGTCAAACTTTAACCTTTCCCATCTGTAAAAGCATTAACCAAAATGATGGGGGTTATTACTATATGCTATCCTCCCCCCTTTTCATTTGCTCTAACATTAGTTTAAAATCAACAATCTTTCTCTGTCTTACAAGATTTCTGAGGCCAGAAATGTTACAGTGGACCTGATAAGCCTTAGTTCTAATAAGGAACTCCCAATGTGACTGTTTATAGCAATGCTGTACTGGTACATAAAAATTTACAAAAACTTTCCAGGACAAAATCTGGGTAACGTATGAACATACGGTGCTGTTATGTGGAAGTGTTACACAAAATCATTCACAGTAAAAATACATGAAAATATCGAAGTATGTTATCCTACACTATACAACAAGGCCATTGATTTTTACAACATATTTCCCATCATGTCCTACAATACAACTGTGAAATACTTTTCTAAACACCACACAAAACAGTACACCCCTAAAGGGGAGGGGGGGAGAGAATGAATTTTCCCAAAAAAGACCACAAAGCAATTTTGACTCAAGATTTTGGTCATTCTTCCTTACAGTTAATACTTAAATGTAAACAGGACATGACCAGGAAAGAAACAATAATACTCTTCACTCATAAATATTTGCCTCTCCTACTGTACAACTTCAGGGCCCAAAATTCAACCATATTCAACAAGAGGCCCTCATGTGCAATACAAGGGCTACCATGATTATATTTTTTTACCTTCGATTTAAATTGTATATATACTGCTGACTGAGCAATTTTTCATTTTTTCACGACACAGATGGTGAGTTTTGTATGTAGAGACTGAATCCCACATAATATGCTGAAGGCATAACTCATATACACACTGAATTAATCACAGGAGGTTGGAGAGACAGAGGGAGAACTAGAAGCCACTTGAAGAAACAATTTACATGAACGGTGATGCTATTTCAGTTACAATATTATTTAACACAAACACAGTTACAAAATGATGCAGAGAACAAACAAGAATTCAGAGGCTGCTGGCCCGGAGAAATTTAATGAAAATTTTAACACAGACTCTATTGAAAAATGCTGCAACATTGGAAGGGGAGCAGCACGTCCTACTATAATACTGAAGTGCTGGGCGAATATTATGAAGGATAAATATACCTTAAAGGAAAGTGTGGAATAAAATAGGTAGAAAATGGAAAAGGGGGGCCAAGAGAAGACAAGAGTTTTATTTTTTAAGAAAGTGAAAAGCAAACCTAACTGTAATTTAGAAAAAAAAAAGAAAAGAAAGACATAATTTTTTGTTCTCTCATTTGGGGAGGTGGGCCATTGAGAGTCATGTGACAGTATTTTTTTCCTCTCGTGTATGAAATTTCCAAACCTTCCCCTATTGATATACCTCCCGCCCATACCTTCCCCTATAGATATACCCTCCCCTAAGTTTTACTCCATTCTAATACAGCACCAGATTAATAACATAAGTCGCAGGTTATAAATAACATCACTACTGTTAAATCACACTGCCGGTCATGTCTGTTCATTTGCTTTACTCAGCTTGAGGCTATTACATAATTCCCTTAATAAATCACAGTCTGGCGACACTCCAAGGAGAGGCCTCCTTAAGAATCATTACCGTACTGGATCTTTAGTGCAAAGAGCTGGCTAATCTTTTTTTTTCCTCCCTTCTCCAATCCCCCTTTTCCCTTCTTAAAAAGCTTCAGGACATTCATTCCACGATTACAGTTACTTACAAATGTTCTATTACTGGGAGGAAAGTTGATGATTTTTCTCTCACTGATTAATGCATTATAAAATGTGACCATGTAATATTTCTAGTGCAGTGGCGAACTGTTTTTTTTACTAAAGTACATATATATGCATTTTGCATATTATCGCATGTTTGATCTAACTGTAAGAGCATCTGCCTCTCACACGGAAGGCCTGGGTTTGTTTCCCAGGTTAAGTCCTACCAAAGACTCTAAAAAAGGAACCTACTGCCATCGTGCGTGATGCTCCGCATAAGCAATGGAGTAGGGAAAACAAGCCAGTGAGCCACAACTGTGGCCGGCTTGACTTGAACCAATAGGTTGGAAACTCGGCCATAAAACTTTATCTAACTAACTTACAGCATTAGAGGTACACTATATGCACACTGTCTTTTTAAATCTTCTAAGTGACACATGCCTCACAATTTAGAATGAATGAAAGCAATCAGAAACAATGAGGGCAGGCTTCCACTTTAAATGGAAGACTATGTATGGTTGGGGTATAGTTTTAATACTTGTCAGGGTATTCAGAGAGGTGTTGTATGAAATACATCTACTGTAGCATGCAAAATAGATGTACAGTAACAAGAGATAGCACAGTATAACTTGAATTCTGAGGCAGAGCGAGTGGAGGCACAAAACATCACTCACCTCAAATCACTGTGAGGAGTGTGAAAATTTGCACATCTACATGAAAATTTAGAACTCATAAAAATGTATTAAAGTTTAATGAAAGAGCATACCTACCCCTACCCCTTAATTTCCTAAGGAGTGAGATTTGTATTTTGTAGCACATCTTGAAAGAATCTAATACTTAAGGTCTGCAATGGTTTCCAAAGAAAGCATTGTTCATGACTATGTACCTGGTTTTTCACACTTTATAATTGACATGACAATATTTCAGAAAGAAAGTTATAAAAATTGTGACACAACACGCATAACCCAACAGTGACTAGCCATAGGGGCGGTTTGGGGGGAACTTGAAACCCTCCCAATGACCCAACCTTGAAGTGCAAAAAACACAGGAAAAAGCAGTTTTTTCTCTTTCCCCTTAGACTTTACCCTTATGTCATGCTCCAACCCCCCTCCCCCACGACACAATCCTGACTACGCTACTGTAACCCAAAATACTAAGTATTTCCTGAATTGCTTGTACATGTGTATTTGGTTTTGAAAAGTTTAATAATGAAGATACTATACATATTAAATCACTATTCAGCTGAATACTTTTTATCTGTATTTCTACAGCTGTAAGTAGCACTCTATTAGAAAAGTTCCAAAGCAGTTCACTCAAATATGTATGCATATGTCAAGGAGATCGATGCTTCCAAGATGGCACAACTACTAATAGTGCCAGATCACAAACATCTGCAATAGCTCCCCGTCACAAGTGTAACTCATTACCTCCAGATTCCAGAAGCTAAACCCATTCAAACCATGACAGCCATTTTGTTGAGAAACATATCTCGGCAAAGGTCTTGAACCAACTTTTGCCACATGTTTATGACGTTTGTCAGGAAATTGTTTGCCAATATTACACTATAGATGGTTTCTATGCAAGATACAATTATTGATTGACCTCAGCGAAAAGATCAGTCTCACCTAAGTGAAGCATCAGTCTTTCCAGTTCACTTAACTTGCTCCTTTATTTTGCCTGACCTCCTCTTTAGTCACACTTTCACTTCTCTCCCATCCCCACCCCCCTTAATTATCAAAGATACAAGAACTTGATAGTAACCAGCGAGGCCTTCAATCCAGTCCTTCGTTCACTGATAATCATATCTGTTCAACTTCAAAGATTCTTTTCAAATCATTCCATGCCAACACCTAAAGTAACGAAAGCGACATTTCTCTCCTCATCCAAAAGCTGCTCTCAGGCAATGAGGGTGTTAGGATTATTGTCGCATGGAAGGCTTTCATCTCCCAGATATCTTGACCTTGTGACTACTCTAATCATATTTAGGCCAGCAAAATTGGGATTTAACTTACTGATCCAAAAGACTTGGCTAAGATCTTTTACTTGTGAATCACTTCTGAAACTGTTTAAGTGTTGAGGCCAGAGGACTTTCACACTTATAATGTTCACAGCACATTCTTGGGCTATGTTATTGAGAAAGGCTTAATGCTCCACTTTGTACTGGCAAGGGAATGCAAATTAACAATTTAACACATTTTCAGGTTTTTCAGTGGTGGTCAATACAATCGATGACCCTAACTAAATACCTCCTCCTAGAAGGGTACAAAAGCCAAAAGAATGCTGCAACATACACTTAACCAAAGATCTACTCCACAAAAAAGAAGAAAATAATCTGCTTCTGGTGATAGAGCTAGGATTTAAGTCCAGTAAGTTACACACAGATCTATTGTATGTTAGGAATCATGTTAATAATAGGTAGGCTATACCATTGCAGTTACATCAGCTAAGCTGCAGCAACTTCATACTTTGTTGGTGCAAATGTTACCATAGCACCAGCCTCTGTTGAGTCTTTCCGGCGAAACTTTGTACCCTCCCCCTCCCTCTGGAAACACAATGGCTGTTACCTCCTCTGTTGTACACCCCCTAGAATCGCTACACAGGAAAGCCTCTGGACAAAGTTAATTTTATGCACAAACTGTTTAACTGAAACGTTTAAAAATCTACTACCAAATTTGTAGTAACTACGGGAACCAATCTGGGAGTCTCTTGTTTTTAGGATTTCATGAATATGCATGACTGCACCTTGCCTATGATTTCGTGCGAACATTGTGTGTAGCAAGCGGGATGATTTGCTCTTAACTGCACAAAATTCAGCAGCTCAACTTGGTGTAGCCAAAACTTCATAAAAGAATCAGCAGCTTGAAGCCATTGTGTCGATATAAGGAGGGAATAACACACTTCTAAACCTACAGACTGGATTTGGTAAGAGCTTAATTTACCAATGTCTGCCACTGTGTTCTGCAACCACAGAAGTATGTGGCATCAGGAGTACTAGCACAACAGGGACTGGTTCTGCGAGTATTGAAGCACATGGGATTGTTATAGTCATAATTATTGTCACACTTTCATTGGTGAAGTACAGTTAATACGTCACGACAACGTAATTTTCGTATACACTTCTTGAATATTTGACTATTCAAAGATACATATTAGACTATTAAGACTTTTTCCAAAGGCTTTGAGGCCGGGCAGGTCTGAGGGCTGACAGTCTGGACAGAAATGTGAGGCCACGCTATGGTGTAAATAAAATAAGAATGATAATTGTTGGCCGAAAAAGCCTTGACAAAGGCTACCATAGCACAACTGGAATGCAGTATGTGTAATAATGAGGCATGGCCGCAGCTACTGAAGCTTGGCTAGGGGCTGTTCAGCTAAAACTATTTTGGACATGAAGCCATAAAGTAAAGCATAAGGCTAGGAATTAGATTTATAGGTAAAATTAAAACAAATGCTATTTTGTTTAAATTTTAGATTTAGCTATATAGTTTTAGACTATGTGAGTATAAACTATGAACCCATTCTTTTATCTAGTTGGGCAAAAACAGCACTCCTTACATTGATTTGAGGTGAGCGATGGTGTGGAATTGCATGCACTCCCATGCCTGAGAATTCAAAGCCTGAATTAGGCCTGGCCTAACTCCGATTTCCATGTGAAAACAAATGCATACTAAGGATTTTACACAGGAGGGAAGGGGAAGGGGAGGGGGAGGTTAAGTCAACCAGCATAAAGTTTGGACTTCATAAAACCCATGTGTAGCCTTTCCAATACTACAATTTCAACACAGTCCCAGTCCTACCAGTTAACTTAATGTAAAATAATGCATCATGTCATAAATGCTGACTGTTATAAAAACTGGCACATTCACCAGCAGTACTATGCAGTGTGCTAACAAAAAAGTTCTGTATTTCAGCAGGCAGTATAAAAGTATACTGTACAGAAATTTTTATCATGATTCAGCATTTGCCTTGACATTTTAAGCCCTACTTTCACCTTAGGTTAGTGCAATGTTGGTATCTTTTCTAGGTGATACTGTAAAACACAGTCATTTTGTTGTGTCCTAAAATCCTAACTTCAAGCTCATCTACTACCATTACTAGTCTGCAAAGAGCAGCACAGTTTTCTTGTATGCAAGCAGAAGTATTGCTATGCAGGAGACCTGGGAAAACACAAAAACATTATGTTTGTACCATATGCCATAGACAACAAGTTTGCAATGCTGCTATAAGTGCCTACTTGATCTTTACAAAAATTATAATATTAATTCACAGTTCCAATAAGAAAAAGTTCATAGTACCATCAAGAAAACTTCTGCACCTACAAAAGAACCTTGTCCCCACCCATATACCCCAAAATAAAAGTTAATTATGTGAGTATACGATTGAAGTATGCCGCTACTTATAGCCGGGTGGGATAGAACTATTATGAGCTAGAGGGTCTAAGGCACATATGAAGGAAAAGCAACTAATTTACATATATATTATTACAGTCAAAACAGCCTGAAGCAGTTTCAGCAACTCTGTAGTGATGACATCTTTGGCAAACTTCAAATATATGTTATTGCTCCTTATGAAAATAGTTCCTTTCCCACTCTAAATAACTTTGAGCAAATAGGCTTGATCAGTCAGAATAGCATGCCTGACATTTTTGTGGCAGTTTAAGACCTAAAGAAAATATGAAACAAGGAAGCAAGTTATGAAAATAGAATCAACTCTTAGCTACCCACAATGCTCTCTAGCATTTCCTCTATTCTTAGGCCATCTCAAACAATTGGGTGGCATTTCAAAATCCCATAAAAGTCAATATTTTCACATGGATGTAATCTTTACAATCTATTGTTCTTGGTGTTGTTTTTCATAAGCCAGGTCCACCTATATGGACCCTTTGCTAAAATTACAGCTTGTTTTCAGTCTGACCATATTTTGGAAATAAAAATAAATGTACTATTTTATGTTGGACTACCTTTTACTTCTATATTCATATCATGCAGGTCTCTATTTAATAGTATAATCTTCCAGAGCTACCTAGTAGGCCTACTAGCAGTAGAGGAGGTATAGAGTTTGATCTTATGCCAGGTCATGGGATGGAAACTACAACCATTGGGCCCTGACCTACGAGACAGAAACTGAGTTAAACCTTTACTGTTGTTTGGGTCTTTTTGGACCCAGGCGGAGAGCTCGGCTGTCACCCATCTTTACTGTTTCACAAGGAGCTCGAAACTGCCAGTAGCTACCGGAAATTTGGCCACAACAATGAGAGAGAAAATAGTTTAAGGTCACGGGGTCAATAGCCTACTGAAACTGATGCGGGGCGTGCTACGTCCACTTTTGCGCCCACTCCCGAGACGTGCAAATACGCCCCGGTTGGAGCACAATGGAAAAGGGTTCATTAAATTTAACTAGGTCAAAGATTTGCTTGTAGAAGTTATAGGCAATTAGGAATACTGTATATTGGGTTATATTTAGTTTAAGTGTTCCTCAAGACAAGGTGAAGTTTTTGTTTCTATGTGTGTCCCTTGAGGGAGTAGACCACTTTGCCAAGCCTGTGATGGTTTTTGTTCTACTTGCTTCACATCATTGTGGACTAACTTATACTTTACTGAAATAATGTATATATTTTATGTTTACATACAGTACTTGTATGATGATGTGAAAAACAAATATAGTCAGGTTCACTATGTATTTTCGTTGGCAATCATGGTAGATTAGGTAACCTAAACATTTTTGGAATCTTTATTACATGGAGAATCTGAAAATCAATGTTTACATTTGCGCTGATACCGGTATGGCCGCCATTTTGGATTTTCAAAATGGCCGCCGTAAAAAGACATATTTTGCTCTATTTCTACCTCTAAATACCCTCAAAACCTTGTAAAATATATCAAGTCTATGTTTTCAGGTACAAGGAATCCATACTCTGCATAATCAGATTTCTGACTGTTACAATTCTTTCTTTTTGAGGAGGGTGATGGGCCCGTATAGTCCCCCCGGGAGGAGGGGAATTCGGGCAAACCAACCAAAAAAAATTTCTGCTCCACCAAATGAAAATTGAAACTACTACACCGGGCATTAGGAGAAAGTTCTATCGCCTATGCCCCCAAGCCCAACACTTGCCCCCATCACAACGGATTACGGGCATAGGCGTACGAGGCGGGGGGCAGGGGGGCAGACTGCTCCCCAAATTTTCTCAAGACCTAAAACTCGGGCAGGGATCTGGAAAAATTCGGGCAGCCGTTTGAGTCTTAAAACCTGGTTTGTTTCTACTTACACAGAAAACTCCTAGGCGCACCCGAATTCCTTCAAACACTTGGCCGAAAAAATAATAAAAAAGCATCATAGTCACGGTACAATTTTCATGAAAACTCTAAAAGATACCAAAATTTGCGACACATTCGGGCAGCTTATGAAAAAAACAACTTTTCGTCAGCCTCACTTCATATTCTTGCGCAAACCTTTGCCTGAAATGACACAATTTTCAGGCAAAAGTTGCAAAAAGTTCTGGGATATTTTTAATTGCCAGATTACAAGGGGAGAGAGGATGTATACAGTTCCCAAAATTTTGCCCGAACAAATCAATCAAAAGCTATGTCATGCAACTAAACTATCCCATTATGAATAAAACGTAAAGGTATCGTGAAGATTTCATTTCGTTTTTAATTTTGTATTCCCTTGCCTCAGGCAAAAGGAGTCTGTGCGACTATGCCGATGATTTGGCCACGTTTGTTTTTATTTAATGGGTACGGTTTGTGGGGATCAAGTGTGCCAAAACCGTTGATATGGACTTAGGTGGTTTACTCACTAGGAAATGATTTGCGCCCTTGTTTGTTTAAATGCATATAAACAGGCTGCTACCTTGCTTGTGTCGCGCGAAAATTGAGTTAATCAGTTTTTAAGGGCCAATTCGTTGCATGGCATCCCCACTCCGGTAATTCGGGCCTCTGAATCTGAGCTAAACAGGCTGCTAAAACACACGGGATCCGTGTGAAGTTCGACGAAACTTATATTTAATAGGCAGCCGGAATGCGATGCAATGCCTTCCTCCCTCGAAGTTGAGAAGCCATGGGCTTTTCGAGGGTTTCTGAAGTTTTTCAATTTTCAAAATTATATTGGTGATAATCTCATGCTACATGACGTAAAATAGTTTGTAGAACGCGCAAACAAACTCATCTTCTAATGATTATAGCTTAATGTAGTCATCCAATGGTAGTGGTACATTTAATCTGGGAGTTTTCTGACCCTTTTGTAGATTTGCTCATTTTTGTGAAAATTTTATTGCAAACGAAAGTTCAAAATATTGATGGCTTTGATTCTGCTTATAAGCATGGGAAAGGCCATTTCCGGCTGTCTGAGGGGTTTTGATTTTTCAAAATTTTATGTACGCTCCGCGCCAAAAGATGGTGGCCCTCCGCTTAGATAGTCTTTGGAGCAGAATTACATTTTTCGGGCTGGAAATCCTCCCCCCCCCCTCTCCAAACTGAAATGCTCCCGTACGCCTATGGCTACGGCCCCAGGGTGAGGTAAAATGCAACAATAAATTTAAAAAAGTAGCAAAATGACGGCCAAAAAATTAAAATTTCCAATCCAAAACTGAAAGCATATCCCCGTCCGCTTGCTTTTTTCTTATACAATTTTAAGTTGTTTTCGAAAAAAGGTGTTTTGTTAGAATAGCATCACCACAAGCCTGTTTAGCAACGTTCTACTGGTACCGGACACAGGAACTGATTTCACTCAGATGTTTCAAATGTTTTCGCCATATTACCGGTAGTACAGTGTCTTGAATTCAAACTTTTAAAGGACTAGAAAGGATCGCAGGGTCACGTTTTGGACACCATTCTAAGGGTTTAAGAAGCGTCAAAACTTTCTTAATATCATAAGGTTTAAGCAATTAAGTTCAAGTTGCTGATCACTTCTGTTTGGTAGCTGTATATTGTTAAGGGGGCAAATGACTTGGAACATTTTGGGTGGATCTGAGTCATACTGTGAACTAAATGCACGAGATTAGCTTTAGAATTCTTCACTTTTACAGCTGCTTCACTTGGTTGTACAGTGTAGGAGTCGGAACTTTGTTACGAAAATTTATGGGTTATTCAAAGTCAAGATGTCATTTCAAGGGGTTGGTCTTATTTGGGATGAGGAAAATGGGCTACAGGTCTACAATTAGTTAGACCTACACAAATTGTGAGGTTGGGTAGGGGTATTCATTAATTCCAGTTAGAAAAGAAGTTGTATGCTCGTCCCTCCCCAGACAATTGAACTGTTTCTGTTCTGTTTGAAATCCCAAATTGGTGACTTTATGTAAATGTGAGTCTATTCAAATCATAGTATTATAGCTGTATGCTGTTACATTTTTTATAACTTTTTATAACCTCTTGTGATGTGCTAATTAAATAAAATAATTGAGCTAATTAACTAATGTTCAAACAAACTTAACCCATAATCATTAAATACATTTGAAAGAGTAAGTTTCATTCTCCGTTGGAATTAAAACTGTTAAGATTACAAATATCAATCTAAACCAAGAAATAGAACCGGATTATATCAATTCCGGCCTATTGTTTATGTAGTTGCGAGAGCATAAAGGTTAATATATTGTTTTTACATATTAACTATTGTGGTGGAGGTGTTTATGGGGGTTGTTCTTGTGCCTTTTCAGTGCATAACCCATCATGAGTGAAGATCGCGAAGAAAGCAATTGGTCTTTGGGCATGTCTAAGGAGTCTGTAGAGCAGAAACTATGCATCATTTGCCCTGAGAAAAACATTAACAAAAGGCCACTTGTTCTAAACCCTTGGATAGAATCCTAAAAGAGGTTATAAATGGTTATAAATTCTGTAATATTCTCTATGATGTAAGTATATTACCTTATCCAATTTGAAAATCCCAAAATGGCTGCCATAAAGGGATCTCTCCAGATTTAAACATTGATTTTTAGTTTTCCAATACCATTACCTTTCCAAAATGTATAAGTGCGTAAAGCTATCATGGTTTTGAGAGTAATGTAAGTTAAATAAAGTGGTTAGGGTAATAGCGGCGACAAAAGTAGTACAAAATATGTCTTTTACAGTGGCCATTTTGAAAATCCAAAATGGCCGCCATAAAAAGCTTTTTCTCCAAATTTAAACATTGACTTTCAGTTTTCTTATGCTATAACCTTTCTAAAATGTATAAATTTGCAAAGCTACTATGATTTAGAACCAAATACAATAGGTTTAGTAAAGTGTTTAAGGTAATTAAGGTCAGAAACAGAAGAAGATATGTATTTTACAGTCGCCATTTTGAAAAACCCAAAATGGCCGCCATACAAACATCTGTTCAAATGTAAACATTAATTTATAGTTTCCTGATGCTATAAGCTTTCCAAAAATATATAGGTTTCATAATCTACCGTGATTGCCAACGAAACATAATTTATTGACATAGTGAACCTGACTAATATATGAAATGGAATAAAAAGAAAATGCAGTCAAAAAATTCAAAAATGTATACTGTACAGCATGAAAAATGAATTCTAACAGTCCAACTCCCTATTCATAGGACATAACAATGGCACATTGTGCAATAATTTGTGATGCCATTGTTGTACTACTCAAATTAAAACTTTGTATTCAGTATTTCTATGTTTTTCTGAAAGTTCAATACTTGAGGCAAGCTGTGATAGCATGAATTCCTATTCTTACGGTAATTAAGCCATCTCTCTGCAACAGGCTATGTAAACAGACAGAGAGTGATCAAGGTCATAAAAACATTTTTTTAATTTTAAAGGCAAACAAAGCAGGTAATATGAGTTCTACAACAAGAAAGTCACAAATCATTGCACAATGGACTAATTTGTGCTACATGAATAAATTTCAACATTTTATAACTTGGCTCAAGAATGTCTCTATGAAGATGGCAGTTGGACTGTTAAAATTCATTTTCCAAGTTGTTTAATGCGGATTTTTGAATTTTTTGACTTGAGGTAAACTTTACGGTTGGATGAGAACGAGGAAGATCCACAAGCCAATAAACAGACCGCATGTTTGGTCTAGTGGTAGAGCATCTGCCTCTCATGCGGAAAGCCCAGGTTCGATTCCCAGATTGAGTCAAAGACTCTAAAAATGGAACCTTCTGCTATTGTGCGTGATGCTCTGCATAAAGCAATGGAGTAGGGAAAACAAGCCAGTGGCCAGCCCAACTTGAACCAACAGGTTGGAAACTGGGCTGTAAAACTTCCCATCTAACTATAAACTAACATAAGCCAACATTATGGAGAATGTTGGGGTACAGGTTGAGAACTTTTCCAACAGAGAGACAAATTTATGCAAAAAGGCATAACAGACTTAGGGTTAGGCTACTGATAAGAAAAGCTACAGTGAGTCCACCTCTAGGCAGGGCAAACAGTGGTGTATTTTATCTATATAAATTATACCCACAGGTAAAAGAGAACACATTCTTGCACAATTGTTCTTGCAAATCTCCAACACAAACAGCTTCATGCATAACAATGAGTACTTTATTTTTTAAATAAAGTGCACACTTATACAAAAATTTTAATGTATAAACATTTAAGGCATACTATAGGAAAAAAATTTACAGCACTTACACGGACCCTTTCTTGAAACCAAAAAGTTGAATACCTTACACACACCTTGTCTTCACACACTGTTTGAATACTGCAAGACTATAACACGATCATACTTACCATAAACCATGTACAACTAAAAGGCAAGAAATACAAGCCACTGTTCATGGGAAAAAGGTGCATCCGGAAACAGGAACTACCAAACGTCAATGAAAGTCCTAAACACTAACTACGTCAGCCTAACACTTTAATGAGCAGGAAACCGTATACAATACACACAAGTCGCATATCCTTCATTGATAGTATCCTACCATTCTGTTGTCTAATGACCCCTTACTAACCTCTAATCAGTCCAAAACATATGACCCAGTCGCTTATCAACTGTTTCCTTCCTTTACTGAGGACAAGCTAGCAATACAAGATCTTCCTCTAAGAGCAGCAATGCACATCCCAACCGCAACGACAAAACACCTGCTAAAGCGTCAGCCCTAATTACAACGAGGTAACACTCCCATACTTTTAGATGACAATTCAAGTCTCCATAAATTAACTGTCTTGTGTCTACTTTATACGTACAGAAAGAGAAATGTGTAAATTACGACACCATAAATCAGATTAAAATGTTATGTGTAGTTTGCTATGTGCAAATTAACAGGATGTTATTAGGTGAAAAGAAAAAGCGAAAGTGAAAACCTTTCACAACATACCAAATTTGCCATTACTCCTTTACTTAATGTTTGCAAATAATACTAAATTTCTACTCTGAATGTTACTCAGTGTTGCAAAATATATTGGAAAAAATAAAATGCATTTATTAAACTGATGGAACTATTGATGAAACCAGGGTGAACCAAAGAGTATTGGGCAACTGTCAATTCAGGGTGCATTGACTTGGGCTAATGAATGGAAAGAATGTTGAGTGCACATTGTCTGCCTCCATCTGTCCCCAACCCTCAGTAGAAATTACAGTCATATTTGACTAAAATTATTATGTTTGTTTACCACCAGTTAGTATGCACAAAAAAAGCTGGATCCTTAAAGCCAACCATTTACACATGCACTGTGTACGCACACTTAAGTATGTGTATCATGCCTGCATACAGAAGGAATGAAACAGACCTTTCAGAGCCCTCTATCCTTCAAATCCCAACAGTCTTTATGCACTCTCCAAAATAAACCAATGCAGGTCATAACTTTCAATCAGAAATTCATTTATTCAAATCCATTCATGCATCTCTGGCAAGGCAATCAATAATTACAACAGGGACATCTTTTGACCGGAAGGGGAAAGAACATTTCAAATGATCAAGGCCATGGCCCTGATCCAGCTTCCCTGTCAAAGAACATATATTCACCATTTTGAAAGCCATATAAAAGACCGATCTGTCATTGTGTCCTTGCTAAGAGGTGAACACTACACTGACACATAAACTATATATACGGTACTACTTCACCACTGTACTCTCAAAACAAAAACAAAAAAAAAAAACAATTACTGCTTGAAGATTATGTATGGAGTCATCCCAAACTTGTTTTGAAGTAACAGCAAAATCTCACAGTTTCCTTATTCTCTTTCTAGTATCTTTGATGATATCTCATAACTTACGTCATGTTCAGGGTAAACCAGGCAGTTACTCCCAGTAAATCTCTCAATTGAGGGGAGGGGGTAATTCATTGGTAATAATATTGTCACATGATTATCAGCAACCAGTCTGTAGCATTTTCCCTTTAACTGTATAAAATAAACTGGAAACCATTTAAGAGGTAAGTTAACAGCCAGTATTGGTATGAGGAGCCTTGTGTCTTGTTAGCAAGCAACCAGGGATAAGGTCTCTACATTCTGAAGGTTTACAATAATTGCTATTTCACAGTTTTGTAATTATATCAATTTCATGCAGTTCTCATGCTCCACATTTTTTTTCCTTCCCTGGCTGTCCAGAAAGCTGCACAATAAATGGGCATACAGATTAAAGTGTAAAGTTTAATAATTTCTGAGAAAGGAAGTAAAAGGAATTATGCAGTATTAGTATTCTTGGCATTTTACCATAATAACACACTAACACTGATTCAGTTACACAAGTTAAATTTGGCACTAAAATGGTCATTTTTTGGTAGATTTTAATGTGAATTTTAGCCACTTGGTTTTCAATATTTTATTTAGGTTGTTAAATTTAAATTTGGCAAGAGGGTTAGGGTTAGAAGATATGCACACTGTATTCCCCCGAAGATATGCACACTGTATTTCCCACCTGTTGAACTTGAGCCATACTTTCTTGCTTTATCAAGCTTACATTATAAAACACATTCCATTTTAGGGTGTCTCTAAATTCTGTCTTAATTATAAATTTGGCAAGACGGGTAGTATACATCGGTAGTATACATAATACACTGACAAACCTAACATCAAACTAAAGAATCTCTGAGAGTAACTCTTTATATTCAACACAATCACAGTTTGCTCAACTAGATCTTACCAGAGAATTTTACCCCTCTGACTGAACAGTATATTCTGGATTCCACCACCACTGCAACTATTACTGCTTAGTAATAATCAAGGAATGGTAAGGAATGATCTTTTCATTCAAATTGCTCTTCCTTTCCTTCTCTCTGTATTCCTAACATTTGGAAGAAAAGAAATTGCATTCCTCTGCTGTACGGACCTTTCTTTCTCAGGAATCAATTCTCAGAAAAAGCAAGACCATTCTTATGGGGCTTTGGAGTATATCAGTCTGATTCAGTCTTGATGTTGAGTTACAATAGCCACTTTACTTAAGATGTCAAGCCATCCATTGTTGGCCTGTTTGCTTGTGGCTATATAAGTTTACCATGGAACGTGACTTAAGGCTGCCTGACTTGATCAATACTAGATTTGGATTGTGAAATATCCATCCTTGGCATACAAAAATCAAGGGTTAACAAGAGATTTCTTCTACCAAAGCATCTAAGCTATAACTACAGTGAAAGACCCTTTAATGTCAGGGTTGGTGTGTTTTTAAAGTACTGTCAGCATTTTGGGTCTACATATAGGATCTCATTAGGGGAGCAGAACTCCTGAACATACATGAGCTTACTTGTGGGCTTGAGAGCCTTTTTTCAATTTATAGACCTACACCATAAAAAAAAGAGAAAAAGCCCCTACATATTTTATGAAACTCCTGCAATTTCTCACTGAAATATACCTTTGTTGGTTGAGGTAAATCTGTGGTGCACTTGTACTTCATAAAAACTTAGCTTAGTGGTCCAATAGCCTACCAGTACCACACTATTTTCACACTTGAAATAGCTTCAAAAACTTCATATGAATTCATTTTTGAAATTTTAAAGAGAAGCATGTCACATTCTAAGCATTTTGATGAAATTTCTATTCATTTCCCATGTTCGGTTCTTGAGAGCAATTGAATGTGGCATATTTCTACATAGGATGAGCTTGAAGCAAGCAGGTGTGGTATCATAGATCACATTGTTGGCCAATGTTTTGTATTAATTTTTAATTAAACACCTGTTTAATGTATGAAGAATTATGCAAAACAAAACATTAGCCAACAATATGAATCCATGACGTTATAACTACTTGCTTCAAGTTCACTTTTTCTAGGACTTGTGTCAATTTCAAGAACTGAACATGGCAAATGAATGAAACTTTCAGCAGAAAGCTTAGGATATGTTCCTTATCAACATAACAAACTTAAATTTGGTTCTGGACTTTTCTCCAAACATTAAACATTACATAACTTATTTCTCAAATATACTACTGACAGAGAAAAATGTGTTTAATTGAGCCTTTACATACAATGACATATGGGAAAAGGGTGGTAGATATTTTTATAGGTAACAAGCCAAGATATATTGTTTACCTATGCTGTAAATCAACATCACACTTTAAGAACAAGTATTTTAAGCAATGCATCAAAAAGTATTAAGCTACTAGAATTTAAGCAACATTCATATTACTTATGTTCGTTGTTTATTTTTCCCTGTTATTTACTTTGTTATAAGGAATGATCTGCTTCACAAGCCTACCAAGGTTTCCTAGATCACTTCCTTTCGTACCTTGTTTATTACCTGTCATAGTAACTTGTAATTTTGTACTTCATGATCGTTACAAAGAAACAAATAAACGAAATGAAACGAAACAAAACGAAACCTAGGATAGCTATTTCAGGTACTCAGGGCTGGAAATGACTAACAGCACCAGCAGCCACGGATGTCAAGCTGTTGGTAAAGGCTGTGGTGTCCAGAAGAAAATGTCCCATAATATAACGGAAATATAGCCAAATTTTTCATCTGGCTGTGCTTTTTTTCTGTTATTTCCAGCCCTGAAAAAGTGATATTTGATATTGATACATGGCAAAGTAATATCAGCTGATATCTATACTGAAAGGGGAAACACCACTTCTAAACTGATATCCCTTTTGGATATATGTTTAAAGGTCATGTTATGATGTTAATACAAGTGCTCCAGAGCCACTATAGAGAGCTTTGCAAAGCATAGGAACTTTCCACTTTTGTGACCAGCCTGAGGGCTAGTTGTGCCTCTCAGCTGATTACAGAAGTCCGAACCTTAATTCTGTTGAGATACCAGCTTAAAAGAACTGTTGCACATCTCCAAATATGTGAGAAATAATATCCCTACAAGCCTAAATATAATTGGTGATTGAATGTTGATACACATTCATTCAAGTACAAAAGCTTCACTCAGGTTGGTAAATGATGACTGCAACAGTTGTCACCCATGTTCCCAATAAACCTTACAAACAGTCTCATGACAAAATGGACTTGTGCAATTTCAGCCCAGAGATGGTTGGTGCAGACAGTTGTGTTCCCAAGAAAGCTCACAAATGCAGTTGCATATCAATATCGCCCAACATGGTTTTAACTCCCATCACTGGAGCATTTTTTGACAGATTATGGTGAAAATTGCCAGGATTGTCTTGGACGTAAATGCCTTTCACATCAAATAGCCAACTGTCATTTCCATGTCACCCTACCTTTCAGGTCGAAAATTGGGCAGACATCAGAAAGTAAAATGTCCTTCTATATTAATTAGACTGCTTGGAAAAATTTATCCCCAACAGTTTTGATGAGTCCCTTTTCAGGCAATGTTATTATCAAAGCTTGATCAATTGATAGCCACAAAAGGGGCATCCTAACCTTCCGAAATTATACATGATAGTTCACTTGATATGCTTAAAAAAATACTCAAAAAAAAAAAACTGAAGCCAACAACAATTGCAAGAAAAACAAAACTCCCCGAAGGAAAAAAATGCATTAGTAGTAGTGTCGAAATAGCCCGAGACTGCAAAAACAAAACGAAACAACCTGAAACCAAATGGACAAGAAACATGTCCTTCATAACATGACCTTCGATGAACACTGTGTGATGTCGCTGCCACCATTTTATGTAGTTGTATCCTCGCAAGTTAAAATATTTCATTTTAAAAAGTTAAACATGAGATAGACAATTTAAACAGGAACTCAAAGTATAAAACTCACTCTAAAATGACCTTTCACTCCAAACACAACATAACATCAGCATTTTGGGAATAAATATATAGGCTAGTACATAGTAATTGAACTCAAGTTGGAACTTTTCCAGTTTCTATGCTTAACATTTCCTTCAGTGCAAGTTATGTGATGCTGTCATTTCTTTTGAAAGAATGCATCTAGATGGTCAGGAATTTAAGAATTCATGCTTTCTTTATACTGAAGGAACAGAGCTAGGAAAAGAACCCATGACCCCACATCAACTGTGACCTTCAGCAAAAACAGGTCACTTCTTCCTTTAGATCCATCCACTTGCCTTTGGTGACATCGGAAACACTTTGACCTCCACCAGAAACAAACAGTTGTTCATGTTAACATGGGATATTTACAGACAAAGTATAACAACTGTCGTTTCCCTTCTGAAGATATCGTTAACCAGCTTTGCACACACACACACACACACACACACGCACTCTTTAAGCGTATTAGTGTCAGATTTCCTTTAGGAATTATCATACTTGAGTTACCAAGCTGGAAAGAATGCATTTACTATCGTACAAATTTGTTGCACACATACTTTTTATGGACATGCATATCTACTTCACATACGTGCATACATTCACATATATTCGGACGACAACCAATGTGTGGGTTTTTTCTTCCATTCAAACCAAACTTGGCTAACAGGGGAAACAATTTCACTTGTCAATCACTGCCAAGTTCCTTTTTTCTCTGACAGATAAAAAGTAGTTTAATGATCCCATCTAACTTCCCCAATACAAATTCTGTGGTAAGAATTCCTTGAAACTGACACTGGGTCTCTTGACAAACATGAATACATAGGTTCATGCTACTTTGAAACCACTTAATCACAAGTACTGCAGAACCAAACATGTTCAAAATATGTCAAAAAAAAAAAAACATGGACATTGGTATCATAATGTTCCTTATATCCCTGTCCCTGTTTGTAACCATTCCTTCATTCAACAATCCTCGCACAAGTAGCGAATGTGTAAATTACTCTCCAATCAATGACATTGACTATATTTCACCACTGTGAAATTTTGTGACACTTATCTTCAAGCCTATCATTAAAAGAAGCCACTGTCATTTCACGTTACGTTTATTACTGCTAATCTCGCCAAATTTTCAATGCTGGCCCAACCCATACAAGAGGGATGTCCTACCCTCCTCAAATTACCTTCGTACCAGTCATCGTTGCCATCATGTCTACGGGTTATACACTTGTGATGAAATTCACACAGCTAGGTTGTTTCAGTTTAATGCATCCTGGTGTGAAGAGAGACAGATACGTAACTGAAATGCGATACCACTCTGCGACTCAAATACAGAGTTAACGCTCTCAGAGGGTTAAAAATTCTAATGAAGTTTTCAGATTACAGAAGATCCTCTACTTCTCAGCTGTTTATTTTTCTCTGTAATCCATAATCATGGTCAAAGATGGAAAAAGAGGTTCATTAGATGTATGAAGATTTACGAGGACTTTCTGACAATCTTAGTACTCTACAGAAATGTAATGGGATGTAACGCAATCTCAGAACCGCACGTATTAACCTCTTCTCTTTGTTTATTTTGTGGAATCTCTAAATGGCCATAAACACAGGGAGTAGCTCTTTGATACTGCTTGGGAGCAACAGTGCAATCATGCTAAATAGGTTTACGGGCATTCCAAAGCGCTGTAATAAGAATTCAGTGTTTTATTTTAGATTCAGCAGAGATGCTATTAAATGTACAAAATACCTGCTTAAATTTCAGTCACTGTTTTAAAGAAAAAGTTACTTAGGACTACATTTTGGTATATTTAAAGAATTGGGTGCTAGAGCAGAATAGTGGCATCTATACAAAAGTACACTTGAAAATTTCTGGAATGGGCCAAATGACTCTTCTTTTTTCAATCTATTTTGCCAATACAACTTCTTGTTTTTTTTTAAACTTTTTCTCTAGTTTAACTAGGGAGAATTTGGCAATAAAGTTCATTTCTGCCCAAAGTCATTTTGATTTTAAGTTTCGAATGTACATTAGGTCAAACACATAATATGGCAAGGAGCTAGTTGGATGGGGTTTTATGACCCAGTTTAATCCAAATGGTTTCAGACAGGCTGGCCACTGCCTTTTTTTCCAGTTGTGGCTCAATGGCAGTAGGTTCCATTTTTTAAATCGTCGGTATGACCAGGCCAGGACTTGAACTCCAGACCACTTGACTTTCATGGACCCCAGAATCCAAACCTATCCAATCTGAATGGATATAGTGGTCATGACATTCCCATGCATTTTCATATGGTTATTATGTTTTCTCCAGTATCCTAGACAAAGACTACAGATTCTGTCTCAGGGCTTGAAATTAGGTTCAAAATGGGCCTAGCTAAATTGATCTAGGTTATTTCAATGGGACATTTTTGAGTGACTTCACAGTCATCAAGGAAGGGTACAATAGCCATAGCTTTCAGTGCTATTTTGAGCCCAGCTGTCTTTCTCAGAGAATACTAGGTTTCCTCCTATGTTATATTGGTCTTTGAAAGATTCTTTAAATTTTTATGAAAAGGGAAGTCACCAAGGGGGTTGGGGCAGGAAGTGGAGAGGTGAATCATTTGACAAAAGTTCAGTTGAGATCTTAAGGAGGGAGCAACCGTCACCCAAACAGATATGACAATCTAGTCTACTGCATGTGAGAGTTCCACAACTTAGGGTGAACCTGCGCATAAAAACTGATTAGCTATAAACCTGCAGTAGCAACCATGCTGAGCAACTATGTCAAAAACTGAGCAGGAAACTCAATTATGATATCAATGATCACAGCGGGGAAAGCATGCATACACACATTAGAATTATATAGAATATGAAAGAAACACCATAGTCATTGCAATTAGCAGTTTCCCTACCAAGAATTTTGTCTTCTCTTAAGCACTGGAATTTCTGAAGCACTTAAATGACTTTTGGTGATGCCTTAAAGAATTAAATGTAACTTATTAATTTAGAGCTTAGTAGCACAACTTGGTATGTACCAGAACATGACACTTAAAGACTCGTCATCTCTCAAGAGAAACCAATATTCACGTAGCAAGATTTGCATAAAATACCGTAAGTAGAAAATATTGATTGGCTAGGAAATTGAAAAGTTAATGTAAAAATTTGAACCAAACTTTTAAATTTAAAGACTTAAGTCCTTCGAAGTTAATGGTGTAATTAAAAATATCCTTACAGCTACAAGGAAGCTAACATGAGCAGTCACATTATCAATTTGAAAAGGAAAAAACAAAAAGGTAAGAGATGAAACTAATTTAATATCATCAAAAAGTTTTCATACTCTGCACTTACAAACATTCATTGGAGGATACCGTCTGAGACTTGTGAGTGGTTATTAAAGGGCAAGTATTTATAAGCAAAAATTTAATTTTCATATGTAAAAGAGGAACCAAATCTACACAAAGTGGTAAAAGTTCCATTCAAATTGGACATTATAATTTCTTGAGATATCAGTAAATATAATCAGTAGATTTGTGTATGAGGGAAGCAGAGCTTATATGACTTCCTCACATTGACAAGGAATGTTTTGTTTCCCTTTGTTTTATCAGACAGTTCTGCTGACTTTGAAGTTAATCCTCCCTGTGGGGGATGCAAAGTTTTTAAAGGTCTCATGCCACTTTCATTCACATTTTAATAATATGGGATTGTTGAGAAGAAAAACAAAAGACTGTACACTAATGATGTCATTTGTGCTTGCTTCAAGTTCACCTTTTGTTAACCAGAATGCAAAACTGCATTGAGGTTTTGATGATACATAAATGTTCCGTTTCAAAGAATGTCATCATGCACCATTATCTTCTCATTCAAATGCTATACTAGCATGTTCAAAACATAATTTTGTCATTCCATAGCTAGACATACAAACAACAGACAGACAAATGGACAAACAGCTATCTCGAAGGATCATATTTAAAAAGGTTTCCAGGCTTTGACCCTTGGAGACCCAAGATGACCTTTCATATCTGCCAAAAACAATGGAGACCATCCTCTGACCATAATGCATCCACATACCCAAATATGAAATCTATTAATCTTTGCTATCTTGAGATATTGCATAAGCAGGATTTTCAGATTTTGACCAGCAGTGACCCCAGATGACCTTTGACCTCCACCAAAAACATTGGGTACCATCTCCTGACCATAACACATCCACATACCAAATATGAAATCTATCCAAGTTTCCTACCTTGAGATATTGCGTTAACGAGGTTTTCAGACTTTGACCACTGGTGACCCCAGGCGACCTTTGACCTCCACCAAAAACAACAGGCACTATCTCCTGACCATAAAACATCCACATACTAAATATGTGATATATATCCAAGCTTCCAAACTTGAGATATTGTGTTAACGAGATTTTCAGACTTTGAACCCCTGTGACCCCAGATGACCTTTGACCTCCGCAAAAAACAACAGGGACCATCTGCTGACTTTAACGCATTTACACACCAAGTATGAAATCTATCCAAGTTTCCAACCTTGAGATATTATGTAAACGAGATTTTGAGATTTTGAGCCCTGGTGACCCCAGATGGCCTTTGACCTCTGCCAAAAACAATAGGGACCATCTACTGACTAAAACGCATCCACATACCAAATATGAAATCTATCCAAGTTTCCTACCTTGAGATATTGTGCTAACAGGTTTTCAGACTTTGACCCCTGGTGACCCCAGATGACCTTTGACCTCCGCCAAAAACGATAGGGACCATCTTCTGACTATAAGGCATCCACATACCAAATATGAAATCTATCCAAGTCCCCTACCTTGAGATATTGTGTTAACAAGGTTTTCAGACTTTGACCCCTGGTGACCCCTGATGACCTTTGACCTCCACCGAAAACAATAGGAACCATCTAGAACCATCTCCTGACCATAATGCATCTACATACTACATATGAACTCTATCCAAGTTTCCTACCTTGAGATATTGTGTTAACAAGATTTTCAGACTTTGACCCTTGGTGACCCCAGATGACCTTTGACCTCGGCCAAAAACAATAGGGATTATCTTCTGGCTATAACGCATCCACATACCAAATTTGAAATACATCCAAGCTTCCAAACTTGAGATATTGTGTTAACAAGATTTTCAGACTTTGACCCCTGGTGACCCCAAATGACCTTTGACCTCCACCAAAAACAATAGGGTTCTTCCTCTCAGTATGGTGCATCTATGTACCAAGTTTGAAAACTGTCAGGCATTCCTGTCTTGAGATATCGTGTTAACAAGCAAAGTGTCACAAACACACACACATACACACACACATACATACATACATACACATGCACGCCATCATGAATGCATTGGTTTCTCTTATCATCAAAACCAAAAATGTGAAAAGTCTACATGCTCATATCTTGAGAACCACACAATGGATTTCAATGCAAATTTAACCAAAATTCTTAGAATAAGTATCCCTCTAACATACTAAATCCTGTTGTGACCTTAAACAATTCTTTTGACACCTTGCCTGTTTAGACAGTTTATTACTGAAGTCATTTTCCTGGTTCATTGATGGTTCTTAATTTACATATATTATCAAATTCCAATCAGAATGACTGTTATCCCTGCCCCCTTCTGGATTAGAGCAGTGGCAGTGCACCAAAATGGGGGGGGGGAACTAAGGGCAAAGAATTATATTGAAGGAGGGGAAAAAATTTTCAGATGCAGTGCAAAACCAAGGCCCAAAGCACCCATTCCTGGGGGTGGAGGTCAGGGGGGTAGAAGTCCCGAAAAGCTCTTGAGGTTTAAGTATCTCTGGATGAAAAATTAAGTCTCTGGAGAGGCGTGACACATATTTTTTTTAGGTTAACCCAACTCCAAACTGACCTAACTTGGGGGAGGGGGGGTGCGGGAAGGCAAGTGGGAGAAGAACAAACTCTGGGGCTGGGGAAAATATCAATTAGTCACATCATCAAGCTGCAGGGGCTAAAGCCACACCTTGTTACTCTAAACCAGGGGTTCCCAAACTTTTTTTTAACTCAATTTCAGAGAACAGCATAAGACTGCTTTTCAAATTAATATACCCCTCCCCTCCCCTCCCCCCCCCCGAAAAAAAAGGATCACACAACCTCTTCACCTACTTTTCCTTATTTAAATGTGATGAAGAGAGTAGTGTTTTATGACACTGTGTGCATGGTGAATGCACTTGACTTGGAAGTTGCACAAGGTGTGTTATCCTGTAATAAATTGGTGGATGAGTACTGTTTAGTTTCTTTCACTAGAGAGTTACAAATTTTCAAACATCTCAAAATAACAGATTAATTACTTTCCTGTTATCACAATAGATATCACACCCACCCATGTCTGCAGTGACCAACAGTCTGATGAGGCTGCTGCAGCTTAATATGTCCATGGAAACGAAACGTGACAGCTCATTATATATTCCCAATTTTTAACATCACACCATCACCATATACTCACAAACCAACAAAACCTGCTGCATGGCAGTTTGTGATTACTTTACATTGTTTCCAACTTCCCGGAGTCATATTCCATTAGCTTCATCCATCCACATCATAATTACCCTGTCAAATTTTTCAATTTTCTCAATGTCATATTGATGTAAACCTAACACCAATCAAGGTACATGTAGGATTACACCTATTCAAACAAGTTTTGACATACTCGATCAGCTCCACATCATACACATGCCAGGTCTTAGGTTGAATATAGTCAACTGATATGCCTGTCATGTTTGTTGGTCTAAAATAGAACAAACATATTACATGAGTAATAACAAACATTTCCTTTCACCTGTCAAAATGTTCTCAATGTTTACTTCCTGGTTGGTGAATGAAAGGTTAAGTGTAAGACATTTCAAGAATAAATTCTTTCCATTCTTTTTTGCCATCTTCTACTACAGGTTTTAAAATGGGATTAAAAATAAAGTGATTTGTGGATCCAGGTCATGAGACAATTTGCAAACTGACACCAAAGCTGTAAGTTGTTTCAATCTTCAAAAGCCACCTTTAACCCGATATAATCATGGTAGAAACTTAAGAAATTGTATAACAACAGTTACAATGTGCATTAGAGCGAGTACTTCCTTGCAAAAATGTACAGACAGTGGAAGCAATGCACTGTTGAAACTTTCCCAGGTTACTTCCCCACAATAGTTCCCTTTGTAATTTGGGGCCGGGTTAGCTTATTCATTCTTCCCATACCTAAGAGTAGAGCTGCTCCAGCACACACAAGTCCACAGTCAATGGGGGAAAGCCACCTCTGAAAATCCTCCCTAGTGAGAAATGATTTTTTTCTCCATTATCTGCATATGTCACACAAATAGAACATTTCAATGTCCTTATTTCAAATGTTCACACTTTGACACAAATTCAAAGGAAAAATCCAAACTAAGAGCAAGAGTGGCAAACACATAGCTTGCTCAGACAAGCGAGATGGAGGGAGGAAGATCACACTCTAGAGGTGGGAGGAACCATGTCCTGGTGCTGAAAGGACTTGTGGCCAGATGGATTTGCAGCAAAGTTGGAGACTTATACATGTGTAAATTACTAGGTTGTGAGGACATCCAGTCACCTTCTAACAATATGCCCAATATGCAAACTGAAGAGCTGCACTCTGACATGCATATGTATGGACTGTGCATACTCCAACCACAGTACCCAGAATACTTGGGTTTACAGCTCCAAGCTGAGCCAGCGATAAGAAGAAATTATGTAAGCTGTTATCAGATCACTGTGTGGCATTGATGCTATAAATCAGCTACAGCCGTTGGGACCGGCTACAGCCATGTACCTGGTAGAGTCCACCCTCTCATCTTCCAGTATTCAAAGAAACATCAAACGGCATACAGGAGTTATACAATGACAACAATAACTTGCCGCATACTTCAAACAAATAATAAAACTGTTACACATGTTATCATTCCAGAGGTGGTCATAAATAATACTGTGCCCCCACAATTGTGACCCTATCAATATGCTACCATGACAATTATCTTTTCCATGCAGCAGAAATGGTGGAGAGCCCAAGACTTTTTTGGGAGCATCTGTGGATTGTGAGAGGTAAATACCAACTGGAAGGAAGATCATAAACAACGGCCAATAAATCATGCAATATTATGGGGAGAGCATGGCCTTTCTGACAGCATAGGGAGTAAATGATATTTTAATTGCAATGAGCTTTACAGTAGGGTAAGGCATTTTGACATGTGAGACAGCTACACACACTTTTCTAATCAAGTTCATCTGCTCACCAACATAACTCCATCTTAGGAAATTTTTACATGAATTGACCACAGTACTGTTGAATTGGTAAATAGTTGTGCATATAATTAGTTTGTAAATTACAGTAGGTGTACAATGACATACTGAATGGTGTGAAGGACTGAGTGAAGGGAAGGAAGGAGAGAGAGGGAGGGTGAGGGTGAGGGGAACTGTAGGCTTGTATCAGTGATTGCTTAACACCTCTTAACAAAGTCTACCTCTTAACGACAGAACTGGAGGTCTACTTCTACTTAAAGGAAAATTATGATGATTGGGGGACCCAGCTTCCCGAAGCGTTGTTATCAAGGTAAACATTTCTGTAGCACCTGGAAAGGTCCAGCCACAGAATTCACAGAATTCACAGAAATAAAAGTGTTTATGTCAGCCTTTCTGAGGTTCTTCCAATTTTTGACTTAGGGAGCTTTTGAAAACAGCATCTTCCCTCTTTTGGGGATTAACCTAGAAAGTCAAAGAATAGGTTCCTTCTGTCTGAGAGAGGGAACAGAATAACTCTTGCAAACTGATCAAAAAACTTTTTGAAAAAAGGTCCTTAAACTGAGCTTAGCATCCACACTTATGCCAAATTGGTTGGCAGCTGGAACATGAAAGAGTGCTGGTCTCTGGAACAAAGATGTTACTTCCTTGTCTGTGGGGGGGGGGGGGCTGGGAATAATGAACGGCTGTTAGAAGGGATTCCCCTTTAGCAATACTTATGTGCCAAGAAGCCAAATAGACAAATAAGCCAAACATAGTCACTTTGAAAATGGAAAACATTTTATCAACCATAGCGTTTAACTTCTAAAAGAAATGGGAAGTCAGGACACCTTGATTATATCTGCAATGTGAACACAATTAAAACATTCAGATTGAAATCTGCAGTCACATTAACTTTGACTTCCCCTAAAGTCCGCTGATGTATGCTAAGAAAATAAACCAACTACGACATCAGCCTCTGGATCTTTGGACATTGACTGGTGGGTGGTAAATAGTACAGTGTTCCCTCCACAAACCCTTGAATACAAATATACTGTGACTATTTTTGCCATAAGTACTATATTTGCCTATGTTACATACAGTACATCTGCAAAAGGATGAGAGGTACAGCTAGCCAACTGATCATTCAGATAAGAGTGGTGCAAACATTTGTAAAACAAACTAATAATGGAAAAAATGAGAGAGACATAAAAAAGTTGCACTCCTGAGATACAAGATCACAAAAGAAAGTCAGCAACATGCTGTACATTTGAAACTCTGGAATGTGCTATCACAGGATTGATCAACTGTGCACACAAACTTTGTTACCAAACTTTGAAAAGTACATTGAACTGAGTCATACTGTACATACTGAGAAGTCCCCACACTTGTGAAAAACCTGTACTGTATGGGCATTGAAAAAGTAACATAAATATATCCAATATCTTGTATAAGACCAATCAGGGGACATAGACAGTGATCACACCAGGCAGTAGGATGGCAGGATTTCTACACTTTTTAACAATCCAACAAACTTGTTTTGTTTCTTCATTTCAACTATTTGTTGGATAGTTAAATGAGATACAGGATACAACAACACCAACGTGTTATACAGTGTCAACAAGATAAAAAGGTTTAAGTTCAATACCATTCTACATATTGCTCTTCGTTCAAATTTGGTTTTCAATACAGTTCAAATAAAGTGCAAGTCCGCCCTTTAGTCACCGCTTTAATAAGACATGCAAGAAATACAGTGGGCATGCATGCTCTACTACCCACTTGTGTACCCCTTGTGTACTACAGTACACAAGGGGGACCTATTTTATACATTTATTTTGATAGATAAGGGTTCAAGATCTGGACACATAAAACTGCAGGGATTGCAGTGCACAGCATACAAAGTATAGGCTGAATAGAAAGTATGAAAAAGCAACTCAGTATAGTATCCATTTGCATAAACCATAAAGGGGAAAGTATTTAGAGGAAGTACTACCCATATAGAAAAAGCTGATATTTCCTTTACTTTTAAAACACCATTTAATGATCACATGATGCAGACATTAAGTGAGATAATCACTTTAACAATTATCAGCCTATCTCGCACTCTTCACATCCCTGAAAAAGTCATCCATCCTGTTTAAGTTTGGCAATCCTGAAGATTCTTACCCATCAGAACTATGGAAGTACTACTCTGCTGACATGCATACAGTGAACACATAAATAAAACATTTCCTTTTATGTTGTGCTGTACACCCACGACTGGTCTCAAATCATGAAACTTCCTCGCAACAACAAACTTTCCCCTTATGAAAATGGGGAAAAATCCCAAACGTTGTGAAGAACCTACAAACATGTGGGCAACACTCTTCTTGGGAGATGTGCACTCAGTTACAAAAGCCTTCTGAGTTACATGAGAATTTCAATGGGTGACAAGTTAGCCTCGGTACTTCCCTTTTCGACATCCTTTAGCACTGCCTTTTTCGTCATGGGAGACATTTTGTCCCTCACTGCATACTTGTCACAACTTCTCATAGCGACTCTTTGGAGCCATGTCGTAAAGACAGCCATATTGTCCCCTAATGGATCCTTTTATTTTTGTTACCAACCCTCCCTTCAGCTGACAACACTTTAAAGTTCATCTCACACAACTTGAGACAGCTTCCAGTAAAAAAAAGAATATGTTAGCCTGAACCCACTGTTATGTAAGCCATGTCAAAAATTAAAAATATTCATTTCATCTAAAACCACAAACCTCCAGGACTAGAAGATACACCATGAGTCACCATCGACAAATTATGGGCTCAAGGGTTAGGCTGTTACATTTTAACATCTATTTATATTTATGGGTAAACAAACTTTAAAGGACGAAATAGTATAAATTTCTGACTCATTTAGAGCAGCAACAGGAAAGACATCAAACTTCCTCAAGCTTCTAACTTCTTTAGAGTAATTTGAATTTAGCACTGAACTTGAAAAGATCTTATCATGCAACAACCACAATCCCAGACAGCAGGAAACACTATGTTAGAAGGTAGTATGGGAGGGTTAGGTTAGGGTATTAGGGTAGATATGCTTTTATATCCACCTGGGTTATAAATCTAGAGGGCGTCCACATCCTTTTTATCCTTTTTATGGGGCACTTGATCATTATCCTTACTTCATTGCTTATTAAAGCGGAACATCACGCAAACAGCAGCAGATTGCATTTTTTAAGTCTTTGGTATGGCATATCTTGGAATTAAAGGAGGGGATCCAAAAAAAATGTGTTTTATGATTTCATCTGGATAAAAAATAAAAAAAACAAAAAACAAAAAAACAAAAAAAAAGCATTAAGTGTCTCACCTTTCCTTGCCAAAATTCTTGAAGTGAATCCACTACCTTTCTTTCTTTATCTGCAAAAAGGAAGAGAATGCAAATGTTAGGCCTATGCATTCAAAACATTTCATATCAGGAAAATTGTTTACATTCAAAAATGACATATTTCCAGAGCAAGAGATCATCTATCTATCTCTCTTTAGCTTGAACCAGTAACAATTAAGGTGGTTACGTATTTCACCAGTCTTTTAAGGTGAAAAAGGAAGTAAACCATGGCTTCTGCTTAAGTGCAATCACAAAGTACAGTACTTTCTAATCAAGTTATCAGGAGGATTTTTCAATGTCAAAAGAGCCTGGGCAACACAAGTCTCTTGGGGTGAAAATTAGTAAAAACAGAGAGGTGTTAAACTGGTTAGCAATGAAAAACATCCTGCATCGAGTGAAGTAGTATTTTTAAATTCTACTTGGGGGTAAGGGAAGGTTAGGAGAGAACCATCATACTTTACTAAACAAATATTTGATTTTGTAACAAACTTAAACAATTGATAAGGGGTTCTTTAATTGACATAAGGTGCCAGGCCTACTCTTCAACTCTTTATTAAGGGTAAATACACATACTGTATACATGTAACATTGTGTTTGTACAAAGAACTGCTCTCACTAAGGGCAGGCAATTGCAAGTGGTAAGCTTTAGTACAGTGGTTCTCAAAGTGGTCCCTACCGCCCCCCTGGAGGGCATTGAAAAGTTTCAAGGGGGCCCTGAGGAGTTTGCAAGGAATAGGGGGGCATTGGCATTGACTAGGGGGTCCCTGGAGGTGCTCATACGTTTGTGCAATAAAGGAACCTAGGAGGTTGCAGAGTGGTTGACACAGACTGTTTTCTCTGAAAGGTTTAGCAACTACTGACAAATATTTACCCAGTATAAAGCTTACCTGGGTCATTTTGGTGCTGGAAATTGAAAGTCAAAAGCTCAAAGCCAACGACTTATATAAATATGATGGCATGTTGGGTGGGAAGGGGGCATTGGATCAGTCATGGATGCCTTATGGGGGTGGTATTTTGAAAAAGTTTGGGAATCACTGCTTTAGTACATACTGTAGTTTGAGCAGTGATCTTTCAATGGTGAAGATCCAAAAGGAACAAAGACAGTGTCAGAATATTTTGAAGCAAATCAACTAAAAATAACCTAATTTGCATTTATGCATGTTTGATCCCAATTAAAACTGTTCCTTCCAGTTTCTTCTCTTTAAACTGTAGTTGTCTTAATTGCTAGTACCCTCTGACATACTGTACACAAACTTGGTTCATGCAGGATTTTCTTGAACAACAGGCCTGTGACTAGACAAGGCCCTGAAGGAGACAAAAAATTTTCCACAGAGGTGGGGCAAAATATTTCTAGGGGGCGACATGTAGGCCTATATAAAAAAAATATTAATGGGGGGCATCCCCTGACCAAACCGTGAAGGTAGACCAACTACATTAGGAAGTACAACACAACGTGCTTGTGTGCTGGTTTCACCCTTCCTACAATCTGTGTGACACCAATAAACTATCACTTCAAGTCGAGTCTATTTCAGTACAACCACAGAGCTTATACCTTTTGGACGGGTATTAGCTCCATGGTACATCTACAATATTGTTGCTGGTTTACTAGGTCGATCATTTCTACCAGCAGTTTTCAAGGAACTGTTATCCATGACCCCTTGAGCAGGTGAAAACTGGATCAACAGAAACAGGAATCCCCCTGATCACCAGAAATATGTCTTTGATCTTATCTCCGGGTAGCTATTTGGTCCACTTAACATCATTACTGGCAGGTGTGAATCCATTTGAAAGATACAAGAGGTCAGAGAGGGTCAACCTCAAAGTCCACAAGACCAAAGGTCAAGTCTTTGACCATTATAAATGGCCATCAATCATCACAATCTGGCCAGTTCATTTTGACATCTGACCACAAGAAATGTAAATATTTGGGTATATGCCTCCATAACTGGTTATCTCCAAGTTTGGTTGACATTCCAACAATGTAAGTTCTAAGTAAGGATTCTATCACTGGACATATCTGAGTATGGATACAACTGAAACTGTAATAAATCATCTACAAAAATGGAAAAACGAAAGCAAACTGTGCAAAATATGGGCAGATAGAGTGACAGATTCTCAACTGTTATGATAACTACAAAAGGTGTCACACAGATAGTGGACTGCAAGTAGTTGTTAGTAAGACCAGCTCCCTGGTAAGACTTTTGTTTGGTTTGGCATGAGTTTAATGCCTACACTTCTAACCTTCTAGTTAAACTTAGCAGTGTCCATGGGGTGTCTAGAAAAATAAGACTTAGAAACATAAGACCTAAGACCTCAAACATAACACCAAGAAAAATATGACCCTCAGAGATGCTGTAATGGATGCATGATTTTTCATCAGGGTCTTACTTTTCTAGACACCTGGGATGGGTGTCTAGAAAAGTAAGTTCCAGAGAAAAATTCACACATGTTGGAACCCTCCAAGATACTGCAATGCATATTTCAGACTATGATTAAAGCAAAAATAAAGACACTGATGAAAAATCTCCCACATCCAGTTTTTGGTTTATTTTGCATTAATCATAGTATGAAATATTGCATTGTTTGAACTAGCTGTCAATCAAAAAGCTAAGCCAACTGAAAATTTCTGTAAACCCCTACAAATATTGCAGTTTGGGATGAGAGGATTGGCCCAAATAATGTGTGGGACACCAATCTATGCACTCCCATTTTGGTTCGCAGCAACAGTTGTAGAAGGGGTGGGGGACACATGAATCTATGCACTTCATTTTGGTTTGGAGCAACAGCTGTAGAAGGGGTGGGGGATACATGAATCTATGCACTCCATTTTGGTTTGGAGCAACAGTTGTAGAAGGGGTGGGGGATACATGAATCTATGCACTTCAATTTGGTTTGGAGCAACAGCTGTAGAAGGGGTGGGGGATACATGAATCTATGCACTTCAATTTGGTTCAGAGCAACAGTTGTAGAAGGGATGGGGGATACATGAATCTATGCACTTCAATTTGGTTTGGAGCAACAGCTGTAGAAGGGGTGGGGGATACATGAATCTATGCACTTCAGTTTGGTTTGGAGCAACAGCTGTAGAAGGGGTGGGGGATACATGAATCTATGCACTTCAATTTGGTTTGGAGCAACAGCTGTAGAAGGGGTGGGAGTTACCACAGAACCCACCTCCAACCTCCTGTTCCTCCCAGTTTAAGATTTTCTACGTATGCTACTTTGAGGAGTGTACATGTGCTGTTTTAAAAAACTTCAGTCGATTTATATGACTGCCCATCTTCATCTAGGTGTGCCAAAAATCCCACTCTTCACAGTGATTTGAGGAGAGTGACGATGGTCACTGATCACATACCTCAAAATGCAAGGCCTGTCCTCCTCACTGCAGTATTTTCATATCAATAACTCACTGCAAAGCATCATAAGCACAGACAATATCATACAAAATGACAGTTAAGGAAAGAACTGAGTGGGGTAGGGTGTGGGGAGAGTGGGGTCTGGAGAGGCAACTGTGACAAAGGGATTGCACATAGACTGCAATCTGGTCTTTTACTTAGTAATGATATACCTCCACCCATTTGTTCCCCTTACCTTTCACTTCCTCAAGAATCACATGATCTCCCACTAAACTTTTCAAAATGAACAACTCAACCTACATGATTAAAGAAGCAAGACTCCAGAAAAAATCAACGTGATTAAAGATCTCATTAAAGAAAACTATTGCCAGCTCAAGTGTAAATTTTCTTTTTTATTCCGTTTTCAAACATAGCAATGAATGATTCAATCCGTCCAGAAACATGAAAATTTCATGCTACTTTAGACCTGGTCCAAACATGATTTGAAAGAAATCAGACATCTAATGATTCATTAGCTTGTTAATTCTTACAATGTAAAATGCAGGCGATGCCAGACATCAGGCGCTTAAGATGACGCCATTGAGGCGGCCTCGATCAGATATCATTCAATTCATCCAATCACCTCATGCATACTAAATGGCACTTTTCCCTAGATTCTACATTTTTGTTTTCAATGTATTGTTCAACCTTTGCATGCTGAGATCATGTCGTCTTTACTTTTTTGCCATAACAAGAAAAAGTGGCATTCATTCCATCAGCAATGTGAGATAATGAAAATTCTAAACTAATCTAGGGCAGCAATTCATCTCCCCGAAGCAAAGAAATATAGGTCAACGTTTTGGAAGGTACTGGGGGAAAGGTTTTCCCTTTCTTTTTATGATAACAGGGTCATTTTTATGATAACAGGGTCAAATAAAAAACACACATGACATTTTACTAAATACTGAATTTTCTCACAATTTCTGAACCCCACCTTCATTATATCAAAGATAACAACTATCCAAAAATTAGCATAATATGAATCTGGGAGATTACTAAAGTGCCTCTCAATCCCTCTCCCTTGTCAAACTGTCTGGATTGACAGACTTCATACCAATTCCAAGGTCAAATATTACTCTTTCCAAAAACAGTAGATTTCTTTCACAAATGCATCGATTTATTTTCAGGTTTAAAAGTATCCCATGCTTTGTTTCTTTAAAGTATTTAAGGCAATAGCTAATTGCCTTTCTACCACCACTGAATACAATAGCTGGTTCTTCTCAAATATGGGGTATGGATCCAGGCGGACCGTTTAATAGTATACAGTCTGTAATGTGGTTTTCAACTTAACATAAATTACACACACCTGTTCACACACATGTTCCGGTAATCAATGACTTCTTTTTCTGCACCTTCTCTTTTTTTTTTACAGTACTGTAGGATGCAGAGGTTGTCTAATGCAAAATTAAAAGCTCTGATATATAGGCAGGGCATTCACATACTTGACCTGAGTGAAACTGAACACAACAGGCCTGTTTCGATCTAAAATCAATGCCCTCTTGAAGTGTGACTTTAAAAGCCACACTGTTGCAACTGTGACAATATACACACCTCTATCTTTACGTATACCATTAAAAAAAAACCATTTTAAAGCTTTATGGCCTCCTATGAACTGTATATGTATCTGTGTCCTGCTGACCAATGAGAGAATTTACTATTTAATGCAATTTATTGATTCAGCCTTAACACTGAAAGTCCCCAGGGAAACTGAAAAGCAGAGGCTTTATATTAGGTTTAGGGGGTTATTGTCAATTAACAGTCTTTAAAGGTGCTATGTCAATTATCAATGACCAAGTACAATGGTTTCAGGAACTAAACACAGGGCCAGTTTTAAATTATTAACAGACCATTGCTTCCTATCCCCTTAGAGAGAGAATCTGTCCGCCACATGTCAATAACACTCATAAAGCTACAAGGAAGGCCAACATCCCTTTTACAATGATAGAGATGGACACTAAGAAGTACAACCTGCCAAGCAGGCTATAGGCTTGAATGGTAAATATAAGCTATACTAATAGAAATCGTGGAAATGTTAGCTGTGCTACATCCAGCCATGTAAAAGCATTGGCTGAATTTATAGTACATTGCCCATACAGAAAAAAAAAAAAAACACGAAGATTTATAACTGACCTAGCTATTTCATTTACAATTGTGGCTTCAAAAACTGCAAATGAACTAATTTACCCATTCTTTTTTTGTCTCTTGCAGAGCAACAAGGTTTTTAATTGTAGGTGAGGAGTGAAAAAGACTTGGTACACCTCTGGTATTTCTAGATCATACTTTAAAGTATGCAAACCACAATTAACGACAATACTATTTATACACCCAAGTATCCCAAACATGCAGGTATACTAATGATACACTGGATGCAATGGATATTCAGCAAGATCATCTCATGTCTCCTCTGTAACATTATTGTACAATTAAGAAAAGGTGGCCTTCCTCTTTAACAATTCTTCATCACATTTTCAATTACAATACCTGACATACACCAGCTAACACACGTAACCTAAAGTCCCTTGGCCAATAAAATAATGATGAAGTCTTTGACAACTTCAATTCTGATGTATGGAGGCCAAAGCCAAACTTGTCATTAATATTTCATGTTTTGCAATCACTATGCCCCAGTGTGTTACCATCACAATCTGCCACCTAATCTAGTCTCCAATGTGTGATACGCCTTGTACACAGTAGCTTTTGATGTAGAAACACCAAGATCATAGCAGGGTGTTTGGTAACAAACCCTTCTAAGTGAATTAGCCATCCCTTGGCTGAAATGCCCAAGAATAGAATCACTTGTACAACACTGCAAGTTGACATTTAGTCAACGGAAGGGTGGACTTCTCCTTTGGGAGTCTCAAATGTTTAGAGTGTCTATGTGTTACACTCATGCACAGCTTGATGTAATATTGCAGGCCTATATAGATGAATGCATTAATAAACTGCAGGATGGGAGCCACTATATGCCCTAATGTATGAAACATTTGCCTCAGAATATTATGACCTCCTATCATCTATATCCTAAATAAAACTTGCATGGGTTCCAGTTAATGTTTCATTTTGACATTTTGAAGAGGATGTAAATGATTTATTGCCTTAGGCAAAATTGGCTAGTAATTTCTACTGTATATGTGATTCTCAAAATGTTCACAGGGAGATAGTACTGTTTTCCTTGAAGTGACACTGGCAGCAAAGTTATCATCTTGAAAGTTAAAAGTTAGATGGGATTTTCTCAAGGGCAAGAGCAGTCATCCCAACTTGAAGTAGTGTAGTAGACTGTACTGTTTTATGGTTGGCTGTTGAGAGTCATGTGACAACATTTTTTTTTTCAAAAGTGAAACTGCTTGATTTACCTTGAATATGCAATAGTGACGTTATGAAATATAAACAAAGTATACTCTTAAGAGAAATACTTGGCAAAAATTATGATGTTAAGCTTTTTCTTCTAAGTAAGTTTGGGAGGGGGGGGGGGACTGCTCTTGACCTTTAAGGGATGGCATAGGCATTTCCCCTTGGTAGAAGAAAACAAGATGAAGGTGTGACTTTTTGTACTGTTTTACCTGGACAGTTTGATTGCCGGTTTCTCTCCAACTGGGTTATTTTAAAACTTTTTTGTCAGGGCCGGACTTACTGCTGAAAGGGAGAAATGATGAGTGAAACTAACCAGAATGCAAAAATGCATTGAGGTTTCAATGATACATAAATGTTCCCTTTCAAAGAATGCCATCATGCACCATTATCTTCTTCTCATTCAAATGTTATACTAGCATGTTCAAAGAATAATTTTGTCATTCCACATGACCTTTTGACCTCCATAAAAGCCATACTTAGCTAGACAGACAAGCAGACAGACAAATGGACAAACAGCTATCTTGAAAGAATATATTTACAAAGGTTTCCAGACTTTGACCCCTGGAGACCCCAGATGACCTTTCATCTCTGCCAAACACAATAGGGACCATCTTCTGACCATAATGCATCAACATACCCAAATGTGAAATCTATCCAAGTTTCCTATCTTGAGATCTTGCATAAGCAGAATTTTCAGACTTTGACCAGCAAAGACCCCAGATGACCTTTGACATCCATCAAAAACATTAGGTACCCTTTCCTGACCAAAATGCATCCACATACCAAATATGAAATCTATCCAAGCTACCTAACTTGAGATATCACATTAACAAGGTTTTCAGACTTCGACCCCTGGTGACCCCAGATGACCTTTGACCTGCCACAAAAACGATAGGGACCATCTACTAACTATAACACATCCACGTATCAAATATGAAATCTATCCAAGTTTCCTACCTTGAGATATCGCGTTAACAAGGTTTTCAGACTTGACCCCTGGTGACCCCAGATGACCTTTGACCTCTGCCAAAAACAATAGGGTCAATCTACTGACTGTAAGGCATCCACATACTAAATATGAAATCTACTCAAGCTTCCTACCTTGAGATATCGTGTTAACGAGATATTCAGACTTTGACCCCTGGTGACCCCAGATGACCTTTGACCTCCCCCTAAAACAATAGGGACCATCTACTGACTATAATGCATCCACATACTAATTATGAAATCTATCCAAGCTTCCTATCTTGAGATATCGTGTTAACAAGGTTTTCAGACTTTGACCCCTGGTGACCCCAGATGACCTTTGACCTCCCCCTAAAACAATAGGGACCATCTACTGACTATAATGCATCCACATACTAATTATGAAATCTATCCAAGCTTCCTATCTTGAGATATCATGTTAACAAGGTTTTCAGACTTTGACCCCTGGTGACCCCAGATGACCTTTGACCTCCCCCTAAAACAATAGGGACCATCTACTGACTATAATGCATCCACATACTAATTATGAAATCTATCTAAGCTTCCTATCTTGAGATATCGTGTTAACAAGGTTTTCAGACTTTGACCCCAGATGACCTTTGACCTCCCCCAAAACAATAGGGACCATCTACTGACTATAACACATCCACATACTAAATATGAAATCTATCCAAGATTCCTATCTTGAGATATCGTGTTAACGAGATTTTCAGACTTTGACCCCTGGTGACCCCAGGTGACCTTTGACTTGCCACAAAAACAAAAGGGACCATCTACTGACTATAACGCATCCACAAACTAAATATGAAATCTGTCCAAGTTTCCTATCTTGAAATATCGCGTTAACAAGATTTTCAGACTTTGACCCCTGGTGACCCCAGATGACCTTTGACCTCCACCAAAAACAATGGGGTTCTTCTTCTCAATATGGTCCATCTATGTACCAAGTTTGAAAACTGTCAGACATTCCTATCTTGAGATATCGTGTTAACAAGCAAAGTGTCACAAACGCACACACACACACATACATACATACACACGCACGCCATCATGAATGCATTGGTTTCTCTTATCATCGAAACCAAAAAGGGGCTGCTGGCTTCTGTTGTCTCTGGAACAAAGGTATTAGTGTTTCAATTAATGCACTAATGTTGCATGGTTTAAATTTGCATCCTGCATATTGTCAATCAGGAAAGAATGGCTTAACTTACTGTAAGATTTCCCAAAAAGGTGCACAACTACAGTACTTTCAATTGTACCATCATACTGTGAAAGAGAACCAGAAAAGTCACAGAGATCAATTGCTCTTTTTTTGGGCTGATTTTAACAGTTTTTATAATTCTCAAGGCAAAACCTGATCACAAAGACAGTGTGGAATATTCCAAACATCTTCCCGCCTGTGTACCTTAAGAGCCATTTCTGTCACAATGCTAGACTGACTGTGAATTTTACCTTGAAGCTCTTGTGAACAAGTCTGAAATGAATCAGTCACTAATAATTCATTACAAAAGGTACTGTGATCTAATGAAATGCAAATCAAACATCTCCAGTCAGGCTTCACCTACCAAATATTATGCCACTATAACATTATGCAAAAGAACCCGACAGAATTTACACCTTCCCCCTTTGGAAACAAACCACTAGTAACCAGAGAACAATTGTCACAAGATTGTCCGAATGGGTTTTGTATTGACACCTTCCGCCATATTTTGGAGTATTTCGTGACAGATACAATTAAATGACCACCTGCAGGACTCGAGAAGCTGTTTCTTTATGACCCCCAGGATGGTTGACCTACTTTCCATTCTGATATACTCTCCTTTAATATTGCAAAATTATGGAAATCATCTCAGCTGCCAAGCAGAAGAAACAGAATTTGTTTACATTCAGAGGAGAATGGCAGACACTTGAATGGAAAGATGGCCAGAGGATAATTTGTTTCGCTTTCCTTCGATTTCTTTCCCCTTTCCAATCAATTCTGGTCTTGTAATATCTTTAGTATGGCATAGCAACAAAGAAACTCACTACGCTGCTTACATGGAAGATTATTATTTGGTGATTTAGGTATGCAAATTGAAAGTGTTCACATTCATGGGAGTTTCTCTGATTCATGAGAAATTCCACCCAGGGTAAAAATCTGAACCTATTATACATAAAGTAAAATTTAGGCTAGTGCTCACAAAGGACAGTACGTCTGCCAAACATGACAATTGGGGCAACCCTTCCAGAAAATTAACATTTCCAATACCAAAGCAAAAAGTACATATCTCAAATTTCAAGACTTTTTCAGGCTTTGAAATAATTTTTCAAATGACTTGTTACAGCTTTTTCATTACTGAAGGAACCTTAAAGGGGTTATGCAGTCACCTAACTTAAATAAGTATAGTGGACTACCCTTTAAACTTACTAGAAATCAGTACTTCCTTTACCTTGAATAAATGCAATATTTATGTCCTGAAATAATATGAAATAGGCCCATATATTTGGAAGAAAAATATTAGGAAGTATAATCCCCCAAACTTCCTGGTTTGGGAGTCTAATCGAGGGACCATACCTACCGCCTATCACCCTATGTGTTACCATTTTTACCTATTCGGAATGAAATGGAGTGTGAAATTTAGCTGTTGTTTCAATAAAAGGTTTGGGCCCTCTAAACAAACAAATACAGGTTATCGAATATATCCACCTGCATGGTAACTGAAGGATTGGATATTAATTGGCTGTATGGTTCACGCAGCAATAAAATGCATGGCACATCAGATATATCCACATTGTATTAAATTCACAAATGAAGTCTGCGTTTAGAAGATCCTGCAGGATGTGAACTGAAACAATGCAGGATGTACTATGGATATCTATATTCCCTGTACTGTATAGTCAAACCTTTAACAGCATTCCCCTTCACCTTATTCAGTCCAGCTACAGTACTAAGCTGTTAAATTGGTCCACCCTTATAACCTAATACTTTGAATAGTATGTACAGTATTAAGGATATGGATGGGTTCCATGTTTTTAATTTGTACAGCATGTACCCAAAATTTCAAAATTCAAATGATGCACCTTACTGATACTGAATGGTGTAATAATGACTAGAGCTAGTTTCTAGTTTCTTTCTATCTCATACCAATGCAATTTACACAGAATATTTCTCTTTAAGAATATACTGCTGGATAATACAGACGTTACAGGCTTTCACTCTTAATAGAAGTTAAAAGGGCCTGTTTCATGATCAGTTTCAGAGGGTACATATTGTAATGTTTTTGTAACACAAAGGAATAAATGTGGAATGTGACAAAATACTACAAAACTACTGTGCAGTAATTTAAAATGCAGTGATTTGACCTCTACTGTGTAAATTACAAACATGAGAAAGAACTGACTAATGTGTAGGGGTACATAAGTACATAGTAATGAGGCATATCTGTAGACTACACAAGATATAACTTTGAAGACACGTGACAACAATCAAACACATAGCAAACAAGTCCTGTTTACATACAAAACTTCCACTTCATGAGTCTTTCATTTCTTTTCAATACAGTGCATTCAACCTTAAAGAGGATGTACTGTTACACTCAACCTAATGATTTATTGTGATTTCATGGCTGAAAGTGATGTTTTAAAATGTTTTTTAAGTGACTACAAAGTCCTTCAAATTAAACCACCATGGAACAATTTTATGACATATAATTTAACTCGATCACGACCCCCATAAATCTTTATCACTAATCAGCTAATAGGGTATAAAGTCTAAAGCACTTCTGAGAAATTTGGTTTTGTTAGTCACTGTGAAAATAGGTTCAAAAGTAGATTACAAACCTATCCTTCAAACTGCTTCAGTTGCAATGGGAAGGAATGGAGGGGGAGGGGGTAGGGGTAACTGTTATTGCTCTACATGCATTCAGAATGTTTTGAACTTGTACAAAAATATGTTTCATTTTGGCTATGGATGGTAAGTTACTACTAAATGAATAAACATGATTACCACCAAAAAATTTCTTTTTGTTGTACATTGTCCTGGATTGATACAATACAAAGATTATACTGGATCGAGTTAAATGCCAATATGCTCAGGGAAAATTATTCTTCACTCAACCTCTCACTCTCAGACAGACTGGCAGGTATGTATATTTCCTGCTTAGTGCAAATCAATATTGATCAAAACTGATTTATTTTCATAACTGAAAATACTAAAAAATTTCCCTCCCCTCCCTAATGCTCATATTTCCCCTAAGATATTGAAATGCTCTGATTTTCACTCACAGATAGTCTTCTCAATCAAAATTTTACAATGAAATAAAACCCAGACCCTATGTAAATATTCTTTTACACGAGTATGTGCAAATTTACCAACTTCCCACCAAACTATGTCGTACCAGAAAAAAAGCATGAAGCAGATGATCCATTAAGTGTGGTGAGTGTACAAGCATGGGTGGAAATAGTTGGGAAGCTGGGAGGCGAATTCCTGGGAAATTTGGCCATCGGAAGAGAAATTTAGGAAGCTGGAAGGGCATTTTCCTTTCCTGTACATGAAAATATAGTAGGAGTGTGGGAAATTTTACTTCCTTCCAGGGAAATAGTTCTACCCCTTTCCTGGGATATACACATTTTTTCCAGCCCTGTCTACAAGCATCAAGGTCAACTGGCTCAATGGGTCCATGACTGAAACTCTTCTTTTCCTGTCTCAATCTTCAAAATATAGATGAATCCATTCAGTGCTTCTGTCTAATGACTGTAGGCAGTCATTAGTGGGGTCCATCAGTAAATCTTCATTTACTGTCTACATGAATTTCAAACCCTCATATTCAATGAAATTGAGGATATCAAGACACAACTTAGTGTAATACCATCCATAATACAGGTAAGCAAGGGAATTAAAAGACTGAATGTAATTGACCCACAGTTATGTCCAACTAAAATCAGACCATCACTTGACTGTGCGGATTTGTCTATGCTTTCAGGTTAAGGGCACAATAATGGTAAGCCACACACACTGTTGGGAAAAATCAGCATTGTTTTAGTGCAACAGTCACAAGTGGGTGGTCAGTTGCTTCTCTGCTAGCTATACTAAATGTGTACTACATAGATTTTTCTATCGAAAGGAGCAGGGTTTGTGACGTAGGTGGGAGTACTCTATGCATATCCAAAGACTGACTGTCATTCTGCTGCTTTGCAATGTTCTTAACATATTAAGTATTACTATAAGTTAAATACTGGAAGCTGGAAAATCCTAACAATCAGAAAAGAGAACAGTTCTGTTTAAATCAGGACAGTTGGCATGTTTGCTACTAGGCCCTGGCCAGCCCAGGTTTGAACCAGTTTTTTAAAATATTTCACAAAAAGAAAAAAAAAAAACAGGAGAAAAATTGACCCCAAATTCAAAAGAATAAGCTGCTACCATGCTATCCCCCTTAACCCTTTACCTTTGTTTGGGTCCTTTTGGACCCATGCAGAGAGCTCAGCTGTTACCCATCTTTACTGTTTCACGCGGAGCTCGAAACTGCGAGTAGCTACCCAAAAATTCAGCCACAACAACGAGAGAGACAATAGTTTAAGGTCACGGGGTCAATGGCCTACGGAAGCCGATGCGGGGCGGGCTACGTCCGCTTTTCCGCCCATTCCCGAGGCGCGCAAATATGCCCCCATCGGAGCACAGCGGTAAAGGGTTAATCTAAAATATCTGCACCACTCGGCTAGAGGTTTACGTGCACACACGCAGAGACAGTGACATCAGCTTTGCAGTGAACACACTCCACAGGCTTATTTTAACCCTTTAACGTTGTTTGGGTCCTTTTGGACCCATGCGGAGAGCTCGGCTGTCACCCATCTTTACTGTTTCACGCGGAGCTCGAAACTGCGAGTAGCTACCCGAAAATTTGGCCACAACAACAAGAGAGACAATAGTTTAAGGTCACGGGGTCAATGGCCTATGGAAGCCGATGCGGGGCGGGCTATGTCCGCTTTTCCGCCCATTCCCGAGGCGCGCAAATATGCCCCGATCGGAGCACAACGGTAAAGGGTTAAATCCATTGATGGTGGCCTAACAGTGACAGGTGTGGGAGGCAGAGAACCAGACAGGGGGTTTTTACAAAGCTAGAAGTTGCCCTGTTTTTGAACTCACCCTAAACGCTATGCAGCAGTCAACTAGTTCATTTCACACCCATGCTACTAACATAGTTTATTGCACCAGTAAGAAACATTTATTTCTTCTCTGCCCAAACTATTTCCCTTGAAACTAGGGCATGTAAGGTCTCTAGTGGAATGTAGAATTCACCAGAGAAATTCACTCTAGTAATATGATGTTTTCATGCTCTAAGAAATGAAAGAGTTCGAGAACTAGCAGTCAAGTTTACTCTACAACAAACCTTTTCCGAGAACTCAAGTTTCATTGGATGTACTCTTAGCAATATACGACATAGCAATTAGGCTTGGCTCAAATTTAACAAAATTTAATCAGAGATATAATGTAATTTATACAAAGTCACTCCTTACACTGATTTTAGTTGGCATTATTCAAGCCCTTTGGAAAGATAATTCCACAACAATTGCCTAAGAATATTTCACAACTGTGAAGCTTGTATAATTTATTGCCTAGAAATGAGGGAAATTTAGATTGAGGCCTACATGGATTTTCTCTTTCTGAGCTTGGTATCATTTTTCCATCTAAGAATGTAATGGTTATAGATTTCATCACGTAATCAGGACAGGAGAATTAATATTGGGGGTTTACACATTTAAAATAACTGCATACATAAACCATATTAATAAAAAGGTATTAAAATCCTACATATGTGTATTGCCACCACAATAACATCATTTCAGTTGAAAAACAATAAGGCTAGGTAATAAATTCCCCAAACCGTTAGAACCGTCTGGTGGTAAGCAGGAAGAGGACTTGGAGAGTCGGCCTCCCTTCGGAGGGCGCCCTCCCTATCTATTGTTTTATTAGTTTACCAGGGTTTAGTTGTGGGTAAGTGGGGATTACATAGGTAAATAGGAGGTAAGAGAGGGGCGATGTAGATGCCAAACTTCTATGCATACTATACACGATGCATGAAGCAGCCTTTGCATTGGCACCAAGATATAAAGGTAGAAAGAGAGTCCTCAGCCTGAGATCCAATACATTAAGTCCTAAAGTTGAACTCTGGGTAACGAAGATATTCCTCTAAAAGTTCTAACTGGAAAAAGGGCTGACTTAAACTGAAAACTTTGAAACTTGAGCTGTAAAACTCCATCTAACATGCAAGGAAATGTCTTTGCAGAAATTGAACAGTTCAAAGTATAGACTTGAAAAATTCAATTGCAGTATATAAGATTCCATTTAACTTTACTTTCCAAGCTCTAAATTTTAGGGATGTTTGTTTTTGTCCCATGTCATATTCAAAAGGTTGAATAACCAGATTTCAGCTAACTGTTCTGAGGAATGCTTGTTTCCATGTCAACAATTCCTGTATAGCACAGAGCCCAAAGGCACCAGCATTTCCCCATCATAACAAACGATGTGGTTTGCCTGCAGCTACCAATACAATACCATTTGTAAATCACTAAATGCATTTAAAACTTATCATCCAGTATTAAATAGCAACACATAGTCTGTTGAAATCCTTGAAAAACATAAAAATAAAATCCTTATGCCACTTGTTTCAACAGAGGGTATTAAAACTAATAATTACCATAAATAAATAAAGCACATATATTCTAAACATATAACCACTGCAGTGGGGAATGAGAAACTGCAGAACAGGGAAAAGACCCTTAGGCCTTTTTTGAAAGGTCACCAAATGTCCAAGTTTACTCACAGTGGGGGTAGGACACATGGTAAGCTTTCAGATAGATCACACATCTAATAATACACGTTCTTGTCTGAAATATTTCCCCAAGTTAGATATTTTTAGCTCTCACAGATGAGTTGCTCCTTTAACAGGAAGCACACTGCTGATTTTGAGTTATGGAGTGAATGGCAATAATCATTGCCAAGGTATGCTTGACTGCACACACTTGCCATATTGTGGTTTAAAACATGGAGCTCAGCTCCATGGTTAAAATTATGATATTAACATGGCAGAAGCTAAGAGAGAGACAATGTTGAGTCTTCTTTATTTTTAACTTACCATCTCTTGCATGAATTTTTCAACTTCATGAGACATTGCATATTCAGGGTGCAAGAATAAATTGCTCTCCTAAATTTCATTTGTGAGAAAAATTTTGTCACATGACTATCAAGGGCCAATCATAAAACACATCAGACTACTATACTAATTCGAACTGAGGTGACTGGCCCTTTAAAGTATCCTTCAAAGTGAAAGAGAGTCTCAGAAGCAATAAAGTGACCCTTGTATTATAATTTTCTGTGTAGTGAATTATGCTGAAACTTTAAAGGATGTTCTAAAATTGTCAAAACAGTTGTAAATTAGCTTCTTTTTGTTTAATTTTCGCAGTGATGCCTTGAAACGAACCAAGTTCGACTTACAATACAATTAGGCCTACATCTTACAGTATCTTATACCTCACATCTTATCTTACAGTAAATTTATTGAGTTGACTTTTCATCCAGCTGGACCACCCATGGATATTATTTTCAAAGTTTGAATCTTTCACAACTTGATAATGATCTCAGAATATCCAAACAGTGATTTTATCAGACATTTACAACTAGTAGGGCAACATATGCAGTGGGTCATACTGTTCATTACCACAAAGATGCCACTGAGATTAAATGGCTATATCTGAAAGAGGGGGAGACCATATGTGTTGTAGTAAACCTTAGGAGAGTTCTACAAATGTCATTTGGTCATACAGTATTTGGTTCAAGAATGGAATTCATTGGCTTCAATTTATAGGCTGTAATGTATCACAGATATTGCGTTCATCCCATTCATTCCTTCAAGTTTTCACTTGCGTTGCTGCTAGGATGAATATTTAGACTTATCCCTCCATCCCTATATTGATCCTACCCTGGACCTCCTGCCTTCAAGTTCCTGCACCACTGTGAAAGAAAAAGAACCATAAAATCCCTCACCCCTATAAAAATTTAATAATTCAACTATTTCTATACCATCACTTTGTTAGAATTGTCAGACCTGCTTCCCGCTGTCCACTATCATCATCCATCTCCTCTTTTACAGACAATCCTTAAAGGAGTTGGGGGAGGGGAATTCGAGTCCTCGCTGGGTTATACCAAAGACTTTAAAATAAAACCTACTGCCCTTGTGCTTGGTCCTCAGCATCAGCAATGGAGTAGGGAAAACAGGCCAGTAAGCCACAACTGGAAAAGAGGCTGTAGCAGGCTGACCTGTACCAATTGGTTGGAAACTGGGCCATACACCTCCATCTCACCTAATCTTCCCCCAATTGCAATTCTTTGAACCAACGAACCAACAAAATAAACCACAATTTACAAGCATTCATCTGTGGTTCACACTAGAAGTATTCTTACTGCTAACTCTTCTGGCATACCACAAATGTGCTGTAAACTGGTTACTTCTGTACTAAGTCTCTGTAGTAATCTCAGGAGTGTGACACACACTGTACCCTAGTTAAATTGATACAAGTGGTACTTGAGGCTGTATACATCAATGACCAAATTTGGTGTTGGCAAGCATGGCAGGAACAGAAACTAGTGACTAACCACCATTCTAATAACAGGTACTTGAGAGTTTCACTATGAGAACAAGGCATGAACATGTCCTGTAAGGATAATTCTCCATGAAAAAAGGATTGTGTTCTCAAGCTAGGAATAAAGAGTTCATTTATCACTGGCTTTCAAAATAAGATGATCTGACTTGTTAAATAAAATACATCAAGTCCTAAACATGGCAGTTCCACTAAAAAATACTTAAAATCAGGGCAAAGACCCCAAAACTAGTCATTTTTAAATGTGGAGAGTGAAAAAGTAGCAGGTATTTGGGAAAACAGAACACCAAAGTGTATGAACTGCTTGATCTGGTGGGGATAAGGGGAGCGGGGAGAGTGAAGCTACATCTTTGAGATGTATTTTTTGAGAAATATTGCTAAAATGAGAGGACAGGATTCACTTTGGTTAACCTTTATTTTAAAGAGTTGTTGAACTTGAAGTGCATGAATTCTTTTGTGTATACTACTTTGAGTCATGACAAAGCTATGTAATATTCTGAATGCAGTGTTATCATGGAAGTACTCTGCAGTAGCGTATTTGCCAACATATAGCCAACCATCCCCAAAACAGAACTACAGAAAATGGGACATCTAACAAATGATCCACAATGCTAAGTTAACAATATTCAGCATTCTTCATTTTCAGTATATCAGTTTATTCATAGTGCTTAAAGTAGAACTACAATGGCATTTGCCATCAAAGAAAACAGTTTTCTCTCCAGTATTCCTTAAGGCTTACTTTTGAAGTGTGCCAAATATGAAGTAAAACTAATGACAGGAAATGGTATAAATTTGGGGATAAAACAGCCCATTTTTCATGATAGAAATCGAACATTTCACGAAAAGAACTGCAGTGGTCACGTGTTCCAAGTTGACCCGTGACGTCACTGTGAAGACTCATTCTTATCGTGACCTAAGCTTGTTTACATGGTGAAGTGCAGTGTATACATACACACGTGCAAAGTATATGCAAGCTAGCGTTAGTTGTGGTTGTACAGTACAGCATGCAACGTGAATCACATCAAACCAAAAAGGTTGCGCTGTTGGACTAGAACTACGAATTAACGCAAAATGCCAAGAAATTGTGTTGTTGGGGGATGCACCAGAACAAGTGCGGATCCCTCGCTGAGCTTTTTTGATTTTCCGAGCGAGAAAACCAACGATAAGTGCAGGAAACTCTGGATACGCTTTGTGAGGAGAACGAGAAAAGATTTTGTGGCACCTGGGGGCCGTTCCACAAAGAGTTACGCACAATCTTAAGTTTGATTCACCATACTTAAGCCAACAGTAAATCATACTTAAGATCGTGCGTAACTCTTTGTGGAACGGGCCCTTGGTGTTTCTCACGGAAAGAACGCAAAGATTTGTTCTGCACATTTCACCGAAGACGATTGGGATCCACAGTATGTTTTACAGAAAAAGATGAACTTCAAAGTGAAACCTAAATTGAAGACACTGGCTACTAGAGCGCCAATATCATTGAGCATGTGGTGCATACACGATTTGGGAATTTCAGTAACGCAACACAATCTTCAACAGTTTTTCGAGGAAAATACGTATCTTTGTTGCAGTGTCCTTGGAACCATGAAAAATAAATAAAAAAAAAATTTCAAAGGCTTCAAGAAGTGGGGACCGCGGCAAGAATTTCGGAAGTGGATGTTGAACACATTTTGATCGGTCCAATACACCTGCACTGCATCAAGTAATGGTGGTGCTCCGCTTAGATATACTCGTTCGCATTCCGTCGCGCCGCGTTAATTTATGTACAACTGTGCATAAGTACAGGCTCATTTCCAGTTATTACTTTCCATTTCCCCAACTTGGCAGTGGTATATCTCGTAATGTCCTCATCATTTTACAATTTACTCAGTTTTTACTAGAATGAAACTTCTATTGAAAAAAGCTCATAAGGCAACTATCGAAGGTTTAGATTCTACTAACAAGCCTAGGAAATGCCATTTCCAGCAAGGGGTCGCGATTTTCCAATATTTTCTCAACGCTCCCTGCCAACTGATGGGGTGGAAGCGCTCCGCTATAGTCTTTCAGACAGTCACCATTTCTCACGCCCTCCGCCCAAATTTACTTTTACACGAACTCCTTGAGCCTTCTCCCTTAGCCTCACCGGTGCCAATACCCATATCATAGTGGGAAAAGGTTTTGAGCTAAAATTTCTACTGTCAAATGTAGCTATGAAATGGGAAAAGAAAAGCTGCAAACAAATGGACATAACAGACCCTTTCACTAAAGGATAACGATGATAGGAAGAAATTAAACTCCTTTAGATGTCTGAAAAATGTTATCACACATTAGGGAGGTTAAGAGGAAGGGCGGGTTTGGTGAGGGGGAGGTGCATGTCGGGTGGTTAGGTGCTGCCACCCTCATAAGTTTTAATACACCCCCCCTTCGAAATTTTGTGTATTCTTATAGTGGTGAGGCCACATATGCTCGGAAAATACTCTTTCAATACGGTTTCAAACAATTACATCCCTAAAACCTAGCCCGGGAGGGGAGGGGGTGACTACCGTGTAGAACATTGCCGATACCGCTCTCTTACAATTTGACCAGTGAGAAGTGATTAAAAGTGATTTTAGGGGATTAAATGGGTGTCTCTTCTTCATTCCATCCACTGCGTACAGCACTTATTAAACGTTTTCGTAGCCTATACGAATTTCAATGCGCGCCTTTCACAGAGAACAAGAAACTTTTTTGAACTTCATTCATCATACACAGACTCTTCTAAGTACCTATGTATATATTTTACTTAAAATTAAAAAAGGAGAGAGAGAGAGAGAGATAAGAAAGGAAAAACGAACCAGTCTAGAACTTGGAGACAGCCCTGATTGGCAGGGTTCGCGGCAGGTTGTTCTTCTCTGGGTTGAGCTCCTTCAGCAAGGACAGGTTCAAATATGTAAGGGTTAGGTCCCATTCTGGGTACATGACCTTCCGCTCCATCCTCTCCTCCCTCAAGATCAATGTCATCATATTCATCATTTTCTGATTCATCATTTTCCTCTGAAGATGATGATGAATCACTAAATGGAGAATCCACACATTCTAATTCAACATATCCCTCAGCTGGTTCTTCTTCGACCTCGGGGTCTGGTTGGTTGGAGGCCATTCTGACCGCGGAATGTCGATGGTTGGCAGACTCGAAGGTGAGTTCTCCTATATATACGGGACTATCCAAACACTTGGTGAGCTTCTTCTGTTTCCCGTTTTAATTTTCCTTTTCAGGGTTATGACTTCAGTGAAACTTAGCACGCAGTATAATTAGCACTGTTACCGAAATATCGGGACCGTACAAGCGGGACATCACTGCAGTAAAACAGCGTAGCTTGCATTGCCTACTTGTATGCTTTTGTGTATTGGATCAACACAGTTGTTCTCTCGTAGCCTTCTCCAGGAACTATGGAAGTTTATTCACTTTGTTATGGATTGAAAGGGTTTTCTATTTCGTTTCGTTTTTTGTTTTCTGGATGTTTATATGGGTTTAATACCTTTCTCGGATATGTGGTAAGTTGACTGTCACGATTTCGTTCACTGTGACTCAGGCCACTTGTGTGATTTCCGGTAGCCATTGTGTGAACGAACCAAGCAGGCAGGGCACTGTTCTCAATGTGTTCTTCTCATTCAATTGATAAATTAGGCCTAATTAGTCTATGGTGACATTTGCGGACATTTTACAGAAAGTAGCTCCCATAACCCGTGAAGCTTAACTGGTTGTGAAACTGAGGTATTGGCGAACTGCCCCAGCCTGCAGGGACTTGCATTATCTAGCTAGCGGTATTGAAACCGAAAAGGTGAAAGTGGTATTATCGTTGCCAAGAGGTAGTCTATATTTGCAGATTTTGATATGAACATGAATAACGTGATTTTCATAATCCGCCCGCAAACCGCGGGTTGCCAACTGCCTGGACATTGATTCGAAGTCACCTGCAATCTTGCACAGTGATCGCAGTAACTCAACACAGATGTGTACGATTCTTTGCACCAACAGGCAGAGAGCTCGACTCTTCACAATGATGTCACGCACTGACCCGTGTGCTATTCGAGGTCATATCGGTGTTCTCAAATTGAGTGAATTCGGTTGTGTTGAGTAGGAGAAAACCCACGTTTTTATTCCCTTCGTTTGTGACTTTGTGAGGAGTTATTTACAAAAATCAAAAAGGATGTTGTTAAGTAACAATTGAACTACAATCTGTGTAAAAATGAGAGGTTTTTGTTTCTGTCATTGTAATTCTACTTTAATGGGCCTAACCTCTCACCCCAAATTCTAATTTTGGTATGGAGGTACCAAAATTCTCAATTGGCTCAGCTCTTTGGTTGACAGCTAATTCAAACAATGCAGAGTACCAGAGTATATTACCCAGCATGAATGGTACTGAAAGAGTTTTGATTAAATAAATTTTTTCTTTACTCACCTTGAAGCAATAAACTGAGATTGTATCTGGATGAGCATGAATTTCAGACAATTGTGGGAGGAGCTTCAGTAAGAAGGTTAGGAGAATTGGTACTGTTTGGGGTGAGAGAACTGGGCCTTTAAAGCTGGAAAATCGGAACCTTTTGATTTTCTTGGGTTTCAAACTCAGTAAACAGAACATTATCGCTTAAACGGTAAAAATGCAGTAGTAGTTCAGTGTAATACTGCAGTCACTGAGGATGTGAGTTAGTTTTTATGGTCCAGATTCCAACCAATCGGTTGGTTCAAGTCGAGCTGGTCACAGCGTTTTTTCCAGTTGTGGCTCACTGGCTTGTTTTCCCTATTCTATCGGAGTCATTGAATATGGATTAATTCATAACACTGAAAGAGACTCATAATACACTTTGTTATCTTCTCATCAACCATTTTCCACATTTCTACCATTCCTGTCCACACAATTGCTATTGTGTGCTAGGTATAGGAATCATCATTTCAATAATACAGTTTTCTAATCTACACTGTCATCCCAATATTTATCTGTATAATTCCAAGGAACAAGGTTGCTGCTATCAAATACCCCAGGCATTTGACTTCACTACACAGAATGTAAACAAGACCGAAAATTTACTGCTTCAATTCACATTTAACACACAAGTGTTAAATTCCTGGTTATATCCTCTCAGAGCCAGGGGGCTATTAGATTCATCCTTTGATCCGCTATAGTTAAACTGACACTAGCTTTGACCAGAGAGTGTGGCAACTCTCTGCTTAGAACTATCAGGGAGGTTAACAACTCCCTGGAACTATATAGAAGGCAGGCTAGATCAGTGTCCAGTATAAACAGTCAAACAACCACAGGATAGCCAAATGAACTATTTGCACTCCAGATCAGATGCATGCTACTGTTCAGCCTACAGAACAGGGAGCCTACACAGTGGCAGCAGCTCCTTGACATCACCTCCCTGTCCAGACCTCTTTAATTAGTCAATGTTAACACATCATGTATGGATGCATTGACAAATAGAATAGGGGAAGGGGGCCCCCGGGAAAGGGAGCAATGGGAGGGAACAATGGTTATTCCTTTTTAAACTTCAGCCATGTATGAGCAAATTCAAATATCCATCAAATTTTGCAGGTATTAATGCAAATTGTGCCCCTCCCCCTGTCCCCACAAAAAAAAAGAACAAGAAATATTATATGATACACAAGTCTCACTTAATTTAGATCTCAATTCATGACTGAGTAATTAATGTGAACCACATTACAGGGGAAATGTGGGCACTCCAACTTGCATCAGTAAAGTAGACTGTCCTGTGTCATGTTTGGCTTTTGAGAGATGTGTGACAATTTTTTTCTCCCAAATATGAAATCTACTAGTAGTAACTACATAGTTGACCTTGATTATGCAATACTGAAGTCCAAAAATACTAAAAGAGGTTTTGTAGAGCAGAGAAAATTGTGAGATTTAGCCATTGCTTCAAAGTAAGTTTGGGGTGACTGGTTTTGTCCTTTGGAATCTGAAACATCGACATAGTACTTGAACAAAAATGGAGACACTAAAAGTGATCTACAAAACTCAGTTGAATGGGAGGGGACTTGATATACTACATTTTAATTCACAAAATTTGCATTTGGTCTATCCCAAAAATTCAAACAGCTCAATTACATTCAACCTTGATCAGGGCCACTACGTATATATATTTCAATACCTACCTTACGCACTGTGTTGAAAACTGGTCTCAGACACCTTTGGATATACTTAGTGTCTCATCAATCAAAACAACAGTAGATATTACTTTAATATTAAACTACATTATGAAAAAACTTACATACAATCCACAGAATTCATTCATACTTCTCCACCACAGCTTAAACTTTTGGACAAAACAGACAAGTTTCTGCGCGTATAACCCCCTTTCTCACGACTGTTTATATTCATTCACAATGAGGAGCACGTACGCAACACAAAAGTGAGTAGAGCTGATGAACATTAGCAGCTCTGCAGTACGTAACAGGAAATATGCAACTTCCCTTTCCTCCTTTCCCTTCACTAATGGATTAATTTCACTCTCAGGAAGTTACTTATAAAGACCAGATACCTCTTCTTTCCTGATATTACTGCTCCGTGTCAATCAATCATAATTACTCTAAAAGGTTTCTCTCTACTCTACATAATCTATTCTCTTATTGAAGAATATTTTCATGCTTCAAAAACATTTTCTTTTGTCATTGCAACAAAAAGGTTTATCAAACATTTTATCATGAGAACACCCTTTTTCCATCTCGTTTATTAGTTCTGACATGCATTGTACACTTTGTGATCGATAAACTAATCACTAGGCCTACCTGCATGATTCACTGCCTATGATTATATTAAACCTCTGCTAGCTAGATTTTTCATATTTTTTATGAATTTTCTTTTTTGCTTTTGTTTTTATTTGTTTGTTTGTTTGTTTGTTGTTGTTTTTTTTGCTCTTATGAGTACATTTTTTATTTTAGTCTATTTTAAATTTGTTTTTTAATTTAATGCGTTGTTTTTACAGGATTTGTTTTGTGATTCTTTAGTGACTCATTCAAGGTTATCTCATTGTATTGCACCTCCTTGTTTGCGTAAGAACTGTATCCATAGGTATCCTGTTACAACCCTGCAAATAAAGATACACATACAAAGTTCTCAAGTCATAAAGGAGCTTTTCATGTGGTGTATTTCAGCCATGTGTGAGGGCAACCCCGCGTACAGGCTTGCCCTCACATATAACGGCTCCTAATACCTAGTTGTGATGAACTATCTATACAAAACTGAACTACTGTCATGCTAACAGAGTGTCAAACAGAAAAGCTCTTCAGTAAATCTTGATACAAGTTTTTCAGTGAGTAGGAAAGGAGACTACTTGAATATTCTTTCTTTGAACCATCATAATTCAGTCTCCTGTTTTTTTCTTCCCTAGATGTCAATACCTGCCATGATACATCACAGTCTGATGAAACAAGAAGAGCTAGTTTCTGCATACACTAGGCAATTTAAATAACCAGTGCTGTGGCTGAGTGGATAAGGGCTGTGGCATTCGAAGCAATGAAGTAACCAGTAGGTCTGGAGTTCGATTCCTGGCCGGGTCGAAATTAGGTGAGTTTTTCATCCAAGAGCAATCTACAGTTTTCCCCTCTGAACTGGTCTTTCAAAAAAATACCAAATTTGTCCCAAATTGGTTGCCACACGACATGAAGTTGTAATTCATAAGCCAACAGCTTCTCCCACATTCATGGGCACTGAGCGTTGCCTCTTCAAGGCAACATTATTGTTATGTTGTGTTTGTTGTGGTTGTTGTTGTGTTGTTGTTATTACTATTAAAGCTATGAATTTTCCTATTCCCTGTATTTTTCACCATAAACAATGTTTCCATCTCTTAGACTTACCTGTTAATCTATATCCAGGGAGCCTTTCATACATGTAAGTGTCAATCCCACAAAAAACACAGCTAAATATATATATTCCCAAGGCTTCATGTCTATTAACCTTCTATCATACAGACTGAGTAAATTAGAAAAAAATTCACTCCATTGTCACATGAAAATGATGATCTGTGCCACTCTCCTTGATAAAACAATTTGGAACAAAATATCACACAACACAATCAGATATTCCTGAATGCTGCCAATATGGCAAAATAAATTTAAAAAAAAAAAAAAAAAACGAGGTCATAAAATTATTCCATATGTTCAACATGAAAACAGCCCTACAAAGGGAGAACACAATACAAATGCCTGCAAATGTACTTCAAGAAATTCTTTGCCATAGAAAATTTGGGAAATAATTGCACAATGCAGTGGGTTATACAGTCACAAAGCAAACTAAGACACAGAGTCTAAAGTCTCCTGATCAAAATCCTTGAATAAAGGCAAAACTGCATTACTCTTTGTATCATGACAAATTCCAACTGTGCACGTGTTACACTCTCTAAACAAACTTCTTTATTCGCACAGCTTACATACTGAATCGCTGCTTTGTATGTCTTCGTATGATCCTGTTTCACTATCAACTCCAAACTCTTTCTGAATGTTTGTAAAATGCAGTCTCTCTGTTCACCATGATAAACCCTCCCTTTGCACTTGAAACTATGCTATGACAGAAAGTACACAACATTTTAGTGTTTGGGTGATTGCACTTTGGCAAAAAGCGGAGTCTCTGGGGTTTCGCATTCAAAAGACACCTTTCTGATATAACCTGGAGGCAGAATATGAATACTGTGTGAGAAATGACAAGGCCCACTTAGGCGGCGCCAGCTGGCTTGAAAGGCTGTAATTGTATTATCCTTGCCACACAGTCATAACTTTTTGGAGGGAACCAGATCATGGAGACGGCTGGGATTACTCACCAAAGACTGAAATTTCCGTAGTTTTAGTAGAAGCATGGGTTATTAATGATGATGAGCTAGCTAGGATCACATAGGCAGGTGATTATAATGATGGAATCATTAAAACATGATCAATGGAATGCATGCAGACGGGTGATAGAACATCATCTTTGAAAAAAATAGTTCCGCTGCTCAAATGCCAGGAGGCACCAAATTTAATGAAGTCTTCCATACAAGGAATGTCTAAATTTAGAGGAAGAACGTCAGGGCTTTATGATTTCATTATGAAGATAATTTACACATCGTAATGATGGGTAATAACTGCCTACATGCCAAGAAAAACAGAAATTTCTGCCATTACAGAGTGGGACATAAAATGATTTCTTTTTTCATTTGATGTGAGTGAAATGTATATTAGAATAGATTAATGATTTAAGACTGAACTTTCTCTGTTTATAGATCAGAATCATGATCACCACAAGATTTACCCCTCCTTCAATAAGAGAGGTGTTACACTCACTATTGGTCAAAACAGGGACCTATCATTTATCATTTTTTAATGCCACAAAAATCTTATAAATTTATATTATTGATGACCTTGGGGAAGTTCAAAGTGCAAGGCAAAGCTAAGTGCTGTTTATAATTAAAAGTTTTCTGTCACATATTTATGAGCTTTCTAATAATAAAGTTAAAGTGGATCCCATAAAAAGAAAGACCTGGGAATTTAAACCAAGCATAAACCAATTATATTATATTGGTTTCTTTCATTGTTATTATACTATTATACTTAATGTTTACACTAAATGAAACCAAAAGTCTGATCAGACTAAAATCATATCACGCAAAGCAGCTGACATCAGTTCATGTCAAAAGTGAAAGATGTCATTAAACAACCAATGAACTTGGCTGATTGGTGAACACTGACAGATATTTTACGGAGAATTTTTGAAGGTCTGAGGAAACGAAAACAATGCATGCTGATTACTAAACATGTCATGAAAGTGGAATTTGTACTTAACCAGCCACTTCAAGATTTTTTTTCCCTTCACTTCTTCATGCATAATGAGGGCAAAAACCAGAAGTTCACTGGCACAAAAAAAAAAGGGGTGATTAAATAAGGTAGTATGGTAGCCTTCTTTTCAAGAAATAAGTTTCTCTCAGATAGAAATTCAGTTGTTTGTTGCCCAAGAATAATTTGCTCACCCACACTTTCAACATTTCAAAAGATGCAACTTCCATAACTATTCTTGTGCATAATATTTTGAGGAGATGAAGCTGTTGCTGGGGTTTATTGCTGAGACTTCCCTTTGCTACTTCTCTCCAAGTCATACCGGAGGGTGACTTAGTAAACTTGCATGGTAACAGCTCTGCAGCAGAAGAGTAGTGAAGGCGAGATACTGGCCCAAATGGCAAACATGGATGTGGGAGGAGGGGGTGTCAAATGGCAGGACATGGATATGGGTGGGGGTGAGAGGTGCCAAAACTATTTTGGAAAAAAACTGCAATGCAATTTATGCAAATTAGCTGCAGCATGGAGTTCTACATGTCTGTCATGGGAATTTTATATTTATCCAAGTATATAGAGAGGTTCATGTCAGGTGCCCCAAGGCAAAACAATCCTAAGTTGAATATCATGAACCAATCAAGGCCAACAGGTGTATATATTTTCAAGAACCCATAGTACAGTTCGGTGTAATGCAGCAGTAATATCTCATGGAACAGTTCCTTCCCAAAAATTTCCAGTCTCACATAGACCCAGATGCAATGTTATCACACAATGGGCCATGTGGCATGGTCAAGTGGTTGGAGCATCTGACTTGCAGCCAGCTCATACCAAAGACTTTAATTAAATGACTTTAAATATGGAACCACTAACTTCCATTGTGCTTGATGCTCAGCATAAGCAACAGGGCAGAGAAAACAAGTCAGGGAAAAACAACTGAAAAAAAGGCCATGGAAGGCTTGACTTAAACCGATTGGTTAGGAACTGAACCATAAAACCTCATCTAACTGTAACTAATTAACATCAATCCATCCATCCACTTGAAGGTAGCACAATAAAGCACACTGCACTCTAGATGTGAACTTTGAACTGGCATATATGCGAAAAAAGGTGCATATCCTAACATTGCATGATGTCCATGGGAAAAGTTGCCATGATATGCGTTGGCCCTCCATTGGAGGGCACCGGCGCTTTGACTAGCGTGCGGTGCATAACACAGTAAATGCAATTAATACTGTATACATAGCTGGGGTTACAGTATATATGTCAGTGATGTGAATACAATCAGGCTACAGTGACAATGTTTCCAACTAACTGCAGGGCTTTGCATCAATCATCTCCATATCACTGTATTTTCAATTCTCAAAAATATAAAGCTGTGCCATAGTTCTGTTCATAGTTCAAAGGTACAATACAATCAACACTTTTTTCCTGAACTTGTTACATTTTTCATACAATTTCCTTAGTTTATCAAATTTCCAACTTTATGATGATCTGGAACTTGTCCCATACTCTATGCTCTTCAACCATTCCAGATCAAACCAAAACATTGCCTGTTTTCCAGAAATTCAATTACTGGAAGACAAAGGCCTGGAAATAGGTTTACAAATTCTTTGAAAGTGCTGGTCTTAAAGATGTGCCACATTTTAAGAAGCAAATAAAACACACTTAAAAAAAATCTCTAAAGATGAAACAAAGTCAGCACACTCTTCCAAACTATTGACACAAACCAGATTAGCTGAGGTGACTATTGTCCTTTATTTCTTTCAGGTGGATGAATGGTATTCACAACTTACAAGAACCATAATATATATCTAATGGCCTCTGCTTGGACTTCCTTATCTTTAAACAGATAATGACTATTTAAGCTGGTGCCCTTAAATAATTTTCATATCAATGGTCAAACACGTGTATGACATTCTTTTGTACTGAGTGCGAATTTAAGCTGTGAAGAATTGTAAATTCCATTCAGCCCTTGATAAGGTTGCTTGTTCAACACCTCACACCTCCTTTTAATTGAAGGAATCTGAATGACCTTTATTCTACCTTAGCTTGACATAGATATGGAGTAACAGGAAGCCTATTTTATCAATCTTCATATCAAATACTACCTTCAGTATGTGAAAACATCCGTAAACAGGTAATAGTACCTTTATGCACATCCTTCAATGTATTCCATTCCAAAGGTACATTCCTCCTTTGAACCATTTTCTTTGAAATCACTCTTACTGAAATTCCACATTAAGGACTCTTCATGTAAGTAATCAAATGAACCTTCTTAGTTGTCTATACCGCAATTAAAAATACATATTCAGGAACACAATGGCATTTATGTTCAGGACTGTCTACATAAGTTTGAACCTTTTAAATATCCCAAGTAACACAAAAACTTGCAAAAATCCCACAAACAAAGTCTTTGGGTACACTGAGGTTGGGAGTCAGTTTCATTCAAACATGTTACTCATACTTCTAATTAATCAGTCAATCATTTAATCCAACATTTTTCCCATTAATCTACATTCAATTGGCTCGCATGTGTTTCCATGCTGGAATTCCCCTCAAACTGCACAATCGTTCTATGTCACAGTAATAGCAGCCTAGCGCAAATACTGCCCCCACATACAGATTTAACGGCTAAATGCAAATCTAAACTTAGTGGCATACGCTTGCCACTAAAATGGGTTGCACAGCTGAGGAAGTAGGTTGTGCTCCAGACTGCAGCATAAACAACTAATAGTACCTTTATGCACATCCTTCAATGTATTCCATTCCAAAGGTACATTCCTCCTTTGAACCATTTTCTTTGAAATCACTCTTTCTGAAATTCCACGTTAAGGACTCTTCGTGTAAGTAATCACATGAACCTTCTTAGTTGTCTATACCGCAATTCAAAATACATATTCAGGAACACAATGGCATTTATGTTCAGGACTGTCTACATAAGTTTGAACCTTTTAAATATCCCAAGTAACACAAAAACTTGCAAAAATCCCACAAACAAAGTCTTTGGGTACACTGAGGTTGGGAGTCAGTTTCATTCAAACATGTTACTCATACTTCTAATTAATCAGTCAATCATTTAATCCAACATTTTTCCCATTAATCTACATTCAATTGGCTCGCATGTGTTTCTATGCTGGAATTCCCCTCAAACTGCACAATCGTTCTATGTCACAGTAATAGCAGCCTAGCGCAAATACTGCCCCCACATACAGATTTAACGGCTAAATGCAAATCTAAACTTAGTGGCATATGCTTGCCACTAAAATGGGTTGCACAGCTGAGGAAGTAGGTTGTGCTCCAGACTGCAGCATGAACCTTTAGTAGCCGCTTAGCTACCTGGCTTTGCTTTGCTTTTGATGCAGGTAAGTCAGGATTAGAAATATGTACAGTAGCACAGCACTTTCATAGTCAGACAAGCAGAAGCATGTCCATCCATGACACACTGAGGGGTTAAAACCTGCAAGCCAACCACTGATGTGGCTAAGATTCCTCTCACAGGATGGGGGCATGCAGCACAATTGTGGGACTGCTGGCCTTGAGAAGTGGTCTAAGAGTAGGCATCCCACACCAGTATGCTATCCTTCTGAAGCAAACTTTGTGCTACAATATTGTATGGATTTTTACTAGAAAAATCTGCATTTGCAGGGGCTGTGCTTTCATCCTCAGTGCTATAATATTTAAGCCAGAATATTGTAACTACATGAGGACATTTACAGGCAGGCATGTAGAAAATAGAAATAATAGGAATATAGGAATATGCTCTTTGGGGATCAATCACCAGCTTGGAAATGTCAATTTTTCCAAAAGGCAGGTAAAATATGTCTCCATTTTTAGCCACATTACACACTCTTGTACAAGAAAGTCAAACCAAGGAGCTGCCTCTACAACATGTAGATCTGCTCAGTTCATATTACATAGTAGTTAAGCCAGTGAGTTAATGCAAACACAGAATGACCATTTCTCCATATAACCTTGCTTCCTGAAACAACTAATTACATTCACACGTTCTATGGTTTTAATCAGATAACCCACTCGCATTTCACACTAGCCCATAATTATACTGGACAAACTTAGTTGGTTGCGGAATTGTGTGGGCAGCAGTTTTGAGATGTCTTTTTTCTTTGTGGTTTTTTTTTTTTTTTTCATTTCTTTTTGATGGCTGCCAAGATAAATTGTTACTTAATTTAATATTTTATGTAGCAACTTCACCAGTAACTTGTTTATACCAAATCATACTCTTAGCTGCATTAGATAATTAATTATCACTCCCTGCAATTGTATGCAATTTTGTATTCCATTCCAATTGTATTCCCACTTTGTTGTGCAATTGTTTCTTGTTTTGTCCTTAGGGACCCCCAATGAAAATAAGCTTTTTTAAGGCTTTTTAGGTTATCCCTGGTACTCTGTTTGTAACTCCTTTCACTCGTATTTTATGTCTTATATTTCTGTTTTTGCCTGTAGCTTCCTTTTTTGTACACTGTCTTTTATATTTGTTTTGTGTTTTGTGTTTCATATGTACCAAATTAATCAATCAATCAATCAATTTAATGAAGAACAGTGTTTATATGGAAGTGCTCTACATATACTGCAAGAACTATAACTGCACTAGTTTTCTTTGTAGTACTGCACATAGACAACCAAATCACCTAGCCAACTAAGCAGATATATGCACAAATCTGAACAGCAAGTGATGGTCTGATTTCAGTCGGCCATATAAACTGGGGTCCATCATCTTTAAATCTTTCGATTTCCTTGCTTACCTCTAACATGGATGGTTGTACACTAATTTGTATCTTAAATTCTCCAAGTTCACTAAATATGATGGTTTGAAATTCATGTTAACAATAAATAAAGACGGTTTTAGGCTGATGGACCCCACTTATGGCGGCCTATAGTCATTAAAAACAAGCGCTAATTGGATTTGTCTATAGGCTTTACTTTGCCGCCAGCCAGAGTTGGAGATAACCTGTTTGTTTGAATGTAAAGTGAATATTATTCCTTGCAGGATGAAATGCTAAGGTTGAGAAAGGAACCTAAGCCACCTAATCCCTCACACTGGAAGAAAGACAAAACTACAAGAGCCACTTAAGGTCCTGCAAGATTACTTGGTTTCTTGAACCTGACAGGCTGTTTTCATTTCTGAAATTTTACCTTCATAAGGCTTATTAATCACTATGGACATGTACAACAAGTGGAGTAGGGGTCACAATTCATTTTGTTAACTTTTATTGTACATAGCCAAAACCATTCATTTTGTTAATTTATTTTTAATATTTTGAACATAGCCAAAAGCAGTAAAATTCTATAAACAATTAAAAGTAAACAACAGATTACTAATTTTATTATGCACCCAAATCCCCCAAACTTTGTGGTTTGGGAGATTTTATGAGGCACGGTGAGGGCCAATACCTACCTCTAAGGCTCCTATCACCCTATAAACACTAGCCTGAGTAGCGCCTCTGTGACTGCAGCCCCCTTTAGGCTGCGGCCCATTAGTTTTTTTCGTAGCCATGAGCTGCACGAAAACATTCGTCTGCCCTGGGGCTACATAAAACCTGCACTTACCATTTGGCAAACTAATAACGCTGTGACAGTACTGTAACCCTACCAGCAGAGGGCACCATACAGTCCTACACCCTTTAACTTTCTACGTCAGTTTGCTGGGGTGGTGGGGGGGGGGGGCATTACTCTTTAAAAAATGCTTTCCTGATCATAAAATTTTAACACCCATGCACAGTCAGTGTGTAAACCCTCAGTCTGTGAAGCATATGTTCCAAAACCTAAGGGGAAGTATAAATCTTTCTAGCTTTGCATGTCCAGCAAAGGTTTCCCTCTTGCAACCTTCTTTGCTGCAACAGCAGTTGTTATCTCCCCAAAGTCCCTCAACTTTGCTCTTCATATCATGGAATAGTATTAAGGATTGTGAACTACTGAAGGTCTAGTGACATGAAAATAACAAAGTTGGGTATTTTTAAGGCATTAAAAAGTAAGTAAATTACAGTAGCTGCAACTCCTGTCCAAATAAGTCCAAAACTGACCACTTATGTCCTTGAAAATCATAAGTATCAAAATAGTAAAATAACAAACCATAGGCCTAAGCTATGGCTATCTGATGAGTTAACAAAAGAAATGTACACACTGGGTGTTCAATCCACATCAACAGTTGCTCCGGAATCATTCAAACTTTGAAAACGGTACATCTTGAGAACCATAAAAGATACTGACATAGTTCCAACAGCTTTTTCCTTAAAAAATTGTACCCCTCTCTGTTACTGCCATGTCACACTACTTTTAACATTGATATGGATTGGAAGCCAACTACAAGTGCTGTTAGCTATTACTATCTCCAATCCCAACCCCGCCCCTAGCCCAAACAAACCTGTCATTTTGACACAGATTTTACTGTACATACATATTCTTAAAACTAAATGTTATTACAGTACTTTAATTATTACTAGTAGGCTATTTTTAATCTCTCTCTCCTTCAGTTTGTAAGCTGGGTCATCAACAAGTTTTCCTTGTCCAGTTCTCTTTGTCCATGACAGGTCATCAAGGAGCCTGGTCATAATGAACTAGTGCAAACTTGTTGCAGATGAACCAGCCTAAAAACTGAAGGATACACTACAGTAGCATGAAGTTGGTATGGAATAGTGATTAAAGTGGAGCTAGGTAGTAGCTAAATAGAATCTGCAGGCCTATTAATTCCAAACAAGCAAGTCACATTTTCCTCTCTTTTTACAAACATGTCTTAATGTATTAAATTGTGTTTAGGGAAATTTCCTTGTTTTTGTTTCCATGTTTTAATGTACTACAACTACAGCAGCGAAATTTCCCTTCAAATGCCCACATTTCCATTCAAACATTTTAAAGCAAAGGGAAATTCCCACATACTTTTAAATTTTTCACCCCCAACCTTAAAGTTATGTACTGCATTTCCCTGGTCAATATCCATAGAAAAAAACAAAACTTTGACAAATTCCACACCAGAATTCCAAGAAACCACACATGTACCATATTCCATCAATTACATCCAATGGGATTTAATTTTTGATTATCTTTACTCTTCCATCTTTATGCAAATTGAAGTTAGATACTTTGTTTGATCTTTAACTATTCCAGGAGAGAGAATCTGGCACACTCCATAAGAGTACACATGTATGGTGAACACATTTCCAACTTTTCTTCACAAAAAAGTCATTTCTCACAGCTCAAAATTTATACAGTGACAAGCAAACTCTCTTGAGAAAACAAAAGTTGAGAATAAGAGCAAAATACGAAATCAACGGATCACATCATATCAACCCCTTTTGATAAATTTCATGCAGTATCTATCCATCGCAATTAATGACAAGGTTGTGTACTTTTGTTAAAAGGAGTATTGCTCCTTGAAAAAGTTCTTGGGAAAAAAATTGGTTTGACATGCAGTGCTACACAGATCACCCGCAACAAAAATAAAAACTTCCATTAAAACCGTTTCCTGGCAACTAACTATGAAGAATTTACACAACATAAGGGCTGGTACCATCACAAATTATTCACATTTGAAGAATACTTTGAGAGAGAGAACAAGGTCTGTCATTTTCAAAAAAGGACTTCTTTCAAACAATACTACAGAGCCATAACATGGTCATTATCAAAGTTTTTTTTTTCCCTCAGATACAGGGACAAAATTTTGAGAAAAAAAATACAAACCTCAAATGTGTACAATAGGCCTACTTATCCATTTAATTTTGATTCACTTATTTATTTATTTTATTTCGCTTATTTATTTTATTTATTTTATGATGATGAGGAAGAAAATACTACATGATGCAGAGAAGCATTACAGTTGTCAGGTGAGGAACTGGCTTACTTTCCCTACTCCACTGTTTATCCTGATAACCAAAAACAATGGCAGTAGGTTCAATTTTTAAAGCACTTGGTACGGTATGACCCAGCCAGGAGTCAACCTCCAGACCTCCCAGTCCAGCTGCAAGTAGCATGCTCTAACCACTTTGCCATGCATCACACATAATATTAGAGTTAAAATTTACCTCAGGATACTATTTGTTTTAGCTGCATACATTAAGCTACAATATTTAGATGATATTTCACAACATACCAACACGAATTTGTTATATAGTCTCAGTCAACAAAAAAGGTAAAAGGTTCAAATTTTAAATTTATTTTCAAGTTCAAATTCAATTACTGTTTCCCTTTAGTTGCTTCTTACGACAGGTCAGAAATACTGTGGGCATATTCTGCAGCCCTCAGCCCACAGGGGGGTTTAAGTGCATGTACCTGGTAAACTTGAGTCCATCTACCCTGATAGAAAAGGCACTGTACTATAGCTGTACACCCAGATGTAATAGGCAATAGTTCCTAACAGAGAACATGTATACCCTTGGCTCACATGAGCACTCAGTAATACTGTCAGTAACAGGGATTTTGTACATAACTTTCAAATGTGCCAGTCATGATGCAACCAGCTCTTTCTACTACATCTTCAAATGTTAATAACTGAATCTTAAAAATAAAGCTTTACCCTAGATGAAACATTTGCCTCCTCATCCGAAATGAAATCAAGGAGTCTGACAGATATGTGCCGATAATTGATATTTGACGTTTGGGGTTGGTAAGGAAGAAAACAGCCCATAGGATCTCCGAGGGAGCACGAAATAAGCAAAGTCAACAGAGACAGGAGTAAGATGACTGTAAGGCTTTCAGCAACGCAAACAAACAACCGTGGTTTCTACTAGTACCAATCACGTCATTCAAGAGAGAGAATCCCATAGAACTAATTACAATCTATTTTAGATCCTCCATGCTCATCATTTTGAGTTGGAAAATGGCTAGTCAAGTGTAAACTAAGTTTTCAGGCTAACACTGAAAGACAGGTCTGACCTTTCACTGAAACAAATGGTTCTCATAAATTTGTCAAGAAGCATGAAATAAGGACTTTCCTTTTCCATGTTCTTCACAACAAAATATTAACTTTACAAGCAACAAATGAACTGCTTAAGCTACTTACTGTACATGATTCAGAATCTTTTGATAATACTTGTCATAGTAATTTTACCTTTCAAAGTAGGACTAAACACATGATTTTTGAGTTTTCTTTGAGCCATTCTTTATTTATTAAGGATGTAAAATGATACATAGGCTACAGACCTGTATCTGTTGATATGCTGTAAAACCTTGAGCAATTTACCATGTCCATATGGATAACATATGCAGCTCAATTTTGTGGTCTCCCCTGTCAATCATCATTTATGTTTAATTGGATTGTCTCATGTTATTTATTATGGATAATAATTCCAAAATTCATCAATTTTTACACTCATTACAAAAGCTTTGTTCACTATAAACAAGAGTTATATTTAAATGCACCTCGGCTATGCCGCTGTGGAAGCTATGTTATGGACGGTTCATTTGGTCAGACTTTTCCTTGAAGTGAAATCTTGTTTCTCAAGGGTTTCCTTAATGTCTTTCATTTTCAAGTGTCAGTCAAGTACCGATTATCCAGAAATGTCTTAACAGGAGGAATCACGAATCAAAACAAACATAAAAAAACTTAAAAAATCACTTATCTTAAATTCATTCAATTAATTTTTGCATTTACTCCAGTTCATAGCTTAAAGGCCTAATCCTCTAACCCAGACAGCTCCAATTCCCCAACCTACTTACCTAAACCCCTCTCACTACAGTATGCTACGATACAAAAGCTACAGAACTCTGCATTATTTTAATTTGCTGTCAATCAAAGAGCTGCAATTGAGAATATCTGTACACTACTACACAAATTGAAGTTTGGGGTACAAATTGGCTGCCTTTAATACCTACACCTTAAAATTTTAAATGATTATTACCGAAAGTAAATACTGTAAATTCACATTCGTTTCGGCTTTTGCTGAATTAAAGTGTTTACAGCTCACAGCTCTGGTTATATGTACTGTACAACAGGGCTGTAAATGCTGATGCACACTTTGGGGCCAAATTTTTCTCCATCAATGTGCATTTCAAAGCCAATTTGAAGATGGATCACAAAAAACACAGAAAAATCAGGCTAATATAACAGGATTAAACGATACCTTTTGGAATTCCTGTATTCATTGGAAAAAGGCTGCAATACCATTACACTTTTGCTGTCATATTTCTTTGAATTGGGCAGTTAAAAAAAAAAATTTTCTTGGCAACCCTGATACAAAGTAATGGTTACAGTACAACCATGACATCTGCATCCATCCTACATTGTATACAGAATGAATAGAAATCCTGTGCATGTTTCATTTCCTGCACATATGGTAGCCTACTTTGAACCAGCGATGGCTGTATAGGACAGAACCATACACTGCACAAACCCTAACAATAGTAAATATGTGAGGGACAGCTGTAGTACCCCTGATCTTGAACTCTACCTGACATTCCTCCACCCCAAGGGGTCACTGAAAACCTCTAGTCATAACTGACACTTTTCAATATTATAAAGGCTTGACAGTGGCTGATGTAAGAGACCAGGGGTCTCCATTAGCAGATGCTCTGGTTCTTTACACTAGAGGTCATGACCTTTGGTAATTCATAGAGGCAAGGCAAACATGACTGTACAGTTAAAGGGAGAGACTACAGTATGATGAAAGACAGCATTTAGTACCAATTTTCAGTAGGCTTCTTGCATGCATGTATTTCTATTTCTCTCATCCATCCAGGTAGGGCTACTGCAAACAGTCACACATAGATTCACCTTGCCCACACAATGAACACAGTACAGTATCTCAATGACTCATTCAAGGAATCACTGGACCATCTCCTCGATCCAGATTAATTAGCAAAATTGTAAATTTTTGGTCATCAATTTTATGCAGTGAAACAGAAAAAATTCAACAAAGCATAAAGCATGGTGGGTTTTTGCCTTGCTTCAACAATTAAAATTTTTATTCTACTGGTAACGAAGCAAGGGAAAATGAAGCAAACTCAAATATTGTTAATATTATGCTATTTAAGCCATACTTGCCAACACTATCCTCTTGGAACATGTGTACAGTAGCAGATGATCCACTGTGCACAGCAAGCACAAAAGCAATAACGTCAATGAGTGGGATTCAGGAGGCACAACTAACCTCTTCCACTTTCTTACATTATGCACGTAGAAAACACTCAGGTGTATGCAAAGTTTAACTTTAGGCCTATTTCAACAAGTTTTTAAAATTGGGCTATTCGTGATCACTTTTAGTACAATATTTTAACACTTACTAAAGTCAGAAAAACAGAACATTTTGAAAATGTTTTTAGAGCTCAGAAAATGGAACCGTTCTGTTTAAAACAGAACCATTGACAAGTATGAGAAGCAGATGAAATTAGCACACCTGCAAAGGTATGCACATTTCTGAAACATAGGCAAATGTCTCTCTCATTTAAAAGCATAATACTTTGTAGAAGGAACAAGCAAGGTTGTTTTATAGCCACCTGTTTAGAAAGTAAGTAGAGTGAAGAGAGTGGGGTTCATTACTTGCCAAGTATTCTTCTGTTGCAGATGGGCAGCCCAGTTGTAGTAATATAGAAGAATCCAATTACCACTTGTGACTGTGCGCAGACATTAGTGGGGTCCATCAGCCTTGAATCGCCTTTATATATCGTCTACATGAGTTTCAAACCCTCATATTCAGTGAAATTGAAGAAATTAAGATACAATGTAGTATACAACCATCCATGATAGAGGTAAGCAAGGAAATCCAAAGATTAAAAGGTGATGGACCCCAGCTATGGCCGACTGAAATCAGACCATCACTTGCTGTCCGGATTCGTCTATAGGTGGTACAGTATTTGTACAAAGCAAGTAGTCCGAGCGAAATAGATGCATTAGTCTGTTATGCCATGACTACATCAGGTGCAAAGCCAATGTTTTGGAAAAGATACTGTATGACGAAGTGACTTAATCACATGTAACATTTCAATGGGGGCAATGTGCCACGATTTGCAACTGAACAATCCAATGCTGCTTCAGCTGTGGTTTATTGATCTAACAAAGGAGAAGTCAGTGAATCAATTAAAACGCCTCAGTATTATTAACACAAACAGTGCAGGGTAAAAGAGTTACTGTGCACACTGTACATCAATCACTCCATCACAATTAACAATCACTCCAATTCCCAATATGTTAAATGGCATCACACCTGATATGCATGTATGCTGATATACATGAGAAGTGTATATTATTTGACATTAAAAATACTGTAAAGCCATTGCAAAAAGGCCAGAATGCAAAATAAGTTGCTATGGTAACCAGTATTACAGTCAAAGGCACTGAGGTAAGCGGGGATGAGAAAACATTCGCAAGGAATGTTCGAACCTACATTTAACTAAATAGCCTCGAAGCTCCTTCAGATTGCACCGTATAGGGAGGGGCCTTGAAGTCAGCTTTTACCCCCTTGAACCACATGTTACTTTGGAGTTTGGACAAGGCAACATCAATTCGAACCTGTGGTGTGGCAGAAATAACCCCCCCCCCCCCATGAATTTCTAGCAGAATACCTGATACGAACTTCCTGTATTGAAACGATCAAACAGATATAATCCTGGGACGATGTTACCTTTTATTAAATATAATGGTGCATTTATACACTGAGCAAGCTTACATGGCTTCTGGACAACTTTTGGTGCTTTAAACCAAAATAACAGAGACACATGAGGCTGGCCAAAAGTAAGATTTGAAACTGAACAGCCACTAGCTTTAATACTTGCAAAATATTTTTAGTATCCACTTCAAAATATGACTTTTGTGTGCCCCTCCAAAATCTTAAAACTCATTTTGCCATGTTCAGTTGTGAAACAGGTACAGTCAGATTTTGGGACTCTGCCATGCTCCGTCTCCATGTCATTAACACGACTCCACTTCCCAGTTAGGCTCCATGACCCTGATGTAGAGTACCTCCCTCAAATGCAGACAGTAAACTAAATGTATTGTAGATATTTGTTTCCACTAAGAAATTATTGAGTCAAAATACCAAATAGTGCAATATCTGACTCATTAGCTTAATACAGAGCATTTGCATATAGCTCAGAGAAAACTCCCAGTGAGCCACAACTGGAAAAAAGGCTGTGGTGGGTCTAACTTGAACCAATTGGGTGTGAACTGGGCCATAAACTCCATCTAACAAACTAATTCATAAAACTCCCTTCTCCCTTTTTTTTTCTCGCTGTAAAACATCACTGTATCAAATCTGCAAGTCACCACTCTTTCTGAACACCAGTGTCAAATCCACAAGCATTGCGGCAAAAGGCATGACAACAGCTTGAAAGAAATGTTTCGAAAAATACACATGACTACACTTACCCAATATTTCGACAATTCTACCTTATCAAGTTAGGACAGAGGATAGTCTTGAGTCTGTATCAACACACAGTGCTGCTGCAGGAAGGAACCATAGTACAGTAGAATTAATCTACTCTGACCTGACGAGAGAGGAAAATATGATAGAGATAAGGACTAATGCTGAAACTGTACTCAATGTTGATCTTCATAAATTTTTGAAATTGAATTTTGAGAAGCTGGGAAGCCACTAGCCCTTATGCGTCACTCATTTTCCATGTTACAGAGTATTTCAGAGAAGTAGAGACTGTATAAAAAAAATTAGTTCCACATACAATGTCACTTTATACTTGGCAAAATATGTAAATTGTGCCTGCAGGGCATTCCGATACATTACTTCAGTAATAAATTTTTCAAGTGCGGGTCAACATGCAAGATTAACAGAACTCTTACTGAGGGAAGAAAAACATTTCACAGGTTTGCTAAGTGGATAGCTTCCTAAATGCGGTCGTAATTAGTTGGACTCGAAGAGAGTTTTAAAATGAAGGCTACAGTATGGAGGCTGGAGGAAACACAGTGTTGTCCATGACTGCCTCATCATTGGGGCAAAGGCTTTCATTTAATACAAAGGACAAACTGTACAATAAAAGACCAGTCTCAACTCATTTCCTACTAATGGAAAACAGTTGTACAATAGAACTCAAAAATAATGCAAGTCTAGGGATTAAATAATTTATTTAATAATTTATTAATGTATTTTGGACCCTCAATTTTTCAATGTGCACATGCAAATCTTAATGAAAACCAACTATGATCCCCAAGGGTTAAAAACTTCATCTGTGCCAAAAGATTCATAAAATATACAGTTTGCATTGGCGAGACTTGTAGTGTGAGTTGTTAATGATGGTCTGCTTGAGATATCTTGATGCTTACAATACCTAAGAAAAACCTTGTAAAACTGTCAGTATGAGTACAGGTCCTTATTCTGTAGTAGAATTTCCAATTGTGGATCAAACAGATTTTTATTCAATTTGCACACAACTTGGCAGTAGCAATGACCTCAGAGAATGTATTTTCCGAATATAAGTACAGTGACTATCAACCGAATGACACACCAAATTAACTCGGGCATGGTCAGTCATATGAAGGTCACTGACTGAAGACAGTGAAAAAAACAGCGCATGCAATGAATGTCCATCTTTGAACCAAAATTTTAAGCCACCACAGTGACTGAGTGAGAGGTGAGTCACGGAACTTCTAACTGTCAGTCAATGCAGCCACCAAGAGGTGGATCATTATTGTTCAATTTCTATATGTAGGCCTACAGAGGTGCCAACCCTTTGGTCAATAAGGACTGTCACTTTACCTTACTGTGCGTCATCCATCAGTAACAGGAATGACATTATTGTACACTTTATAAAGACTTGATGATGGTGTGATGAACAATGACTCACCATGCCAAGTCATGGTGGAGCATGCAGTAATTCCATTGCAATAAGGTACCCCTATCAACACGTAACCATATCCAATGATGACAGTGGCCTGTTCAGATGAGAACCAGTCCCCTAGACCTTCCTAGAAGAAGCCAGAGGCTCCACAAACTTAAGCAAGATTTCATTTGTTGTAATAGGTCAAATTCAAGATAAAAAACTGTAAATAGGGCAGTATACAGCCTATCCTTCAGCATTTAGGTTCATTCAAAGAATTCTGGCAAATATAAGCAGCAAGGTTGAGCAAAGTAAACTTGCTAAAGCATAAACTCAATATATTTGGTGACAAATTTGAAACTGAAAAGAGCCACCAAGCATTTATGACAAGTCTTGAATTAGTTTTGAAAAATACTGATTGATCAGACCAAAATGAATGGGATCAATCAATGAAAGTATCTGAATTCTTGACATGAAAATCTTTTATTTTGACTTTTGACTGCAGTATTCATTATCTACCTGCACTTTGAGTTATTACAATTACTTCTGACATTTTAATGATACAGCAGTACTTTCGGATTGTTATATGCTAAGGTGTTAACAATCTTCTATTGCTGTATGGGTGAACTTCTGTACTTACTGCATGAGTACTTTTAGTAATTGCCTACAATTAATCATGGACTTATTTCACTTATTTCATTCATTCATTGCCAAGGGTTATTTCCCAGTTGATGGGCTGTCCAATAGTAGCTACAGGGAGGGTAAGTAAGTAGGAGCGAAATAGATTACTGAAACTTCAAACTTTCTCAGACTGTTGATGATTTCCCTTCAATTTCAATGAATTACAATGCAGGCCTCGATTTTCAGAAAAATTTATGGTTGTCCTTTGGGCAACCATGTCATTATGTTTAGTTGTCCACAAGAAAATGTGGTTGTCCAAATTATTTTTTAAACAATTACTAAACAGTTATTGTGTACTGGTATGTGTTGTTAGTTTCAAAAAATAAAAAGATTTTTGACGAAAACACTTTGAAGTCTGAAATTTTGCATGATAGAAAGAGTGAAAAGCTCTGATCAGCCAGCAGTATACTTTTCAATTGTCAGATATAAGCAAGCTGCTGTACAATTAATTCATTTTAAGAGAACAATGGTTGTCCATTGAACAACCATCTTTAAACTTTTGGTTGTCCATCTGGAATTTAAGTTGTCCTGGACAATCAGACAACCAAGAAAATCAAGCCCTGCTTTGTGATATGACTCAAAAGTAAAAACTTTGGTGGGCTACAAATGATTTGAAGAAAATACATAAAATAAGAAAAACCCTGAGCCTCATATGTGATGGGAAACATTTCCAAATATCCATTTCCTCCATAGACAGTTTAAAAGCTGAAAATAGACCTCAGAATATGTTGCTTTTCAAAGCTTTAAGGTGATAAAAATCCAATAAAAAGAGATGAGATACGTTGGAAAAACAGATACTTTGAAAACGATGTTTTCATTTGAAAGTTTGTAGGATGAGGAAGATTTTTATGTTTCACATCCCATCTGCATGTGATGACTGTTATAGTAAACTAGTGAGGTTCTACCATCAGCTTGTAACCAATGGGCTCGTTCACGGTTTCATACCTCACTGGTTGGCATAGAGCATGCGCAGGAACGTATGCTTCATGTTAGGTTTTGCAAAAGTAGCAATCTCGTGATTGCACGCAGAATGTAGACAAAATTAGAATCTCCATTTCATTGTGACAAAAATGTAAGCGGACGTCATCAAATTTGTTGTCAAGCAGCCATGACACAATGTGTTTGTAAACATGAATGCATTCTGGTTTTAGAAAGTGACAAAGCAATAGCAATACTTTCTCCCCCCTGACTTACATGAATCAGATAAATTGCTTCTAGTAAAGTTTCTCCATGGGGACATTCTTTATTGTAGGGATGAGAAAGGGGGATGATCTTTTAAATCAATTTCACCCCATTCTTCTGGTTAAGAGAATCACATCAGGTACATGGGGATTACAAAGTAGGAGGTAATGAGGGGCAAGGTAGATTCACATTTCAACCAAATTTTTCCCTAAACTACAAAAGTGAAGTCTGCTAATTACCTGGTCCTCCTGAGGGGACTTCAGTACTGCATGTAGCTGACTTGGTCAGCTGGGAAACAAATTTTAGTGGGAAACCTATGCCTATGGAAGGCAAGCTGGAGTGCCCAGAGAAAAACCCACATAGTTGGACAGGATTTGAACCCATGCACATGTGAAACATAGTGGTACACATCAGCTGGAATAGACAACTCTGCCTCCTAAACCACATGTTTACACATTTGCAACCTTATGAACACTGGTTCACTGCTATACAGTAACACAGTAACGGCCAAGCAGTATCAGAGAGGAAGTTCTGATTAGAGATCTAACAAACAAACCTCTCTGTAATGCAAGAATTCAAAGAATTAAAAAGCTTATCAGGCTGTTCACTTTACAATAGCAAATAGTATTAACAGAATAATGGCACCTACATGCAATAAACACCAGTCACATGGTATTGCAGTTGGTCCAGTCATACATACACACAAAGTACAGTACAGGTAAGTACAGATTAAAAAGGCAGGATTAAACTTCATTTACTTTTTTATAACTATACACCCCAATGCAAATACCTCGGGTCATCCAGATGGCCATTGGACATGCACACAAAAATCAGATTGGTTTTCAAACAAATATAGCACTGTTGTGTGATAAAAGTTTAAATAAAAGTTTAAATAATCATTGCAGAACAGTTTATCTTGTGGAAAATTAGATTCTTTTCCCAATTAATGGGAAATACTACATGTAAAATGCCCCAACATAGCATTTAGCTGTAGTCATTATCAAATCATTTGATCTCAACAATAAACCCCCAACAATAGCTTTAACTCCTCAAAATATTATGCACAAAAAGAGTTATGGAGGTTTCATCTTTTGAAATGTTGAAAGTTTGGGTGAACAAACTATTCTTGAGCAACAAGCAACTGAATTTTTATGTGAGGGGAAACTTATTTTGTGAAGAAAAGGCTACCATACTGCCTTATTTTTAATTATTTTTCACTCTTTGCCAATAAGTATTCATCTTAAAAGGATGAAATTTCCATGTTGAACAAACACAGTATTTCCCTTTAAGCATGAAAATTCTGAGAGATCAAAGTCTTAATAAAAACGATTGGTCCAATTTAGAAAAATTCGCATAGAATTTTGGATCGTAAATATGACCGAAACCATGACCCACCTGTTAGAGGTGCTACAGCAATGACAAGGTTGTTACACTGTATAGTCACTTCATTTGCCTTATCTTTGCAGCAAATAATTTTTTGCACAGTTGGTAAACAGCAACTTCCTGTTCCAAGCAGGCAAGTGTAGCTCTACAATTTTGGACCAAACTGTTGGAAGAACACCATCAGCCATTATGGTAATGAGAAGTGACAATTTGGGAACCCCTTCTCTATTTTCAGTACACAACAACAGTTCCACTTTCCCCACACCCCCTGCTCAATGTTGTGTTCCAACAAAAACCGTGCATCCAGAAATTACCTTATTATCCCCAACATGCATTGTGCAGGGGAGCTGCTACTTACTGCTACGGAGCCTATGCAATATGCAGGGTCAATGAGAGCATAGCACAGGGGTTAACTTTTTTACCTGGAAATTCACACAGAAATAGCTATTAACAGGGCTAGCCTATATTTTTCCCTAGGGTGGGAAAGGCATTTTGCTTTGTAAAATATACTTCAGAACATTATTGGGAAGATAAATGGTGTTGGCTTTGTTCATTGTAAAGACAAAGCCTGAACTAATAAAAAAAAAAAAAAAAAGTGGCCCAGGCCTTGGAGTTTTAGATTTTGCAGGTGTGCAGGTATGCTTCAAATAGCATTCCTCAGGAAACTAAGGGGTGTGGTAGGTGTGCTGTTTTATTTAACTCATGTAGATGTATACGAGCTCTGATCTCCATCTAGGTGTGCCAAATCACACTCCTCACAGTGATTTGAGGTGATTGACAGTGTGCAATCACACCTGTATGTCTAAAAATTCAAGGCTTGGTGGCCAGTCATTTGTATTGATAGCTTGTGATAGTTAATATCAATGTCGCAACCTGACGTCCTACACAAGTTTTTGCAAGGAAGAAGAGATCAAGTGACTTCCAAGTTTTTCTTTCGGGGAAATCAAAAAGGCCATAGGCACCTCTTATAAAACCAGAAGGTTATAAGTTAAAGCATCAAACCCAATCTAACCTGACCTAATCTCAACAACGATACACAACATCATATGCCAACCTCACAACAGTTAAATAGTATCATGTGATTGGGTTGATAGAGAAATATGTTTTCAAGATGATTAATTTTTTCCCCCAGCCTATAGAGATCCCTGGATTTGTATTTCAATTATATAAAAGGCATAAAAGATCACAGTTTCAACAGAAAGTAAACAACCAAGGTATGTAGTAGCTACATCAACACATAAAAGTACAAGGTCATAGTTCAGTTTCCTCCCACTTCTGTATTAAAGGGGTTCATTGCGTTGATATTAATAAATAATTGAGAGCGTAAAAAGGTCGCTACCACATGACAATGCTTATAGTTAGCGTGAGTCAAGTTTCATATTCAAAAGTTATGGAAAAAGTTCAAATTTTGAATTTTGCGGTCCCCTGACTTGTAACGGTTTTGTGCATAATTTGAAAAAGTGTCTGGTCACGAATTTTCAAAAACCAAACTCAACTGTTAAGTACTCACTCATAAAACAGTTATTTGTATGTAGCCTGTGGGGATTGTTTAAAGTGCCAAACCTCTCACCCCAAACTACAATTTGGTACCCGGGTACTGAAATTCTCAATTGGCTCAGCTCTTTGATTGACAGCTAATTCAAACAATGCAGAGTGCCAAAGCTTATATTACACAGCATGAAAGGTACTGAGAGTGTTTTGATTAAATAAATTGAGTTTTCCTACACTCACTCTGAAGCAATAAACTGAGATTGTGTCTGGATGAGGGTGAATTTCAGACAATTGTGGGAGGGGCTTCAGTAAGAAGGTTAGGAGAATTGGTACTGTTTGGGGTGAGAGAACTGGGCCTTTAAGTTTGACCATTTGTTATTGGTATGTGAAGAAAATTTAGTAGGTGTGGGAACATTTGTTGAATTTAGGGAAACAACTCAATGAGCCCCTTTAAATGCCTTTGTCAACCAACACTCTTGCTTTGTTCAGAAGGTAATGTGGGGGAGAAGGCACATTTGCACTTTATAAAAGAAATGTTAACACCAAGTGGGAGGCCAATTGCACTGGAAACAAAAACATGAAAGAAATAGTACTATTTAGATAAAATCAGAAGTATCTTAAATATTAGAAAAATGTGGTTTTCTTCACAAAAGAAGTATTACAGAGAAGCATTACAACCCTCTCCTTCGGTACAGTTGATAAACACAGATGTTTTACCACTATGTGAACATATAGTACAATAATTACTTGTTTTAAGGGATTTCAAACAAAGTTACTGAAGCTGGTCAACCAAATTTTGAGAACAAATCTACCACCAACTTAATTTGGGACTGTACATTGTTACATCCACCTACACAACCAAGCTACAATTGACATCTTTCTGTGGATTAACCTAAAGTTTAGGATTCTTTTAATAGAAACTGAGGTTGCCTGAACCCATAGCACCAATAGAACCGTGAGGGTTCAGCAAAATGACTAAACATTTAACCTCAAAAATTTGGGATCGTTAAGCAATTAATCGCAATTACCTTTATTATCTTGCATGGTAAAATCAAATTATTCTGCAACTTTGAATCCTACAAGGTTCAAATATGCCTAGAATGTTCCATTTATCACAAAAATCAGGGATCATCAGAATATACAAATGGATAAAAAACTGTTACAAACAGGTTTTGTGATTAATTGCTTGTAGCTTTGTACTTAACGTTTATTCCACATGCGGTCGTTTGGCAGTTAATCGCTACACATTCACAGCCCTAAGCACCAACGGACTGAAATTGGTAGCTTTATTTGCTAAAGGTATAACCCACATACTGTACATGCAAGGCGTTGGCATATTTTCTCAACTGCAAGTAACTTTTAATACTAATTGCACAATCATTATGTTAATTTTAAAGGCCTAATCTTCTAACCTCAAACTAAAATTTCTTACTAAAAGTACTCAACACAAATTCTCAATTGGCACAGCTTTTTGACTACTGCAAGTAAAAAAAGTGCAGACTACTGAATCTCATTTCACTCAGCATGTACAGCACTGTACTGAGAGAGTTTCGATTACACATTGTGTCTGAATTAGGATGAATTTCAGACAGTTGTGGGAGGGGCTAAGTAGGTTCAGAGAATGAAACTGGGGTGAAAGGATCAGTCTTTTAGCTTTGACAAACTAATTTGATATTAGATACCAACAAATATGAAGGCCTTGTAGGTTGGTGAATTCATTCAATAATTTTCAAATCCTACAGGTCTACTCTGTCTTCTTAGATCTGAGAGAGTTGGGATAGAACTTTATATTTTTGTAGTCAGCTATGAAAAATGGCCAGACCCATAGTCACACTTGTAGCTATATTTTTGCAAATCAGAAAGCAGTTTTATACAGTTTTCTAACCTTCCCCTTTCAGGCTGCTTCATCAGTTTCACGAGAACTCAAATCAACATAACAATTTACTTAAAATGACCATTCACGGTACTTTCATTTAAAACATCCCATACAATCTAATTTAAGCCAGTTAATTTTTACCTCCAATTCTTTGACTAAGACAAGGAGAACGGCAACATCATATAAATTTGGCTCCACACTAGACATTGCCAAAGTTCTCCCCTGCTTAATAAATTAAACATCCTTGAAGAAATGTTGCCAACTGTTTGATTCTGAAACAGGCTTTTCAATTTACAATTTAAACAATCCAATTCACAATGAGGAAGACATCTTCCACTCACTGCTGATATTGAATCGTCATTAAACCTTATCCTGTGAGTACATTGGCCTTGACAAAAGCTCAGCACAACAGATGCCGACTTCCACAGGAATTCTTACAAACAATAACCTCAAAGCACAAAATTGCAAAATCCTCTGTCATATTCCTGACCTTAGTGTAGAACAATCATAAAATAAACAGAAGGAAGATAGGGATGAAAATGACTGCCGGAAAAAAGAAAAACTAGCTTTGTTTGGCATCATAAATTTTTACGGCAAAAAGTTGTGACATGACCCCCCTCTCATGCGCATCCTTCCATAAATCATTTATCTATTCACAAACAATTTATATCTCAGAAAATAAATACCATCAGTAATGCTATGACAACCAAACAGAAACAAAGGCTTTGAATGGTAAGCAGCTGGAAGATTATTGAAAAACTTTTGGTGAGGATTTAAAATGCGGCCATAAAATTTCCATACCACCTACATATTCAAGCACAAATTAAGCTAAAGAATTACAATGTGATCCTCTGATAACAAGTGTAGCCTATTAGTACAGTGACCTTTAAATTACAGCAGGGAGGCATTATCCAATGAGCCTGTTTCTTTAGTATCCTCTCTGAGAGAACACAACCCCAATTTCACTTGTACTGGCTATGAGCTAAACAAAGTTCTAAACAAGTCATTTAAGCAAGGTTGATTCTGACATTTCTGAGTCCATAACTGTTCCTTTATTCATACCCATCTCAAGAAAACTGTATGTGTGATTGAGGGGTGTCCTACACTATGGAGGTACTACCTCGAAGCATTTTTCTATGCTTTAAACCCTTCAAAGCCGCATCCTGTTTCTGCATCCCTTTCTAGGGGGTTTTCCTCTTTCCCTATAAAATTCAAGTTCTCACTTATTTAATGACATGTTAATGATCTTTCAAAAGTCATTGAGAGCAACAGCTGTAGAAATAAGGAGTTTATCGCAATAAGGAAATACAGTAAGATGACCTGGTCTGACATACTGTGATGTGTTATTTATTAAATATACATACATCCTAACGTATGCCACAGATACTAAGTCCTTAAGCATACCAAAAAGAAACCATGCATTCACAATTTAGAAAACTGAACAAACTGTTCATCACAAAAAAAAGAAAGGAAAGAAGAACAAAAGACAAGAAACTGTACAAATGAAGGGTCCCTGATACCACTGTCAAGACAATAAAACCCCTCCAAGACCAAAGAATTCAGAAGTAAAAAAAAGTTGACCATTTCTATTTTGAACACAATCATGGTCAACACTTTGAACATAACTTTGTGCTAACCATGATGTAACACTTTACACTTCTTGAACAGTGTTGCACTTTCCATGTAGGAAGGGTTGCTTGGTGTAGGACAAGAAGAGTAACCCCAAACTTATTTTGAAGAAACAGCTTAAATCAATTTTCTTGTTATTTGTCATAATATTTTGGGAATTACATGTAAACCAAATATTTACTCCTAGTAAAATTTGATTTCACCATTTAGGAAAACAATATGAAATGGAACAGTCTACAGTAATCACTGTACATTTAACATTAATTTAAATGTGGGTGACTGCACTTCCTCTTTAAACACCAAATTATTCCTAGAAATTAATTCCTGAGTGGACACTAGGCTTTTCAAGGGAAAAATCCGAAAAAGCAAAAATCTTCCACATTCTTCAAGACTTCAGCTTCAATTAAACTTTTGAAAACAAGAGATGATGAGCCAAATATTGGAATTCCCTGCATAAACATGACCTACGCGATGTCCGCATACAGCGAAGAGCTGTGTAACAGATACAGCATTGCTGCAGTATCAGTTTGATTTCCAGATTACTTCAATATTTTTGGAAACTCTGCCTTAGCAGGCTTCCAGATTCCAGCATAAATGAACACATCCATTTACGCTAACAAACACACTCCTTCAAGATATTTATACCCAGCATAGCAGCAGTACACTGGAAAAACTGAAATGGAGGGTAACTGAATGTTAAAGGAACACCAACTGAAGCACTTTTTAGCATTTTTTAAAACATCAATATTGAACTATTCCCTCAATCTTTTCCAAAATCATAACATCCTTTGCCATGGCTATAATCATCTTACTGTACAAATTACATCCACATCTGAAGTGACCTGAAAAAGCTGAAACCTTTAGAAGAAAGAGACAGATGTATTATATTACCCCACAGTACCACAAAAGCTCTACCCACACTTTGTGGGTTGAGCTAACAAGGTAACCTACTACACCAAACACGAAAAATTTTGCCACCTAAGATCATTCCACAATAGATGGGACTGTCCAATAGTAGTTATAGGAGATGTGAGCATGAGTGTAATTGATAAGGGAAAACAGTACCAACCTTAGGAGCTGGACACTGAAATATCAGATCTCTGTTGAAATTCTTCCAGTTCTCCTTTCATGATGCTTTAAAATATAAATAATACAATTGCGAGAACTTCTTACTGGGGCATATTGTGTTTGAATCCAGTAGGTGCACCCAGTATTGGCGGCATTAGTCATTCTTCATCTTAATATCAGGTTTTTTATTTTTTTTTTGTTCCCACAAACAAACTCTCACAAACTTGACATCCTGGTATTGTGGTACTGAACATAAAATATTTATTGTTCTTTTCAAACTTTTAAGGTTTTGATTCAAATTATTCATGAGCTGGAGGTAGTGACTGTTTTTTGTCATTATTATGATCTGGGGAATATTTAAACAGTGGGGTTATTATTCTAAATACCCCACTCCATCCCCACCCACCCCTCCCCTACCCATGAAAAAAATACACATACACTGTGTCATAACTAAACATGCTGATGCTTGAAAAATACATAACAAGCACAACAATCCTTGCCTTTTTAGGTAAGATGACAACATACACACTTGGTTTATTCTGTAGCTCAATCAGGCTCATGGGAACATAAATATTGATATGACACAACCAGCAAGTACAGAAGTGCTTTGTTCAGAAAAAAAAAGACACAAAAATACATGACAATGTCAAAATCATCCAATGCCTACATAACCCCACATCAACAAAACCCTGAACCACATAGAGCATGTAACCTTCTGTAATTGGTAACTCTGTTCACACATAACATTTGGAAAAAACATTGCTCGAGATGAAATCTTGTATCAGTTGTATGATACCTTCATGATACGGCTTCACTGCTATTCACAAATTGTTTTTGAACATATATATTCCAGTTCTTCATGTACACACCCTCTGAGGTTGTGCACATTCATACCTTCTTCATTCAGTAATCAAAACACCCACTGAATTTGGAAAAAATCTTTTTAGGTTTACTCTTTTTGTTTCCATCGCCCCCAAAATGTTTTTCAATCCAGAAAACGGTCCCAATTTTCTATCACAATATGGCTGCAAGGTAATCGAGCTAAGAAATCCTCTTTTGAGGCTCAAGTAAAACATACTGGAAGTGATATGATTGGAACACATCATGGTAGCCTATTCATACCACTGGAGAAGAATAGCAACTTTCCACCATAATGATGTACAGGCACACTGCTTCACCCGCCAGCGCTCCAAGGCAGGCGATGGGGAGGGTTATCAGTGGAAGGACGAGGGAGAGAGATATGCTGAAACAGAGCAACCATTCAACAACACTGCAATCTTATTAAAGAAAGCAGCCAAGGGGCAGATGGATTTAATGGAAAACTCACCAGTTGGAAGAAGGTCATGGCCAGGAGTGTGGGATGATAATACCAATACAGTAGTTAGGTTGCGAGAGGATAGAAAGCAAACATGTGGTAACAGGATTCTAATATTATTATGTAGAAGAGTACTTACGTAGTCAAACCCATAGGACTTCTGCTGATGTTTATGTGAAAGATATAAATGGCATAAATAAAAAGAAAATATTTAAATGAAAAAGAAATTTGTAACTGGATTTGAGGAACCAAACCACCACAGTAACTTTGCTACAGCATACACCAGGAAAAGCCAGTTTAAAATAAATAAACTCTTGATGCCAAAGTCATCCAAACAAACAAAATATCCAACACAAAAGATCCTGATGACATCACAGAGGTGATGGTTTTCAGAGGACAGGCATTTACTTTATCATTTTACCCTACCTTACAATTTCTTAACCTAATGGCAAAACATTAATACAGGGTTCAAAGGCATAAGGTGATGAACAGTGCAAGTATAAACTTGTGTGTAACTGAAATGTTTCAAATCCTAGATCAAAGTTCATCAAATGTTCTAAAATTGCAAAATACATGATGATGAAACTGATACAACCATGCCAGAAACAAGACCACAGAAATATTCTAAGGTTAGGTTCGATGGAGTTTTACGGCCCTGTTTCCAACCAATTGGTTCAAGTCCAGCCGGCCACAGCCCTTTCTCCAGTTGTGGTTCACTGGCTTGTTTTCCCTTCTTCATTGCTTATGCTGAGCACCAAGCACAATGACAGTAGGTTCCACTTTTAAAGGGCCAATCCTCTCACCCCAAACTACACTTCTTGTAGGGGGGTACAGAAACTCTCCACTGGCCCAGCTTTTTGATTGACTGTTAATTCAAACAATGCAGATTACAAAAGCTTATATTACACAGCATGAACTGTACTGAGAGTGTTTTGATCGTGACAAAGAGCTTTTCTATACTCACCCTGAAGTAATAAACTGAAATTGTGACTGGATAATTTGAATTTCGATAATTGTGGGAGGGGCTTAAGCAAAGGGTTAGAATTGGTACTGTTTGGGGTGAGAGAACTGGGCCTTTAAAGTCTTTGGTATGACCCGGCCAGGAGTCAAACTCCAGACCTCTCCACTTCAAGTCAGATGCTGTAACCACTGGATGACACAGTCAGTCTCAAAAAAATTTCAAGGCACTACAGAAGAAGTAACACTTGGTTAATGACAAATGCTTTCGACTTAAACACAAACATTGCTTATTTAAATATAAGAAGAGAATATCTGATGAGGTATTTGGGGAACATATGTTTTTTAGAGGATTTCCAAAAAAAAAGCAGAAAAAAGAAATTGCTGGCTGTGAAACTCACGAATATTGAAGAAATTTGTGAACCCAATTTTTTTTTAAAAAAATCATATTTTTAGGAAAGGTATTTTAGATGCCAGAGTTCATTGGATAAAATGGATACCAATAAAGGGCAAAGGGTACTTTCTAAATGTGCCTTGTTTAAATGTCAGTTATGTTTCCCTTCATGGGGCCATTATTAGTTGTAACTTTTAAAGATTCCTCCAAGCAGAGGAAAGTGATTTGACTGGTCACTGTGCTTTGTAATCGCAAGGTTCAAGCTCTGCCATTGGCAACGATTTCCACCAAACTGCACTTCATGAGTCATATCAAAAGAAAATTGCAAATTGGGGTCCCTATAATACTTAAATTGGGAATAAGTGAGGGGGAATGTAAATTTAAATTTCACTGGCCGTCAACATTATCGCATCATATTTCACATTTCAAAAAAAAACTTGTGGGTGGTAGATGGAATCAAACAAATCCATTACTGTACTTCAAATATTTTACATAGTAAAGAAATTTATTTGTCTATGGGCAGTCTGTTTTGAAATAAACAGTAAAAACCTTGGATTGAATCTGCAAAATGACCAAAGTGAGATAACAATAAAGAAAACATTTACTTATTTTACAGGAACACATGACTGCATGTGTCCAACCTGGACATAATATCATGAAAGCAACAAACTTATAAGTGATTTGTCAGTTGTTAAGTAAACACACTGCAGGCAATGGGCATTCTTGGCATTTTAAGCACAAAAAGGGTCAGTCCAAACTGTGAACAGAGTTCACTCCAAGTTCAAAGCCAACTTGTACAAAGCAAAACAAAATGTAGACTGTGGATTTCTGACTTAGGTAAATCTGGTATATTCATTTAATATGTCAAAGGTTAGGCCTAAAGACTGAACGAAGCAAAATGAGAGGGTCATTTGCTTTTTATATCTGTTTCCTGAATACATTTTACTAACAGTGAAGGTTCAAGGGTGCCCACTTTACAGCTAGGAGATTCTTGAGGGTGGAGACAGGTTTGGTTATACTTCCAAATTCTGTACATGGAAAATCTAAAAGATAGATCCATGTATTTTATAGTCTAGTTCAGTCCTCACCAACCTCCTATCACCCTGTGTAAACCATTTATACCTATACTTACTGTCTGGCAAACTATTAACACAGTGGTAACTAGTTTACCAGCAGAGGGTGTCATACTCGATCCTCATATCTGTGGTATCTTTTGCTTTTCTATAATAATCACACATACGAAGTTTACCGCATGTGACAGGGTTCTAGCCAGGCAGTTCAAGCTGGGTGCAGCACCCAGTCAGCGCCCAGTTTGAAATTTCACCACCCAGTTTGAATCTCATTGCCTAGTTTGATTTTCAGCACACTCATACTCTTTAACATAGGCTACACAGTATCAGACACATAGCATTCAATTGAATAATTGTACTGGTATTGGTAATAACCAAAAATCAAGTAACTGACCACAGACTAAGTCATTAAGATCTTGAGAATAATATAGCCAGCATCATGTGAGAATGAAACAATGTCCATGAACTCCTACCCGGTTTGGCATTTTTCCTGGCCAGAACCCTGCATAATATCTGGAATTTCCACCAACAGATGGCGTCTCAAATCATGACATTCCAAACAGCAATTACAAAGGTTGTGAGATACCTGCTAGGTGTTCATAATATTTGTCAATGGCATTCTGCTGCACCAAAAAGCAACATATACCCACATTCTCTCCTACTATCCATTGTGAAACTGTGAGAGTGGACAGGTAGGTAACATGAGATTTTAAATCATCATAGATTAGGGCCTGTTTGGGACATTTAAAATTCCATTCTCAGTGATCTTGTATGGCATTGCCTAATTACCATAAATTAAGCATGTAAGTATGTCCTTGGGTCGCTACACCATACAATCCTCCGTAGAACATGCCAAAAAGCAATGCTATTATCAGTTAACCCCTACGCTATTACCAACTTCAAAAACTCAGTTTATGTTCTGCAACTTCTCCCTCCATCTGTCTCCAAATTAGGAAAACTTAGCGTTAAGTAACAGTTAACATGTCCACAAAATATTACAGTGTACCTCCCACTATAGAGACAAGCACAAAGGATTTGGTATTCCACAAATTGCTAGCTGTTTTTTGTGCCCTTTTCAATTTGTTTAATGACATAAACAGCAATCACACAATTGAATGACCACAAATTTGCAAAGGAAAGCTAGGCTACTGTGTAAAAAGGCTTTGTGTATGATTTGCACAGTAGCCTTCAGCATGTGTGATGCAATACTTCAAATGGTCTTCGGCCAACACTTACAGGTATGAATACAGTACACAGCCTATGACCACAACGACCATCTCTGTCCGTGGTAGAAAGTTATGGAATGCAGCTCCAGAAAACATCAAATGCAGTTCAAGTAATGCAATATTTAAGGCTAAGTTAACCTACAGTTCTGTTTAATGAAGCAGTTAATACTTAGTTGATTTTAGTTTTGTTGTATTACCCCTCTGAATTGTGCAGTGCACTATATCAAGTGTTATCATTATTATTGTTGTTGTTATTATTATTATTACCTGAACAACTGACCATAGTCATGCCAGTATTGAAGAAGTCCCCAATAATGAGATGGGCAACTTCACAGAACCCCCCTGCACTGATGAACTAAGTAGAGCAGGGGAATGAACTGAAGTTCATTTTCTCATGGTAAATCATGCCCCAGATGGCATGACTGAAAAGCAAAAAGGTACAAGAGTATTAGAATTCTCCAGGTGTCCTTCAAATCACACTCCTTGTAAGTGTGGTAAGTGGACTGTTTTACTTAACTTAAAGGCATATTTTCATCATCCCAAACAGTTCCAATTCTCCCAACCTACTTACTTCTAGCCCCTCCTACATTTATCTAAAACTCATCTTTATCCAGACACAATCCTAGTTTATTGATTCATGCCCCTGTGGACATGCAAGTCCATAATGTGTAATCAAGACACTCTCAGTGCCCATGCCGTGTAATTTAGCTATGATGCATTGTTTGAATGTGATGCCAATCAAAAGGCTGTACCAATTGAGAGTTTTGATATATGCATACTGGAACTGTAGTTAAGGGTGACAAATGACTGCCTTTAAAAAGTTGGGAGCTCCAAATCTTCACCTAGGCATGCAAAAAAATCACACTCCTCACAGTGATTTGAGGTGAGAAATGGTGCAGCAATCCCATTCACATGCCTCAACATTCAAGGTGAGCTAAGTTTGTCCTTTAAGTAGAGCTAGGTGATCTAGAGACTGTAGATGAACTCTGCCTCTCATGCAGGGATTTTTAGGTCCAGTTGCACCAAAGGCATGAAAATGGAACCTATACCACTGTTGTGCATGATGGTCTGTATAAGCAATGGAGTAGGAAAACCAGTCCAGTACACTACAACTTGAAACAAACCATGGGCACTACATGATTGAGCCAGGTTACATGTAAAGGTGTAAAACCATATCTACTGTCAGATGGAACAGGTTTTATCAACAAAGAATTTTTCTGTGACTATTTATAGCTCAAACCTTTATTGTACAGTTGGTTATGCTTGACATGCTTCACTGATAACTGCAAATAATAACTGTATTGAAAGCACCTACTAAAAACATTTACTTGTAACACCTGGTAAATGAAATAAAGGGCAGTGTCTTTCTTGTGTAAATAGCCAGCCATGCCAGTGTAGAATTTTAAAAGACATCCACGCATCCCCAGATGACCAGAATTTCAGTTGGACTACGGTACCAAATATAACTTGTGACAAGTTTGTCCTATGAACAATCCTAAAATTTTGGGTACACCAAATGTAATTTTTATGCATGCAAGAAAGAAGATGAAACCCAACCAACTTATTCCCTAACATTTAAAGGACCAATCCTCTCACCCCAAACTACAATTCTTGTAGTGGTTTACAGATATTGGCTCAGTTCTTTGACTGACAGAACAAATTCAAACATTTGGCTCAGCTCTTTGATTGGCAGAACTAATTCAAACAATGCAGAGTACTGTACCATGGAAGCTTATGTCATGCAGCATGAACTGTACTGAAAGTGTTTCGAATATACACATTGAGCTTTTCTTTACTCATCCTGAAGCAATTAACTGAGATTGGGTCTGGATGAGAAAGAATTTCAGACAATTGTGGGAGGGGCTTAAGTACGAAGGTTAGGAGAGTTGGTACTGTTTGGGGTGAGAGAACTGCACCTTCAATAAAGTCCAAGTGTATTGACCACGGTGGGGATACACTTGAATCTTAAGCCATGCTCCCACATGATCCAGTGAGAGAGATTTTGAGCTACCCTTTCTTTCTTTCTTTTACACTGGACATAATTAACTAAAAGAAAACTGACAAACATCCCCAGATCAGGATAGGAATTGAGTTAGGGGTCAGAGAATACTCCCAGATATGTGTTGAAGAAAACCCCCCCAAAATAGCCCATATTAGTATAGCGCAGGTCATTTTGAATGAAAATATTGGCAAATCAGTCAAAAACAGCCTTTGTGAGCTTAAGGCTAATTCATACCCTGCTCAAAACAAAGCACTTAGTGACCTAAGTTTGGGTGCTCTCATTCACACAATAGAACCATTTTTATGTAATTCCTTTTAAGGGATGTTAAAGATGGTGACTCAGTTGCAATACCAGCTCTTCTTTTGAGAACTTCACAACAATTTTTTGGAAGGCCTTTTTTATCAGACTGAACTCGTAAAATAAAGGTCCTGATGTTTTACTCATTAAGGGGTATATTAATTGACAGTCTATGTGAGAGATCTGGTTTCAATTGACACTACTCAGCACACCACATTTACTGTAACTGCCTTCAAAGAATTCAAAATAAAGAAGAATTTAGTAATTAATATTTCTCTTTAGTCTAAATCACACCCTCTCAACTCATGTTCTCCCATTAAGTGGATAATTTATTGAGAGGTAATTTTATCTGCCTAAGTCTATCACTGATCACTATTACCCATCAGTATTGGTTCACCAAAAAATGTAGAAATAATATTGTAAATTTACCATAATTTATCAAATCATACCATCTGGTTGAGACAGATCATTAAACACAACTGAACACTGAGCTGTAATTAAGCTTCATCCTGGATCCTTTGTCCTCATTTTGGTGTCAACAAAGATAGGAAGGAAGTCACTTTAACAAGGCAATGACACCACCATTAATTTGGTTAAGGCCAAGACACCAGAGTGGAACAAATGACAAACTTTACTGAACTTGAGATTTGCGGGGTCTCTTACAGTTGCTCATATAATGTGCATCATCTCTGAAAGCAGGTGAAGCCTGAAAATTTGAAATTGCAGTGAGGATAGTTGTCCGATGCTGAAGACAACAAATACTCCATGAGGGCAATTAACAACCTGGAAAACAGATCAACTTTCAAATATTTGTAATTCTGGGAAGCTTTCTTCAGACTTCAAGAACTGTCTTGAACCTAGTCAGGGGTAATTTATTTGACGTGAGATCACTGAACAGAATCTGATAGTCTTAGAAACAAGAGCCCAAGGGCACTATGGTTCCTTGCATTAAAGATGATATTGCATTAAGGTAGTCCCAAGGTAAACCATAATTTGCACCTTTAACCCCAAGGACTTTTGGCCATCACCCAAAAACATAGGGGCACATTAAATTTCAAAATCATACAAGCACTTGCCGTTTGAGAGAAATGGAACACTAAACTTTTCAAATTATCACACTGCACACTGCCCACTTCCATGCGACAAATACATTCATCACCTTTCACTAAAATGTCATTTACTTGAGTTTGGGGTAGTATAGGAGGTTAGTTAATTGCCTTTTTGGTCAATCTCAACAATTCAAATCCAGACCTTAAAAAGAAGTCACAAAGGTCAAATACAGTCAAAGTAGATCAAAACTGATTTTAAATAAACACAGTCTCTTCTGCACCAAAGAAATTTAACAGTCATCTGGTCATTCCTGACCACCAAAATTTATGATGGATGACTAGAAATTATGTCATGGTTGTCCTTTAGACTGCTCAATGTGTTTGCCTGAAAAGCAAAAATAAGGAAAAGCCCACAATTCTGCTACTAAAGGCAGCCCGATAGTGATTTATTACCACCAATTTCTTCTTCACAATTTGGCTAGAAGACCAAGAAACAAACATAGCTCTGTAGAATCTAATAAATGGCTTTCAACTTGACCTTTTAACCTAAAGAGGGTGTTAGAAACACCACTGTAGTCCCTAGGGTAAAAGCAGAGGTAAAGAAGAGAAACTGCTTTCATATTTTACTATTGAAATTGGAACCTTAGCTTGCACTGTGAATAACTTTATTCAATACTGTATGTGAGGAAAAGGTTGTTTTTAATAATAATTGCATTACTGTCCTGATTGTTAACTAAACTGCTTTTAGACTGAGAGGGGTTTATAATTCTTCTTTTCTTTTATACATTGCATTTGTCTAAAGGCATTACACTTCAGCTGGACTTTTAAACCAATTGAACAAAGACCCAAAGAGTCTTCACGTGCACTTTACTTAGACCAACACAACTTTCCATTATTTCCACACTGTTACTTGGTTATTGAGTAATTGCACCACATACCTGGCATTGCAATAGGCCTACATATGACCTACATGTACACACTAGCCTGTCATTTAAATGTCAGTAACGAACATTGTAGGAGGGTAGTGTAATAGCCTTTTCGGTTCATCTGATCAAGACAAATCTTGACGTCACAAAAAAGTCACAAAGGTCAAAAGGTCAAATGAGGTCAAGTGAGGTTAAGGGGGGTCATCACGTGCAGTTCACTTAGACGAACACAAATCTCCATTACACCACAGCTCTAAAATGTTTCAGTGGCAAGATATCAATAAAACATTACTTTTTGACCTTTTGACCCTTTCCAATTATTTTGGTTAATGTACCAACATTTTCACCTCCTACCAATCTAACTTATCCTAAAATGATGCCACTGCTTGAACAACGGATACTGAGTTACAGCTGCTAACAGAAATTCAGTTTTTGGCCTCTGGTGATCACCAGTAACCTTTGACCTCCACCAAAAACGATAGGGCACATCTACTCCAAAACATCTACATACATACCAAGTTTGAAAAAAATTGATCACTCGGTTATTGAGTTATCGCACCACATACCTCGCATTCCAATCCGTCACACACACACACACACACACACACACATACACACACACACACACATACATACGCCAAGGTGACTGCATAGGTTCCTTTGTTACACAAGGAACCAATAATGGGAGGCAGAGCCTGCTTGCATTAGCTAGCTATAATTTTTATAATTTATGTCTTTAGTCTGTGGCAAGCCAAACTGCTCATATTATTCCACAGGTTTTTTTAATTTAATGAATGAATGAAAGTTCTATAGTACCATAGATAAAGGACCTACATGACATGTCTAGTCCATAAGTACACACAGGTACGCAAACTGCTACCTTCCACCATATGGGGAGGAAGATGAAAAATGTCCATATTCTCTCTCTTGACACAATTTCTGCATGATAAAGAAAGAAAAAAAAGCAATACCTATTGAGCCTAAGAGCTATTAATATTGTAAGACTTGATAATTGATATCCACTGGACTCCACAGATTAAGAAATGCCTGCAGACAGAATATGAAAAACATGCAGAGCTCCATTTTTGTCAACTTAGTCACTCACTACCCGACTGACACCCCTTACTATGTATAAAGGAGTAGTAAACAACAATATAAAGTTATTGCTGCTTCAAAAACACATTGCCACAAAGAACTGGTCCATGAGAAAAAGCAAAATAGCTACCATAACTTAGGGTTAACCTACATTTCAGAACTCTTTCAAAAAAAACAACCATAAAAGGATTAAACAAATATTCTTTAAATTGTCCTACAGACTGCACAGGTATATGGTGATATGCCCTAGTTATTTTATATTGAAATCTTGGACAAAAAAATAATTTCAAAAGTTGAATACCAATATTCCCATTTTTAAAGGTTTTTAAAAAAAAGAGTAAGCCTAATACAGTATGAACAAAATTAAACCTTTTATATTCTCCCAAAACACCGGCCAAAATCATCACTGCTTATTACCAAACTCTCCCAAAATGCAACTAAATAACTAAATATTGACTAAATACAGTGGTCAGTAGGTCTATAAGAGGTTAGGTTAGAGTTTTATGGCCCAGTTTCCAACCAATTGGTTTAAGTTGAGAAGGCCCCAGCCTTTTTCTTGAGTTGTGGCTCACTGGCTTGTTTTCCCTATACTGTATGAAGAGAAATCCTAAGGTCCACAATGTAATTTTCAATCCATGCACATTATCCCACACTACATAAAAGGCAACCATTCAAGCTGGACTAATGCATGCTTTAATACTTTTCCAATCACTTCTAATTTCCATTTCCCTCTATCACCCTCCTATGACCATATTCTGCCTGCACCACTGTAACTTTTAACACTCAATAAGGCAGGCTTCGACAAATTTTTTCTTTCGTACTTGTCCGAACGGCTAGCTGTTTTCTCAATCTACTTGCCCGCCTAAATATCTACTTGTCGAATTCAAATCTGTTGAGAACATATAATTTTTGAAGTCTAAAGTACAAATGCTGTTTTGCGCCACTCAAAAATTTAAGGCTGGGGTACTTGCCCAGCGGGCTGCAACATTGAGCTTGGTAGTTGCCCGAGTGATTTTTTACTTGTCCCGGGCTGTCGGGTGGGGGATTTGTCGAAGCCTGCAATAAGGATATCACCTCAGAAACCTATGACTTAGTGTTATTTGATGGATACTTTCGTTCAAACTTCACACGATGACAAGAGTGCACCCATAAGGCAACACTTTTAAAAGCTTCTAGTTCCAAGTTTTTCTCAGTCTCATCTGTTCAAAGCTCAAATTTCATGGTTCTTCCATCATTCTCTTTCCTCATTGCACAATTTTTTTATAGTCTGAAAATGTCAAGTGCCTTGTGATTTTTCACATGCATTTTACTGTTTTTTTTTCTTTTACTATTTTTCAAACTCACCAATGCATTTCTTTTTTTGTTTTAGAAAACTTAAAAAACTGAAGGGCATTCTTCACATTAAATGTTTTATATGTGATTTTCCATTTTTTGGTAAGTTTGCATTGGTTTTCCACATCTTTCCATTTTATCTTCTCTAATATTCCTTTCTAACTAACAGGGAAATCACTGCACTTGTTTAACAGAAAACAAACATATTTTTAAAAGCATTAATATTTGGATACAAAAGATTTATGATTCAAATGAAGGGAACTATGTTTTAATTCTGGAAAATAGCATGCAGAAGCTGATGTGCATACCACAAGGACTTTTCTAAAGAAAGATGCTTTCAGACAAAATAATGTTTGTCTGAAACATGAGTATCACACACTTGTAACTGACATTGAGCTGACCCAGGAAATAGATAAGTACAAACAGAGCATGTCCAATGAAACATGTTGTCATAAGCAGTCCTTCCACTTCCATGTCATTTTGAATGGAATCTGGTTTAAAGTGAATATTTTTGTCATTTATGTTCCTTCTAGTTTTTTTTTTTTTTTGGTCTGGGGGGGGGGGGGAAGGCAGAGCTTAAAGGGCCAAACCTCTCACCCCAAACTACAATTTTGGTACCCGGATACCGAAATTCTCAATTGGCTCAGCTCTTTGATTGACAGCTATTTCAAACAATGCAGAGCGACAAAGCTTTTATTGCACAGCATGAACGGTACTGAGAGTGTTTTGATTATATAAAGTGAGTTTTTCTATACTCTTCCTGAAGCAATAAATTGAGATTGTGTCTGGATGAGGATGAATTTCAGACCATTGTGGGAGGGGCTTCAGCAAGAAGGTTAGGAGAATTGGTACTGTTGGGGGTGAGAGAACTGGGCTTTAAATTGAGATTGTGTCTGGATGAGGATGAATTTCAGACCATTGTGGGAGGGGCTTCAGCAAGAAGGTTAGGAGAATTGGTACTGTTGGGGGTGAGAGAACTGGGCTTTTAAGGCTTTCTGTTTGGTGCAAATTAATCAAAATAAAATTCTCTTACAGAGCATCAAATGTCCAATGTATTGTGTTGTGTCATGTTCTGCCCTTGGCAACATAATGGAATAGTCCTTCATGTTTATTAATTCATGCAAATGATTCACCTATGTCTAGCTTGGAGAACTTCCTGGAACAGGAAGTCAAGGGAGGGAGGTGATTGGCCGATGTGGTCACATGTTTGTGTTTCGACATATTATTGGTCTATAGTTGTTGAGGAGACTACCTCGTGTAGATTGTAGAATCAGTCAGGCCCTAGACTTTGTAGCCATCGGACTCCGTGTGTATTAGATCCTGCACGTAAAATACTGGAGAGAGAAGAATGTAATAAATCATTGGGAAATTGGAATGGTTTGACTCTGTCTTTTCTTGAGTACGTTCACGCTACCGGAACAAGAAAGACACGACATATTGAAAAAAAAGTTGAACTCAAAAGTTTTAAACTTTTACTGTAATATGACAATGGCACCAGTGGTGTTGGTTGGACAAGACATGAGCAGATAAAACCCACTTTCACAACTTTGTGGATAGAATTTCAAATAGTACATATACAAAACATAGCAAGAATTAGCAAAGATGAATCTTTTGTTTGTAAGAGTTGTGGACCGTGTGCAGAATGGAGCAATTGCACACCTTAGCACCAGCACTGTAAATATGACACAATGGATCTATTCTAACTTATCTGACAATTTTTAAAATGTAACTTACACAATTTTGGAACATGTGCTATAGAGGCAAGGATGTGTAATTTCACCTAGAGCTCAGGATGATTCTGATAATACATGCAAGTGATGTGTAAAACTCTCTGACAAAAGTTATTGCAATATTACCAGCATGAAGAGGAAATTTAAATTTCAAGGCCATGTGTGATGGTTCTAGCAAATTATTTTGCATGTTATTGACCAGGCAAATCAATTACCACATGAACTCTAAAGAGGGCAATGTGCATTATTTGGCCTTGATGCCATTGACAGTAATTTTTTGCTTGAGTAGACCATCAATGGTTACTTCCAAAAGATTTTGCCTCCTCCATGCTGATTTAACCAGTATTAAACGAATTCAAAGGATGTTAACCCTTCAGATAAACGCAGACTTGCTGCTTCTTTAATACAACATTCATTGTCCTCTGACAGCTATGGATTAGTGAGTTAGCTAGTTACCTGAAGTTTTAAAGGGCAGGAGCAGTCATCCCAAATTGAAGTAGTGTAATAGACTGTCCAATTTCATGATTGGCTATTGAAAGTCACGTGACAATGTTTTTTCTCTTCAAATTTGAAATTTACTGGAAATAACTGCTTGGTTTACCTTAAATCTGCAATAGTTAAATCCTAAAATGTAATGAAAGATAGTTTGAAGAGAAATAAGATGAAAATTGTGCTATTTAGCTTTTTCTTCAAAATAAGTTTGGGGGGGACTGCTCTTTACCTCTAACAGCTCAGTTTTGAGCAAGTTCTGGTTTGAAGAGGCCGGGCTCCTCCAATTATGGCTTACTGGCTTGTTTTTTCCTTTTCCTTTCCTTAAGCTGACCCCCAAGCACAAAGGAAGTAGGTTCCATTTTTAAATTCTTTGGTATGAACCTGCCAGAAGTTGAATGCCTAGCCTCCTGGCTGCAACTTATAAGCAATGGCAATGGGCGACAGTAAATTTGTTTAAATAATTTAACAGCCTGTCAGCTCCAATGGATTTATTCCTGGCCCTTATATTTTGGCCTATTTTCTTTACAGTATGGCTTTTGTGGGTCTTTTGATATATTTCCAGTGTTTTACATGATCATTCTCTGCTATAATCAATTAGTTCTTGCAGCCAGTAGCTTAAGATAGTGATGTCACAGAAAGGTTTTTTTTTTGTTTTCAAAACAAGGGTCTGAGTTACAGGTCCAATTAATTTACTGAACAGGTTGTCTCATACAGGCTGTAAAACATACCACCATAAAGGTTACTACGGTCAGAACTGCAGTGGCTGGTGCTCCCAACTCATTTCATTGTTTTTTTTTTTAAATTTCAAGCTCAGTACGCCATGACACAATGTTTCCCTTACAAGAAGGAGTACAAGTGAACTACACGCTCATAAGGCCCTGTTCTTTCACCCCAAACAGTACCAATGCTCCTAACAATTCTTACTTAAACTCCTCCCACATTTTTCTGAAATTCATGCTCATCCAGATACAATCTCAGTTTACTGCTTCAAGGTGAGTAAAGAAAAATTCAATTTATATAATCAAAACACTCTCAGTACCATTCATGCTGTGTAATATAAGCTTTGGTACTCTGCACTGTTTGAATTAGCTGTCAATCAAAGATCTGAGCCAATTGAGAACTTTGATACCCTTGTACCAAAATTGTAGTTTGGGGTGAGAGGTTTGGCCCTTTAATCTCCAATTTTCTTCATCAAAATGCTCTCATTAGGGACACGTTAATTAGCACTGATAGGTACACTCTCGCTTAATTTGTCTTTCAAGAAGGTCAAAGGGTCAAAATATGCCACCACAAAATGGTACAGCACAGCCTTTCCCAACGATTCACTAGAATTGATATGATTATCTAGGCACTACATAGGGAGGTTTTTCAATTTTAACAAAATGTGAGATCTTGACAAATCTTTATTATATGAATTCAAATTTTTGCATTTCTGCAAATTGCACCAATTACTCTCAAATATTGTGGAAAAACAAATGAAATAAAATGAATACCATCATTTTGCCCACTCTCAATAAAACAAGTTTCTGGTGAAGAAACATCCACTTCACATCAAGATGCAACTTGTAATTTTAAATGAAAAATTCAACTTCGTACACAAGTATGTTGTAATCTTGAAAACCCTAAATTCCTTTCAGTCTCACAAGCATCATTGTGGTGTCAGGAGGATATGATGTCCACACTTGCCTATTGGCTCTATGGACCTAGAAATCATTCATTCCTACATACAATGATAGTTCACGCACATGTTCAACTTCTCCTAGTGGCCAAAGTTACCTAATAACTACTTAAACTGCAAAATTGTAGATTCCAAATTCCAATAACATTTACCTCACAGGTTCACCTGAAATTTTCCCAACGGAGCACAACACTAATCATTCCTGTACATCCTAGTCCCGGCAAGAGTGACAACTGTCCATTCAATTATATGTGGGGCCTAGCATTTTATAGCACAAAATGCCTTGAAACCACTGTAAACCTTTAACACAGTAAGCTCCATCTCCCTTCATGGAAATTATCATGTCCTGTAAACCACAAAGCCCTGCTAATCCTCTATCATCACTGACATAGAAGGGTTACTCAATACACAAAATCTGGTAGAGGCATTGTTGGGATACATGGGTCAAAGGTCAGATTAGAAATTCTTTAGGAAGTCATGGATTGTAAAGATGGCAAACTGATTATTACAGTGTCAAGATGCAGTTGCCCTCCACATCATAGAGGGTATTGATCTTCAAGACTAACTCATTAGTTCGGATCAATAAAGAACAATAAGCATGGTGAAACTGGATGAGGCAAGTGGACAGAAACACAATAGGACTAACAAACAATAATCTCTGCATCTAAGGATAAATTAGAAAAGATATCCCTAGTGGGTGGGCTTACAATCATATCTCTTTGAACAAACAAACTTAGCAGTTTTCTTTTTTTATCACTTTCTTGATGGTCTGAAAAGACAGGTTATCATTCTTCTTTCACATTGCAACTCCTAGTGGGAATTAAGGAAGGAGGGAGGGGGAAGCTGTAAAAGTTAAATATTGAGGGCCTGTGGGAGGTGGTTGCCTGAATGCATATGTTTAACAAAATTCATGTGACACATTTGATAAAATTTGGGCAGTTTCCCCTTCATCAGCTCAGTCCACCCCCTCCCAAGGTGCTCAATGAGCATGAAACCTAGTGGCAACTTATCATTCTGTGAAGTCAGCAACAATGACAACATTATTCCTCTTACAAAGCCAGTGCTCCAAATATATTTTTGATCAGAAGTAGCCCGACAGGATTTTGCTTGAACTTTGACATAGCCTAATTAGATTGCAAATTAAAACGTACAGTACACACAACTGCCGCATGTATGGCAGTAGCCTGACAGGCATTTCAGTCATGAATTTTAAAAGCCCTAACATGAAGCAGCCAGTTCTGCTCACCCAGTACAGACGTGAAAGTGAACACCACTCCATTTTTGTGCACTAAATATATCTGCACTTGTGTTCATTGCAAAGGTTTTAATTTAATGAAGTATTGTTCAATCAGTTGATAAAACAATGTCCCAACGAGGAGCAACTTGACATCTAGGCAGCTGAAAGCTTCCTCAGCAGACTAATTTTCAACCAGGAAATTGCCCCTAGTGACAACTCCCTGGTACAACCATGGAAGTTCTTGTACTACCTCTAAGGGAACTTCCTTTTTCAACTTATTCTGATACTCCACTGTTAATTCAGCTCCTGAAGAAACCCCCACCTCTTCATGTAGGTTTCAAGTGTGATCAAACCAGACAGGGTGGGCTGGAGTGCAAGACTTTGGGTAAACCTCAAATTAAAGGAAAGAAAATGAATTTGGCCTGTCACCTATTTGTTCTACACAACATTGAAAAGGATAACATTCTGCACAAAAAGCTCACTTCTGTGGCAATTTACAGAACAATTTTATAGGGCACTATAAAGGTCAGATAACAACTGAGAACTATGCTGAGGTGAACGAAAAAAAAAACTTATTGAAATGTCATGAACTCTGAGTCCCTGAAGTTGACATGATCTCACAGAAACTTGGAGATCTATGTGCATTCACATAATACACTTGTAAGAAACCAAGAGGTTACAGGTTTTAATGTCCGACACACTTGTACGGAAAGTCTTCATCCCATAACCTGATTTAATGAAACGACCAGAGAACTGTTTTAATAAGCCTACAAAATTCAGAGCCCAGTGAAATGATGTTAACATTAACCTAAATTTACACATGAGAAGTCATCTGTTTGCTCTACATATGAAGTTAATTGAACAGGCAAAATGACTGTGGCAATGTCTTGACTGAAAGATCATCGCCTTCAAGAAAGGTCACAGGTTCATGATCCTTGTCAACACAAATTTTTCTCATGGAAGGGACACTGCAGGGATACTCTTGAAAAGCACAAACATGTCATATGTGTTCCATATAACAAAAGTGTGTTCTCTGGGGGCATTTTCCACAATTTGAAATCCACGTAAATGTATGGTATATGAACATCATATAATGCACTCAATAGTGCAAAGTATGACAAGATAGCACGAGGGTCTTTTTACTTCTGAAATACCAAGTTTGCAAAGCTGCAATAAAGTGCAATAAACTGAGTAAACTGAAGCAGCTTTGATGGGCTTGCCTATGTCAATTCAGCAAGGCGGGCTTACACATTGAAGTCGCGGTCAGTCTTTTCCTTAATACTTGAAATACTGTAGTTCAAAGAATTGGGCCCTCATACTGAGATTTTAATGACACCAGTTTCAAAGTTCAAAGGCTGGCAAGAAACATCTTCAGTTAGCTATAGTTACCAATATTACTAAACTGAACTTTAACACAGTTGTAAGCAACAATACTATTCCACGGTCAAAATAACAGAGGCATGTGGTCCCATTGCCCCTAGAAATTTGCCTGTAGCCTCTACAATAAATGGATCCCACTGGCCGCTAAATAATATAGGGCTAAGTCTAATGTCATGTATAGTCTGTGCATCAAGTTCTTCATGCAAGGAGACTTAGCCTGTGTATTTGACATAGACCTACTCAGTATCACAAGAAAGCTGTAAGAAAATTTTGATAAAGCACTTCTATACAAACTTACCTGTTATGAAAATACACACTGTATGTATAATGTGCAGTTGTTAAGTACTGATCTAAGAAGGTGTAGATAAGTTGGTTTTGGTCAAGTTTGTAAGTCCCTTGTTTCTTTTTGGGCCTCTTGATTTTTCATTTGGCCCATAGACTTCATGACCTAGGAGTTGGGTTGGCCCCTAAACTCTGGAGGCTTACTGACATGCTTCAACCCCTGACATTATTATATGCTTTCACATGTAAATAAACAGTGCAAAATCTTTCACCAGCACTACAACAGTATTAAGATGATAGGTGGGATTTAACGAAAGAACATGAAATAAATGTTAGTGTCAGTAAGATTAAGATGATTTCAAATGCAGTTTAAGTTTCGTTTTAAATTACACAGTGTTGTATTGTGTGTATAGTAAATTCCTGTCTGCTGTCTATTTAAGTTATTCTGTTTCGTGTCCACTTATTTCCAGATGTATCTTTACGTTCTACGTTCCAAACATGCTTAGTTTCGATTGAGTGTATTTGTGTTAATAGAGGCCAGTCTAGTCCTGGCCACCAGAGAATATAGACATCGATCTCCACGTCTTGATTTAATTGTTTTGGGTGTGTCTGTCTGCCTGTTTACCGGGATACAAAACACAGCAGGTGGGGAATACCCTGGACATATTCTGCAACCCCCAACAATGGGGTAAAGATACTGTACATGTCAGAAGATGTATGTGCATTCAACATAAGTGAAAAAATTGGAAAGCATGGAGTCTCCTTCCAGTCAAATTGCTAGTTAGATGGAGTTAAATGGCTCAGTTCCAACCAATTGGTTTATTGTATGCCAGTTGTGACTCACTAGCTTGTTTTCCATTGCTTATACTGAGCACTAAGCACAAAGGCAGTAGGTTGCATAAATTTTGAAGTCTCCTTCAAGTGAAATTTGGGCATGAACAGTACAGTACTTGCAAACTTTGGTTTCTGGAAGAAACCTCTGTATTGAAACTATCTGAACTGTAAACAAACATGTATGTTGCCTATACTTCAATCGACCTGTGTTTAATAATCGATTTAGTTAAGCTACAAAACAGAATTATAGAGAGTTTGAAAAAAGATTCGTGCTCTAAGATGTAGTAGCAGGCACATTCTAGTAGACTGAACATCTCTAGCAGTCTCAGATGAAGAATATTAACACGTACCTTTACAGGGAAAATCTTCCCTTCTGAGACAGCTGCAGTTCTTCGCATCCCTTCTAGTCTTAAAAGAAGGGTTTAAGGTCACAACAGGATTTGGTATGTTAGAGGGGTACTTATTGTTAGCATTTCGGTGAAATTTGCATTGAAATCGGATGTGTGATTCCCAAGATATAAGCTCGTAAAGTTTGCACATTTTCAACAAAAAATGAACTTGAAGCAAGCACATATGACATCAAATCCCCACATTAATGGGCAGCCTTTTGTTTTTCTTTAAATTTTATACTGGTTTTTCTCCTCAGCAATCCCATATTATTAAAATGTGATTGCATACGTGGCATGAGAATTTTACAAACTTTGCATCCCCCACAGGGAGGTTATACTCCTATTAACTTCAAGGTCAACACAACAGTCTGATAAAACAACTTAGGGAAACAAAACATTCCTTGTCAATGTGAGGAAGTGATATAAGCTCTGCTGCCCTCAAACTCACTTTTGAACACAAATGTACTGACTTCATTCACTGATATCTCAAAAAATACATGTCCGATTTGAATGGGACTCACACCACTTTGGGCAGATTTTGTTTCTCTTTCACATACGAAAATTAAATTTTTGCTTAAACCTCCCCTTTACTGCTCTTCCTCATGCACAGACACAAATGTACTATATAATTTGATGTTACATCTCGGTGTGTAGGGTATACAACATACAAGGCCCTAACATGTAATCAGTATGCCTCTCTGTGCATGATGTGTAACATGAGCAACTCTTGTTTTTGAATTTTGATATCAATCAAACAGAAGTTACCACATACAGTAGGGTGGTGAGTGTTGGTCATAAAAGGTATGATGACATGGAAACCACAAAGTTGGGTTTATTTTGGTAAAAGGCATTGGAAACTTGATAGATGGCTATAATTCCCACCAATATCCAAAATTGACTGTGGTACATGGTAAACTTTTGATTTGTACTTAAGCATGCATAAACATGAGTTATGTAAATCTTCTACTGTTAAAAGAGAGACAAGCCACATATGGCTAATGTTTTCTTTCTAGAATCTTCATTTCAAGGACAGTTGTAACATTAGTATGTCCCAAGGCTTTCCTTTTGGAAAACTTATAAATTGTGTCCTTCAAAATTATCAGCATCACTTACCAAACCCTAAAAAGTCTGAGTAATTAAGAGATAACTAACATGGGGTATATGCAAGATATGCCCACAATGTAAAAAATTTTCACATTATTTTTGAACCGGCAACAAGTTGCTAACAAAACAAACTATATCTTGAGAATGGTTAAAGATATTGACATAAATCCAGCAGATTTATTCTTGGAAAATCTTCTTCTTTAACTGCAAAGTACATTCAGGCCATTTTGCTGACCTCTTGCCATACCAGTAAGTTCTCAATTCAATGTCCAAAGAAGTTGTGAGAGAATGTAAAAGCAGGCCACATTCCTACTGACTGCATGAAATACTTGACCTGTAGGCATGTAACTTTAGACACATTGCAAATGGGTTCTAAAAGGAAAAGAAAGCCTAACTGAAGATGACAAGAACAGATGTCTGCTTACGGCACTTTTTACAAATTTTTATCAGGAATTCAGAATGCCTAGTTTTCAAAGTCTCATAACAAAAAAGGACATAAATAAGAAAATACACCCGTAGCCAACATTCTTGCTTGAAATCCATAAAATGCTGACCACTTTACTGAATTGTATTATTTTAATATCTCTTCAATATTTATCATGATTCACGGATAAACATTTACTAGTCAGTTGTTAAACAGCCTAAACAAGGGAGGGTAGTAGGACTGCTCTTCAGAGACTTAATTTTTCAACCTGAGATGTGCTATGCTAAATCCTCAGAGCTCCTAGGGGCTTCTCTGTCTGGACCCTCACCAGGGCTTTACCCCTGGACCACACCCACATTGGCATGCACTTCACGTTTTGTTTCACTCCACGCACAGAAATTTTTACCCTCCAACATTTTCCTTTTCCCCTAGTCTGCCCCCCTCCCCTTGTTACTATCACTGTATCTTCCTCTATCTCTTTTTAAATTTATTCTTTTGAAGAAATTTAATTTAGTTCTAAGATAGGTAATTCCTAGCAGAGTAAAGAATGTTTTTTCAAATAACTTGAAAGTATACCTGCAAGCTCTCTATCAAGTACCTCAGTCAAAACACCTACAACAACCATGTCAACTGTTGACAAACAAACTCCATTTTCGATCTTTCCTATGTTATAAGCAACTTGGTAAAATAAAAGTGTATTGTTTCCCTGGAGAATTAACCTCTCTTTCTCATATTACTCCCTTTGTCCTCCTCACATCCTATTTTGGTTTTATATCTTTTATCATGGTTATGATATCTTGGCAGGTTCTCCACCTGACAATTGACAAACATATATGACATTTAGCACACTATAATCTTGTCAGCTTTCTCATCCTTCAAAACAAGGAAGTCACCTGATAAACCCTTCATACTGATACTGTATGTTATACTTCACATTCACGCAAGATTAAAGCAACTTGACTGGGTCTGACAGTTACAGAAAGCCATGGCTGTCACACCTTTATACCTTGGTACCTCAGAAACGTCTGTGATATAAAATAGACCCCCAAGTTATTCAATTTGGCTGTGTAATTTTTCAAGCTTATTTCAATCTCTGCTATAGGTGTACATTCAGCAATAAGTTTTTCAGGGTGCTTCTAAGTGAACCTTCAGAAAATGGTTTGAGGATCTCTGATTATGACTTCTTAAAAGCATACACTAATGGTTGAAAAAAAAGATACTTTTTCGAGATGCCTTACGAGGTAATGGTCAGCATGGGTGAAAAAAAATCTGTGATTTTTGAAAAGATCCCTTCTGGAAATTTTGGAATTAGGCGAAAAACTTTTCTGCCTTGTTTAAGAAAACATTGATCAAAGTGTGGGAAATTTAACTGGCTTTTGGGGAAAAAACATCTTTCTGCCATCACTGATCAATATTTCCTGGTAAGAAGTGCCCAGAAAATAGCAAAAACAACATCATATTGGATTTACAGCAACATACCTGCCCAAATACAGTAGAATGGGCCAATATGTATGGTCTTCAAAACAGCACACATGTCCTATTTAGGCTACACTGTTGTGCATCTTTGAGGCTAAGGTACCTATGCAATTTTTTTTTTCTCTTTACAGATAGGCCTATGCATCCTTCCAGTTCTTATCAGCAACTATGAAGAACTCTTGTTTGTAGAGGGAGGGGGGCTAGTGATTATTTTTACAAAAGTCTTGTCCTTTCTCCCATCAAATTCTCCATTTAAACAGTTTTATTCAATTCAAACAGTTTAATCTTCAGTGTTAATTATGGCTCAGTTTCCAACTTCAAGTCAAGCCAGCCACAGCCTTTTCCCAGTTGTGGCTCACTGGCTTGTTTTCCCTACTTCTTTGCTTGTGCAAAGCAACAAGCACAATAGTAGCAGGTACCACTTTCAAAGTCTTTGGTAGGACCCAGCCAGGACTCAAATTCAAGTAACCATCGTAGCTCATACTAAAATTTTCAAATCAGCTTTACAATTATCATTTTTATTTTATTACTAAAAAAATTCCCCTAAAATATTCAACTCAAACAGTTGAATTTTTTGGCCTCTGGGCACCTGTAATTTTTTTCCAAACTTTTCAGTCATCTTGTTTGGGGAATACTGTGAAACAAGCACCACTGGCTTGCTTGCTCTGCCTAATACAGTCACTTTCCTTTCCTTATCCCAAGTGCAAATTAAGTATTATTAAACTTGTAACGCCTTCATATACATGTAAAGTTAACACCAAGGAAATGTATGGTACACTGGAAATTTCTGAAAAAAGTTTTTATTTTTTTAAATTAAAATTTAATTTTCGTGACCTTGTACAGTACTACATTCGTAAGGGTTTTCCTCATCATGCATGAAAAATCACATCATTCCAAACATTCCTTTTTTTTTTTTCTCTGTTAGGGTTTGTACACTTTGCATACAGTGTAATGTATGACAAATGGTAATTACCTCAACAAAGTAGAAATTGACTTTTTAGTTTGCAAAAAAGAAAATATGACAAAATTTAAGGAATCCTGTTTTTTTGTCAGAAAAGTAGACTTCAAAATGTTAAAGTGCTTCAAGACACTTATGTCCAGTTTGTCCAAGGACCCTAATGACCAATTCTTCTCCAAATCTTACAGGGGCACCCAAGTACTTTTTGATCACTGAAAACTTCTAGGAAGGGTCAAAACTTTGGAAGTAAACCAGCAACTTTTCGTGCTGTAGAATATAGTATGTGACTATAGTTTCGTTTTCAATAGCAAGACCTACAAGCTGATAAAAGATTCCCTTCAGAAAGAAATTTGAAAACCTACAGAATGTGTCCCCTAATGCTTCTCAGCTCCAAAGTAATGTGTATAATCAAAACACTTCAGAGTTCATGCTGTGAAATGTAAGCTTTGGTACTCTGCATGTTTGAATCAACTGTCAACCAAAGAGCTGAGCCAAATGAGAAATGGTTGACCCCAATAGAATTGTAGTTTGGGGCAAGAGGATTGGTCTTTAAATTACTGTAATAACTACACCTAGCCTGAGTTTTTCTCAGATGATACTTATTCAAATTTGTACCATTCATTATATAATCATAGAAGGAATTTTTAGAAATACAACCAAAGCGGAAGACCTTCACTTAATATCAGCATTAAAAGATAAGTAGGTTAGGCCTAGGCCTGTGTAGAAAACTTGGTCTTGGGATAACCTTGCCTACACTGAAAGTGACAGTATACTGGGCTAACCATGAGTCTTATGACTTAACAAACTTCCTAACCATAAAAATATGACAACATCTATAAATATCAAAGAAACTTGACAGTAACATTTTGTAATATGTCTTCCTCCTTGTGCTCTATTTTAGTGTTGTTTGGACTGAGTAATTTGTAGAAAATGCATTTGGAATGTAGGAGGCAGTACAAGTAGCAGTAACCTTGAGTCAATCACTTCATGAAACAAATGAATAAAATCCCATAAAGTAACACATTTTAGGTGATTTTTTTAAATGATCATACAGAATGATCCCTTTCCTATTAGGATTCTTATTTAGAACTTCCTAAAAGACATTCTCATCATCATTTTTAGCAATTTTTTCAAATTTCTGGTTCCTACTTTTGCAGAAACTTGGAAATCTGGCCATGACAAACATTTTTGCTCCATACATCAAAAACATGATGTCAAATAATTGCTTTTGATGATTTTTAAAGAAGTTGCATCATAGGTTATTCTATCATTGCAATCCAACACGCTGCACTGGAGTTTAGACGCAAGTGATCAACTCATGATAGTGATCGATTCATGATAACTTACTACTACTAGGCCTAGCCTAGGCATGTTACTTATTAGTTATTGTTAGGGCCTAGGCTAGGCTAGGCATATTATTAGTATTCAGTAACAAATACAAATCAAAAAGGCAAGTTTGTAGCAAACTTGGTCTTGGCATCGTCTACACTGACACCCTTGACTTAATTATGTCTCATTGAGAAATGGTCGCATTTTATCAATGCGTCGCCATTTCCGAAAAGAAGAATCAAAATTTGGTCTAGGTCTATATTGTTAGGCCAGAAATATGCAGGGCCTAGGCTAGGCCTATGGCATAACGTTGGGCCAACAATTTTATTATCGCCTAACGAGTAACGTTAAGTCAAGCGGGAGATATTAAATCATGTACTTTTATTCCTCCAACAAAATCAACTGATAGAAAAATTGTTTGACAAGGTCCGTTTGTTCTAATTCTTAAAAAATACTTTACCGATCTATTGAAGAAACAATGAAATCACGTATCATCCATCCTCTGTCATATGTTTTTGAATCTCTGGAGCAGTTATGTATTCCGAAAAGTAGTGGCAGTGCATGCACAACACACACAACGTAATCACAGTACGGTATGTATGTAACGTTACAATGTGCACCTGTAGACTTGTGTGTGTAAGGTATCTACATCCAAGCCTTAGAGCAGGCAATACACAGTGTATTGATACTAATAGTGTGGAGGTCTGTACATTTAATTTGAACACGTAACGATTACGCACTGTACACCCTGCGCTAACAGAATCTGCGGTCAATAGTAAATGGAATATTTTAACGGAAAATTCAGCATAATGTTCGCCCCGCAGTTTTGTGTTTACATCCAGATAGATGGCGCATGTGCTCAATCTTTTCACGGTTATTGTCTATCAAGTTCGACAAAGAGGCTACTTTTCTTCAATCCCTTACAAAATTAACTATCATATTTATAAGCTCTGTTAAAAATCGTATCTTTTTGTATTATATTGCAAGTCGTCCAAGGAAAAGTTATAGGCCCAATTCTCTCACCCCAAATAATACCAATTCAATTCTCCTAACCTTCTTACTTTAGCCCCTCCCACAATTGTTTGAAATTCATCCTTATCCAGACACAATCTCAGTTTGCTGCTTCTAAGTGAGTATAGAAAAACAAAATTTATATAATCAAAACACTCTCAGTACCGTTCATGCTGTGCAATATAAGCTTCGGCACTCTGCATTGTTTGAATCAGCTGTCAATCAAAGAGCTGAGCAAATTAAGAATTTCGGTACCCGGGTACCAAAATTGCAGTTTGGTGTGAGAGGTTTGGCCCTTAAATATAAAAAAGCTCATTGGGTATAATCAAACACTCTCATTACAGTGCATGCTGTGTAATATAGGCCTCGGTACTCTGCATTGTTTGAATTTACTGCTAACCAAAGAGCTGAGCCAATAGAGAATTTTGGTAAAAAATTTTTAAAAATGTAGTTTATTTATTTATTCATTTATTCTTGGCGCGGCCTGCTTACTTTGATTCAGGTAACTGAATAATATACGTTACTGTATTTTCGACAATGCGCTCCATCCTATTTGGTAAAACTACTAAAACTCAGCGTGATTTCTTTGTAAGTTGCACTCTAAAAAGAAGAGAGACAACTTAGTCACTTTCATAATAGAGTGGAAAGTTTGAATTTACCCCATTTGAGTGTCAATTAACTCCAAGGAGAGAGGCAATCTCTCCAAAATGAGTGAAAATGTACTCTTTAAAGAGTGCCTCCAGGGATCACACTTGCTTAGAGGGTGGTCCATGCGGATGGTATATATCAAGAGTGTAGTCAGTGAACCTTGCTCTTTTGGAGTGAATGTCCGCTAGCACTGTAAAGTAGAGGCAATTTGTTCTCGAAAAATTTGGTTCGAAAGGAACAGACCATCGACAGATCGAATAGAAAATGCACGCAGATAAGGCGAGACAGTGGAGATAAATTGGATCGAGACCTGTGCAAGGCATCTGAAAAGTGATTAAAGAAATTCCACGCACACTTTGCGAAGGATTTGAGCTTAAGATATTTGACCACTCAGATGGTCACAAATCGTCCATAATACGAGTAGCCTATCTCATACAAGCTAAGTGTTCGAGGTTTGGTGGAGATCAAGTTAGACTGAGTTTTAAGGCCCAGTTTCCAACCAATTCGTTCAAATCGAGCCGACCACTGCAACTTTTTTCCTGTTCTGGCTCCCTGGCTTGTTTTCTTACTCCATTGCTTATGCTGCGGACCAAGCACAACGGCAGTATAGGTTCCGTTTTTAAAGTCTTCGGGACTCAAACTTCTAACCTTCCAACTGCAAGTCTGATGCTCTAGTTTTTTTAAGTAGGCCTATGCAATGAGCACGGTGTTAGGGAAATATATTTTTAGGGGTGGGGACACGGGCGTGGTACAAAGACTTATTTTTGAAGGGGGGCGCATTGGAGGAATTGGTTTCCCAGAAGGCTATCTAAGAGGAGGGCCACTATCTGCATAGGTGCTGAGCGCACACAGGAAATTTTGAGCATCGCGACGCCCACACAGCTGAAAATGACATTTCCAAGCTTAAAATTAGAATTGAAGCGTTAGTTGTTGCAATAAAATTTTTGCTTCAATAAAAAAAATGGACAAATAATAAGGAAATTAGGTCTTCCAGATAAACTGCACCGCTCACAATTTGATGAAATGGTACCGTAGGTAAAGTAAGCTCATTAATGGGAAATGCTTGTATATGAGGTCTTGTCATAAATTTTCTCAAAGAACTGACCTTTCAAGGGTGAGATTCACTGGAACTCAAGAGACAACTGCACCCGAAAGATCATTTGTTAGAGCGGATTTTTCTTTTGTTAAAAATTCTACTAGATTCTGGAGCTATAACCATTCTAAAAGCCCTACTACCAGCCGGCATGCATTGCTCACCGACTAAAATTGAATATGAATACATGGAGGGGAATGACACACAATTGAAATGTAAATGCGGGAATAATTCGTTCCTGGGAACATGGTTTTATGACACCCTTGCGACAATTTTGGAAGCTGGGTCCCCGGGCCCTCGGCTGCGATGGGCAGGACGCAAAAGCAGTTGCCAAACCCGTGATCATATTTCGAAACAACAGCCAGATCCTAGGCTGATTTCTTCTTATTTCGCTTCCACGTACCTTGAAGACGTATACGGTATTTCAAGACTTAAATACAGTAGGCCTATATTCAAGGTAAAGTATCATACTCCTAAACTTAATTGATATAGTGAGGAAACTTTTGTCTCATGGCACTAAGGAGCCAATCATAAAACACAGCCGACTACATTTATCCGAATTGGGGCCACTTTATATTATGTAAAATAGCCCATACTACTCCCGACTGTCTTCGGTAACTAAAGCCCACACAGAAACCGTCCTTGCCTACATCCCATCCATTGTCACATGACTGTAAAGAGCCAGTCATTGAGCACAGCGGGCTAAACTAATTCAAACTGGGTGATTTCCCCTTTATTATGTAAAATATCCCATACTACTTCCGACTGTCGCCGGAATCCAAACGGGTCACACAGAGACCGTCCTTGCCCACACCCCATCTATAGTCTGGAAAGCTTCGGCGCCGAAGAGACACACTATGAATTCTAAACTATTGTAAGACAAACCCATTTTTCTGTCGGCAAGGTCGGTGAATGGTCGTTACAGGAGCGTGAAACATTTTTCTTAATTTTGATCCAAATTAAAGACTTTGAATCACGTTTGTTTCAAAATATGACGCACCTATGCTGTACATATTAGGTTGTTTTTACGCAAGATCCAGGGAACATTGACACACCCCTGCGTCACAACTTGGACGAACATGATGAACTATTTGGCTGGCCCATACCGGGGAGGGGGATCGTTGCATCTGACAAGGACTTTGAATCACTTCGAATCTCGTTTGTTGCAAAATTTGACGCACTTATGCAGTACATAAGGTTGTTTTGACGCAAGATTCATGGAACATTGACGCACCCCTGCGTCACAACTTGGACGAACATAATGCATATTTGACTGGTCCATACCCGGGGGTCGTTGCGTCTAACAATAATTGATGAATGCATTATACACATTATTCTAATGTTTGCCGCCGCTCTTTTGTTTAAAACCGATCCAAGTATGTTGACTTAACATTAAATTTTGAATAACGAGGACGAAAAGTGACCCCTACCGTACTAAGTAAACTGCCCATGTCCATGCCCATGCTTAATTTGATGACACCATCGTGACTGTGTATAAAAAAAATTGAATAATATGCAAACGATTTCATTTTAGTCTCTTGTATTATACCTTGGTTCAATATACGGAGTTAATGAGCTACTCAGCTAGAACTTCATCGCTTTAAGATAGCTCTTCGTCCTGAAATATGATCCAGTGAATTCCCAGACACCTTAATTAGGCGTCAAACACGAATGCGTGGAATCAAAATAACACTTTAAGCTGAATCGATATTCTATAAAGTTGGTGTAGATCGTCTCTGGGTGAATAATTATTGCCAACTTTTTTATGTGTCCCCATTATTTTTCGCTTTAGAAAAGATCTTGGTGACCCTGGCCTTCGAACTGATATGAATTTGTTAGGAATTAGCTTCGTTGAAAATTTGCTTGAAAGCAAATGAGGAACATGCAGCCATTATTGTCAAATAAACCTGGCCGGCTATAGTTGACATTGGATTGGAGCGTGAGTCGCTCTTAACTTAAAACATTTGGAATTACTGTGGAGCAGTTCCGTACTATTTCAAAATTACGATGCCCTTTACAGGGATGGCGCCAGGATTTGCCCGACAGGGGGGCGAAGCTCCCCGACAGGGGGCCAGAATTTCAAGGCCCCGACAAAGGCGATATTATGTCCCGGTTGAGCGTGGCTTTGCAGAATTTGAGGCGCGCGGAGCGCGCCGAAATTTTGGCCTTTCTTTTTGAAAAATACTTAAAAGTCTGGAGTTTATTTGGAGTAAAAATTAAAACTTATGAAAGAAATTGGCTTTAATTGGTATAATAAAAATTTTTGGCTGTTTATTGAAAAATCTGTCCTTCATAAGGGAAAATCAAAAACGTTTTATGGGCGACAGCTGAAATTCTTTTGGGGATACGCATTGAATCATACAAGACCTACTTACTAACTGACTAAGGGTTTGAGACGAGACTAAAAGTTTTCCCGGAAAGTTTTTCCCTTTTTTGAACGAATCCTTCAAATTAAGAGCTTATCATGATGGAGAAATTTTGCACTTTAATGAAAGAAAGTTTTGTTTTTTGGTAAGGTTATAATGAAAAATTTGGTTTCTTTTATTAAGTGATATGCCTTTCAGGAGAAAAAATAGGTAGTGTGCCGGGTGATTAACAACGTTGGCTTTGGCTATTTATTCTACGCAGTATCCATGGAAATTGGAAAATTTTGCCATTTTTTACAATCTTAAGTTAATATTGGAAAAAAATTGTAATTTTATGACAGTTTTGGGGTTTTATGGAGGAATCTGACGTTCTCATGAGGAAAATCAAGTAGGGGGTGACCTGTAGTTTTGTTAAGGTTAGTGGATATCATCATGCAGATATAGGCCCTCGGACCATATTGGAGCATTCTCCCAAATTTGGCTTCTCATATATTTGAAGTTTTATATTTTATTTATTGTCATAGACGTACGGGATTTTGGTAGGGGGAAGAATTATTCTTTTGTCCGAAAAATTTAATCCTGCCCGAAAGATTATCTAAGTCGAGAGCACAGAATTTTTTGAAAAATAGAGAACTCCCTGTCAGCAGGAAATGACATTTCCTGGGCTCGTAATTAGAATTAAAGAAGTCCTTACTTTCAGATTTCTTTCGCAATGAAATTATTTTCACTTCATAATACTGCCCAAAACGAAGAATAATTTACAAACACGCATTGTTCTGTTCAGTTATCTGTTCGACTAAAACACTATCTCTGCGGAGCGCCACCATCAGTGAGCGCGGAGCGTACAGAAAATTGTTAAGAAATCTAACCGCTAAGATAGCCGGAATGGCATTTCCCAGACTTGTAACTAGAAATGAAGCAGTCTTTATTTTGAGCTTTCCTTTAAAATGAAAGTTTCACTTCAATAGAAAAAACCCCAACTTGCTAATGATCAGAAAAGTACCAGGTAAAAGGTACTGCTACAATTAGATGCAATGGTCTTTTCTCTTTACGGGGGGGGGGGGGGGGAGCTATGCAGCGTAATTGAAAACATACTAAAACGTTTTTAAATGTATTAAGAATCTTCGTTGAATTCGGTTGCAAGGTCCACTGAATAGAAGAAATTGTTAAAGTGACTGCCCAAACTCAAGACTATAAAAATGGTTTTGCTCCCAACGTATTTGAAAATATGGCACGTTTCAAGGTGCCTTCAAATAAATTTTCAGTCACACTTATGGGAAGATTTTCTCACACCTCTTTTTTATCATTGTGTGTAGCTGAAAACGACATGGCCGATATTTGTTACCTTTGCATGCCCCCCCCCCCCGGCTGGCGCCACCCCTGGCCCTTCACCCTAAGCTATTCCCCACCCTCCTTCTGTTACAAGTTGTATGGTCATAGGCCAGGAGAGTAGTTTGCTTTTTCATATTCCAAAATCATCGTTGGAGATTTTAAAGTACCAAATGAAAGACTTGATTCACTTAAGTCGGAGACATTTTTGGTGGACGTTCATGCCTTCTAATGCATTTTAATAGGACTTGAAAACACTCCGCCTCATCTATTTGTAGTTAAGTACGTTCTGCGTAATAGCTCAATGATATCAAATGAGCTTACATTTTTTGTATTTGTATTATTGGGTGTTCTGTGTCTTCAATTGGCGGGTCGTGAAGACAAGTTCAAAGTTTTCCCAAAATCAGAAAATAGGTCGGCAAGAGAGAGGTTCAAAACTTTTGTCTGTACCAGTTATTTCAGTCATAGTCTACCATTATTCTTGTTTCCGATCAGTTTCTGCCAGATCTATAATTCGGGCAGGACTTCGGGAAAAATTCGGTCAGGAAATTAGATAAAGGTTCGTCAGTTTTAAAAATTGGCATGGTTTTCAGAAAATTCAGTACTGAGGGTGTTCAAAATCGTAAAAGTATGCCAGAAAAGGGAAAGAAACGTCATAGTCACTGTCGCGGCAAAATTTTGATGAAAAGTCAACAGGATTCCAAAAATTCGCTTCACATTTGGGCAGCGCAAAAAGCTATCAATTGTGAGTTTTTATATTTTACATGCAGTCTTGGACAAATCACAACACAATGCCTGGAATGGTCGAATATCCAAATTCTCTCGAGCATTTGTCCAAAAACAGAATTCAGAGTAACAATTTGCGAAAAATAAATAAATCGCGGCACATTTAGAAGAAGTAATCATTCTTCAGACTGTTTTTAAGTCTTGTGCAACACTATGGCGGATTTTTTTAACATTTTCAAATCTTTGCCCGAAAAACATGCAGTAAAGGATATGCCCGCAACAACTTTTTCATGGAAAATAAAAATGATAACAAAGATTTACGACACACTTGGTTAGGGTGTTGTAAAAAGGGTTTTCTTATTCCCATTTTACACCGTACGGTATAGTCTTGCAAAGAAAAAACTATACCCAAAATGGTAAAATATTCAGGCGAAGGTTGTAAAATGTTGGGACATTTTCAATTGCCAAATTAGTTCAACGGATAGACGGGAGTTCAGGTGCAGTGTTTAATTATCTGCCATCTATCCTGCCCATAGAACCAAATTCGGGAAATGGTTATGAAAATCGTTCGTTCGTTTGTTTGTATGTGTAGTGTTAACTGGGTTCCACGTTATATATTCGGTCTGTAGCTTAATTTGCAAAAAACGCAGGATTTGGGGTGATTTTAGGAGGCCAGGTGAAAAGCTAGGGTGTGACATTGGATTTCGGTTCTGGCTGTGCGAGGGTTGCTGTGAGCGCCCACGGTCGTCATTGCAGACAGACGGCAGTTGGTCACGATATCCGTTGGGCTTTACACTCTTAAAATGTTGGGCCAAATTTTTGATCAACTTTTGACTTACACTGGGTAAATATGTGTCCAACTAACTGTTAGTCAAACATTGACCAATACCGGTTGGGTGATTTGCTTTAATCAACAGTTGGGCATTTATTTCACCCAACATGTAGCAATCTGAAAAGTACCCAAACTGATTAGTTGGGCAAAATATTACCAATTATGGTTAATTTATCGATTTGACCTTACTCAGGAATTGGACATGGTACCACCTCTGAAATGTTTCAAAGAAGTGACCTTCTTCAAAAGCTACCGACATGCTGACCACTTTTTCCATTTTCAAAAGTAGTAGGATTGTACTAGGAAGTTCGTGCATAGACGAAAAGATTGGCTTGGCTATTATATATTTTCAGTGACACAAGTCTTGTTTGTTATTATTAACGGTTAAAAATGCCATTTTCTTGATCGTGTTCCTTTTTTCTTCTTTATGTTGTATTGTACAATGGAAAAATGCGGTCTTCAGCAAGAATTTACCATTGTCAGTTTCAATTTATCTCAGTTACACCAGCATTAAGTGATAAACGTAAATTTTCTTTGAGAAATTCGGAATTTTCCATTCAGATAAAAGGTGTTCCAACAGAATTTCACAGCATTTTAAACATACGTTTCTCTAATTGTCCTAGAAAAACAATTGTAGATGAACGTTTTGCAAAATATTGTAAAAAAAAAAATAGCTGCAATTAAAAGAATCAATTAGCGGTACGTTTAACCAACGTTGGGGAAGGAAATTCACATACAAATTTAACCAACTGTTGGTCAATAAGTTCTAAGTTCTTTTACCCAATATTGGGAAAACTTTAACCAACCTATGTATTTATGTATTACCCAGAAAATTCTACCCAACTTGTAAAGAGTGTGGCCCGCAGCAGTTACTCCAGCGTCTTTGTGAGCTAGTTGTAGTTTTTAAGGGGCAGTTGTGGCTCCCTGCCGCTACCAGTTTTGAAATGTCGTGACCACCATTATTAAAAGCCTGCCATACTCTAGTAAAAAAGTGGAAACCTACTATTAAGTTCCACGGTTTTTAATTTGGTGCAAGAAGTGTATAATAGGTCAAAGATAATGAAGTTCTATGGTGTGATTATTCGTCTGGTCATGTTTGCTTCACACAACCCGCTACAGCGGGATCACTGACGGTCATTTATAAAAAGGACCATATAATTATGAGATGAACAAGAGTTGCTATGGTTTTAACATGATATAAAGCCTAAGAAGAATGCTGTTAAACAATGTAGCAAGTCTCTTATATATGTGGAACAGATATGGTAGGCCTATTTTGCAACACTGAGTTCCGTACATATTTAGAATTTGAGTTCCATGGTCTCTATCCCCGATTGAAGAGTATGCCCATGGCATTTCAAATGTGTTGTAAGGCTGTGCTTCTTTAAGTGCTTGAAAATGGACACTCATGCTGCTAGAATACCCATTACTGAAATGCAGCCCCTCCTGGAAACTCAAAATCCCGTTGAGTGGCTTTCTCAGAGGGTTTTTACTTAGTTTATTTGGCATGTTTATTCTGAAAGGTTGTGCAGTGGTGCATATCTAATCCCTCACACAATAGACTCAATTGATAGTTAGCAGGAAGTGGCCCTGGCAATTTGTTGATGAATAAGCTGCTGTCAATTGGGACCTTGTTTGCTCAATACATTAAGGAGAGATAACAACTGTGGGGTTAGGTGGAACGAGCTGCATTGGTGCTCCATTTGGCTAATGGGTCCTGTTGCATCATGTTGTCAAACAGAAAGACACAAAACTGACCAGACAAAAGCACAACTACAAACTATTTAAAACTATTTACACTTTATTTTACACTACAGGTTATAAGAGGGCAAAGGACTGAATCTGAAATCAGCATATCTAAAACAAAACTTGAACTTAAACCACACATGAAGTAGTATTAAAACTTTGCTTTTTACATGGTTGATACTACATAACACATTCGTGTCAGTAGGTCATTAGTCACTGACCAATAGTCACTGTCTTTTAAAACCAATTTTACTTTGGTGCCAACAATGTCGAGGAGTGGCGAAACCTGGGGTTTGCTGTGTCACGAGTTCACAAGATCAAATGTCCACTACTGCCCTTTTGATCAGATGAGCCTTTAATCGAGCAAACCATTAATTTTTACTAGATCAAATGATAATTAGGTGCCACTGAAACACTTTAAGGTGTCTCAGTTTCTGACTTTAGACATGACCGAAGATTAGACTTATCACAAAAGGAAATTTCACATTTCCATATAAGCAAGAGGTCTCCAAACTTTTCATGACCAATTATTACACAGATTTGTAAACATTCTACCAATCTTGTTAAAAGCAAAATGACCCCACATTACTGAGAAATAAAAGTAGCCACAGGAACAATATGATCTGCACTTTGCCTGGCCAGAATCTGGCACACCCACTTTAAAACAAAAGATGGCCTCTGGTTTCAATCTCTAACCTTGATTGATTCAAATCCAGTCTACACTAGCTTAATATTGGGCATCACTATGTAAGGGTTGTGCAAAACTCTGTTTTTTTTTTTTTTCACTTTTCATGTCACACATTTCATGAACATAACAATGATTATTCCATTATCGTTTACAGTACAAAGTTCTATCATTGTTCCAACCTTTCCCTCATTAGAACCATATGAGGTATACCCTGGGTCTGGCTCATTGTCTTACCAGAACCACCCAGTTGCAGGTGTCACCTTATCCCCCAGCCATTAAGTTTCAGTAGATCTCTCAAATTTCACAATCACTGAGATGCAACAGATCCACTGCTCCTCTCCCCAAACTGGTCAATGATCTGCAGCAAATCTTGCCTCCAATCACAATGAGTTGCCACTGCTTTCTGACAGGACCAAAACAGCCCAGGCAGATGGTAACAAGAATTTTCAGTTCTCTTACCTATATCATTATCCTCATTTCAAGGTTAGAGGCTTAGACTATTCTTAGAACTGTAGTTATGTAACAAAATTAACACTCCTCTCCCTTTGTTCTTTTTTTCACAGAATTGCCTGCACCAAGCAAAATTCATCTTCAAACAATTCCTCACACTTAAAAAATTGTAAAGCTGAATGACCTCTCTATGACTTTTTCACAAGCACTTCATGAAAAATTCATTTTGTCAGTTATTTTGTCTTTCTTTTTTTTTTCTAAACAAAGTTCCAAGACTTTCATAACCAGGTTATAATTGCTCCTTACTAAGTTCAATCCATCATGAAATAGTCCTCTGTAAAGCTTCAAATTGAGTAATAGTTCTTTTATCAAACAGACCCCTTGGGCATGAAAGTCAATTTCATAATTTTATAAGCTGCAGAAACATTGAATAAACCAGGAAGCTGGTTGTCAGACAATAAGCACTCCAAAATGATTTTTAATCACTTAATGATCAACCTTTGTATTTTGTTCCTATTGTTTAGCCCTGTTGACTCTCCACTTCCTAATGAGGAGCTATACCTTCCTGTCCAAGTAATTCTGACACAATTGCCTTTGTTATTACATGCTTCCATTTCGAATTTCCATGCCTATAAAAACTCTGTCCACACTTTTATGCACCAGTGAAGGAACATCAACAAAACCGTGAAAAGTGTTGCCCTACTGCTTTTCTTTCACATGCACCTCGCAAACAGTACAGTGGCACATCTTGCCCACATTATTTTGCCTTTGTTTACATCTTCCACTAGCTGTCTGTAACCAAGCTTGTGGTTTCTTAGAGCGTGCTTGAGTGAGTTGAGCAGGAAGTTGGGTGAAATTTGATCACCCCCACTAAACCTTGCTTTTGATGGGAACTTGGGTGAAATATCTAATAGGGTTAGAAATCCATCATGTTGATTTTTGAGGTTTGCCACTGACATGTAGGGTGTAGGATAGGGGTGTTGGAGGCAAGAATTAATCAAAATTTTTGTCTAAATGACTGCTCAAGTAATTGTGATACAATGCCTTTGTTAGAACATGCTTTAATTTGAAGTTTACCACTGACAGGACAGGGAGAGATTGGGGAACAAGGTATAATGAAGATTTTTATCTAAATGACTAACAATGAAAGTTTAAATAATTTACTTCCTTTGTATCCCAACGAATTTGGCACATCATCTGCCATAAACATTGTTAACGCCTAAATCAAGCCAAATTTAATTAGATCTTTTCGACCAAAAAGAAGCATAAATATTTGTGTAATAACTGGTAATGAAAAAAAGTAACTGTTCAGTGTTAGGTAGTAAATGTATTCATTGTTCTGTTCAAAATAGGTCACTAAATCCTAGTTGATCAAAGTGGCTGTGATGGATATTTGGAGCAGAAAAGCCAGATTACCACCTGGAATACAGATGCTTCAGTTTCTCATAAATAACATGATTAGATTCTGAATGCCAACCTTTCCCTGTCAATCATATACCTTAATCCTTCTGACAGATAAACTTGGGCGTAGCTTATTAGGTAATTGTTTGCTTGACTTCCTAAGAGCAGGGCAAGGCATCCACACACCAACTCTTTGTATTCCAATTATGTTTTTTTGTTAAGAGCAAACTGGTTTGCTGACACATCCCATTTAAAAATAGGTCTCTCCCACCATAATATTTTTGTTTATCCCAGGTGGGGGCAGTCCAGGCCAAGTTGATAACTTTATCCCATATCCCATGTTAACTTATCCCTTAGCTCCCCACCCTGGCTCTTGCTGATTTCCGAGCCCCAATCTGAGTCATTCACTATAAACTTATCACCATTTTAGAAAGCCCTATTCCATAGATCCCCTATTCGACCGGTCCCCTTAGCCCCTCTCTCTCTCTCAGATGATATGTAGAGTCCAGAATGACAAAGAATTGCCTGACAACTTCTTCTTCTTCTTCTTCCATTTGTCAATTTTTCATAATGGAGATACCATGACTGCCTCTCTCATGTCCTTGTATTCTTGAAGAGAGCTGGTATGTCTGGAACAGAACCCTGGGATAAGGCATGCCTGGTTGATGAATCCTACAAACATAAAATAAAGAAAAAAGACTGCAACAACAAGCAAAACATTGGCAACACCAAATGTTCAATCTCATTGGTGCACTGACAGCAAAAACAGTTCCCATCAACAAAATTAACATTGAGTGCATAGTATGTACATGACGAAATCCAGCCCGATGCTCTCCATATAGCAACAGTGTAAATAATGCTCTCATATCCCACTGACCAGTGACAACTCTGTTTATTGACTGACTATACTGAGATAACAGAACAAAGATCCCTTATGTAGTCACAGGCTATATATCTTCATAGAGTAGAGTCTTCTGGCACCCTATCTGCAATTACAAGGAAAAAAGGCCGCAAAATCCAGGTTTTTAGAGTATCTGGCAAGTTAGCCTAGTGACTTTTCATTGAATCTTTTGGTTAAAGGTACCGTACAACCTCTCACAACCTGTGCTCACCACAGTGCAATCTCAAGTCCCTGAGTGCCTATTTTTGGAACTCGGTGATACCCAAGAAAATAGGCTAACATGTCATGACTTGGCTTCTTAACCCTTTGCCAGCTAAGCACATATAGTTACATGTTCTAAATATTTATGTTGTCTGCTAACCATGTACATTTACTTGTTTTCGCAACTCAATTTTGGAAGGTCCAGCCCTTCACGAAAATTTCACAAATACCCTTGATCAATGTACCATATGAAAGCTAATGAAACAGATAAGCAAATGGTGGGGCTATTACACAATATTTAATTATATAAAATATGCTGGCTTTTCAACTAAAATGGCGACACCCACGAAAAAAAAGGCCGAAGCTCAAAGATCAGCAATACTTCCTAGAGACTCAGGACATGAAGATCGAGGGAGATGAAAGTGAGGAAGAGGGCAATTTGTCCGATATATCGGTGGAGAACTTGGAGGAAGTTGAAGATCAAAATACAGATAATCATACCAGTTATCAAATTCTGCCAACTACTTGCACTAACGTTAGGCCTAACATTAATGGTATTACACTCTAGCATATAGGCCCAACAACATCATTTTGTCTGGAAATTGATTGCTTCAGCGCCAAGCATGCCCTTGACACAATATAGCATTAGCTGGCAACGGGTTAAGAATTGACCAAAGATATGCCATGCAAGGTGGTGTGGGGTATAACTGACATCCAACTTTGTAACAAGATCTGTGCTCTCAATTAATGTATGTTCTCATTGTGTACACTGCATGAAAAGCAATTATTGCTCACTCTTAATGTAACTCTTTTTGGTATATCTGCTACTGTCAAGTCAAGCCAGCCACAGCCTTTTTTAGACATGAAAGTTGACTATATCAAGTGTGTATGCAGTGTACTTCCTTTCCTCCCTGAGGGGATTAGGCAGTGAAATGAGGATTTTTTAAAAAGTAAGAAGGACAATATCATCATGAAGCATGTCATTTTAAACCACTTACCCAATTGTCTCCATTTGAATGAGTAAACCCTGGCATCCTAATTCATGAATGGTGTTTTTTGAATATCTGGAACTGAATGTCGAAAGCATGTATACATCCTTTATTTCAATTTAAAATTGAACATTTTTGCTCTGCAAACTTGATGACGGGGGGAAAGACATGGTTGGCCATATTCAACTGATATTTTGAAAAAGGGTTGGAGCAAAGATCATATGGGAGTGTTCACTTCTGAATCGCGCACAACATGATTTTTTGTGGAAGTCAGTCTGTGAACTGGCACCACAAATGGTAGTATGTAATCGAGTTTAAAGATTTTTTAGCTTCTTTCCAATGCAATGTCAAAACGAGGAGGGTTTTCTATATTCAATTGAACTGAATCTTAAAAATGTTTTGAGGAAAGAAATGTAAATTTTAAACCATAGTTTCATAGTGATTCACACAGTTAAGTGTGTACACTAAACATGTTTGCACTAAACATTCCCATATGTGCTATCTTGAAACAAACTTGGTACAGCTAAGATGTAGTAAAAACTGTAAGTAGTTATAAGGCATTTTTCTGAAATTCCTAAGAAAGTATAAGTTTACTAATTTTTCATAAGAACACAATTTTTGAAATGGCTTCCAAGAAATGTTAGGTTTGAAACTTTATATGTTGCATCATCCTGCACAGACTCACCATTTTTCTGGCTAACTTCCTGCGCTGCTGTCTAAGAAGTACAACCAGTTTCCTGTAAACCCCAAAATGTCTGGACAGTTTGACATCAAATGCCTTGATGCACAACCTTGAAAAAATAAAAAAGGTTATCAATGGGGAACACTTTGGTGAAGGACATTAGGTTGAGGCAATTGATGTACCTGTTTCATGAGAAAGCCTGACAGAACATCAGGTGGCATGTTTTGCATAACATTAAGCAATAAGCAAATGTGACATGAGAGGATCAATTCGCGAGTTGAGTCAAGATGAATCACACAGAGGGTTTTTGATTTATTTCATTGAACAACATGTTGTTCTTTGAAGTGACAAAAGTTTATAAGAAATATGTACAAGACAAGGTGGGAGGATAGTATGGGGTGAAGGAAATTGAAGAAAGAGAACTGCAAGAGGAGAAGAGATGGGAGATGGGGGCATGGAAAAGAAGACAAGCATCACCTAGATCAATAACCCAACACTCCCTCCCCACCTAAAAAAAAAATGCAGTGAAATGTGAAATGTGACAACCCCTCAGGTAGCTGTTTTAGCAGGAAATTGACCAATCATCAAGAAAACATATAAAAATAAATCCCCACTGACTCAAGTTGAATCAGACTGTCAGGATATAGAAAGCAGTCATGTTCTAAAAAAGTGAGGTGCCAATGAGCTTGGCATGCTCTATGAAGAGTTTTAACACAACAAAATTATTAAACAAACACTTTCACAATGATGAAATCTTTTAGGACAATGAAAATGTGACCATAAAGGAGAAGGTGGTTGAAGATGGAAGGAGGAGAAGAGGGCAGGGGGAGGCAGATACCGAAAGAAGAGCAATGGGAAATGATAAGGTGAAGAACAGTTGAAGACAGGTGGGGATGGGGAAGAATGGTTAACTAACAAAGATCACATTAATTTAGGGAATAACCCCCCCCCAACAAAAAAAGTCTCCCAAACTAAGGTCACCAACATTTATATGACTCATCAAAATAAAGTTTTCATCACCATGAGGAAAATTATGCTACTCACTCAACAATACTATAAGCATAGATTCCAAACTCCTCAGGAACTCCTCATTGTTTCACTAAACTGAATTCAAATAGTAGCTTCCTCCCCTAACTGTATAATGCAACTCCTTGATCCTTGAACCTAATTTATTGCTTCAGGCCAAGTGCTGAAGAGAATACAAGGCACTCCCTTTAACTGAGTTCAAATTGTATCTTCCTCCCATAACTGTATAAAGCAACTCCTGGATCAGTTACAAACCTAATTTATTGTTTCAGACAAGTGCTGGTGAGCATACAAGGCACCTGGGTTATCACCAAGCTGGGCAGCACTGGGCGGTGCTACCCGGCTCTCAAAATCTCTTCATGGAACTTGCAATCAATTCAAGCATCACCATCCGGCACAAATTTCTTATCTTAACTGAACAAAATTCTTACGTTTCTTTAGAATTGAGTGACAATTACCTGTCTGTTTGTAAGCACTCTGTAATATGCAAAAATTTTTAAAGGGGAGTGGGACACCAAACACCCTTAGACGGCTCCCTTGGGTAGGTGATCACAAATTACCCAGCTCTAAAAATGTTCTGGTGACAACCCTGCAAGGCACTCTCTCTGAGTTCAAATTGTAGCTTTCTCCCATAACTGTGTAAACTCCTTGATCAGTTACAAACCTATCTTATTGCTTCAGGCCTTGTCCTGGTGAGCACACAAGGCACTCTCTTTAACTAAACTAGCCTTCTGCATTTTGTGGAATGTAAGCTTATCTACATCTTTTTCATTTTCAAATTTTCACTTTAATCAAGGAGCACTAACCGACTGAAAATTTTGGTACCTCTACACTTAAAATTTATTTTGGAGTGATGAAAAAGTCTTTTAAGGAAAATTTTTCCAGTATGGTTCCTAATTTTGTTGTTCAGAGTATTTAACTTTGTCATATGTCCTCAGTTGATCTTTAGGCCAAATTTTTTACAAACAAATGAGTTCTATTGATCTAAACAGTATTTTCTAACCCCTGCAGAGAAGTAATATTAACCAAGAGAAATGGAAAATATTTTCAAATATTCTGCTGGAAGTTATTCACACATCTGCTTGATTTGATGAAAATGTCTAATTTCTCTTTAACTCACCACTTTGTTGCAGTCAAATTCAATGGAAATTCATTTTCAGCTGGCAGTCTCTGGAGAGTTTTCTTAGCCTTGAAATAGAAGGAAGGTGCAATGTCCAAAATAATCTCTGAAATTAAAACCAATTAAGCAGAATGAGGTGTGATTTATTTAACAAACTCTCTAATTTGGGCATCTTATCTCTTCCAATGATTTATACATTACTGAGGTAAATGTAACATTATTCTTCAAAGCTATTACATAAAAAATCCCTTGTGTAAATTACTACTGATGAAAAAATTTGTGATTTAATGTAAAACAATTTCCCAGCAAGGTCACTGCACTGTGTATCTTTGTGTCTTTGTATCTTCTCAACCTAAACTACAATTTTTATAGCAGTTTACAGAAATCCTCAATTGGATCAGCTCTTTGATTGACAGCCAGTTCAAACAATACAAAGCACCATAGCTCATTATTTCACAGCCTGTACTGCAAGTTCTTTGATTACACATTGGAATATTGTATACTCACCCTGAAACAATAAACCGAGGACAATTTTGTCTAGATAGGGATGAATTTAAACAGTTGTGGGAGGGGCTAAAACAAGTAGGTTAGGAGAATTATAACTGTTTGAGCTGAGAGGATCAGGCCTTTAATTACATTATAGTTGCATTTTCAGTGTCCAGTATATCTTAAATACATGTAAGAAGGGAACAGTAGCATAACAATGCTACATGTAAAGGCATAATGATAAAACCTTAAAAGCTAGCCTATAAATCCTTTTCATTAGGTTTGCTCTGCCCCCAAGTCTAAAATATAAGATAGGGTAACCCATTATAATTTATTGGGTGCTATCCCTGATGTCAAAAGCCCCACCCCTTTTGCTGTACAAAAACTAGTCTCCAGCTAGTGTAGCTGGGTGAGGAGCAGCTGACGACTGTCATAAATCCCACCACTTTTGCTGGACAAAAACTAGTCTCCAGCTGGTGTAGCTATGTGAGAAGCAGCTGACGACTGACATAAGTCCCACCTCTTTTGCTGGACAAAAACTAGTCTCTAGCTAGTGTAGCTATGTGAGAAGCAGCTGACGACTGTCATAAGTCCCACCCCTTTTGCTGGACAAAAACTAGTCTCCAGCTAGTGTAGCTAGGTGAGAAGCAGCTGACGACTGTCATAAGTCCCACCCCTTTTGCTGGACAAAAACTAGTCTCCAGTTAGTGTAGCTATGTGAGAAGCAGCTGACGACTGTCATAAGTCCCACCCCTTTTGCTGGACAAAAACTAGTCGCTAGCTAGTGTAGCTGGGTGAGGAGCAGCTGACGACTGTCATAAGTCCCACCCCTTTTGCTGGACAAAAACTAGTCTCCAGCTAGTGTAGCTGGGTGAGGAGCAGCTGACGACTGTCATAAGTCCCACCCCTATTGCTGGTCAAAAACTAGTCTCCAGCTAGTGTAGCTAGGTGAGAAGCAGCTGACGACTGTCATAAGTCCCACCCCTTTTGCTGGACAAAAACTAGTCTCCAGCTAGTGTAGCTAGGTGAGAAGCAGCTGACGACTGTCATAAGTCCCACCCCTTTTGCTGGACAAAAACTAGTCTCCAGCTAGTGTAGCTATGTGAGAAGCAGCTGACGACTGTCATACGTCCCACCCCTTTTGCTGGACAAAAACTAGTCTTCAGCTAGTGTAGCTATGTGAGAAGCAGCTGACGACTGTCATAAGTCCCACCCCTTTTGCTGGACAAAAACTAGTCTCCAGCTAGTGTAGCTATGTGAGAAGCAGCTGACGACTGTCATAAGTCCCACCCCTTTTGCTGGACAAAAACTAGTCTCCAGCTAGTGTAGCTAGGTGAGAAGCAGCTGACGACTGTCATAAGTCCCACCCCTTTTGCTGGACAAAAACTAGTCTCCAGCTAGTGTAGCTATGTGAGAAGCAGCTGACGACTGTCATAAGTCCCACCCCTTTTGCTGGACAAAAACTAGTCTCCAGCTAGTGTAGCTATGTGAGAAGCAGCTGACGACTGTCATAAGTCCCACCCCTTTTGCTGGACAAAAACTAGTCTCCAGCTAGTGTAGCTATGTGAGAAGCAGCTGACGACTGTCATAAGTCCCACCCCTTTTGCTGGACAAAAACTAGTCTCCAGCTAGTGTAGCTATGTGAGAAGCAGCTGACGACTGTCATAAGTCCCACCCCTTTTGCTGGACAAAAACTAGTCTCCAGCTAGTGTAGCTATGTGAGAAGCAGCTGACGACTGTCATAAGTCCCACCCCTTTTGCTGGACAAAAACTAGTCTCCAGCTAGTGTAACTGGGTGAGGAGCAGCTGACGACTGTCATAAGTCCCATCCCTTTTGCTGGACAAAAACTAGTCGCTAGCTAGTGTAGCTGGGTGAGGAGCAGCTGACGACTGTCATAAGTCCCACCCCTTTTGCTGGACAAAAACTAGTCTCCAGCTAGTGTAGCTAGGTGAGAAGCAGCTGACAACTGTCATAAGTCCCACCCCTTTTGCTGGACAAAAACTAGTCTCCAGCTAGTGTAGCTAGGTGAGAAGCAGCTGATGACTGTCATAAGTCCCACCCCTTTTGCTGGACAAAAACTAGTCTCCAGCTAGTGTAGCTATGTGAGAAGCAGCTGACGACTGTCATAAGTCCCACCCCTTTTGCTGGACAAAAACTAGTCTCTAGCTAGTGTAGCTGGGTGAGGAGCAGCTGACGACCAACATGAAGCACTGTGCATGACTGTTAATTTTTTGGCCCTGTAGCTAACCAGATATGACAAACATCACATGGAGGCTCATGTAAGAGGTAAGGCTGGTACAGTCCAACAGTTTACAGTTACATTACAGCTTTGGGCTGGCCAGATTGTACAGCAAAGCTAGCTACTCCTATTGGGTTCTTTGGATGTCGGTATCCAGTTCACACTGGGTCTTATAGGCATGAATTTAACTTAATGACCTAAGAGGGTAGTATTTTTGTTGGATTACTTTGATCTGAACCCATTTAACAGTTTTAAAGTGTACCTAAAGTCAAAAAAGTCAAAAATACATATTGAACAGCATGAAAATAGAATTCCAACAGTCTATTTCCCATCTTCATAGGATGTTCTTGGGTTGAGATATTAAATGCTCAAGTTTATTCACTCAAATAAGAATAGTACATTGTGCAATGATTTGTGATGTCCTTGTTGTATTTGTATTTGTATTTCTTTGTTTTTTCTGAAAGTTACTGCACCTTGTATCAAGGTATGATAGCACTCTTACTCTTATGGGGTGATGTAATTTAGCCCTCTCTGGGAAACAGGCTATGCAAGCAAACAGGAAGTGTTCAAGGTCATAAGGGATCATAAAAACATTTTGAATTCTAAAGGGAAACAGAGCAGGTTATGTGAATTGTACAACAATAAAGTCACAAATTATTTCACAATGGACTAATTTATTTAATAACTAATTTAAATAACTTTCAACAAATTGTACCACAGCTCAAAAAGTATCATATGAAGATGGGAGTTGCGAGGCTATTAGAATTCCTTTTTATGCTCTTTAATGTATAAGTTTGAATGTTGTGACTTGAGGGTACACTGTAAGTTGTACTGGAGATAAAGAAGTGTTCTATCAGCAGTAAAGGAGGTCCTTAAACCTCTCTGATATGAAGAAGTAGGCATATTGATTGGGTGACTTGAAACAACACAAGGCTCAATTTTACAAAATTTTAGAGAGCCTGTCAGCAATTGCTGACACTGTTGACTGCTACGGACCACTTAAAAAATATGAACCAATGAGATGTCTAACGACAATCCATGAAATGGCTTTGGTAATACAATAAAAAAATGTTAGGTGTGATACAGAACATCAACTTTTTCCCAACAGATGTAAGAAATTCATACACCTGATTTTTAACATTGGCTTACAAGAGCATTGCAGTTGTGCAGTCCTGCTGCTTCATGTGTGCAGTGCCAGTTTGCAACTTCACAATATATGAACTGCTGCATTCTCTAGTAGTTAGTTAGTTAGATGGAGTTTTACAGCCCAGCTTCCAACCTATTGGTCCAAGTTGAGCCAGCCACGGTCTTGTTTCCAGTTGTAGCTCACTGGTTTGTTTTCCCTACTCCATTGCTTATGCAGAGCATCACACACAACGGCAGAAGGTTCCATTTTTAGAGTCTTTGGTATGACTCGACCTTGGAATAGAGCCCAGGCCTTCCACGTGAGAAGTGGTCACAGATCAGGGTATTGGAAGAGGCAGAGTATTCTAATTACAAACTTATACTAAATGATGCTCCCTGGAGGTTGCAATTGTCCAGATAAGAAATTACTCTCTCTTTCAAAACACACCCAAGACATGTATAAAGCTGGTGTACACGTTTCTTAGTATTTTTGCTGATAATTCTGTTAACCTTATCCTTTGTGATAAATTCTACCAGCAGACTAACCTAATAATTGTTGGGTTTTATTACTCTTCTTTAGTAATTGTGGTAGGGCTTGGTGGTATGAATGGAACCTGAATGCTGTCAGCAGGAAAAGATGGTAGATATTCTCGGTGATTACTCTCTGGGAATTAATCTGTGGAAAATGAAAAGTGTGTCAAACTAATGACAATTATTGATGCACATTAAGACACATTTCTACAAGGGGAAAGGATGTTTCCCTAACTGTAAAACTGAGAGTAAACTTGAAACCTTCTTGGTTGGTTAGTTAGTTAATTAGATGAGGCCTTATAGTTCCATTTCTAACCAACTGGTTTTTAGTCAGGCCACAGCAGTTTTTCAATTGTGGCTCACTGGCATGTTTTCCCTAATACATTGCTTATTCTCAGCCCCAAGCACAATGGCAGTAGCTCCTTTTTTTGAATTTACAGTATGACCAAGCCAGGAGTCAGTCTCCAGACTCCCGGCAGGAAGTGGGATGCCCTATAACCTCTTGAAAATGCAGTCAACTTTTTGGAACAACAGATTGTTTTTAATGAGCTTTTTCTAGTTGAGGATCAGTTGGTTCACACAAGAGTGAGTGTGGATGAACACCAGCCAGATATTGCCATCTTTTAGCAACCAATGCTCTGATAAAGTGGGATAGAAATGTACTAATCACTCCAAAAATTGTTCTCCAGGATATAATCTGTGGAAAATGCAATGTGTGTCACCCTCCCGATGGTGACTAATGCACATACATGCAGTATTCAAACCTAATAATTGTTTTAGGCAGTTATATTACTTAAAGACACATTCCTACATGGGAGGACTGATTTTTAATAAACTGTAAGACTGACAGAAGAATTTATACATTTTCGGAGCAAAGGATGCTTATGTATGAGCCTTTTCTAGTTTTAATATTTGAGCCAATTGGTTCATCAAGGAATTTTAATACACCAGAGTGAGAGTGGATAAGCACCAGCGAGATACTGCCATCTCTTTACAACCAATGCTCAGACATTAATGGTGCAGACATGTACTAATCACTCCCAATATTGTTACTGGGACCCCATCTGACAGACATGAGCACATTCACAGTATTTAGCCACTTTTCCAAGGGCTGGAAGGTACCTTGCTGTGCACCACTGAGTAACAGCTGAACCAAGCAGAGAGGATGATTAGAAAGGGTTTAAGCTAAAATCTTAAATCTTTAAGCCAATTTCCTGATGAAGAGCAAAATACAAATATTTTTGGTGAAATTTCTATTCAGTTCTTTCATGTGGCTTTGGAAATGTAAACAGCAAAAGGCACAGTGAACTTGAAGCAAGTAGAGATGACACTCCACCCTGAATGACTATCATTTTGTCAGTTTGTTTCAGCCATCACTCTTCACTTTGAACTGTCTCAGTCCACTAATGTTGAGTTTGCAAGGTTTTCACCTTGGAAAAAGTTTGGTTAACAGCAAGCACTGTATGGCAAACTGATACATTTATTGATGTAGACATATTTATGATGGGGAAATATTAACTCACTACCATTTGATTATGCATAAACTTTAGTCCACTTAAGGCAATTTGGACACCAAAATCAAATTTTTATGATATTTCCTGTAAACTCACCGATGGATCAATAAATATGACAAGCCCTTTTGACCTGTGCAATGCCCTGTAGAAAAGAAAAACATTTAAAAAATTGGATAAAGCAGGACCTAAAAAGACACACTTTTGATGCACATGGAATAAGTTTTGAGTCATTCAAGAAAATTTTCCCAATTAAAACAAAATTTTTTTCTTATCTGAATTTTATCAACACTCTACACTGTACTGCTTATGACAAGGCACTAAAGATCTTGATGAGGAGGAACCTAACAAAATACAGAGCCACATAACAAAGATAACTCTCATCCTATATAACACCATGTTTAGTTCCAATGGAACTTAAATTCTTAAAAGAATATTCTACGGCCAAATTTATTTTTGATATGTTTAGGAGGAAGTTTCAGTTTTTAGTCTATTGAAACAGTATTTTAAACAGTGTTGGTAATTATCCTGCATCACTTTTTGGGCCAAGGGGTTGTACAAAATTCCCAATTCTGATTTTATGTTAGTTTTTTACTTCATGACTGCATAAGTACTGGATTTAAACTTGATGTAAATTCATAAATAACATAAAATATGCCCAATGATTTCGTCATTTTGATGACTGATGATATTTTTGGACAAAAATCTTTTTTTACAAACACTTACTGGATCAGCTTTAATTTCATCATTTTTAATGTGTCCCTTGATGAAAATGACAATGTCATGCTGTATCGAAAGCCTGCAATGAAAATACCACATGCAAAACAACAGTGTGTCAGCTACTCCTAATATTTAAGTGTAACTCAAGTCAAAAAAACCAAAAATATATGTTAAAGACACTCCTGAGCTGAGATATAAAATGTTGAAGTTTATTCACTCAAATTAAAATGGTACATTGTGCAATAATTTGTGATGTCATTGTTGTACTACTCAAATTACAATCTTTGTATTTCTTTGTTTTTCTAAAAGCTACTGCACCTTGTACCAAGTTGTGATAGCACTCTTACTCTTTTGGGGTGATGCAATTAGTTAAGCCCTCACTGTGCAACATGCAATGAAAGCAAACAGAAAGTGTTCAAGATCATGAAAATATTTTTAATTTTAAAGGGAAACAAAGCAGGTAATGTGAGTTGTACAACAAGAAAGTAACAAATTATTGCGCACCGGACCAATTTGTTTTAAGTGAATGAACTTCAACATTTTATACCTCAGCTCATGAATGTCCTATGAAAATGGGAGTTGGACTGCTAGAATTCACTTATCATGCCCTTTGATATATATTTTTGAATTTTTTGACTTGAGGTACACTTTACAGCTCACAAGTAAAGTGTTTACACTTTTTTAATTTAACCTAATGTAAACATAACTACTGATATTTTTTGACTATTTCAGCTTCTACAATACTTGTGCTGTGGTTCAGTGGACAAAGGAGGTGACTTTTGAAGCAATAGAGTGATGAAGAGGTTGAGGGTTGAATTCCTCGCCATTTCAAAGTAAGGTGGGTTTTTTATCCAAGAGCAATCTATGGGTTTCATACCTGAAAAGGCCTTTGAAAAAATATCACATTAAATCTTAATTGCTGAATTGAATGACATCTGACATGAAGCCACAGGCTTCTCCCACATTCATGGTCACTTGGTGCTGTAAAACACGTATCCTTCAAGGCCTGATTATTACATAAAAACAGGATGGAGGTTAGGTTATGAAGCCACACTGAAAATACCTGGGAAGATCATGAAGCCACATATATTAAAGAAAACTTAAAACAACATTGCACTTCTATCTTTCCTTGGTGACACCATGTAACACAATTATGTTGGTGTTTCATTAAATCCCATCTAATTAGCTATAACCAACCATATAAAATGACCCAACATCATAAACATTTCCATTCCCCAATTTTTGGAAGAGTAATTTATTTACCTCAAAATTCTTTTCACTAAATGCTGAAGACTTCTAAAGTAACATATTTGAGTCAACATTTTGGTGTATAAAAACTATCAAATCATTGATGTACAGCCTTAATATATTCAAAAAGTCTGTCATGTTTCTATTATGATAACCAATTAAAGAAAATGAAAATGACAGTATTGGTAATCTATTTGCACCCCATTTCCATACACCTTTCTTTTATTGCTTTCACTTGGTAAAGCAAAACTGCATTATGTGAAATAGCCCTTACTCAAATACCCAACAACTAGCCAGTCTAAAACCAGACTTTTGGGCAGTAAGCCAGGTTTTACTAGATGTTAGCACCCACAGTTTATAACCACCCCAAGGACTTTTAAGATTTTATATTTTTTATTGTTTTTAGGGTTAGAATGCTATAAACTGTAAGTGCCACCATCAAGTAGACACCTGACATGCCACCCAAAAGTTGGGTTTAAGACTTTTAGTGGCAGTTGATTTAGCCTGAGGGCCTTTTCAAGTAATGTAGCCTGCTACGTCCAACCAAATTTGAAGGTATTGACCCACATATTTGAGTTGGGACATACACACACACACATGCAAACACACAAACATGTTTTAACCCCTTTCTTAGAATTGACTTACTCCATCTTTGTTGCAAGGACTACTTCATTATCAATTTACTAATATGTTTTAAAAGAGAGCTCCACAACTGGAACAAAGGCCGTGGCCGGCTCAACTTGTACCAATAGGTTGTAAACTGGGCCGTAAAACTCTAACTTCCTAACTTAAAAGAGAGCTCCTCTGCTTGATCTCGTACTAGTGGGTAAATTAATCCCAAAAAAGTAATGACCCCAGAGAAAATGACTAGCAAAACATCTTCAGGCAGGTATTCTGAACCATTTTTACAAGGATATATAGACTTACTTGTGGCAACATATCTCTGATAGTCATTCTTCACCTCTAGTGTTTTCACATTGAATAGAAAACCACACCAAGGAAACCAGTCTAAGAGGAAGACAAACAATTACAATATAATGAGTTGAACATTTTTAAGCAAACATACAGAAACATGGTCATTGATACACTGTATCCCCAACACATACACTAGGAATTCAGAGGAGGTACTTGCCTACTGTAAGAAATTTTCCAGGTGATTTCTCCAACTAAACCTTTGTGATTCCTAATAATGTTATCTTTATCATTTTAAGAGTCACCTACACATCAATTTGGTTTGGTTTTGAAAAGTTTAACATGTCAACTTAAAATCTTTGGTTTTAATTTTAGCAGACTTCACAGTCCTTTTCCTATTTATGGGATTGTTTTCCATACTCCATTGATTATTATGTGGAGAAAGCATCATGCACAATGGCAGTATGCTCCATTTTTGAGTTTTTGGTATGACTCAGTCTGGAACTCGAACCTAATGTGGATTAAAAGTCTTTACAACACACTCACTGCACACTCCACAATAAGTCTATGGGAACCTTTTTTCTGTACTGTATGTGCCTAACGTCTCTAAACGTTACCACCAAACGTTACCAAATTGTTGAAAAAATCACAAATTTCAACAAAACAATCTGAAAAAACTCACCCAGAACATCCCAGAAGTACTTACTAGCCACGTTTTGTTCCAAACAGGTTCACAATCCCCGTTTTGAATGGTTTTTTTATCCCATTTGTAGCTCATCTTATGAAGATGATCTTGTCACCCCGCTGTTGCATATGATTGTCATACATATGTGCGGGACCAGTTTCGCAAATTTTTTTAGAATTAGCGTGGGTACTTTACTTCTAGCTCTCCCCTACAAATAGATGGTGCTAATCGCATTTTGCTCAGGCTGACAGAGATCCCAAGCCTGTGCTGAGTTGAATGGTGCAAAGTTTTTAAAAATCAACTGTAAAATGACAGAGATACGATTTTTTTTCTGAGGGCTGTTTTTGGGGCAATTTTTGATGATTTTCGAAGGATTTTTGAAGGATTTTTCAAAAATTAAAAAAAACAAACCCAGACATGCAAAAATCTTTTCACTTTTTAGTATCTTTGATCTGTAAACTATTACCTTTAAGTATAGTCAAAGGGTTTTCATTTTTTTTGTGCCTGCACGATTTTTTTGTAATTTTTTCATATTTTTCCACTTTTTCGCACTTTTTTTAGGAGACTCATACAATCGGCAAGATTTTCCCAAAAATTCTTCGGGGACACCACCCAAGAAAATTAATATTATTAGACAGATCTTTATGTTCCCAATCATTTGATACCAAGGGGAAGGCTGTAGGATGTTAGGGGGTTGTTTTATGAATTCTACAAAATGGTAATATTTTTGGGGGTGTGGATCTACCCCCTGTGCTGTATAGACAAGAATGGGAGTCCAAGTCTCCCCCACACTTTTGAAGGTGCAGGTTTGTCCTGATCTTTTCCATTACCTTAAATGAAAACAGTAGGCACATGTTTTATTCTGCAGTTTGTAGTATATGTGATTCAATAAAATAGAACTGGAACAGAAAGCCCAAATGTTTAGTCATTCCTTGCTAAGTAGAAATAAAAGGTACCAATCGTTGCATCTTGAGCAACAACTGCTTTTGCTGTTTGGACACAGCTATGTTATGGAAAAAAAGATCTTGAGTAAGAAGAGGTTAGATCTTGGGAGATTACACCCAGAATTTTTTTTCCTCCAACAATTTTCAGGGACCACAAGTGAACCCTTGCTTTTTCAGTATTAGTGCTTCAAATACCAAATGTCAAGATGAATTTCTTCTCTGCCCCACACCCAATCCCTTACCCACCCAAGTTGTGGATGCTCTTGTACCTCCAAAGATTCAGTTTGGCTGAGACATTAAACCCTAACAGATTTTCAATTTAAGAATACCAAAAAACCCACCAGCCTTACAGCTATTGTACAAAAAAACCACACAAACCTCCTTGCAGTTGTTGTACAGGTTGTCCCTCATACGTGAACTCAAAATTTGTCAGGGTTTTTTGAGGATTTACTTTGCAACCAAATGTTTCGGAACATTCACCTGCAAGAAGCAAAATAAAAAACATCACTACAGAATTAATAGTATCATGTACTGGATGTGTTGGTGATTTTCACTCATGTATTATAATTTTCATTTCACTCATAGTATCTCATCATCTGTAATGTCAGCCTTCACCAAACAATGCATAATGAAACTTTCCTTCTTACTTTTTGTCACATTGTCCTTTTTGGCCTGGTTATATCTTATCGCCTCAGGGAGGAAATGAAGCACACTACTTGATACTGTCAGGTTTTACATCTCTTTAACTGACTGACAGTAAAAAATATATTTTTAAAAAAAAAAAGTAATATAACACACAGGGTTAGCTAACAGGCCAATCAAGCATGTGTTAATTGCTTTTCATGCAATGTGAACACAATGAAAGCATTGATCATTTGAGGTCACAGATCATGTGACAAAGTCAGAAACCAGTTACACCCCTCACCTCCTTTGATCTAGTGGGGTGTCTATGTTGCATCTAGTGGGGTGTCTATGTTGCATCTAGTGGGATGTCTATGTTGCATCTAGTAGGATGTCTACATCACATTCTCAAGAAGCAAGGTCATGGCATGGGCATGATAGTTTACAGAATGCACTTTTAACTACCAGTGAGGCCAGATCAACAGAATGGGTATTTGTTCCCAAACCCTCCAAAATAAGTTCTTCCGACACTTCTCTGGGCCTGTCAGCATTCCCTCTTCAATTTTTAGGGAGGATATGGAAGCTGACACTCTCCCTAGGCTTCCCACAACAATCCATCTAACCAGTGAATATACAGTCTATACATCAGTTCTCAACAGAGCCCTTCATTCACTGACATCAAGCACTGCCCTCTGACACTTTATAATTTGTAAAAGAAAAGAAAATGTTATGTATTTTGTAGAAACAGACCTACAGCACCAATTTCATTTTGGTACTGGAACCTGGATGTCACTAGACTGAAACAGGTATTTGCTATGTGCAAATTATGTGAAATAGCTCTTACTCATATTGCACAAATTATGCAAAATTCTGACATTCATCCCAAAGATGTGGGTTTCATTACTCAGGTGATATAAGGGGGGGGGGGGGCTGTTTCATGTAATTTTCTATTATGTTCACTGAAATATGAAATTTATTTATCAGTGATGTATTCTAGACATAAATTAACTTCATAACAACATACAGAAGCAATATCAATGATAAACTCCCTTGCTTGGAAACTGTTCAACAAAACATGCATACAGATTTTAAGCTAAGACAACATGTACATGAACTGTTGTATTTTCTTATCATATACATGATCTACAATCTTGGACAAAACTGTTGGAACACCTCACGTCTTCATGTTGTTTATGGTGCCGAGTTTTATTTGCACGACCTCTACCCTCCTTTAAAATGCTGTGTCCTACAGGAAAAACCGATTTACGAGCCCCCTGTCCCCCAGTACAATGTTGGTTCCAAGAGAAAACGGTGCATCCCGAACTAGTCTTATTATCTTCAACATTGCACGGGGGAGCGGGGGTGTTCCATCTAGTTTTGTCAGAGATTGTAGACTCAAATATTCACCTAAAATAACAAAACAGTTACAGAGAAGCACCACAATTAAAGTTTTACTTATTGACAAAAGGCTGAAATACACACATTTCCATTTTTATAAATATCTCTTGAATGTGGCATCCAGGAATCAATTAGAATTTACACAAAAACAGCTTTCTTGCGACCAATAACATGCAGGTTACTAGGAATGTATGTATTTTTTGATGACTTTTTAAAAAACCTATTTCTCCATTTCTGAGTTCAGATTAAAAAGCCCTATTTCAGAAACATTGTCTGCACTTGACTTGGACCGAAATATTCTAGACACTGGGCTTATTAAAGGAAGTCATTTGTCACCCCAAACTACAATTTTACCAGAAGTCTACAGGAAGCCTCATTTGCCACAGCTCTTTGATTGATATCAAATTTAGCAAATGCAGAGTAGCTCATATAACACACCATGTATTGAGAGTGTTTTGATCACACACAGGACTAGTATGCTCATTAGGCAAAGCCCCAAAGCAATAAACTAGAATTGTGTCTGTATAAAGATGAGTGTAAGGCAGTTGTTGCAGAGGGAGGAGTACATTGTGAGAATTGGAAATGTCTTGGAAAATGAAAAACTGATTTTAATAAATGAAATTAACAATGATAGACTTATCATACCTGACAACAAAACCTTCATAAATTTAGTTGCACAGTGTAAGTGAGGTGTCACAAGAAGAAAGTCATCAATTAACCTCATCAGAAGCTTCAAAAGAAAAAAATAGTTAAACTGGATAAAACTAATGTTCAGAGCAAAGAAAATATTCAAATAAATGGCAAAATTTTTTTTTTTTTTTTTACAAATTTGTAACACATTCATATTTTTTCTGGTTTCTGAATTTTTTCATATACTCCTCATTCATGTTTGCAAACAAATGGTGTCACAGTTGCATGGCAACAGATTTGATGAGATGTTCTTAGATTTTTGTCATAATGACCGGTACATTCTAATTCAATCACATTCTGCATTCAATCCCAAGACTGCTGAATGTGCAAAACATAACATGCATGCATATGTTCCTGCACATGCTCTATGCCAAACAGTGCCAGTGAATGAGTTACTAGTCTTTAATTATATATTGACCTTATTTTTATCTTTTTAATTTTTTTTTTTTTGGGGGGGGGGGCAATCATATTAAAATGTTGGACAAATGTAGAAGATGACAAAAAGGGTTAAAGGTCATATCAAGTTTTGATATTTTATAGGGGTACTGTACTTATTCTAAGCATTTTGGTGAAATTTGCATTGAAATTTGATGGTTCTCAAGATAAGAGCAAGTAAGTTGTCACATTTTCAAAAACAGTGAACTTGAAGCAAGCACATATGACATCATACCCCCTCATTAATGGACAGTCTTTGTTTTTCTTTAAACTTCACAGCCTATTTTCTCCTCAAAAGTTCCATATTATCAAAATTGTGATGGCCTAAAATGCATGAGAACTTTTCAAACTTTGCAATCTCCATGGGGAGGTCCTATTCCTATTAATGTCAAGGTCAACACAACATAAAGGGAAACAAAGCATTCCTTGTCAATGTGAGGATGAGATATAATCTCTGCTGCCCTCAATCTCACGTTGGAACACAAATCTAGTAACTTCATTTGCTGATCTGGAGAAATACATGTCTGATTTGGAAATTTTACCACACTGAGTACAGTTAGTTCTTCTTTCACATGTGAAAATTAACTTTTTTCTTTATAAACTTCCCCTTAAAAGAACTAGGAGGTGTAGGCATTGCTTCAAGGGTGGTTAAAACAGCCAAACAAAAGCACTTGATACCTTAAAAAGAGTTACAAAATTGACAAAATACTCACCCCATCTTTGTCTACACCAGTTAGATACCTGTTCTCCATGTTTCCATAAAAAATGCTACACAGCAAAGAGGAGAGGACTGATCCCTGACTGATGCCTTTAGTTCTGAGAAAGTCTAGGTTGCCAATCTGGTAAAAAAAAGGATCAAAATTAAAGATAATGGCAAACTGGTTTTATTATGTAGCTTCCCTTCACCACTTGGCTCTTTATTAAAAATCATGAAGGTAGAAGTTCTTTCCCCACTACACATTATTTTGTAGTACTTTTTTACAATTTTTCTGTTAAAGTTGTCATGAAACAAAAAGAAAATCAATAAATACTTACTTAAGAGAAACCTCTACTGATTTCCCTTCCATGTCTCACAACAAACATTGCATATTTAATCATGAAAAGGTAAACATGTTCAATGAGGAAAAAAATCATTCAGGCCAAAAATTTTTACACACAAGTAAAATGAACCACACTCACAACCATACAGTGTTCTTTTTTAAGCTCAAAACTCAACAGTTCTGGGACCCCCTAATACTCTTTTTCAAGAGTCTGAGAAAAAGTTGGAAGGTCTCACAAAGAGTCTCATGAAAGCAGAGCTGCCAACCATTCTGTTTTTGCCAGAATAATTCTGTTTGTTTTTGAGAAAAATATGGCATTCTGTTTTTCTTGTCAAATTCTGTTTTTTTCTTCAAAATTCTGAATTATAGGCTCATTTACCACACATAGTGATATACTTTGACAAGTTTGCATTTTGCACTTCTAAGTTCTGCATAATAAGCTATACATGTCCTGCACATATGATATGTGTACTTCACTGCAGATGCCAGATATAGCCCACAGTACTTGCATTCCTGTACAAGTGGAGTGAACCCGGTTATTGTGTGACCTTGGCACAGATTGCACAACTTGTCCAAAAATAGTATGCTGTGCAGTTATTGTACAAGGTGGTAAGTTTTGTTTTGTAAGATTCTGATTTTTGCTGGAAATTCTGTTTTTTTGCCACTTGTGTTCCTTTTTTTGGTTTGAAAAGGTTGGCAGCTCTGTGACAGTATTAAGCCATATGTTACAGATGTAAATATATTTAATGCATACATTCACACAGACTACAGATGGAAATACATTTTATATGTACACCCCCTAACCTAGGATGTCTCTTAGAGATGAAAATATATTTAATATATCTATCCAGAAAGGCTACAGTCTGTATGTTTATACACACATTCACATAAATGAAGATGTCTCCTGGTTGCTTTGTGTTTGGTGTAACAAGGAGACACTGTGTGGTTACCATGAGGTACTGTAGTGTCTAATTTGAGGTCTAACGAGTACTGTTTGTCAGAAAACAAGGACCTAACACTGCCTCGCTTGGTGCCTTTCTTAATTCACCCTTGAAGTCTGGCAGTGCAACATATGCACTTCTATACCAAGAGGTTTCACAAGATTTAGAGCAATATCCATGTGTAAATAGTTAGATTTAATGTATCTTGCAGATAAACAGGAATATTTCCCAAGCATCCAGGTGAAATTATTGTGCATCTGGGACCCAGAGACCTGGAAGAGACCAAGGGACCTGGGTTAGCAAAATTGCTCCTTTTTATGAAAGACCAGCAAAATATCCAAAAGCTTTAACATCATATTTCATGTGAAACAGCTGAAGTTTTGGTTACTTCATTTTTGATCCATAAATGGGCTCGGTAAAATTAAGTACAAAAAATTGATGAGTGTGGCAGGCACGTAGCCAGGATTGTGTCATGAGGACGGTTTTGGTGCCTTGGGGGGGTTTTGGGCACGATATGAGGGAAACACTATTTTAGGTGTTTTTTGCATTGCAAGGTTGGGTCATGGGAGGGGGTTCTAACCCCCCAAACCCTCCCCGTGGCTACGCCACTCGAGTGTAGGAAAGTCAATTTAATATCATATACACGGAAGGTATGGGAATATTTAACCCCTTTGCTAGTAATAGGTAGATAGATAAGGACAGAATTTTGTTTTGTTTTTTTTTGACTAAATAAAACTGAAGTCAACAAGCTCTCTAACAAGTTTTTTCACTGATCTGTCCAAAAACAACAACTAGTGGGATTTAGTTTATCATTTAGGCCTAAAAAACAACTAGAATCAAATTTTTGGAAGATTTCTAATGAACTTAAAAAAATCATTTAACAGGTATCCACAAATGTTTTTTCTTTTCTTTATGAAATGATGGAAATGCATGTTTCTTTTAACGATTTCAATAACTGTAGAGTTTAATACCATGGCCATTTCATTAAGAATTACACTTGATCTTTAAGTTTTGATTTCTAAAGGCTTATTACAAACAGGAGTTAACATCTAGTATATTGAACTATTAATGAAACAGGATCCAGGGCATGTATATTTTTAAACTCACAGTAACAATGTCATAGTTGATAAGTTGCCGTAGACGGTTTAGGAGACTATCGACTGTCTCAAGGTGACAAGAGGCCTGTCAAAAGAAGTAGCAATTAATATAAGGAAGCCAAATTACAACAGATCAACGTACTAAGGATCAGCCTTAACATAACAAATAGAACAGCAGTCAGTAAAATGTTAAATGACAAACTGAAGTATATTAAACAGTGAAAAGCAAAACAAAAAAATGGCAAAAATAACTGAATTTGAAAAAGTAGTGAACAATATTTGTCATACATGTTTAAATATTTACAAGTGATATTATGTTGACTGACTGACTGACATGAGATAAGGTCTCATTACTAAATATTTCTGAGCAGAGTCCTAAAAGCAATGCATACAGATAGCAATCACATAGCCATGTGCAAGAATGACAGATGGGACGCCACAGACTTTAGGTGGACCTTTGAAATGAGCAGATTGTCAGTAGATAATTTATGTGTAGCACCTTAAAGGGCAAAATTAGTTGCCACAAATTACTTTGAAACAACAGTCAGATTTCACAGATTTCTTCTTATTTCACTTCCAAAAGTAGTTCATAATATTTCAGGGATTAAACATTAAATATTCAAGGTAAACCAATGAGATACTCTCCAAAATTTCTTATCAAGTGAGAAAAATGTTGTCGCATGACCCTCAAGAGCCAATCATGAAACACTTATCCAAACTGAGGGTGACTGCATTTCCCTTTAAGCATCCCAAAAAATTGACATATGGGTTCAAGAAACCCCAAGTTTTACTGTTACAATCAACGGAGAAATAAAAACTGAATGACTGCAAATGGTTAGGAACATTACCAAACTTAATGTCTTCAAAATCAAGAATGATTACCTGATTTGTAACTACACTCTTATGATGGCAGCCATCTTTGATTAAGTCACACAGGATCTGGTGAAATGAATGACCAAAGTCCTGTTCTCCTTCCACTGGGGTGACATGCCTCATGGTTTTCTTGCGGATGTCACCAAGACCACTGACAGATGTTACTGTGTATCTTCTCACCAAGTACTTCTGTGCCAAATTCTGAAACCAAGAGGAAAATAATCAAATTTTTGAAAAAATCAAAGAAATTTTACCAACCCATATATATTGAAAATTACTGCAGCCCCCATGCCTGCAGGGTGCAGAACTTAAAACCTGTCAAATTGCAATCTATCAAGGTATTCTTACTTGCATTTAGTATGATGCATTATTCTCCTATCATGACAAATTATTTGCCTGGCATATATGTACACTCAGTAGTGGAGCTGCAGGGCTGACTTATTCCCTGTCCCCAGTCTCCCCCAGGTTAGGTCAGTTAGGTCAACTGAAACAAGTAATGTACCGCCCTCTCCTTCGACTTTTCTGTCAACAATATGCTAAAACCACCACACTTAGATGTAGATCCCTATGGGGCTTTGCGCCTCTAGACTCCGCCCACATGAGTGTACGCTTCGTGTATGCTTTTGCGAAAAGCTTTGCGCCCTAATATTTCCTTTGCCCCTTGTTTAACATTCTGGCACAGCTACTGCATAACTTCTGATTCCAGATAATGGGCCCTTGATAGGATCTTCAGAAGAATGTTTACACTCAAGTTTCCACCTCTACATGTTAGAGATGCTTAGTAACTAGGCTTGTGGGCACAAACTGCGCTGCAATGCAAGATCACTGTTTATATTCACAAAGTGACTTAAGCAGAAGGATAAGATGAGCAAGTCACTGGTCACAAGTCAGAGGACTGAGGAAATAAAGATTACAAGCAAGGCTGCACAATTTTGGTAGACATCTGTAAGGGGCATTTCTTGACATGCAGGAACCCAAAGCATGCCTAGCAATAGAAGGGCACACTTTGCTTTATATTTGCTGTCAGTTTTCTAAAAGAAGCAAAAAGCATAAACTCTGAAAGCTCAAATCCTTGATTCTTCAATAAAGAAAGATGAGACAAAACTGATGGGACCCAAGTCCATCTATGGGTCACTTGGGTTGTGGATCTTTGAAATGGGTTTGCAACCTGCATTTGCAAAAGGTCAGAACAAACGATACTATCAGTGTTTTCATGTGATTTTTGTATTCCTTCCCTAGTGTCATAACTCCAATTACAGGTTGCCTAACAAATGTAAAATTATTATTATTATTTAATAATATTTTTATTATTATATCATCATTATTATTATTATAAAATATTGCACCACCTTGCATCCAAGCAAACTTTCCTTTTCAAAGAATCATAGGCTGCTCCCACAGGACAGAAATCACTGCATTTCATCAAATGCTAAACCTCCATGCAGACATTTCTGGCACAATCACCTTGGATGACAGGCTGAAGAATGCCAAATCATGAAATCACGTCACTTGAAAAGATAGGAGGGAATCACTGATCTAACCTCATATATGGTACCGGTGTAACTTACTTGTTGCTTTAGGTGTGCAGCAACAACCTCCAGAAGTTTGTTATGGGGAATACTGTCATAGCATTTGGAGATGTCCACCTTCACAAAGTAAAGAGCTCTATGAAATGTGAAAAATGATCATTCAAACAGGAAAAAATTAATCAAATTTGAAACACAGCAATGGTACAGGCTACTAATTCATTGTAAGTCAGAACAAAACACCCAATATATGACAGGTAACATATAATCAGTAACAAAATTGACAATTTTGAATCAGTGATACAAATCAAGCCTGCCCTCAAAAATTGGCTGTACTAACCCCTACATAACAAAATTTATCTCGGGTTTCACCCAATCAAAGGTTTTCAACCCATGTCACACTATTTGTAAGGCATGGCACCATACTAACAATGAAGAAGTATACTGTAGCAGAGATCAATTAACAACCCACTTAGAGTTAAATCACTTTTAAAAATGAGCCAAGCTTTGCCTACTTAGACTATTAAAAATAAACCACTCTTAATCTGCTGCACCATTAAGATCTATGTTTGGAGTAATCCTTCTTAGGATATTGTCTCGCCCCCTGTGGGCTGGGGGTTGTAGAATACGCCCATGGTATTTCCTGCCTGGCGTAAGAGGCAACTAAAGGGAAACCAAACTTGAACCTGAATCATACTTGAAAATAAAGTTAAACTGACCTTTTAATTGAGGTGACTGACACTATATAACACGTACATTCATGTTGGTGTGTCGTTAAATCTCATCTAATCAACTAACTAGGATATTGTCACATTTCTAACAGTCCTGTTCTAAAATATGTCCCTCAAGTTTATCTTTTCATAACTTTAGCATTGCTGTGAAAGGCATCACTTTCATACAAAAGGCAAATATGAAACAATTGTTTTTTAAAACTTGCAGCTTTTCTTAACCCCAATGAAGCGAGACATATTCAACCATTATCATCTAGAAAAAATATTATCATCAACGTATGGGTACTTCATACAGTGAATTGCCACCTCCAGGAGTGAGTGGTGGGAATTTCCCGGTATTAAGCAATTATTTTGCAATACTGTTGAAAAATGCTCTGCTCAACTAACCACAAATTCTATTGTGGGCAAAACCTTTACAGAGGTTTGTTAGCGGTATGGAGAGAATAAGAATAAATTTGGACAGATTTCATAGCGATTTAACTAGAATCAATACAACAGATTATGTCTTATACCACAATTGTGTTGGTGTGTTGCTAAATCCCATCTAAATAACTATTTCTTGAAATTGTTGGGCATTTTTCAGAGATTTTGCATTAGGACGCAAAGTAAACACAGTCACATAGGACAGTTCAGTATTGCACATTCACAACTACGTTCTATTCACAATGGATTCATCAACCTGTAATTCTGCCATTTTGAATTTGAAATGTGAATGACAGCAATTGTGTTTTACATTCATATTTTCAGCATATTACTTTATTGAAAAATAAAACTACGGACAAGAGCTAAGCAGCAAACAAAGGACGAAAGCATCAATACGTATTGTAAACATCACCATGATCTGACCTGGTTTCTTTGTCTTCATGTCTCTTTTCGATAAACTCCTTCCATTTTGGATATATTGATGTGATGCCCAGTAGAGAAGAGGCAAAGAGTTGAGGATGGACTCTCTATAAAATGAAGCAAGGTAATTTTTCATCCCTTTATTCACTTTCAATCAATATAAACTAAACTAGGTTTAACTAAACTGTTGTCCTCATAATTTTTTTTCATTCCCATTTTCCCACATTATCCAAGACTAACAATTTTCATGAGGACATATTAAAATCATAGTATTGGGTGACATTACCATATGATTCTGTGCATATCCATATACATATTTACACAGATTTTGTATTGGCATTCTACACTGAGTTGAAAAATTAGTATCTGTGACCCTTTGACACCATCAAATCAGTGTATTCACATGTACACTCTTGTGTTGAAATCAGGTAATTTTATTGTTGTTGAAATAATGTTTCTGTTAACAAGTGTAATTTATTCAATGCTATTCCTTCAAATTGGTTTTGTTGTGACTGGCAATGTAATTGTTGTAAAAAACACTTGCTTCAGACTGTGGTGCCAATGCCTATACTGTTAAAATGATTGTAGTCAATACTCACAGGGAACAGTGTATTTTTGTGTGAATTTCATGTGGAAAGCAACATAACAAAGTATAAAAGGTAATGCTTTGAATCCTCAGTACTTAAAGAGGCTCAATGAGTTGATATCAATAACTTAATGAGAGTCTCAAAGGGTCACTACCACATAACAATGCCTAAAGTTAGCATAACAAGTCAAGTTTCAAGTCCAAAAGTCACAGGAAACGTTAAAATTTTGAATTTTCTAGTGTCCTGAGTTGTAAGGGTTTTGTACATAATTTGAAAAAGTGTCTGGTCACAAAATTTTGTAAACCGACTTGAACCACTAATTACTCACTCATAAAACAGTTATCTGTATGTAGGGTATGGGGATTACCTAAGTTGACCATTTGTCATTGGTATGTGAAGAAAACTTAACAGGTTTGGAAAAATTTGTTGAATTTCATGAACCAACTCAATCAGCCGCTTTAAGTAACAACATTTGTAGAGAGATTTTCATGTGCCTATTGCAAAAGGCACATGCACCTGCAAAGGCACACTCAAGTGTCTATTGCAGTAAGCACAGTGTAAAAAAAAAAGAATCATGGTTGCATTTGATGAAAGGAGGTAACCATCAAAGTTTTGGAAAGCCTCACAACCAGGTCCTCTTCAAGCTTATTTTGTGTCCAAAACAAAATTGCACAGCATACGGAGATATTCAAGAATGCAATAGTGCAATAGTTTTGCAAGGAAACCTTATATAAATAGCAATAAAAAAGTTAGGGTTTGGGAGCAAAACCATGAGATGATATAATTGTGTGTTCCCTAAATATGTCAGAATTCACTTCCATAGAGTTTAGAAGTCAACTTCTTTCTGCTGATCAAGAAACATAATTCTTTTGATACAATAGGCATGTCTAGTTGGGCAATTATTTTTCTAATTTTCTCAGTGCAGGGCAGAGCTTCCATGAGCCCAATCCAAACAGATGAAAAATATCAACTCCATAAAACATACCCTTAAATGGGTAAGCACATCCTGCAAGTCCCTCAGCAGTAAGTTGATACCAAACTTCTATACCAGAAAGAAATTGTGGGAAAAAAAGAACACAAAGTTCTTATACAAGCAAAAGTGACTGCAATTGTTCAGTAACAAAACAAATTATACACAATGTAAATAATTTTCTTCTTCAAAACTTTAACAAGCAAAGGGATTGAGATGTATACTATAGTAGCAAAAACAGTTTTTTTATAATCTTAGTTTACCCCTTTGTCAGAAAGAGTTGTCTTTCCCATTTTCACAATTGGACGGAATCCATTTTCTTTGGGAATGAACCTTATTCTTGATCTTCCCAATGTCTTCTGGGACATGATCATTAGTTTGATGTTATCCTGGTTTGAAATGAAAAATATTTTGAAAAAGGTTATCATATGTAACAAAACTTTAACAAGAAAAAATGCTACCAGAAATAAATGCTCATGTATGAAAAGAATCAAAACATGAAAAAGTGTGACCACAAAAAAAAATGCTTTTACCCAGTTGTTTAAAACTTAAATCCCTTAATTGGAAAATCCATTTTGTTTTCTTTCGTACCATTCTTCAGATAAAACTTCTGCAAAGACTGAGAGTAAATGTTAATTGTTGGTGTGCTGTGCTGCAGTGTTTCTATTTTAAGCCATACATACACTTTTTTTCAGCACCATGTTTCCTACTAATTACCTACTGGTAAGATGTCTGATTGTTTCTTTCAGGACATAGGTTTTCATTGTTACAACTGTCCTTCATAATTCCAGTTTCTACATATTGTTAATTAAAACAGCCATTTGCAAAGCATACAACATTTTTGTCCTCACAAATTTATGACAATGGCACAACAGAATCTAACAAAGGACTGACAACAAAACTACAATTTCCACTTAAAAGGACTTTGCAAAAAAAAAAAAACTATTTTACCAAGATAGAATGTTAAGGTAAATACCTCATCAACTGGGGTGACTACACCAGATTTTTTGTAATCTAAAATCAGAAAATAGAAAGAAAAAGTATCCTTTTCCAGTAAGTTATTATACAATGAATTTTACCAAAGATCAAAGAAAATGGAGATCATGTGAAATAAAACATTGAAGGGAAAATATAGAGGAGGAAAGAGCATCCCTGGACAGAGATCCCAGAGGAGGGAGGGGGGAACATGTGCCCTATAGTAACATTTGAGAAATTGCCACTGACTTTGATTTTTCATATAACAATGTTTTCCAAAATGAGGTAATTCCCCTCCCCTTTCCATCCATTACTGAGAACAAATTGCGACCCAATAGACAAGAACCCCGCTCTATGATTTGTCGATCCTTTCTACACATTATGATGTCTCTTGACAAGGTACAAAATCATTGAAATTTACTGCACCGTGTTTGCAAAACAATATATAAAATAAGAGTGGAATGGACTGCACACACATTTTCATCAACTTTTCAAAACATTCCATTTATAACATTTTCAAAGATTTGTTTTTTCTGACCCCATTGACCAGAAACCATATTACAATCAATATGAGCTTTCCTAATAACGCAAATGACATTGACCTCTTTCAGTCAGTGACAGCTGTCTAGCCCTGCAATGCAAGAGCATAATTCACAAATGGTTGCTAAACAATTGAAAAATAACTTTGCTACATGTTCACAGCTCTACATGTTTCATGCATCCTATGGATTTGAAATAAGTCTTCTAATCCTTCATTTAACAGCCTGATATGGGAAGAAGGGTGGGGGTAAGGTTGGGGGGATGGGTGGGGGGAGGAGAAGTGGTAGGATTAGTAGGTCCGAATGCAGTGTTTACTTTGCGGTTTTCCTGTTCATACTGATCAGAACCAACAAGCCTGCCATATTTGACTGATTTTGTACAAAGAGAGCAGCAAAGGACAAGCAGTATATTAATTTTTGCAAAAGATGTCCTTAGAATTCATTAATTCATGGGCAGTGGGATATTCAGTCTCATGGAAACCAAATATCATCAATTACCAGAGATTGCTTTTTCCTGCATTTGTTTCCACATTTCCTTTGGGTAGTAGACCAATTCATTCTTGCTGACAGAGGTTTCCGTAATGTAGTAGAGCATCTGCAAGTATATATATGCAAGAAGTGTAACATTTTTTACTAAAAATCTAGTAGAAGTCAGTGGAAAAGAAACAACTAAAATTCTGATAGGATATTTTAAAATGCATGTGGTGAATAATTTCTCTGATATGGTGGCAGACTATGTAAAAAAACAAAAGTATAACACAATACAATGTTTAGTGGCACATTATTATACATGTATGTATATAGAGGATTAATCTTCCTTTATGTTATATTAAAGGAAGTTCTATCGTCACAAAAACTGATTTAGTACACTACAGTATACCTCCTGTGGAAGGGCTCTTGTGACAACAGTTTTGTAAATGAAATTTTAAATTTATGCAAAACAAGTCTGGCTTTGCATTTATCTTGAAGATGCCACCTTCATGTTCTGAAATATTGTAGAAAACTTGCAACAGAAAAGTCAGATTTGCAATTTTGAATTCATGTATTAAAGTAAGTTTAAGATGACTGCTTTTTTCCTTTGAAGCAGTTAAAATCTCACAAATAGCTATGCCCACTCTGAATAAATTAATTTGCTTCCTAGTACACAATCAAAGATACAGCAAAAATGGAACCATTTCACCTCCAATGTGGTATCATGCTTCCTTTTCAAAACCTCACAATAATAATTCCCATATCTGTTCATTTGACCAACCACTACCTTTCAAAGGAAGTGATATAACTTTTTATTGGTATCAGAAACGTGCAAAAATTAAGCTTGTAATCACAGACTTACATACATTGACAGAGCATGTAATGTATACCTCCTATCTGTAGATTATCGCCACCGACTAGGACAAAATGTGGCGAACCAAGGTGGCCACTGTGAAGCTATTGTCTGAATTGATGACGTCTCTGTTATATTTTAAACAAAAGTTAAACTTGAATGCGAAAAAATATCATATTCCTACAATAAGTGACGTGTTTTTGACCTTGTCTTACTATACTTAAAAAATATTTCAACTTTCTTGCAAAATCTGGTAATTGACTTGAGCAAGTCCACGATTCACACAAATTCATAGCAGAGGGCCATCTTGGTATGCTTTTTTTCATGATAGTGACAATCTACCATGCAGTATGCTCTGTCAATGTATAGGAAGTCTGTGGTTGTAATGAACATAGCCATGGAAGACTCTCATGTTAGAAACAAACTGTCAATGAGTTGATGTTTTATAATACAGGACTCACTGGAAAAAAAACACAAAATAGCCCTCACTGGCAGCCAATACTGTATTGTACCATTCTGTATTCTTCTTCAAGTATTGTAGCAATGTAGCAATAAATGCATTCTAGCCACTACTAAAATCAGAGTTCCTGCTTTTTCCAGGGAAAACATTTCCACGACTTTTCCCAGGATTCAAATAAAGGCTTTCTCTGGCTTTCTCCTTGATGTCTTGCATAAATTACATAATAATAAATTTTGTAGTTATGACTGAGGACAATTTTTAAAATCACAACTGAGAATTGCACAATTTTAATTTGTGAAAATTTTAAGGATTTTCTGCGATTTCGATAAATTTCAAGGCTTTCTAGGCTTTCAAATAATTTTCCAAATGTTTGTCGAAAATGTTGCAGGTCTTCCATGACATCAGAAACACTGTAAAATGGTTGATTAAGGTGATGTAGGAACTGGTGGGTGTGACCCATAACTGACCCTGATGAGAGGAACCACAAGGTCAGTCACCAACCATTTAAACAATCCCTCCATGAGTTCCTTTCTCTTAATCCTATCCGTCTTTGGTCTTCTTTTCCAATCTTCCTTCGTTCCCCTTGTCCATTCGCAATCTGTATACTGGCAAAAAATACACAGATATGGGATGAATGCCAAAACCTGAACAGTTGAATTAATCCTTTCTGTTTTATGGAAAAATTTTGTGAGCTTTTCAGTGATGTTTAAATGACAGAGGTACAGGAACTACTTTTCACTGTAATAGCCCTCTACCTTGTGAGCATACACATTAATTTCCATGGTACCCATGTACTTGGGGCCATGAGCACAACTTGGTATTAAGCATACCTATCCACATCAGGTTTTGATGGTTTTTGCATGCAGCAAATTGAAATGATATCTGGTGGCAAAGATGTAAAATTTTGCATGATGCCTACATAACTAATTTTGCAGATAAGAAATATTAACCCAGCAACATAATAGAATGAAGTTTTGACATATTTTCCTTTGATCACTATGTCTACAGAGGTGTACATATGTATGATTACAGATTTTATCTCATTGTTTCATATGATGATCGCAAAGTATCAATTAGCAAGGTAGTGTTGCACCTTAAAGACAGTTTCATGACTTTTCCATCAAATCGTCATTAATGACCTTATTTTAGAAAACCCATGATTTTGATGGTTACAAAGCACACATTAAAATTGTTTGCAAACAGTTACATTTTTTGCAAATTAAGCCCCAAGACTTCTCCTACCTTCAGGGACCTGGTCATCAAACTTAAGGGAAGCTTTTCAAATCTGCCAAGTTTCAGTAAAAGTTTCAGATCTGTAAAAATATGAGATATCAAAATGACAGTGTTATTATCTATTAACACTTAAATTGACTATTGCTGATAGAGCAGAGTTTTAATAAGTCCTCCAATGTTGCAGTTGAGTTAAGTAATTTGCTACTTTTACTGTGACTCAGTCAGTGTAACATTTCTATGAGGAAAATCAAGATACATGTCCTACAGTCATTTCCCCTTTGAAAATCAGTGACTGGAATCATGATTTGTTGCAACTTTGGGATAGTCATCCCAATGGCTATATATTAAAGCAGATTCCCCTCTGACATGTTAATTGACCACAAAGTATGAGTTGAGCCAGTCCTTCACTTTGATTTCTTTTACAAAAGTTGTTTTTAGTTGCTTAAGCTAATTTTTGAGTTTATACATCACAGGATATAGCTATAAAGGAATGATTTCAACCTATATCATGCTCCTGGCAAAATATATAACAGTGCTTTAAGATAAATTAACACCAAAAGAGTGCCTTTCATTTGCTTTTCCCAGCTCACATTGTAAATTGTAGTTACAATTGACTAGAATAGTAGTAACTTTGTTCATGGAGAGTATATAACATTACTGCATGGTTTTGTTGAAGTCAACTTGGAGATCACCCTCAACTAAATTCAGTAAGATGAGGGTTAAGACATTTTACACTTTGCAAGTTTAAAGAATAAAATCTGGGTAGATTTCTGAGTATATATATCCATTTCAACTGTGCAGTATTTTTTCCAACAAATTAATTACCTCAGTTGAACTGAGGACTGGCATCGGTGATATTGAGACTTATTCCTATTCAATCAAGTCACAAGACAAAAAGATACATAAACACCACAACTCAATCATATACACAAAAAAACCAATTTCAAGCAGAGCTTGAAAAAATGTGTACTTCCCAGGAAGGGAGAAAATTTTCCCATCATTTTTTAATTATTCTTCTATTTTCATGTACAAAAAGGGGAAATTTACCACCAGTTGTCCAAATTTCTCTCCACATGCTCAAATTTCCTGAGAAGGGGCCTCCTAGATTTCCAACTTTTTCACCTATGAAATTTTCAAGAAGGTTAAATTTTGTATTCCAACATGAAACTTCCCTAGTTTAAAACCTTCACAAAAGGCAGCATGAACCAAATGTTACACAAATATTCTCATACTTTAAGTTTATTCTGACTCTGGCAAAAATCAAACCATCAGTATATACAGCTGTACCAATTTATGTAGCATGTCCTTGTGTAAATACTTACATTTAAAGAAAGCGTTCTTGTTGGCAGTTGATCCCCATAGCTCTTCTGGAATAATTTCCTTCAACAAACCTCTTACCGAAATGTAAACTTCTCCACCACTCAGACCCATGGCCAATGGAGAGTCTTGACCAAACTGAATTCTCAGAATATTCCTGTGTTTCTTCCTTTTTATTTTTCCTTTCAGTAACCCTTTAGTTTTTCTATGAGAAGGTTTGAAATTGTTGTTGCTATGGTGACATCTTTTTATACTTCTTTGTTTTGATCTTGACATTGTCCACTTGATTCTGTTCACACTCAAATGAGTGCTGTCATGAATACGTTTTCTGTTCTTGTTATTCAAAGAAGTTTCCACAGATAGCTCATTAGCATTTGAATTTGATGCAGAAATTTCCATCTCTTGTCTTGTATCCAAAATAGTCACATCTGTTGAATCGATATTTTTACTCTTTACTCCGGCTTGAGAAAAAACTCTTTCCAATCCATTTTCTGGACAGCAGGGATGCTCTCTTTGCAAAGTATTCCTCTTGTTTCCTTTGTCTTGATTTTCCATGCTGTCTTTCTCATTTCTAGAAAAAGTTGACCTCTTCAATGGACATCTGTTATCAAAGTTTGCACCATTTCTGTGCCTTCTTCTGGATGCTTTAGCGATAATGCTTCTCTTACCATAGTAACACTGATGCTGTCCTCTTTCTTTACAGAATTTATGTTTGCAAGATTGAAAATTTCCCAAAACAGAATTTTTCCTTCTGGTATGTTTCTGCTTAAGCTTATGCATTAATTGCATCCTCAAATTTCTAATCGCTGTCCTCCTATCTTTTGAAAATGATCCACAATTAAGAGGCAGAGAACCCTTTTCCATAAATTGTTCCGAGTGCATCACTTTAATTGAAGGTTTGATCACATGACTATCTACTGCCCCTCTTTCACAGGAAAAATTGTTCTCGTCCATTTCTACATCATCACAACTCTCCAAAAGATTTCCTTCTAAAACAACTGTTTTGTTAATATGGGACATCCCAGCTTTATCTAAAGAAGACTTCAACTTCATCCGAGAATCTCTGTTAACATGTTTTTCTTTGTCTGAATTATTGGCAACATTTTGAACAACATCCCCGGACTCTAACTGTGCTTGACATTCCTCATTAAGAAACTCATCTTCATTCATTTTCACATCTTCGCAGCTGTCTAAAGCATCAGCAGCAAGTCTAATTGTCATAGTCTTTGGAGGTTTGTCCAACAAAGGCTGTATATTTTGTCCCAATGTTGTATTTACGTCTACATTTTTTGAGATGCGTTCCATTCCAAGTATTGTCAAGTCCATTCCATTCTCCAAGCTTTCTTGAGCATCAAAATAAGATTCATTGTCCTCTTCCACCAGAGTCACCACCTCTGTCTCTGACATCTTTACATTTCTCTTTAAATGACTACCATTTCTCTGTTCAGGGTCAAGTACATTTTTCGAGGATAATGAGGTCAATGCATCTTCCCTAGAAGCTTCAAAATTTTGCTTTAAATGTGACTGTCTGAAACAAAGGTCTTCCTTTTGAAGATCTGTTGCTTTCTTCATTTCTTCCTTATCATTTGTTTCTGATGAAGTTAGGGAATTCTCCCTTTTCTCATTACTATTCTCCTGCACTCCCTTGTTATCCAGGTCAGGACTAGTACCTGAGCTTTGTGGAGGACTTTGGTCTTTCACAAAATTTACAAAGCACTTTTGGAAATGTTCTGCTTGATTATTTCTTTCTGTTGTTGCCATAGAAACATACTTTCTTACAGACTCACACTCTACATACCTATCTAATTTCTTTCTACTGTCATCTGAAGAATCTGTAAAGGAATCCCCAATCATCTGGATTTCATGTGATGCCAAACCTTCTGTAACTTTTCTAGCACTATCAGGAGAACTGAAAAGTTCCATAGAGCCATCTAAAACACTACTAGCAGATCCACTGTAGTGGTCAGTCGACAATTTTTCGAGGCTCATCTCCTTTTCAGCATCCTGCATACCATTTCCTCTTTCTCTCATAAAACAAATCTGACCACCTGAGGAAATGGTATCTTCCACTGTATTTGGTGACATTCTATTCTTGACAGCCAAAGAGGTGATCCCTGTCTGACAAATGGGCTCACCTAATGCAAAGGACTGATTTTCCATCTCATGATAATTCTTAGATTCTGTATGCATCTCAAAGTGAGTTCCTGAGACCACATCACCACCTAACATCTGACATGTTCCAGATTTGGCTCTTTCCTTCAAACTACTTTCAACAGGTTCCATTCCAAATACATCATTTTTCTCACAAATTTTCCCATCTATCTCCATGGCAACATCTTTTGCACCAGTGCCATTACTAGTAGCACCTGTCTTAATACCAAGGTGATTGAAAGTCTTTTTACTTTCTATGGGAATTTCATTTTCCAACCCAGGAGTTGACTTCTTTGTTGTAAAAAGTGGGATTTCTATTGGGTTAGCAGTTCTGTGATGTGTTGCATATTCTCCTGTGAAATTTTCCTGATGAAATGCTTGCAAACGAGTCTTCCTATGAAATAAATGAACTTGAAAAATTTAACTTTTAATCCAACTTTGTGACTAACTTTTATGACCAATCCTACAAATGCTAATGCAAAGTGGATTTCTCTTGTTGGGAGTGAGTACTTATAGTTCCACCTATCATTTAACCACTTTGCAACGGATGGTTTCGCTGCAAAACAGTAATTTACCAGTACTTTATACATAGTTACTGGCATTTCAAATTGGAACCATGCATATGGCAAAGTGCTCAACTAATGAGGAGCAGATAAACAATAACATTCTAAAAGTCAATTTAAAAGTTAATTCCATATCTACAAGCTTGTTTCGTGATAAACTCACTCTTTAGGATGAAAGCAGTGTATGAGCTGGAATGCCTCACAACATAGAATTTTATCGTTACTGTATACATATGGTTTCACAGCAAAACAATTGCACCAGCTCTGTCCTGGAATAGCTCATTATAAATCTATGGCATGTAATTGTATTTTGGAAATGGGATAGGCATGAAGAGGAGATATTTTACACATATGCATCCTCTTGGGGTATAGAGAGCACAAATATTGCTGCATCCAAACAAAAACTTTGAATTTAACAGAACCTGTACACATGTACTGTGCATGTATAATATAATACATAGCTTAGTACAGCGAGACGGACCCTTTCCGCAGAGAAAGGGTTGATGGACTCCTCATTTCAGTTGTGATAATATTGATGCAACTGCTGGAGTGATTGCTAGCATAGGTTTCATTTTGTCTTCCATTTATATCCTCAGTAGAAGAAAAATTGGCATAATTAGATAAAATTGATATAATTAGATTAGATTCTGAGGATGAATAGGATAAAATCCCCCTCCCCCTTCCCCATTTCTCTTCTACCTCTCATAATTTCCCTCTGTGCATTTAACACTTACATGCACATGCACATGCACACCAGAATTTGGTGAAATTTGCATTGAAATCCGATGCGTGGTTTTCACGATATGAGCAAGTAAAGATGTAACATTTTTAACAAGAAGTGAACTTGAAGCAAGCACATTATGACATCATATCCTCACATTAATGTACATTTGTTTGTTTTTCTTTAAACTTTACAGCTTATTTTCTACTCAGCAATCCCATATAATCAGAATGTGATTGCATAAGTGCAAGAGAACTTTACAAACTTTGCACTCTCTTAAGGGACTCCTATTCTTATTAACTTTAAGGTCAACACAACAGTGTGAAAAAACGAAGGAAAACAAAGCATTCCTTGTCAATGTGAGGAAGTGATGTAACCTTTGCTGCACTCAAGCTCAATTTTGAACACAAATCTAGTAACTTCATTTGCTGACATCTCAAGAAATATACATCTGATTTGAATAGAAATTTTACCAAACTGTGTAGATTTGGTTCCTCTTTCACAGATGAATTTTTTGCTTAAACTTCCCTTTTAATGCTTACATGCTTGATGGAAGTTTTAAAATCAAGCCAAAGCAGTATAAAAATTAAATTTTAGAGGAATTGAAGTCATCCCAGTTTTAATAAGTCTGTCCTATTTCATGAGCTACTCTTGAGAATCATGTGACAACATTTTTCCCACTAAATTGCAAAATTTACAAGATGTCACTGCTTGATTTACTATGAATGCGTAACATATACATGCCCTGGAATATCATGAAAGTTACTTGGAAATGAAATAGAAGGAAATTTGTGAGATTTAGCTGTTGTCTTGAAATAAATCTAGAGAAAAAAAAAGCCCTTTAAATGTCATTTGAGTTCCACTCACCATTGACATTGCACTGTTTCTACCATTTTCAAATTTGATTTTATTGAGCCAAGTTTAATGCAAGCTACAGAATCAAACATGACCACAATTTCACAAGGATTCTGGAAAAATCGATGGGGGCAGTCCCTCTCCTCTTTGTAGAACAATCCCCAACCTGATTATGACAATGCCAGAAGTAACTCCATCAAAAGCAAGAAAACTGTTAATTTTCTAGTAAGTTCTGCTGGAGGTTACTACACAAAATATACATACTTGAAATTGATAAGGAGTTGCTTCAACAAATGTTTGCTTCTTTTCAACCGTTTAGGAATTCTCTTCATCTGCAAAATATGATTAAATCATTCAATTGTTACATAGTTTTAAATATTTCAGTTTTGCAATGTGGTGCAAAACTTACTAGATATGTACAGTTGCAAGCAAAAAATATTAGGGGGAAAATTGGTTTTCCCATATTGTGCAGTCCTTTTGTTATAAGCATTAGACAGATAAGCAGAATTATAAATGACCAATATTAATCTCAAAAGATGTGTTAGTTAGTTAGATGGAGTTTTACCACCCAGTTTCTGACCTACTGGTTCAAGTCGAGACAGCCATGGTCTTTTTTCCAGGTGTGGCTCACCGGCTAGTTTTCCCTACTCCATTGCTTATGCTGAGCATCACAAAGATGTGGCACAGATGTGTTAGGTTGTGGGGGTTTAACAACACATGTACCAACATATGAATGTGTTATACAGTGTCAGCTAGAGGGGTAAGGAGTTGAAGCTCAACTATAGTTCAAGTCCTTGCCTACAGTTGTATCTCCTCTGATAGGAGGGGAATTGACTTTATGCATTGACGACCTACTGACATCATCCTTGGGGGCAAAAAAATGGTACACATGGCCTCACGCATAAGAATTCACCGCACTTGTACTAGAAGACTAATCACATATTTGACTGATTAAAAAATCAGCTGTCTGCATTTGTCCGTGTTAATTTGTTTTGCCCCCAAAGGAGGGCATACTTTCTGTCCTGTGATGAACACGCATAAGGTCTCTTCTCTTCATCCTCTTCATCCCACAACCCACTGGGAAACACAGTCCTGACTGTCAATATGAAGGACATCATGAATTTGTTGAAAAGTTCTGCTTGGACTAATTTTGAATTGTTTTCATATTTATATCCTGGCAATTCTTTGGTAATTGTAAGATGTACTCGTTGACCTCTGGAGTTGGTCAATGTTCATTAGGAGCATCAAATATTCTGTGCACTTGCTTGACACACCCATCAGTCACGCAATTGACCCAACAGTTCACATACTTTGATGCATATTTCCTGTTGGATATGATGCACCTATGCTGAATGAGTTGCTTTGATACAACATTTGGAAGTATGTGACAGAAGCCTGCATCACAACTTGACTAACATGATGTATACTTGACTTTGTCAGAGGGAACATCCTACAAATGATAAGTGCATTAAAAACCATTATGTTTTATAGCCAACAGTTAGTAAGTTACATGAGGTTTTACAGCTCAGTTTCTATCCAATTGGTTCCAGTTGGGGCAGTCAAAGCCTTTTTCCAGTTGTGGCTCTCTGGCTTGTTTTCCCTACTCCATTGCTTGTGGTAAGTAACAAGCACAATGACAGTAGGTTCCATTTTTTAAGTCTTTCAGTATGGTCAACTCAGGAGTTGAACTCCAGACCTCCCAGCTGAATGTAGGAGCCTCTAACCACTTGACCATGCAGCTGGTATATCACATGCTCTGAGAGTTTATGCATTATTACTTACAAAATGAAATGTAAGATTTTTCACCTTTTTCTTAATGATTGTTCCTTTTTCAAACTTGTTTTTCTGAAATATGAGACATGTCAAATGATTGGCACCATTGTTGCTTGCTGGTAGTGAGTTCAATGGATCTGTCAAATAGAAAAACAGCTGTTTGTTACTATGGCAACCATTTAGTGAATTCTTTATAGCCATATTATGACAACTTATACTTCAATCTTAACTCTTGATTCGAGAACATGTATTTTCTAATACTGGCCAAAAATGCCACTATGACAAGTTAAAATTCAATCTTAACTCTTGCTTCAAGAACATACATTTTCTAATGCTGGCCAAAAATGCCACTATGACTCAGAGTACTGCTAAAAGTTAAGATGATATTCCAGGAAAATGCATGGTTTTCCTTGAGTAACTTTTCTGGAGGGAAGATCTTCTAAAAGTACACTACATCAGCCACATTGCACAGTCCTTTTCTGGACATTGCCAATTTGCATACTTAGCTCAATGTTTATTCATAATAGAAGAGCAGTCCAGAAAATACCATGTTACCAAGATCACACAGCAGAGGATCAGTAAAAAACAAACAAATGAACAAATACAAAAAAAAAAGAAAAAACCAGTGTTAAACAAACATATAAAACAAAATAAAACACAAATAAACGAAAAAAAAAAATAAACATAAAAAAAGCTGATGGGAAATTGTTACACAGGTAATTTTTCCAATTCATAGTGGTAATTTCTGCATTTTACCACAGATGCAACATTCAGTATATTATTTACATTCATAATTATGCAAGTCAAGCTAACTAACGTTTGGTTTTGCCAAACCAGAGAGTCAGGAGGACTTAAGAAGAAGAACTTAGTATTCAAATTTTGTTACCACATATGCTAATACTTCTATTTGAGAGAAAGGATTCAGATTGCCAGCCTGGAGAACCTGGCTAAATCACTGTTTGGGCTACAATGTTGAGTCGAACAACATTCACATGAAATTGTAGTGGTTTCTTGCTTCGCCTTGTGTACAATTCCTTAAAAGAACTACTAAAAACTATTTAATAGAAGATGTTTACAACAGGCGCATAGCCAGGATTGCGTCATGGGGAGGGTTTTGGTGTCATGGGGGTTTTTGGGGCACAACATGATGGAAAAGTCTAAGGATAGAGCCTAAAAACGGCTATTTCAGGTGTTTTTTGCATTGCAAGGTTGGGTCATGGGGGGCGGGGGGTTCTAACCCCCAAAACCACCCCTGTGGCTATACGCCACTGGTTTACAATGTTCTGTTTATTGGAAATACATACGGGACTTATGAAGTTTCTTGTAGAACAATTTATCGTAGCACAAGGCAACTGCACTGATTGCTTCTTCTGAGCTGGATGAGAGGTTGACTTGACTGGATGGATGGGATGTGAGTTTTTTCTTGTTTATCTCAGCTGCCTCGGAAGGAGCCTGAGGCTGTACCTTTTCAGAGAGAATGATATGAAGAGGAACACCTGGATAGGGAAAAGAAAGAATATTATTTGCAGGTCAATCAAAAATGGGAGACATTTGAAAAGGCAGAGGAGCATTTCCGTACTTAAAAATGTATTCCCCCCACCTGGCAATACACTACACAGGCCCGGATTTTCCAAAAATTTGTATGGTTGTCCTTTGGACAACCAGTTCCCTATTTTTAGTTGTATGTATGGAAAATGTGGTTGTTCAAAACATTTTTTGCACATTTTGGCACAACTTCTGTAAAAAGCAGAGTGTTTAGTAAGTCCCTATTGTGATGTGAGTATGTGTGTGCATGTACTGCCTTGCAGAATAAAACCATGTGACGTTTGAGGGTTAGTTGAACAGTTAGATGGAGTTTTATGGCCCAGTTTCTAACCAACTGGTTCAAGTCGAGCTGGCCATAGTCTTTTTTACCAGCTGTGGCTCACTGACTTGTTTTCCCTACTCCATTGCTTATGCTGAGCACCAAGTGCAATAGCAATACGTTCCGTTTTTAAAGTCTTCGGTATGACCCGGCCAGGAATCAACTCCCAACCTCATAACTGCAAGTCTGATACTCTAACCACTTCACCATGCAGTCAGTCTTGAGGGACAAAAAGTTTAAACTGAATACAGAAACTGATGAAATATGATGATAAAAGTTAAAATAGTAAACAGTAAGCAATCTTTTCAAGCAAGCTGAGAATGAGAAAGGCAAATTTTGGTTGTACGTATGGAATTGCAGTTGTTCAGGACAACTAGACAACCACAAAAATCAAGCTCTGACTACATGAATGATGAAAATAATAGCCCCCCCCCCACATGCCATTGACAGCTATACTACATAATCAAATCACCTAGATGGGATGGGAAAGGGAATGTGTTTCATCATTCTTTCTTAAAAATGATGATTCCATTCCAGTATTTGCAAATGAGGTACCTGTACTGATCATTAAAGTTGATCTTGCACGTAAATTAGTTAGTTAGTTAGTTAGTTAGAAGCAGTTTTACAGCCCAGTTTCCAACCTATTGGTTCAAGTCGAGCCAGCCACAGCCTTTTTTCTAGTTGTGGCTCACTGGCTTGTTTTCCCCACTCCATTGCTTATGCTGAGCATCACACACAATGGCAGTAGATTCCATTTTTAGAGTCTTCTGGTATGACTCGACCTGGGAATTGGCCCCGCCCTTCTCTGTGAGAGGCAGATGCTCTTACCGTTAAACCAAACACTCTGTATCAATCTTGCACTTCAACAGCTTTATAAAGTAACATTTTTTGATGATCTTTAAGCCTGGCCACTTTGCCATCACAATATTTAAGATTAGTGGTACCTTACTGTACTAATGTTTTACTTGGACCATGAAGAACTTCCCCCAGTGGACTGGGGGTTGTAAAGTACTACCTGACTGTTGAGGCTACTACAGGAAGGTTTTTATGTAAGCCATGTTTGAAATCAAACTCGAACTTGAAATGCATTTTAAAACATTTGAATTTTATATACCTTTTAATATAGCTGACACTACATAACACATTATTGTAGGTCTGTCATCAAATCCCAAACTAACATTGCAGAATTTCACTTATGATATTCCAATTGGAAAAATCCTGTCTGGCCAGATTTAATAGTCCAGCAGGACAGTTCCTCCCATCCATGTAAAATCCAATACATCCCTATTTCAAATGTCTTGTCAAATTTCCCAACACTACATGAATGATCAAATTAACTTACACCAACATCAACATCAACAATAATCTGTACACACAAATAATAGCTAACCAATCCTGAGCTACAACAAAAATTTAAATAATTAAAGTATATCCAAAACAAAGGCAAACCTGACAGCTGTATGTAGCATGATGAAGAAACTTCAGTGAAAACTGAAGTATTTAGCAGCAGGTCCTTCATAAGACTCTTTCCAATTCTGTTGACAAAATGAGATGTGCATAGTAGCACGGTCTTAGTTAGACACTGCATTTTTTTGAAAGTCCATGCCAGTGACTTGCTTAGTACCCTATGGCACTCCCTGCATGATCCACTTCTTCAAATCAAATTTATATACAACATTTTTTGTAAAATCAACATCAAACAGAATTATGAAGTGAGGACTCCTGGTGACATGGATATATCAGGAAGGAATGGAACAAACAGAATTACATAATCCTTGTGGTTGATTGGGAGTTTACGTGGCAATTTCTACCCCAAATTCTAACTTTCTCTCTTGTGGTGCCCATGGTCTTTTTTCCAGTTATGGGTCATTCAGGGGCCGTGAAGCAAATTTTGAAGTAAGGGGGGGGGGGGCTAACAATCAAAGTGGCCCAATATATTCAATAATATAAAGACAATGTAAAGTAGCCCAAAATGCATAGGGCAGAAAAAGTGGGGGCCCCTACCCCCAAGTGTAATGTGTCTCTGCGATCCCTGTCACTGGATTGTTTTCCCTACTTCACTGCTTACGCACATTATTACCCACAACTGTAGTAGGTTCCAAGATCTTTGGTATGACTAGACCTAGGAATCAAATCCAGTTCTCTTGAGTGACATTAGGTTAGGTTACATAGGGTTTAACACCTCATCTTCCAATCTTTTGGTTTAATCTAATAGTTCCTTCTGTCTTGCTTCCAGTTATGGGGGAAGCTGGATGAGAGGCAGATGTTCTATCAGTAGACCACTATGCTATGTATGACAAGCATGTGTTAACAACATTACATAAAAGACTTGTAAAGCCTTCAATTCCCCTAAGTCATCAGCAGCCATTACACTCAAATTAATTCAACAGGTCAAATGACCATCACTTGATACCACAGACAGCTGTGTCAAAGCATTGTTAGTGGCAGTCAGAATGCTGTGTGATTTGTAAACAATAGATCAGCTGTTCAGCTGAAGACACAAGTTGCATACACCTGCATTGACTGTAGAAGAAGTCACTGGAGGTTCACATGGAGTCTTTTAAAGGAATATTGAAGTCCTGAAGGTTTCCAGAGTATGATATTTGGTTATGTTGGGTGCCTTTTGACACCAACTTACAGTATATCCTTTCAACATGAGTCACTCACAAACCAAGTATCCCAACTGTGGGAGCATCCCTTTTTCAGCTACCAAAACAAATTTAAAATCTGTTCTATAAAATATGAAATGCAACTCACATTTGCAAAAGCTTTGACCAGTGAGGTGTGATAAGTTGGGGATAATTATGATCTGGGTGGAAGGAGAGACCAGCATCACACGATAAACTCTTTGGCAATCCTAATGTTAGAACATTACTTCTTCCGCCTTTCAAGATCTCCTGCAAAACAGGATAACAATATGACTGCAATTTAAAATTGACAGGAACATTTCATAAGTAACTATGGAAAACTAATATTTCTTCTTAAGTGTCTCTTTGAGCAGGAGCAGTAACTTTCAGCCACATTCACAATAAGCAGGTTTTTGACAAACCCCCATGCCCTACAGTTTGTTACAGTTTGGAGCAAATAAGAAGTTATAACACTTAGGAAAGTGCACTGCTCAATGTTGTAGCCTGCCAGACAAGTACCCAAGCAGTTTCCTCCACCATAGAATTCAAATTTCAAAGGCATATTAAAAATGAAGAAGATATTTTTGCTGACAAGCAGACTTACTCATTAACAAGCCAGATGGACATATAATAAAACCAGAATGCAAAACTGCATTGAGGTTTCGATGATACACAAATGTTCCATTTCAAATAATCCCATCATGTACCATTATCTTCCCATTCAAATGTTATTCTAACATGATCAAGAAATAATTAAGATGTGTTAACACAACACAACACAAACTTCTTATTTTAGGGAGCTAGACACTTTGAGTTTTCAATTCTTCCCAAAGTCAAGAATTGTCGCTGTAGAATACCATCAATTTATTTACTTTTCCACCCATATACAAATCATATGGTGAACTTTTTTACGATGTTCCATTGTGGAAATTTGGGGGACCTCTAGCAAGCAATACACACTAAAACTGAATGTGTCCTGAGGTGCGATTGGCTGAAAGTATGTAATCATTGGTGCATGGAACCAATCACAAGGTTTTAAAAGAGATTTTCTGTTGAAGTTCACCTAGTCTTCTTAGTAGGTATCAAGTGTGTACTATCCTTTGTTATTAGGTAATGCAAATATACCAGCACAGTGCAAGTACTTGCACAAAATACGTCCCCCCAAGCAGGCTATGTTTCAGCATGCATCTGTTAAAATCTTTAAAACTTTTCACAATGTTGAGCATATGACAAAGGTCCTTATGATGTGAAAAGGGGAATTTTTGGAGGATTTTTGTAATTGCCACTTAGAGGGTGGAATGGTAATTACTCTACCTAAATCTGGATACTTTGCATCTTTGTAGGGACCATCTCCAGACTTTAACCCAGCCACATACCAAATATGACATCTATCTAAGTTTCCTATCTTGAGATATCATGTTAACCAGATTTCCAGACTGTGACCTCTGGTGACCCCAGATGACCTTTGACCTCCGTCAAAAATAATAGGGACCATTTTCTGACCATAACGCGTCCACATGCCACATATGACATCTATCCAAATTTCCTATCTTGACATATTGTGCTAACAAGATTTTCAGCCTTTGACCCCTGGTGACCCCAGATGACCTTTGACCTCCACTAAAAATAGTAGGGACCATTTTCTGACCATAACAGGTCCACATGCCACATATGAACTCTATCCAAATTTCCTATCTTGACATATGGTGCTAACAAGATTTTCAGCCTTTGACCCCGGGTACCCCAGATGACCTTTGACCTCCATCAAAAATAATAGGGACCATCTTCTGACCATAATGTGTCCACATGCCAAATATGAAATCTATCCAAGTTTCCTATCTTGAGATATCGAGTTAACAAGATTTTCATATTTTGACCCCCGGTGACCCCAGATGACCTTCGACCTCCGTCAAAAACAATAGGGACCATCTTCTGACCATAATGCATCCACATACCAAATATGAAATCTATCCAAAATTCCTATCTTGAGATATCATGCTAACACGATTTTCAGACTTTGACCCCTGGTGACCCCAGATGACCTTTAACCTCCGTCAAAAACAACAGGGACAATCTTATGACCATAATGCATCTGTATACAAAATATGAAATCTATCCAAGTTTCCTATCTTGAGATATCGTGCTAACAAGATTTTCAGCCTTTAACCCCTGGTGACTACAGATGACCTTTGACCTCCACAAAAAACAATAGGGACCATCTTCTGACCATAACGCATCCGCATACCAAATGTGAAATCTATCCAATTTTTCTACCTTGAGATATTGTGCTTACAAGGTTTTCAGCCTTTGACCCCCGGTGACCCCAAATGACCTTTGACCTCCATCAAAAACAAGAGGGACCATCTTCTGACCATGTCACATCCTCATACCAAATGTGAAATCTATCCAAGTTTCCTACCTTGAGATATCGTACTAACAAGATTTTCAGCCATTGACCCACGGTGACCCCAGATGACCTTCGAACTCCGTCAAAAACAACAGGGACCATTTTCTGACCATAACGCATCCACATACCAAATATGAAATCTATCCAAGTTTCCTATCTTGAGATATCGTGCTAACAAGATTTTCAGCCTTTGACCCGCGGTGACCTAAGATGACCTTTGACCTCCATCAAAAACAGTAGGGACCATCTTCTGACCATAACACATCCACATACCAAATATGAAATCTATCCAAGTTTCCTAACTTGAGATATCGTGCTAACAAAGTTTTCAGAAATTGACCCCTGGTGACCCCAGATGACATTTGACCTCCGCCAAAAACAATAGGGTTCTTCCTCTCAATATGGCCAATCCATGTACCAAGTTTGAAAACTGTCAGACATTCTTATCTTGAGATATCGTGCTAACAAGCAAACCGTCACAAACACACACACAGGGCATACCCGTATTCAATGCCTCACGGGGTACACAGAACTGTTCCCCGTAAGGAAATGGTCGGGATTCCCCTTCAGCCGTTTATGTCACGTGGCACGTGAATGCCACGAGCGAGGGCGGGCTCTTGCATACCACATGACAGAGCTCGGTGCAGTGTCTGAATTTTCGGGTAGCTACGCCAGTTACGAGCTCTGTGTGAGCGAGGAAAGACATGCGAGGCCTCGGCCTACGTGATCGGCCTGTACCCGGCAAGGTATCGTTTACAAGCTCACACACACACACACACACCCACACACCTACATACACACGCCACCATGATTGCATAGGTTTCTCTTATCATCGAAACCAAAAAGGAACTGTTAAAGCCTGCTGATAGTACTAGCTGATAACTAAATCGTAGTCACCCACTTGCCAGCATGAAAAAAGTCTTCTTCTGTTCAAACCAACATAGTTTTCTGACATGGTCATTCATGCATATAGACTTGTTCTGTCCAAACCAACATTATTTTCATGATCATCCAAATACCACATGCTGCCAATGTAATTGGTCTTTTTCAATACTGCACACAAGTATTTCAGGGGCCTATCCAGTGGGGTAGCTAGAGGGGACAGGGGCCATTGCCCCTCACCCTTTCCTCCCCCCCCCTCCCCCGGCTCTTAAAAGTGAAAAATTTGGAAATTTGTCATTTGTGATACCTGTCAACTACAGTGTGGTTTTCTCAACTCTTCTTTCATGTAATTCGAAATACTCTCCAGTAAAAGTTCCATACTTTTAACTGTTTGTTTCAAAAATGCAAAATTTTTTGCAGCGATTTGCAGTCTCTTATGCGGTTGTGTTTGCTCATAAACCAGTTTGGTTAACTTTTCCAAACTCTGAAAAAGACGAAATAACCAGATCATCAAGTGATATTGGTAACGACAGTGTTTTTCTCTTCCACTAAGTTCCTAATTTTCTCCAGTTTCAGCTTTTGACTCTTAAAATGTCGTTAGAGAGCCTCAATTTGTAGGTCTTAGACAATATTGTGAAGCAACAACAATCTCTGGTTGTCCTGCAGTCTCAGGCTTGTTTAAAAGAAAAATACTTTCTTCAGTAATTCCCAAACTTTTCACATTTCCTCTGCATGCCCCAAATATGTCTTCAAAGAATATAGTAAGTAATCACACTTTAAAAAAATTTGTAAAATTTGGATGTCTGCCCGCCCCCTTGAAAAAATATCTAGCTACGCCACTGGGTCTATTCATTCCAGGCCAGCGGTACTACATAAACAGAAATAGTATTAGACATATTTTAAAATTTCATTGTGTAACACATAACACATTCATTTCCAGTGGTTGTTTTTAATGTTTATCTCTGCTGCTCGTAACTTCTTTAAATGTATTTCTTTTACTTTTAATTCCATCTCATCTGATTTTAATTTTGTTCTTGTAAGAGTGCAATTACTCTTTCAGTGATTTGATGAACTTTTTATTTGAACTTACATAAGCTGAACAGGAATGCAACTCATGTTTGCTGCAACTTTTCTACATTGCTTAAACACAATTTTCAACAGTAACTTCCAAACCATTTTTGGTTTTCTAAGGGTTGGGAATTTTCAAAGCCTATTTAGCAGCAGTGGTTTCACACCTTTGAGTACAGACTCTCCCCACCCTTGACCATTCTAACCACAGTGACCATGAAAAAACCTTTTCATTCAGCAAAATGGGTTTTGGAGACTGCAATTCCCTGATATCAGAAAATTTCCTGAACATTATATCTTTGTTCAATCAACGAATGATAGTTGGAGATGATTTTAGCTATTGCTGCTGCTTCGATTTGTAATTCAAAATAAGGCCTAAGATGCAAAAAAAAGCTGTAAAGTACTGCTCCCCCTTCCCCACATAAAGGTACTTACATGTACAACCTCCTGCACAATCTGTGTCTGTTCATCTGTTTCACATCTTGTACACAGAACTGTTCTCTTCTGCACAGAAATGGTTGTGTGGAGTCCAACTACAGTCTTAGAGAGGAATAACTGAAAACTTAAAGAAAAGCAAAATAATTGCATTCCAAATTGCATTTTAATCAAAAAACTGTGCAGAAAAACAGTCATGAGCAATCATCCAAACTTGAAAACAGACAAATTGAAGGTGGGACTCGTATTGAGCGTGCTGTCTCATGATGGTATAGAAGTTAGGTATGTGACATCCAGTCTTTACACCAAGCTGCTATGACACGATGATGTTTGTAGGAAAAAATGACAAAAGAGGCCATCTGATGTGTGTACAGTTCCAAAAAACTGAAATTTCCATTATTTTTCCATCATCTTCTCATACAGAATGCACTGACCCAATGCATAATTTTTTCCGCGTGTTTGGTCTAATGCTAAGAGCATCTGCCTCTCAGGTGGAAGGCCGGGGTTCTATTCCCAGGTCGAGTCATACCAAAGAGTCTAAAAATGGAGCCTACTTCCGTTGTGCGTGATGCCCCGCATAAGCAATGGAGTAGTGGAAACAAGCCAGTGAGCCACAACTGGAAAAAAGGCTGTGGCCAGCTCAACTTCAACCAGTAGCTAGTTGGAAACTGGGTTGTAAACATCTGTCTAACTAAGTAACTAACTTAGGGGAAAAAAGTGGTGACATCATGCATATATGCTCATCATTCTAGCATTTCAAGTTTCATCACACTCCATCACATATATACCGTCATTTTCTACTGCCTAATTTGGTCGTGGTCTGTATCATTTTATCTTCTCACTCAATCAAGAGTTGGGGTGTACATTCCACAGACTTCCTATATGTGGACAGAGCATACTTTACGTTAGATTGTGGCTACCGTGCATGTGAGTATAGGCGTAGCAAGATGGTTGTCTGCTATGGTTTTGTGTGTGAAAGTTTGAACTTGCTCAAATAGTACAAATCAACAGATTTTGCAAAAAACTTGTAATATTTTCAAAATAATGCAAGGTAAGGTCAAAATCACTACATGTATTGCGGGAATATGATATTGTTTCCCACTTAAGTTAAACTTTTGTTTAAAATATTACAGAGTCTTCGTCAAATCATACAAATTATAGCTTCATGGCGGCCATTTTGGTGTGCCTTTTTTTGTTCCAGTCAGTGGTGACAATCTACAGATTAGACGTACCCTCTACATGCTCTGTCCATGTATATAGGATGTCTGTGGTACATTCTTATAATTTGAGTTCTGATATTAATTCTGAGGCTTGCTGATTCAGCCTGAAGCTTGCCCTTGATATTTTTATTAAAGTAATGCAACTTTATGTCTTGCCTTTCAGAATTTTGGTGGGTGAGTTTTCACCTTGAAATATACTTGTCACCACCACAACCTATGAACTTTTAACAGTGGTCTTGATGGTGTTTGCAATAAGAAGCGAGGTTGTGTTCTTCCATTATGATAAACATGACCCCACTGCCATCTGTAAGGATCTAGCAATCTGTACTTGGCAGTGTTTACACTAAGCTGCTATGATGCATTTTTGATGCACTAGCTTGTCATTTGACACACTGATGCTTGTGGGAAAAAATGGAATAAAGGGGGCTTAATTTTTTCCACATTTGATGTGTGTACAGTTCCACAAAACTGAAATTTCCAATGAGTCAAATTTTCTCATACTAAATGTATTGATCCAATGTTTAATTTCTTAGAGAAAACAGCGGTACTTGAGTACTTTGACCAAGTCAAATGAAAAATGACAGGTTCCTCTTCTGTAAGAAGCAGTGTTTTCTCTAAGAAATTTTCCATTGTTTCAATACACTCAGTATGAGAAACTTTAACTTGCTAGAAATTTCAGTTTGGTGGAAGTGTGAATGCACCAACCATGGGAATAAAAATGGAACGTCCTTATTTTGTTTTTCCACACAAAATTTCAAGGCATATTCTGGTAGCTTATTACAAGAGACTATCTATCATGAAAGACAAAAGACAAAAATATTCAAGACCATGTTCTCAAAACCCTGTAGTAATACCCTTTTCCTAAGTACCTGTAACTAAAAATACTGTAACTTATTTATAAGATTGCTTATATTTGTTAAAAAGTACAAAGTCAAAGAATAACAGTGGCATAGCCATGGGGGTGGTTTTGGGGGCTCAAAGCCCCCCATGACCCCACCTTGAAATAAATAATTGCAAAAAACACTAAAATTTGCCGTTTTTCTCCCTTGCCCGAGGCTTTTCCATCATGTCGTGCTTGAAATCCCCTCCATGACACAATCCTGGCTAAGCTACTGCTATATAGTGTGGGCACGTTGCCCCAGATTTTTTTTTTTTTTCTGCATAATTGAAAGTCTTGTTCCCCCTTAAAATTTGATACTGTTGGAATTGTTTGAATGTCTCCTGTAGACTAACCATTACATCACATCATTATGTTGGTTAGGTTAGGTTAGATGGAGTTTTACAGCCCAGTTTCCAACCAATTGGTTCAAGTCAAGCCGGCCACGGCCTTTTTTTCCAGTTGCAGCTCACTGGCTTGTTTTCCCTACTCCACTGCTTATGCTGAGCACCAAGCACAATGGTAGTAGGTTCTGTTTTTTTGAAGTCTTCAGTATGACCAAGTGTAGACCATGTAGCGTATAGCAAATGATGGTGCTTCATATTCCCTGGAATAGCATTAAAATCAAAGAGAAATTGAATGCAACATCAAATTAATGTGCTGTGAGTGATGACACCACAGATTACCCATAATGCACTTTCTGAGAAAAAATAGTGTTTCTTTGAAAATTACAGTAGTACCTTCCAAATGCCACTTGCTATTGGAGATGCAGTTTTCACCTGCTGAAAGAAAACATTTTTCTGCACATTTTGATGTCCATGTCCATTTGGTCTCTGGCAAGTCCCTTTCAAACCCCACTCATTGCATCAATGTTTCAGGACTTAAATATTTTATACCCTGTATCCAAGGAAAAAGCAGTGATCCATTCAGGAAGTAGGATAGCTTTAGCTAATGATGAATATTATGCAACAGATCCTTACCCTTTTCTTTGATTTACTATGAGTTCCTGATAGATTGTTCCAGGTAATATGCCATGCAGGTATTCCTGAAGACTCATTACTCCTCCATGATAAGCTTTCACAAGGCAATCCATTATAAAACACAGTGTGGAAAGTTGCCATCGATAACACCTTAAAAGAGAAATATTCATTTAAGAATTTAAATATTGGCAAAATGAGTAGGCCTACAGTAGCTGTGCCCCAAAACTGAGTAATCATCACAATCTAGACTAAGCTCTGCAGTATGTTTGAAGATATATTGTAAAGTTATTCTGAAAGTCATGGCATTGTCCTGGGGCTTTGACCATATCAATCGCCTAAAGTTCATTAGTTATTTAGATGGAGTTTTACCGCCCAGTTTCCAACTTATTGGTTCAAGTCGAGCCGGCCACAGCTTTTTTTCCAGTTGTAGCTCACTGGCTTGTTTTCTCTACTTCATTGCTTATGTGGAGCAAAATGCACAACAGCAGTAGGTTCCATTTTTAGAGTCTTTGGTATAACTCCACCTGGGAATCAAACCCGGGTCCACGAGAGAGGCGGAAGCTCTGCCGCAAGACCAATCATCTAAAGGGCAAATGCAGTCACCCCCAAACTTATCTGGAACAACAGTTAAATTTCACATGTTCCATTTTGTTCCTTCTCTTTCATGATATTTCAGGACTATATTGCATATTGTAAGGTACACCAAGCAGTATTATCCAAGTAAATTTTGCAGTTGGGGAGGAAAACTTTTGTCACATAATTGACAAGAGTAAGTTATGAAACAAGACAGAGCTACACTAATTCATGTTTGGGTGACTGCATTTTGCCAATTAATGATTACATGTGTTATTCATTACAACCATTCCTCAACATTAATCAAACCCACGCCCTTGGCAAACCCCTCCTTCTTGAATTTTAGAAAATAACTTGTACATGACTTGATTTGAACCAAATATAGTTGATGTCTGACTTCACTGAAGATAAATTACTAGTGACTTGAATTGACAAAATGGACTTGTCAACACTCAGGCTATAAATGACTTGTGACTTGACTTGACAAAATTGACTTGTCAACACTCAGGCTATGCAGCCTATACTAGGGCACAACCAAAGTTAATAAATTTGTAAAAAGTGAGAGGGGGATAGAAGGGTTTTTTGACAAAGAATCAATTTTGACCATGTTTTCTCACAAATGGTTTATCAAATGAACCAAATTTTCACATGCTCCAGGCACTTCATTTAGTTGCTGAGTTACGAGGTTTGAAAACTTAGTTTCTAAATGACTGGTTTAAGTCATGAGGGCCACAGGCTTTTTTCTGCATGCTTCAGACCTCAGTCAATGTTATAATATATAACTATTTTGATAATAACTCACGCAAACACAATAATAGCATCAGAAGTTAAAACTATTTCACAAATTTGGATTATCCTGTCACCTTGTGATATGCAAATCTGGGTTTTCTCCTGAAATTCAACTGTCTCCATGAAGATTCTGAATGCAACTTTCTGCTATTGGTGCACCAGCCAAGATTTGTGGTCATACATGTTAAAAAATGCTATCAAATGCCAAAATTCTCCTATTGGAAGGGTGCCAAGAAAGAGTGTCCCCTCCTCCAGGACAGCATTCTATTAGTCATTGCACCCATCTATTGAAACTTCATGTTCACACACATAGAAGGGCTCGGCCAGATAGAATGGAATAGACATTCTCTTTTCGTTGTCTGACACACTTACTAAAAAGTCTGTAAAGTAGGTCTGTCTGGGAATTTACAGTAGGTACATGGAGTACACCTTCTCAAGCACTGGTGTAGCCGGAGGGATGAACTGGACCATGCCACCCCTCACAGATTTTTTTAGTTCCTTATGGGATTATATTAGTTCCTCAAAATGTGTTAAATAGTTAATAAGCAATATATGGCACCAAATTTTCTGTAAAGACACAAAAAATTACGATGGGAAGGGGATGAAAACCCCTCCCATTGAACCTTTGGTCCACAGGGAAGACAGAAAACTACCTACCACATTTTGGCAAGATCTGAATTTCAGGGAGAGGTTTAAAAACATCTGGCAGCCATTTAAGTGTTTAGCAATCTGGCATGCTCTTAACCACACAGAAAACTCATGCTGAATTCTTTCCAGGATTTGCCCCCAAAATATAAAAGCATCATAGTAACTGTGAAATTTTCATGAACAATCCAAAACATCATGAAACTTGGCCACACATTATGGCAGCCTGGCAGAGGTGTTACAATTGTTAAGTCCAAGATTACACAGGATGACAGGCGGGTACCTGGATGCATACAGAGCCCAAAGATTTGACCAGGAAACATAAAGTGGTACATTTTATCCAGTATTCTGATCATATTGCAAATTGCTCAGTTCTTATGGCAGTGAAATTTTTATTCCAAACAAAGTTTATAAGTGGCGACTGTTTAGATTTAACGCCTCCATGGAGTTATTAGTTGTCTGGAAAATGCCACTTTGGGCTTTCTTAGAAGTTACAGTTTTTCAAATTTTCTGTTGGCTCCACACCAACTTTCATGATGGTTTTAAGGGCAATGATTGTATATTTTGGCAGGGAATCTTACCCTTACAACCTACAGGGTAATATAAACATAAAAGGAGCTCACTGTTGATTTTCTTACCTTTGTTGCAATGAAAATGCAATAACACTTATTTTCTCTACCAGTACACCTACATATATCTTTTTTTTCATGAAAGCCAGTCATTCATTAAATAGTCCCATACCTTGAAAAAGTAAAGTGTAAGGCGTGGTTCGGTTATGAGAATAGCAGCTATGAAATGAAAAGATAGCTGGCTTTTCTCAATATATTTTCATAGTTATACTACTTTTCATCTTTATTTCAAGCTGAAATCAATCAATCAATATTTCACCATGCACATCTGATCTATCAAATAAGTTTACAATATTTTGCCATAGGGGAGGCTTTCACAAGCCTGGAAAATGCAAATGCCAATGTTGGTTCTACGCTTAGATAGTGGTTTAAAAGATATCACAGATCGTAATGCATGTTAGTCTTTTTGGCTTTTTCCTCTAAGACTTTTCCCCAGGCTTCAGTTCTGTAATGTTTCACCTTTGTTCCAGCTATGCAAAAATGCCTGACTGGAGAAACCTCACCTACACAAGCATGGGAAATGGAATTTCCTGCTACAGTATCTGAGGGAGCACAATTTTTCAAAATTTTCTGTAAGCTCTGTGCCAACAAATGGTGGTGCTACACTTAGAGAGTTGCTTGAGCGACACATGTGGTACTGCATGCCTCCTTTCTTGAAAAAACAATCGTGCCACCCATCCTAAAGTCCTCTAGACTAGGACTTTTTTGCACTTACTTTCATTAAAAAAATCTAGCAAATTCTGGATATTGTTGCCTCTTTACTTCCATGATTTCCCTCTGTAGTATGCTCTGTGCCAACCAATGTTGGCTCTATGCCTAGACAGTCGTTTGAGGGATATCACACATTGTAATGCATGTTAGCTGTTGGCTTTTTCCTATAAGACTTTTTCCCAGGCTTCGGGTTTGTAATGTTTGACATTTGTTCCAGCTATGCAAAATTGCCTGTGAAACCTCACTTACAAAAGCATGGGAAATGCAATTTCCTGCTATCTAAGGGGGTGCGATTTTTCAAAATTCTCTGTTGTAAGTTCTGCGCCAGCCAATGGTGGCACTACACTTAGTTGTTTGAGTGACACATGTGGTACTGCATGCCTCCTTTCTTGAAAAAAAAAGTTGTGGCACAGTACTCAAGTCCTCTAGACTAGGACCTTTCTGCACTTAGGCCTACTTCCACGTAAAACAAATCTAGCAGCAATTCTGGATATTGTTGCCTCGTTACTTCTATGATTTCTCCTTATAGGTGGAGGTTATAAAGAGCTTTAAGGGTCTGAATAATAGTACTAACTGAAAGTTTAAATTGTTTTGACTTTACTGTTGTGGTTTTCAGCATGGTGTGTTTGGGTTTTGGGCACCTACTAGTGTGTTATCTCAAAACAATTGGGATTGGAAAGTACCAAGTACACATTTTCCGGAGATTTCACAACAAATATATTTGTTCATTACCATAATTAAGTTCATTTAGTGAGACAATGTTGCATTTCTTAACTTTGTTGTGGCATACTGTACAAAACTGGTTGGTTGGGAAGTGTTGGAACTTATGTCTAATTAGCACGAAAAGGAGTGGAACCTGGGCTGTTATCTGAAAGAACTACAGTAATGGTATGTCATTGCAAAATACTATAGGCTATGTAATCATTAATTTTTGTCCAATCATTGATTTTTTTTAAAAGCAACAACAATATCAACTTAAATTAAATAGCACAAGGGTGCTGAAGACCACAACACCTCCACTTTGGTGAAGGAGTTTTCAGCACCTTGCATTCCAAACCCAGAAAGTAAGGAAAACACCTTAGTAATTACAAATTCTAAATGAAAAGTTATAGTGGCCTACATTCTTAAAGTTTAGTTACTGTCAGGATGTAATATAGTCACAGATACCTGTAAAATACCCATGTAGCTTCTGGACTTGTAAATTGTAAATTCTTCTCTCTGAGGTCAAAAATTTAATAAGCATGTGGGTAACCCACATTTCTGGTAGATTTTTCATCATAAATGAGCACATGCAGCTAAAAGTGCATGGCTTGCTTATGGATTGTCAGTTTGGTTTTGTTGAATGACGTTCAACTACATTACAGCTTTTAAAGGTGTTTGACAACTGGTTAGATATATTGGATAACGGTGGATCCATCGATGTAATATACTGTACATGGGTTATATGAAGGCCTTTGATAAGGTTCCGCATTAAGCGTTTGTTAGCAAAATAAAATTTTCTTTCAGAGAGGAAGCAGCAGGTCCATGTAAAAAGTTCTTTATTTAGTTATTACCCAGTTACAAGTGGAATTGCCCAGGGAAGTGTTTTTGGACGTGTTTTGTTTGTTTTATAAATAAACGATTTGCAAGTCAGAACAGGGAAATATCTGCAAAAAAAGGATGAGGTTTTATTACAAGAGGATCTGTCTGCTTTGTACAGTTGGTCAGAGTGTTGGTAGTTGAAATTTCATCCTACTAAGTGTTCAGTTATTCCAATTGGTACAAACAATTTTAAAGGGAAAAATTATCATCTGTGGGATGAGGATGGTTCTGCTTAACTTCTATGCTGGAGAAACACATCAGGTTATTGGTGGATCTTAAATTACATTTTTTAGATTATTATCAAGCTCAGGGTAACAAAGCAAATTGTATGATGGGTCTCACAAGAAGAACATATACTTATCTAAATGAGGTGTCTTTCAGGTATTTATTTCAAGCTCTAGATAGACCACATTTAGAATTTAGAATATGCTGCTTTAAACCCTCACCTGAAAAAGGATGTCCATTTATTAGAGAATTTCCAGAGATTTGCCACGAAACTGACATCACTTTGGGGTTTTTCCTGTCAACAAAGGTTGAATAAACTGAATTTGCCTACCCTAAGATATAGACGGCTCAAGGGAGATATGACTGAAGTTTTTAAAATCGTTCCTGGTGCTTAGTTATGACATTAATATTACTTTGAAATGCTAAATCTCAGTACTAGGAGCCATACTTCAAGAGGTCACAGTTTTAAACTCATAAACAGCAGTGTCATTCAGATTTGAAGAAATTTGTCTTTAGAAAAAGAGTTGTTGAATTTTGGAATAGTCTTCCGGTTAAAGTTGCAGAAGCTGAATTTGTTGCTACTTTTGAAAGAAGACTTGACAAATTTTGGGAAAATTTAGATTTGAAATTGGATTTTGAAGCAAGCTACCCTTCATATATATGATGGTTTGTTGATGTTCAGTTGTGTACAATGGTCTGATGTTTGATGCAGATAAAGAGGCTTATAAGCCTGGGTCCATAATGTATCATATCCAGGAGCAAGTTTTGTAAATTGAGATGAGCTGGTGTGACCAGGCAGGGGGGATCAAAGCAACATTATCTAGTACTGTGGTATTTGACTCAGTATTGTTTGCATCAAAAGACCGTCGGTCGGTGGTATTTGCTAGAGGATTCTGCATCGGACTTAACATGTAATGGGTGTATTTACTATACAGGGCAATTCCCATTACATAATGTTACGTCATGAAGCTCAGATGAGTGATCATGATTGATGTAACTGCTGGATTGGATGAGAAGGCTTTTGCATTTGATGTGAGGTAGTTGTTTTTGAACAACACAAAAAAGTTATGAGAATTGAGAACATTCTTGAGTGATCTGAAGAGGTAAAATTAAGTAGGCTATATGTATACCATGAGAAATCATGAATTGTAGTGCAGAGTCCTCGGCAGTGTATGGCATGTGACCACCCTATAAAGTATGTATGTTGTATAACGGGAGGACAACCTGTGCCAGTCATAGATAGTACTAGTAGATAGGCCTGGGCTGTTAGGCCTAGGCCTATACCAAGTTAGACTGGTAGCCTTCTGGTACAGTATAACAATTGACCTGTTTTCAGATGGAAATTAAAGAAGGCGCCTGCAAAAGTTCCATATATGATAGCCTAGCCGATAGGTTTCACTCCGTCAGCTTTCAGTCTTTACCTGGCTTTAATTAGCCTATGAGTATCTTTTAGATAATGAGTTACTTAATCTGTCACAGCATGGTTTCCTGCCAAGCAGATCTTGTGTTACTAACTTACTGAGCTTTCTTGAAGATGTCTCTTCATCTCTTGATTCTGGGTATGGTGTTGATGTCATTTACCTTGACTTTTCAAAGGCTTTTGATAAAGTTCCATTAGGTAGACTAATGGTTAAACTGCATAGGTTAGGGGTTCAGGGCAATTGTGCTGATTGGATAAATTCGTGGCTTCACGGTAGATCTCAGAGAGTTGCTGTCAATGGTAACTTCTCCTCTTGGAAAGAAGTCACAAGTGGAGTACCGCAGGGTTCTGTCCTTGGCCCACTTCTTTTCTTAATTTTCATCAATGATATTGATAGTTCTCTTACATCTCGTATAAGTAAGTTTGCAGATGATACTAAGCTTTATAGGAAGATTAGCATTTTGGATGATGCCTTACTGCTGCAGAAAGATCTGGATAGGTTATTTTCTTGGTCTCAGACCTGGCAAATGTCTTTTAATGCAGATAAGTGTAAGGTCCTTCATTTTGGTCCCAAAAGTTTTAGCTATGATTATAACATGAATGGTTCTGTTTTATGTCACCTCTGAGAAAGATCTGGGTGTTGTAATTACTGGGGATTTAAAGTCATCAAGGCAGTGTGCAGCCACTGCTGTAAAGGCTAATAGAGTGCTTAGATTGATCAAGAGGAATTTCATCAATTTTAGTAAGGATACTGTGCTTAATTTGTATAAGCAGTTGGTAAGACCCCATCTTGACTATGCAGCTCAGGCTTGGAGTCCCTTCTATGAAAAGGACAAGTTTCTTTTAGAGCAGGTTCAGAGGAGAGCCACTCACCTCATTCCTAAGGTGAGAAATTTGCCTTATCATTCTAGGTTTAAACATCTTGGGCTTACCACCTTGGAGCTGAGAAGGATTAGGGGAGACATGCTCCAGGTTTTCAAGTTCCTTTGTGAAAGGAATCCCCTTCTGACTTGTAGTTATTTAAGGGTTCAAGGTAATTCTCGGGTACGTGGGTATTATAAAAAGCTTGAAAAGCCTTTTGCAAGGCTTGACATTAGGAAGTTTAGTTTCTCCCATAGAGTTGTCAACAAGTGGAATTGTCTACCACATTGGGTAGTTAACTCCCCCTCAGTTCACTGCTTTAAGGTTAACATTGACAGGTTTTTCCATGGCTGTGGTAGAATCTGATTGTTTGGGGCTGTTGTCAAGCTTTGGTGGTTTGACTTTTGATTAGGGCTTGGACTTCAGGGCATCTTATGGGGCCTTGGCCCTCCTTTGCCCTTCAACCTGTTATGTTATGTTATGTTAACTATGCTACGACTTAGGCTAGTGTAAGACTAAGGCTAGGCCTAACAGTTACTACAGTATTAAGTATGCTTCTGTTCTAGGCCTAGGCTACGTAGCAGACGACGTCTTGGTTAGTCTGTTGTCTCGTTACTCCCTTTTTCAACTTTTAATGAAAAAATAAACAAGATCCTATTGTCAAAAATTTATCTCTGTGCATAAAACCTTGGTGATCTGTTTTATACCCGATTTCCAACCTTTAAGGAGTTAATTTGAAATGTAGTTCAACTCGACATTCCAGATTGTGCGCTGACAACTTGCAAGTTGGGTCACCTGTGTGAAGTTAGTTACTTAATCCGATCCTCATTCGTTCTTGAAATAATTTGGCTCCCATTTGAAGACAAATCTGCTAGCTGGCACTGTGGTAAAAGTACGCACACTTCATACGTGTCATCAACGTGTCAGCTTTTGCGTACCAGTTCACTGAAATGCTTCATCAAAGAATGAAAATGTACCTTCCTGCCAACAAGATTGATATGATATGAACCAAAAGTTTTAAATTTCAGCGGAACTGAATTATTCTACCTCTTAAGCCTTTACGTGCCGTTCCGTCGTGTAAATATACAAGTAAAAAATTAATTCGTGCATTATTACAAGGTCCGTCACTGGACACAGCAAAAACACATTTTGAAGAAAAACCTATTTATTAGGCTTATCATAAAAGATTTTAACATTTTAAACGACTCAAAAATAGTTAATATCAGTAAAAAAATGATTGGAAACCTAAATATTACAACAAATCACTAACTCACGGTTTATTCCTTTTACTTGGGGGGGGGGGGGGGGTATTGTTAATTGGTTGGGAGAGAACAAATTACTTGTATCATCCTTAACCACTAATATTTAGTTGTGCAGCACGTGAATAAAGTATCTAAAAGAGTTCAAAAATGGACTTATTCCTCTTAAAATTTCAACAATCGACTTACTAAGTTGGGTGTTGGAAATCAGTTAACTTGTACCCTAAGTGTAAAACTGACTGTACGACGTACAAGTGAAAGTGCGCGGCTGTCGAAATTTTGTCGAGAGAGGCGTTTTAGCCGGTACTTTATTTTATCTAGCCAAATTAAAATGTTGTAGGAAATTTCCGAAGTCCGCCGTTTTTTTATTGTGGGTGAACTTTATAAATATGTCATCTTTCCTGTTGAAAATCCAGCTAACTTAACCTAACCTCTGGGTAGCAGACGACTAGTCAAAATATTGCTACTCCGAAAAATATTGTTTGACAAATGAAGTTCTTACAAATGATATTGCACAATTTTTTACGACCGTATAACTCATTCAGCAGAATCGATCATTTTTCAAATGTACCTAGTAGAAAATGAGCTGAAATGTAGACTGTGCAACATTCAGGGCAGTTTGACATATGTCGGTGCCATTTGTCGACTACATATATCTACTGTGTTACGATGGCCCCCTTTGGGCATCGCCAACGATGGGAAACACGTTCCTGTCATTCCAGGTTCTCTACTGAGCTCAAAATTTCAAAAGTAAAGGAATGTAAACCGAGGCCCACAAAAATGTGATTTTTAACTAGAGGGGTGAGGTGTCCAGGTTTGAGAACTTTCACAAGAAACTAGAAGGCGGGGAAGGAGCGTGATTTTAATTTTGTAAGTGTTGCAATAATTCTTGCTTTTTCATTACTTCTTTTGCATTTATTACTGCCATAAATTTCAAGAGTCATTTGCATGGACCAAATGTCTGTTTTATTGTTTACCGGAAATTGCTTCGACTTCATTCGAAAGACTTTTGCGAACACTTAAGGTATACCCATCTCGCAGTGAATCCATTACTGAGTTACACGCCAATTTGTTTGAGTTTAATGTCATCTAAAACACTTGTCGAAGTTTCAAAATGTCCTAATCCTGCGGCGCAAAATTGCTGACAGGTTATCCATTCATACCGATAAGATTTATTATAACCATTTCCCTAAAGAAGTTTTGCTAGTGGAGCTTAACTGAGTTTTCTTGCCCTTATCCAGGCCTATTTTGCTCACATTACAAAACTGATATACGCTCGTCAGTTTTCAATTCATATATATTTCTCAAAATTGATTTAATTGACCTACATGTTAGCATCAGAGACACTTCAGCCAGTCAACTTTCATATTAAATTGAGAAATCCCCCTCGTATTTTGTGACATATTGCAAAAGCTGTCCTAATGTTCCATCTTGATGATATTTCGGTAGGATTCTGTCGTATTCATTGATACGGCAATGAATACACGGGAGAAGACATGGTCAAGTTTACAAGAACCAGTGTCTCTGTTAGAAATCAGATAACCATGCAACGAGGGCAATAGGCACCTACGTGCTTAAGCCTACCCCTAAGAGATTAAATCTATAGCAACAATAGAAAAATGCTTTTTGACATACGAGAAGTTTTGAATATTCATTCCAGATTGCTTTCCACGAAAACCGAGAGTCCATTTTGAAAGATATACAAATTTGGCCTCAATATGATCAGAAGCCCCGGCTACATTCGTAGCCGGGGCTTCTGATCATATTGAGGCCTTTCCAATCAAATGCTAGTTACATTATAAATGGAATAGTATTTATCTTAAAATGGGAAATCGTTTGAAAAATTATTTCCAATTGTTAGTCGAAACATTTTCTGGAAAGGGGGGGGGGGTTAAAGTTGACCGACCTTATCATGTAGATTATGTGCAATAGCGTCTATATTTACATGATTCAGAAGCTTGAAGTTGTTCATGATTAAGAAAAGAAAGTTCCGTGTAGAAAACAAGAGGCGAAAACAAAGTTGGAATGTCAAGTAGTCGATAAAATGTAAAAGAAAGATGAAATGAAAGCAAAGGAAACCCGCCAGAAAAATCGACAGTTCCATGTTAAATCACTGGACACAGCAAAAACACATTTTAAAGAAATATCTGTTTATTTGCTTATCATGAATGATTTTAACATTTTAAACGACTTAAAAATAGTCAGTATCAGTAAACAAATCATTGGAAACCTTAATATTACAACAAATCACTAACTCACGGTTTATTCCTTTTATTTTTTTTTTTGGGGGGGGGGTGGTAATTGGTGGGGAGAGAACAAATTACTTGTATCATCCTTAACCAATGGGTACACTTGGACACTAATATTTAGTTGAGCAGCACCTAAATAAAGTATCTAAAAGAGTTCAAAATGGACTTATTCCTCTTGAAATTTGCAACAATCGACTTGCTTGGGTGTTGGAAATCAGTTAACTTGTACCCTAAGTGTAAAACTGACTGTACGACGTACAAGTGAAAGTGCGGGTCTGTCGCAATTTTGTCGAGAGAGGCATTTTAGCCGGTACTTATTATTTTATCTAGCCAAATTAAAATGTTGTAGGAAATTTCCGAGGTCCGCCGTTTTTTTTTATTGTGGGTGAACTGTATAAATATGTCATCTTTCCTGTTGAAAATCCGTCTAACTTAACCTAACCTCTGGGTAGCAGACGACTAATCAAAATATTACTACTCCGAAAAAAATTGTTTGACAAATGAAGTTCCTTACAAATGATATTGCATAATTTTTTACGACTGTGTAACTCATTCAGCAGAATCGATCATTTTTCATATGTACCTATTAGAACATGAGCTGAAATGTAGACTGTGCAACATTCATGGTAGTTTGACGTATGCCAACGATGGGAAACACGTTCCTGTCGTTCCATGTTCTCTACTGAGCTCAAAATTTCAAAAGTTATGAAATGTAAACCGAGGCCCACAAAAATGTGATTTTTAACTAGAGGGGTGAGGTGTCCATGGTTTGAGAACTTTCACAAGACACTAGAAGGCGGGAAGGAGCGTGATTTTAATTTTATAAGTGTTGCAATAATTCTTGCTTTTTCATTACTTCTTTTGCATTTATTACTGCCATAAATTTCAAGAGTCATTTGCATGGACCAAATGTTTGTTTTATTGTTTACCGGAAATTGCTTCGACTTCTTTCGAAAGACTTTTGCGAACACTTAAGGCATACCCATCTCGCAGTGAACCCATTTCTGTGTTACACGTCAATTTGTTTAAGTTAAATGTCATCTAAAACACTTGTCGAAGTTTCAAAATGTCCTAATCCTGCGGCGCAAAATTGCTGACAGGTTATCCATTCATACCGATAAGATTTATTATAACCATTTCCCTAAAGAAGTTTTGCTAGTGGAGCTCAACTGTGTTTTCTTGCCCTTATCCAGGTCTATTTTGCTCACATTCCAAGACTGATATATGCTCGTCAGTTTTCAATTCATATATATTTCTCAAAATTGATTTAATTGACCTACATGTTAGCATCAGAGACACTTCAGCCAGTCAACTCTCATATTAAATTGATAAATCCCCCTCCTATTTAGTGACATGTTGCAAAAGCTGGCAAAAACAAAGTTGGAATGCCAAGTAGTCGATAAAATGTAGAAGAAAGAAGAAATGAAAGCAAAGGAAACCCGCCAGAAAAATCGACAGTTCTATGTTAAATCACTGGACACAGCAAAAACACATTTTGAAGAAATAACTGTTTATTGGCTTATCATGAACGATTTTAACATTTTTTACACTACTTAAGTTAATGTCAGTAAACAAATGATTGGAAACCTAAATATTACAACAAATTACTAACTCACGGTTTATTCCTTTTATTTGGGGGGGGGGGGTAGGCTTAGGGTTAGGGCTTATGGTAAGTCTGATCATATTGAGGCCAAATTTGTATATCTTTCGAAATAGACTCTCATTTTTCGTGGAAAGTGATCTAGAGTGAATGTTCAAAACTTCTCACGTGTCAAAAAGCTGTTTTCTATTGTTACTATTGATTTAATCTTTCAAGGGTAGGCTTTAGTACTTCATATTCCTGCAGGAGGTAGGGGGCGATTGCCCCGTGGCTCGAAAAAGTGAAAAATTCGGAAATTTGCCATTTGAGATACCACTCAAATGCAGGGCGGTTTTCCTAACTTTTCCTTCAAAAAATTCCAAATTCTCCTTAATAGAAGCTCCATATTTTTAATAATTAGTAACCGAAAGGCAAAATTTCCCGCCCGCTTTGCGGGCTCTAAATTGCCAACCTTAATGCAGTATGTAGTCGCTCTTATAGCAGTCAGTGGTAAACTTTTTCGAGCCACTACAGTGCCGTTTCTCTAAAAAATTTTTTTAATAAAGGCTTTTAATTTTTTAAATGTCATAAAAGGCAACAAAGTTTCGGGAGCTGTTTGAATGTCGCCGAGAAACATCAATCCGCACTCCTTAAATAACACTATGTAACAACAACGATCTTTAGTCGATATGCTATTTCAGATCTATGCTAAAGGGAATGAAGATTCTTGGATAGTCCCTGAAATATTCAAATTCCCTTACAGAAAACCCTGAATCTAAATTATTTTCTGCAACTCTACTACAAGCTCCATAGTTACAAATGTGTAAAAGAACCCACATTTTCGTCACGCTCCGAGGGCCGCAAATTACGTTGCTAATACAAGTAGTGTCCCCACTAAAGAAAAAAAATCAGATTTTTTTTAATTATATTTAAAAAAATTGTTCTTGCTCGTAGAAAAAGCGAAATATTTGGCATTAAAAAGTGTACCTTTTGGTCAATGGGGTAGGGAGAGGTGCGATGTGCATGGTCCAAAATTTTTCCGCCCCCCCCCCCCCATTCTCATATTGCTTCCCTGAGTTAAACCATTTATAGTCTAGAGTTTGGACAGTCACGTAGAAAATCTCATCAATTTAGCGGACCTTGCAATGGAATACAACGAAGATTCCTAGTAGAGGCAAAAACACTAGTATGTTTTCAATTTCGTTGCATAGTTTTCTCCAGTGGCGTAGCTACTGGGGGGCAGGGGGCGAGTTGCCCCCCTGGAAAATTTTTTGGGGAAAATTGATGAATCTTCTTATTATTACAAAAATTTCACAAAAATTTCTCAAAATTTTTGTTAGAATAAGAAATTGTGAGACATTTCTCATACATAATTCGTATTTTCATGCAACAAATTAACTCAGATTTCGTCAGTGTCGCATGAACCGGCCCAATTCGCGTTCCACAGAAGTGTCCTCGCCGCGTAGCAGATTGAATGTTCTCTTGTGCTTGTATACGCACGGGGGTTATGATCAGTGCATTTCAGTGCACAGGAAGCTGTTATTCAGGTGATACTTTGGGAATTCAGTAAAATGATGTGAAAACTGACAAGTCACTACCGTAAACCACCGAGGTTGTTATATTCTTCTACAAGCTAGCAGTAGCTGTACGATTTTACTCTGTGTACATAACGATGGATGGGGCTGAAACAATCCATGGCCAACGATAAACTTAAAGTTAATCTAGAAATTAGAATTAACTGGATCCGTTGGCACACTTAGACTTTGGTACTTAGCCTAATTCTTCGAGGCGTACAAGCTAGTTCGGGAAAATAGCTTTCTGCTCCCTTTGAGTGTAACAATAAATGGACAATGAGTACTTTGTAGCCTTCTACACTTAACAGACTGCTTTTCTCACAGGATATCCTGTGTGATCTAGCCACTATTAGGCCTCCTTAGTGGCGTGCGAAGGGGAGATCATTGGGTCATGCCCCCCTCACAGATGCCATTTTTTCTTTGTTCTTAAAAATACGTAGTCTAACTTTATTAACACAGATTTTAATTCAAAAGATAGCATATGTGGCAACAGATTGCTTATAAGGACACCAAATTTTTCAAAAATTTTCAAAGGGGAAGGATTGTCCCTGCAAGGTCTTCCAGTGATGCCAATTTTTTTTTTATTCCTACAAATAGACCTAGGCAAATTCTGTCAAATTCCAATTTTTACTTCAAAAGGTAGACTCTGTTTCCCACTGGTGGCATCGAAAAAGACTACATGTTTAGATTCTCTTTACAAGCATAAATACGCTATTTTGACCAACTGAGGGGTCTGCTTTTTCGAAATTTTCTTTACGCTCCGCGCCAACCAATGGTGGCGCTTCGCTCGGTCTTTTGGGCAAAATTACATACTTGGGGAAAAATTAGCTCTTAACTCTCTGATCACTTGCAGTTTGCGAACATATTTTGAAGAGAGCATTTAATTGCAAACGACAAAAGAAGAAAGCGACTGGCTAGATTCTTCGTATTAGCCTGGAAAATTTTTTTTTTTTATTCTTCTCAATCAGCAACAAAAGCAATTAATACAAGTTGTACAAAAAGCATTATCCAAAGAAACTCAACAATATTTTAGAACAGACAAAATAGTGATAATTAAAGCAGCCTATTAAAATATGACAGATTATAATGCTAAACAATACTGAACTCAAGCTGTAAACCAAGAAGCCATGGCCGCCATCGATCTAAAAAGTTCTCACGTTTAAGCGTAACGCAATCATTGTAGTACAAAACTGAAAGCAAGTTCTTAGCATAGTTCTTAAAACTAAGGAAATTTAAGGCATCATTTTGTATTTTACATCTATAAATATAAAATTTAAACCAGATCAACAAAGTATTTATAGTTTCGTTATCATGTTGGTGATACGTTATACCAAAAATTAGAGGATTACAGGATTAACAAACAAAGTATCATTGGTGCTATTACATACAAAATTCCTAAATTGTTCCCACAATGGCTGTACCTTTTCACAAAAAAAACAAAATATGACTAATCGTTTCTTTTTCTTTTGAGCAGAAAGTACACAAATCATGATCCAAAATGTTAATTTTTTTTAAGTAGCAGTTGGTTGCCAAAATCCGTGTGTTTATCCTGTATTGAAACCAAGAAAACTTGCTTTCCAAATTTAGAGTAAAAGGTAATTTGTAGATTAAATTCCAATTTAGGTTATTACAACCGAGTTCTTCATACCATTTATCTTGAGACTTTATACTAAGGGGTCTGATTTTTCCAAATTTTCTCTACGCTCCGCGCCAACCAATGGTGGCGCTCCGCTTAGATAATCTTTATGACAAAATAACATTTTTGGCCAAGAAAAACCACAAATACCGATCAATGCTCTTTTATTTTGACTCCTAAAAGTGTGCAAATTTAATGACAAGTTTTTCTTTGTAAGGTAGCATAAATGGCATAAAGAAATGCATGTCAAGACACAAAAGTTTCAGTTTTATCCTCTTGAACCACCACGATTCAACTTTTAACACTGTTCCTGTCAAAGTCGAAAATCTTGCACCATTTTGCATGTAGGCTCCTTGAAAACGTCTAAAAATTCCGGACACCCCTCCCCTTAGACCACACTGCATGCCCCTCCCCCTTCAGAGAAATCCTGCTTACGCCATTGCTTTAGTACATACAAATAAACCAGATATTGTTTACCAAAATAATATACTTTGTTATTTCCGATTGCTCTATGTTATACTTTAAGATTTAAATGCAGGTTATATTACAAAATGACATGGTAATGTTGTTATACTGGTAAGTTTGCATATTTTATATGAAATACATACACATTGACCGGGAAAAGTTTTGGGGAAATTTCATACCTTTGCCCCCCTGGAAAAAATCCTAGCTACGCCACTGGTTTTCCCCGAAAATAGTCAACAACATTACATCTAATTGTAGCAGTACCTTTAACTAGTACTTTTCTGATCACTAAGCAAGTTGGGTTTTTTCTATTGAAGTGAAACTTTCATTTCAAAGGAAAGCTCACAATAACGATTGCTTCATTTCTAGTTAGAAGTCTGGAAAATGCCATTCCCGGCTGTCTGAGGGGTTAGATTTTTTAACATTTTTATGTACGCTCCTCGCCAACTGACCGTGGCGTTCCGCTTAGATAGTGTTTTAGTCGAACAGATTGCTTGACAGAACAATGCATGCTTGCAAATTATTCTTCGTTTTGGGGCAATACTATGAAGTGAAAATTTTATTGCGAAAAAAGTTCCAAATAATGACTGCTTTGATTCTAGGTACAAGCCTGGAAATGCCATTTCCTGCTGTCTGGGGGTTTCTCAATTTTTCAAAAATGTCTGTACTCTGCACTTTGATAATCTTTCGAGAAGAATTACATTTTGGGGGCAAAAAAGAAAATTCTGCCCCCTCCCAAACGCTCCTGTACGTCTATGTCAATATGTAAAATATAAAACTTCAAATATATGAAAAGTCAAACTGTTTCCGCGGGAAAATTTCCCAATATGGTCCGAGGGCCTTAATATGCATGATTATATTTAGTAACTCCACTTAATCTACAGATCAAACCTACTTGATTTTTCTTTGAAGTAGATTAGTTTCTTCCAATTTTCTCCAATATAAGCTTCAGATTGATAAAAGTGGCAAAATATTCCAATTTTGATGGATACTCAGTACGATTAATAATCAAAGCCAACTCTGTTAATCACCCCAACATTCTACCTTGATTTTGCTCTTGAAGTGAAGCAAAAAAGTACTTTCGTATAGGAAGCCTATTATTAATAAACCTAAAAGGGACATTATTACTGGGGCAAATGTGTGTTATTGGCGCAAATAAGGGGACTGGGGACATGTCCCTCGCTCAGTATGTTTAAAAGGTCCTGATTTGAGAAGAAGAAAGATAGTTTGCAAAAGAGAGATAGTCTGCAAAATTTTTTGTTTTAACTGTTTGAAGGGCGAAACTAAACTCTCCTACAGGTTAATGTGGGGTCCAGGGGGCGAAGCCTCCGGAAAGATTGCAACTTTTGCACTCTGAAAAGTAATAATTGGGCCAAAGAATAGCCGAAATGTAATAAGAGCAACTTAAAATTTATTTTGCGACATTCAGTTATGGGGGCCATACCCCTCCCCAAATCTCATAAAAAATATTGGGGGCCAGCCCCCCCCCCCTGCTTCCGCTGCCTATGACATGTTAAACTAACTATTTTTGTGCAGAACAGTCGTTGATTAAGTGGAAGATTGATGGAAATTTTTAAAGTACCACAGGCGTGTGGGAGCGTTTTAGTTTGGGAGAGGGCTAGAGATTTGTCGCCCGAAAATGCAATCCTACCCGAAAGACTGTCTGAGCGGAGCATCACCATTAGTTAGCACGGAGTGTACGGAAAATTTTAAAAATCGAATACCCGGAATGAAATTTCACCGGCTTGTAAGAAGAATGTTCACTTGAGATAAGTGAGCAAAGTGATCAGAAATAATATATTCATTTGATAAGAACGGAGTATGATGTACAAGCCTGAAATTTTCTTTTCGATTCAAGCACTAAGTAGAGCGCCACCATTTCTTTGCGCACATAAGATTTTGAAAAATCGGACCCTTAGACAGCCAGAAATGCATTTCCCAGATTTGTAAAGTTAGAAACAAATTCATTTATTTAAACTTTCATTTCCAATAAAATATTGAGGCCAAGTATCAAGAGATCAAAAAAATGCCAGATAAAACTTACCACTACCAGTGGATCAAAAGGTCTCGAACCTTTCGGAGGAAAACTCAAAAAAGCAGCGAAGTTGAAAACATACTAATTTTTCACTCAATGCGAGCTATTGGCTATGTTCAAGATCTACTGAATTGGCGAAATTTAGAAAGATACTTTGAAGATGACTGATATGAATAGATTGGTTGTTGCTTTAAAATAAGTTTGGGGGACTGTTCTTGATGTTATCTTTTTCTAATTCACCAGAGATGAGTTGAGATTTTTTTAATGCAAAGTAAGTTCTTTTTAGATGTGGGAGTGGGGCTGAGTGAAAGGCGAATAGAATGAAAAGAGAAAGTGGTTGCAATTTACGCAGAATTTTAGTCTTTGGTTTTTTTAAACGTTTAAAAGAAAAGATTCATATATTAACTATGAGCAAGTTGCAAGATAACTAAAAATTACTAGGTATACTTTAGGCGGTGGCGTAGCTACTCGGGAGGGGGGGGGGCAGGGGGGAAAGTTCCCCCCCGGAAAATAATTTAGGGAAACTTGATGAAATTGGGCAAATTTGATGGTATGATATGCCCTTTTCCTATTTCTCATTATTTTTGTTAGAATGAGAAATTGTGAGACATTTCTGATACATAACTTGTATTTTTATGCAACAAATTAACCCAGATTTCGTCACTGTCGCATGGACCGGCCCGACTCGCGTTCCACAGAAATGTCCTCCCGCAGATTGAATTTTTTCTATCATGTATACGCGCGGGTGTTACGATCAGTGTATTTCAGTGCACAGGAAGCTGTTATTCAGGAACTTAACAACAGCTGATCACCACTGCAGTGAAAGGTTGTAAACCCGAACTTAAGAATATGATCGATCACCTTGTATACCATCTCTGCGTTGTACACTTTGTGAATTCAGTGAAAGGTCCGATGTGAAAACTGACACGTTACTAACGTAGACCCCCCCCCCCCCCGAGGTTACATTGTCCTACAAGCTAGTAGCGGGAGGGGTTTAAACTATACCGATTTTACTCTGTGTACATAACGATGGATGGGGCTGAAACAATCCATGGCTTACAATTAACATAACATGAACATAACATTAGTCTGGAAATCAGAATGGACGGGATCCACGGCATGGGGATACTTAGATTTTGTTACTTAACCTAATCCCTGGAGGCTTACAGACTAGTTCGGGAAAAAAGCATTCTGCTCACTTGGGGTGTAACAATAAACGGGTCCATGAATACCTTGTCCTAGGCTAGAACTTACTCGGTGACCTGTGGCGTACGAAGGGGAACATTGGGCCATTCCCCCCCCCCCTTCCTCAAGGATGCCATATTTTGTTCTTAAAAATACGTAGCCGTACTTAAGTAACCCACATTTTACTTCCAAAGATGGCATATGGGGCACCAGGGACCCGTTCCACAAAGAGTTACGCACGATCTTAAGTATGATTTACTGTTGCCTTAAGTATGGTGAATCAAACTTAAGATTGTGCGTAACTCTTTGTGGAACGGCCCCTGATTGCATGTCAGGACACCCAATTTTTCAAAATATTTCAAAGGGGAAGGATTGATTCTGCAAAGGCCTCTCAGTGATGCCAATTTTTTAAATTCCTACAAATAGGCAAATTCTGTCAAATTCAAATTTTTCCTTCAAAAGGTAGTCTCTGTATCCCACTGGTGGCACCGATTGCACAAGAACACCTACCTTTTTAAGAATTTTTAAGAGGGAGGGCCCACCCCATAGACTCCTTCCTTGGCTGGCAGAGACGTCTACGTACAAGACGGGGACAGGGGAGCGGAGGGTGTTCAGGTGCAGTGAGAAGTAGTTTGCCATTTATCACGCAAGAGATGTAAGGGGTAAAATCATTAACAGATGGGAATTCGATCATTCACACACAATTTCATCAATTCAGTGGATCTTTCATTTAACCAAGTTAGTTAGCTAGTTAGATAGAGTTTTATGGCCCAGCTGCCAACCTTTTGGTTTAAGTAGAGCCGGATAGGGCCTTTTTTCCAGTTTCCAATTTAGCCAAGAGTCACAATAGAGAGGCATTAGCATATTTTCAATTGGATGTATAGTTTCCCCCAAAAGAATCAAGACCATTACGTATAGGCCTAATAGTGATAGTACATTTTTTGTGGTAATTTTCTGATCACTTAGCGTGTTCCTGATTTTTTTCATATTGCAAACAAAAGGTTAAAATAAAGACTGTATGTTAAGATTCTCTTTACAAGCATGAATACGCAATTTTTGACCATCTGAGGGGTCTAATTTTTCGAAATTTTCTCTACGCTCCGTCGCAACCAATAGTGGCGCTTCGATCAGTCTTTTGGGCAAAATTACATTTTGATGGTCAAAGTAGCTCTTAACTCTCTGATTACTTTGCAGTTTACGAACATATTATCAAGTGAGCATTTTATTGCAAACGACAAAAGAAGATAACGACTCGTTTGATTCTTCGTATAAGTCTGAAAAATGCTATTTGCGGCCATCTGGAGGTCTGATTTTTCGAAAATTTCGCTACGCTCCGCGCCAACCAATGGTGGCGCTCCACTTAGATAATCTTTATGACAGAATAGCGGTTTGTGGCCATGAAAAAACCGCAAACTAAAATATTCCCTTTCGCCTATACCGATCGAAGCTCCTTTATTCTGACTCCTAAAAGTATGCCAATTTTATGTCAAGTTTTACTTCGTAAGGTAGCGTAAATGACATGAGAATGCATGTAAAGACACAAAAGTTTCAGTTGTATCCTCATGGACCACCTCAATTCAACTTTTAACACTGTTTCTGTAAAACTAGAAAATCTTGCACCATTTTTCATCTAGGCTCCTTAAAATCTCCAACAAATTTCAACTTAGACCCCTCCCCCAGGCTGGCGATCACTCAACAAACTGCATGCCCCTCCTTCTGAGAAATCCTGCGTACGACACTGCGTTGGTACATACAAATAAACCAGATATTGTTGACCAAAATAAATATATGGCCTAAGAGTTGTTATTTCCAATTGCTCTATGTTTAACTTTAAGATTAAAATACAGGTAATATTACATAATGACATGGTAATGTTGTTATACTTGTAATTTGCATGTATGTGTATGAAATACATACACACTGACAGGGAAAGGTTTTGGGGAAATTTCATGCCTTTGCCCCCCCCCGGAAAATATCCTAGCTACGCCACTGACTTTAGGCATATACATGTGCCGTGTTCCAATGTCCCGCGCAGCTTATTACCATTATGGTAGGACATAAACTATGTGAGAGAAGTGCCATCATCAGTTTTTGGTGGGGAGAGCACTGTGGACAATCCTTTCTAGGAGGGGCAAAACCTCCGAGTCACCATGAATTGACACGAAGCGTGCGAAAATTTCAGCCTAAAATGCCTCCCAGATCGCCGGAAATAGCATTTCTAAAGCCCATTTTTCGCATAGAAACTTGGGGCAATTCAATTGCCCCCCCCCCCTCGCCCATGCCTGCGGACGCCTATGATCACCACTCATTTAAAATGGAACAGTTCTCGTCCTTTTCATATATTCAGAAAAAAATCCTATTTTACAGAATTAAAATAAGTTCTCTTCATTTCGTAATGCGAAAATCATCTCAACCCAAAGACATTCATAAGCTTGGTTTGTGATTTTCTTCCTACAGGTTGAAAAGGAAAAAAGGAAGAAAAAAGAAAAAAAAAAGCATCCTCTCTAATACGCCAGGGACAGTCCAAGACATAGCAATCATTGAAAGTTTTCATTTGATACTTTCTTTCTGGTAATTTGGTTTATATTTGGCATCTATATCTTTAATACCATTATAAGAAGCGAGTATGATGTGATTCGGTTTGTTGCATTTTCTTCATTAATCGTGGCTTATTTCTTTCCGGGTTCGAGATTTCAAAGCTGTTTGTATTGTTTGTTCTTATGCTTTGATTTAATGTGACCATGTTTTTGTAATTATCTGGGGGAAGTAACCATTTTGCACACTCAGGCTATACATTCCTGGGTAGATAATTTTGTCATATTTTCTTGGAGTCTGGAGTGACAGGTGAACAGATGGCCCATGTCCACCGCATCGAAGATTTTATTTTCATCAGGGAACCTCATTAGGTACGATGATGTATGTATATATTATCCGACATTCAGATTTTCCTTGCTTTGTACTAAGATTTGTTAACTTTTTCGAAGCCCCAAAAGCGGAGGGTTTAGCGTCTCTCCTGACCATATATCGCAGAATTCATTATCAACGCGATTTTGAAGGAATCAGAACGAACAAGGAATCAGCAATGTTTATTACACATCCTTACAAGGTGGGCTGGGGGGGGGGGGGTTGTGAGAAGCTCAGCAACGTTTTTTTTACATATCCTGGGTTATAGTGTGTGGTATGAACTGCATTTTGATGACATATCGGAAATGCTTCACATGATTTCGTATTAGGCTAGAACATGAAAGGGAGTCGGTAATAAAAAAATAATGGGTCAGAAATGTGATTAAACTGTACAATTGTTTTTCAGGCAATGTATCCCAAATCCAGTCGTCTCAAACTTATTTTGAAGCAGCACCTGAATCTCCCCATTTTTTCCAAGTTGTTTATCTTTAAAGTATCTTTCATAATATTCAAAAAAAAATATTGCATATTCAGTTAACGAAGCAGTTTCATATTTGAGGAGAAAAATATTGAAAAAATATTGTCACATTTACATTACTCTCAAGAACCAATCATGAAATAGGACAGTTTTATACCACACTAGTCCATGTTGGAGTGGACTGCATTTACCCTTTTTATTGTTTCTCGGTTGTGGGAGACAATTTTTGTCAGTGTCATATAAGTAGTTCTCTTCAGAGGAGGTATGGAGTACTTGGAGGTATGGAGTATTTCCGTCATATCTTAGGACCACCTGTATGAACCTACAGGCTTGTTCTCAGACATTGCTATTGGCTACTCCAGGCTGTGGAGAACAGTCTATAGATGCATCCTTACACTATTGTAAACTAAGGGGTGGGGAGATTTGGCGTACATCCATCCATGAAACAGGGTGCCTGTTGTTGCTGACAAAGGCTAATCATCCCTAATTCTGCTTGATTTGCCTCCTTGTATTTACAACTGTATTAGTTTATCAATATTGAATATATTACACATTTATTAATGTCTTTATATATGTTCATGGTTGAGCGCCTGGTGAACTGCTCCCCGAGGCCCTGCCCATGCCCTCTTTTCGTCCCGTATAGGACATGGCCAGGAGTTAGTTCCAGTTTTAAAAGCTTCTTTTTGTAAGCTTCTTTTTCTTTCCAAGTGTATTCTATGCGACCGTCCATGATGAGTTTAAATTTTCAGAGAACTGTAGTCTGACAGTGAAGATGAATGTCTCTTGACCAAAATCGCTTTTGAACATGTTCTTTATGAATATGATTGTTTTTTTCTTTAACATAATTGTTTATTACAAGCACTTATTTTTGTTTTAAATAATTTGAATGATTTTAAATTTTCACCGCAGTACACTAACTCTGCTTGACTCTTGATTACAAACACATTTTAACATTTTTTGTTAACAAGATCAATATTAACATGATCATTCTTTACAAACTTGTAGTGTTTCTTGACATATTTTAACATACCTTTCTAACATCGTATTTTACATGATTCTTTTAAACATGTCCTCTTTTCTGGAAATGATTCTCTATCTTAAGCACATTCTCACATTCTCCATCAAAACACCCATATATATATTTACAGGAAATACAATTATAAAATCACATAATTAACTTCATAAAACAATAAAACAATTAAAAGTGAAAAGTATTAAGTCATCGCCTTTTACGTGACCTCCGGAGTACAGTAGCGTGACCTTGACTCTTGATCACAAACACTTTTTATCATTATCATGATCATTATCATGAAATAATCCTTTTCAAGCGTGGGATTTTGTTTCAGATTTTTTAACACCTTCTTTTTGAACATTGTATTTTTAATATTATTTTTTTTAAAACATGTTCTTTTTTGATCATGATCCTTCATTTCAAGCACATTTATCAAAACACCCATATATATATATATATATATATATATATATATATATATATATATATATATATATATATATATATATATATATATATATATATATATATATATATATATATATATATATATATATATATATATATATATATATATATATATATATATATATATATATATATATATATATATATATATATATATATATATATATATATATATAAAAAAAAATGAGTAAACTAGATATCAGCAATGTTTTTTTTTTTTGCCTACATATCCTTGAAGGGGGTTGTATGAGCTTTTCACTGTATATTTTCATCACATACCGTAAATGCTTCACATGAGTTCGTATAAGGCAAAAACATGAAGGGGAGTCGGAAGTGAATTTTTAACAAATAATTGGTAAGAAATGTGATTTAAACGTCTGTTCATATCGAGATTTTCGGACCATGTATCTTAAAGGGCAAGAGCAGTCGTCAAACTTACTTTGAAGTATAGCACCTAAATCTCAAAATTTCTTTTTATTTCTCTTTAAAGTATCTTTGATAATATTTTCGGACATCACTAGTGCATCTTCAATGTAAACCAAGCAGTTAATTTCACAGAAAAATATTGTCACACTTACATTACTCTCAAGAACCAATCATGAAACAGGACAGTTTTATACTACACTATTGGGGTGACTGCATCTACCATTTAAGTATTTCTGGAAGACAATTCTTGTCAGTGTCATACAGTTCTCTTCAGAGGAATTATGGAGTATATCAGCCTCATCAGAGGGCATCCTGTATGAACCTACAGACATGGCGGTTGCCTACTCCAATCTGTAAAGTCAAGGAGAACAACTGTAAGTATAGACGAATCCGTACACTCTTACACATTTACACTTACACATCAATTCATGCCTTTATTATATGTTTTCATGGCGGAACGCCTGTGGATTGGCCCCCAGGCCCTAGCCTATGGTATCTTTTCGTTCCTTAGGACATGACTACGAGTTAGTTCCATTTTTAAGCTTTTTTTGTAAGCTTCTTTTTCTTTTCAAGTGATCATCCATGATGAGTTTAAATTTTCAGAGAACTGTAGTCTGACAGTGAACCAATAGGTTGGACACTGGGCCATAAAACTCCGTCTAACTAACTGTCAGTGAAGATGAATGACTCTTGAAATCACTTTTAAGCAACATGCTCTACACGCTCTTTATGAACATGGATCTATTTTAACATAGCCTAATTGTTAATGATTACCAACACTTCTTTTTGTTATAAGAAATTAGAAGAGTTTTAAATTTCAACCGGAGTACAGTAGCTCTACTTGACTCCTGGTCGCAAACACATTTTTTTAACATTTTTTGTTGACAAAATCATATGACAATGATTCTTCTTTACAAACGTGTAATTTTGTTTGACATATTTTAACATGTTCTCTGTAAAATTCCATTTTTACATGTATTTTTAAACATGTCCTCTTTTCTGAACATAATTCTTCAGGCGCGGATCCAAGGGGGGGGGGGCGGACACGGCTCCCGTCCCCCTTTTTTTCGGCGACCAAAGATTTTTTTCAGGCCTAATATAAGCATCAGCGGACACTGCAACCTCCTGTCCCATAGCATGCCAGGCTTAAGCAAAGGATCATTGGTGGAGAAATTGGCCGATTGAACTCCTACGTGACGTAGGGTCCGACACAGTACAACCCTAGTTCAAGAGACTGAGAGCTGTCCTAGGTTGGGATGTATATATGATTTTGTTGATTAATGATGATTTTATTTTGTAATTGTAGAGTTTTGCCCATCACCTGATGCGGGTCTGCATCATGTATACCGCTTATGTGAGACTGTTTCCAACATGCAAACTTCGTTTATTTATAAAAAAAAAAAAAATCGCCGGATTTCGGAAGACAAAATGTAACCCCCCAGATGCTCGGAAATGGCCTCTAAGTCCTTCTCAATTCCAAAATTTTCCGGTGGAGGCCCCCGGACCCCCCCCCCCTCCCGCCGTGGCTTCGCGCCTTCGGCGCTCGCCTCCGACGATCCCCTTCGGCCCATATCGAAAAGTTTCGATCATAAACCTCACAAATGTGTTACAGTGTGTGGGCGCATGGTGTATTGTTCGGTTTTTCGCTTAATGTAGTACTTGGGGTTGTGTTTAAGGTCTGGCTAAACTGGGTTTGTGATGTTCGCACTATTACACACCCAGTTAATACTTTTTTGACTGGGCACACCCTTTAATTTTGTCGTAAATCATTAATTTACGGGAATTGATGTCTATAGGCAAAAACGTGCATTTCACCCAAAATTTTCGTAATTTAAAGGATTAATACTTCTAGCCACAAATATATCGAAATGACTAAACGCGTTTCTGGTAGCTGCATGTCATAGGTAGCAGGAGAAAAGAGTTGGTTTTATTTGGATCTATAATTTTGTCGTACAACGCGTTTGTGTGACATGAAATGACGCATTCTTTTGGGAAAATTCCCCCAAATTATGACGTCACAAAATATTGAAATCGTCAAAAATCATGTATTTCGAATGAAAATAGACGTTTCATGTGTTGCTTTCACCTAGACATATCATTTCGAAGCACAACTGATTAAGCTTAACTTAATTTGAACAGTTTAGAAATTTTGGTGTAAAATGAGCAAATGATCGTTTTTGTACAAAACTTTCCGATATGTCCATGTTTCCGCCTCCCCTTTCTCCAAACCCTGGATCCGCCCCTGTCCTTCATCTCACGCACGTTCTCCATCAAAACACCCATATAAATATAAACAAGAAACACAATTTTACAACCACATACAGAAATTAAATTCATAAAACAATTAAAAAAAAAACAATTAAACAATTAAAAGTATAAAAAGTAGAAATCATCAGCTTTCACTTGACACCCGTATCTTTAAGATGAACCCGACCTTTAATCACATTTTTTGTTCAATGCCATTTTCTTTCGTTTTTGTTTTTGAAATGTCACAGAACTTTCTTTTTGTAATGAAACAAAAATTAATGAAAGAGTGCAAAATGATAAGAAATTTGCCTGACATACTGCAGGGGTTATGACTGAGGAAGGGTAAAAGGGAATATAAGGGGAGGGGTGTCATTAAGCAAGTATCACTTAGGCCGCGTTTGAAAAGGGTTTTATTTTTTTGTGTTATGAAATAAAAAAAGCCCTCTCTGAATCCACCCCTGATAGAAGTGATTATTTTTCTCTAGTGACATGTAACATGGTTGAAATCTTTCGTTAAAAACTGCAGATTCAAATTTTGAAAGAATACTTTCTTTAAGCTCTTGGCCATGGGCGTCCGCAAGGGGGGGCAAGGGGGGCACTTGCCCCCCCCCCCCGAAAATCAAATTTGTGAAAAAAATAATTAAAAATTAAAATACAAAAAATTAAAAATAAATCATCAAAATACCTTCACTCACAGCGTCAGTTTTTACTCGTGCAATATGCGGACATTTGACCAGGAATAGCAAAAGAGAAGATGGTGCAGTATGCTGAATAGTGAAATCGTAATTTTGGGACCATCATTCGTGATATCTATTGGAAATTTGTAATTGTGAAAACTATGTACTAGCCTAGTTATCAGGTATGTAGTGTGCATATGGCATCCGACCATTAATGAATGCGTTGGTCTTGGTTTGGTCCCGTGCTGATCTCAAGTGGTGACGCGCGGGTGTAACTTGGATATACAAGGTGAATACGGGGGGTGGGGGGAGGGGGTGTATGCATGGTTCATAATTAGGTAACGGACATAGGCCTATATAGGCTGTTTGACAGTTGTAAGTTTTATCGTGCATAGGCGTACGAGGCCGTTACCGAGAGGCAGATTTCCCTTCAACAATTTTTTTAGATTGAAAATTCTAAAAATCTAAAAATTACAGACATGAAATTCCTATTTCAGGGCTAGGTACATGCAGCTTATAACACTCGCCAAGTGTCGTTTCCGGCCATCTGGAGGGTTTGTAAGGCCCAAAATTTTCTTGTACGCTCCGCGCCAACCAATGATGGCGCTCCGCTTAGACAGTGTACTGCACAATTCAATCATCCATGATTTTCCCTTCAACAATTTTTTACATTGAAAATTCTAAATATCTAAGAATTACAGACATGAAATTCCTGTTTCAGGGCTGGGGTACATGCAGCTTAGAACACTCGCCAAATGTCATTTCCGGCCATCTGGAGAGTTTGTAAGGCCCAAAATTTTCTTGTACGCTCCTCGCCAACTGATGGTGGCGCTCCGCTTAGACAGTGTACACAATTCAATCATCCATGAATGATCTTGCCCCCCCCCTTACAAAAATTTCTGCGGACGCCCATGCTCTTGGCTCTTGCCTTGTGATGTCAGAGGTAGGCTTTAATGGTCTAACACCCCGCATATTGTGCTATGAAAATTAAGATCCTTGTCAAATCTCTAATCTTGTATACCATGCAGTCTCATTTCCTCCCTAGCATACGCCATACGTCGATGTCTCCCCTACAATTCGTCTCTTCTGCCTATAGGCCTAAATACAGCTTACATAATGAGGCCAACTCAGAATCATCTACCAGAGATAAATTCCTGCATGTCATTACGTTCGTAATGCAATATGTTCTCGAAGGTTGAAAATATTTTTTACGTAGCATTCTTCTTCTAAAGCCAAGCTATAACACTGCTAGCTTTAAACATCGGCATATTAATACTAACAATAATTAGAAGGTTGGTAGTAGTAATCACAGTTTTTTCTAAAGAGATTCATTGAAATCAGTACAAATTTCTGTCACCCTTTTGTAATTGTTGGTAGACCCATGAAGGTGGTACTTCCATGTAGACCGTAGACAGTTCCATGGCTTACGTACGTTCATATCCATACATGTTAGTACAGTACGTACAGGGCTTGGATGTTCTACGTGCCATATACAATTAGTAATATCATGTGTGCGCTGTATCTTCGCGGCAGCAGTAGTACTGTGCAACAATATTGCACTCAGCTAGCTAGCTCCACGGTGCGCTCCAGGCCTAGGAATAGCTAGCCCAAGCACACACGAGAAACGGCAACAAGATGTCATAGCCTAGACAAGGTCAGTAGAAATACTAACTCTCAGGTGTCTCTCAACATTGTTACCGACTATTGATGAAGTTATCTATTGAAAATCTTCGTCTTCGGCTTCAATTTGTCCTAAAAACTATCGTTTTGAGTAAAGAACACTAGCTAGCGTAGCTTATGACTGTGTACTGTTACTGTATGCAATCTAACAACTAGGCTAGGCCTAAGGCCCTAAGTTAATGTTCCTGTCCAAGTGTCCATCAATGGCATTGACAATGCTTTCACTGCAACTCGCAGCCGCATATAGAGGCTTTGCAATTGCGTCACGGAACCGCCATGCTGGAGGACATTCATGCCAAATACACGCGGCTTTTTGCCCAGCGCACTGCACAGTGTGCACTGTGATATGCATGGTGTGCACTACAAATTCAACGAGCAAGCGCGTCCCGTATGGTTCGCTATGTAGTAACATGTACTCCAATATGGCCAACGGAGAGTAGTATGACGTTCCGAAAAAGCATTTTCGTCGTGCTTCTAGGCCTATATAAAAGCATACCAGTTGACAGCGAATGTAATTATTATTGTGTGATTGCTAAGTTATGGTTGCCGCTGCTCGCACTCAGTTGCAGTTGCACCAATTTAATTAGGCTAGGCCTAGGCTAGGCTAAATCCACTTCGACATAGGCCTACTCGTAATTTGTAAAAATCTAGTAAACTGTAACGTTAGTGTAAGACTCACTGATCTATATTAGTTACTGGATTGTGTAACCCATTGTATGAGGGTCTACGTTTTTGAAGCTCACAGTTGTCCGTCGGTGCCATATTGCTACAGTAGGACCCATATAGCGCCACGAAACATGAAACCTTGTACTGTGAGCAAAGGTGGACAGACGATTACCGCAGTGTTGCACCCAAGGTTGTGAAAAAATTGGTGGAAAAATGGGGCCGAAGTAATAGAGCGGGGAGGAGCAATGCTTGGACAGCACAAAACAGAAAAAAAATCCCCAAAACTTCCATTTGTGCATGGATTTTGGCCAAAGATTCCACTATGCTATACTGTCCACGTCCTGCAGGGCTTTAGGCTATTCACTAATACTAGTGTAATGTAGTACTGGCATAGGCCCATTATAATGATGGACTAGGAGATTAGAAGTCAAAATTATGATGATAAAAAAACCAATTGAATCATCCCACATTCAAGAGAAGATGCCACTGAGAGAATTCAAACAAAATTTACTCAAAATATTGGGACCAGACTTAATACTTTTGGTTGTAGGCATAACCATGGCTGTAGGTAGCCTGAGGGACGGTGGACAGGGGGCAACCGCCAACCTTCCCTGAGGCTTCCAAACGGTACACACACCATGTGCTAAATGATGCTGGAGCTCTACATAGGCAGTGTGTGAACCCCCCCCCCCCCAGAGTTTTTGCCCAGGCTGCAGCTAGCCCTGATAACTCCTTGCTTTCAAAGACAGACTCTTCAAACCAACCCAGCCTAGTGTAATAAGAGTATGAGAAGAAGCATCCTTTTGGAGGAAACCTCTCACACTCATGGGCATATAGGATGGGGTGCAGGGGGGCACTCGTCCTCCCAATTCGGGCAAAAGGAGTTGGCCTATTCCGGCAAAACATGATTAATGGTAACATTATTTAAGCAAAAAATGCTCTTGTCCCCTCACAGAAAATTAACCCCAAACACCTATGCCCACACTCTTCAGGTTAACCCAGAACTGCCATTATATGCACTATAAGTAAAAAATAAAAAACACATTTAGTCCATAATGTAAACTTTTGAGTGGGTTGTTTACTCCTTAATTTGTTTTGGATTGATTTGTAAAGCTCTTCTTGCAATTACGATGAAATATTGGTTACAGTTATGATGTCATCACTATAATACAGAAAATAATTTAACCAGACGGCATACCCGGGGAGGGGTGGGGTATGTTACATATGATTTCCAAAGTTGTAGTGTAATTTTATGTCACAAAGAGATAAAAGAGTGCAAGTTTTGACACAAGACTGATTGTTACAGAATGTTTGTGGATTACTGGGCAACTTTATAAGAAAATCATTCTTGTACTTGTGAGATAAAAACTGACAGGACTCCCCAAATGGGCAAAGTGTATTCACAACTACTGGTGATTAACTAAAAACAACTACAAAGTATCAAGTTCATAAGAAAGAATATGCAACTTCAAGAAAAAAGAACTGGTCTGGTTCAGCTGTTGGCTATGATGTTAGTTGAGTTAATTAATTAGAAGGAATTTTACGGTCCAGTTCCCAATCAATTGGTTAAGTTGAGCATGCCACAGCCTTTGATGATGCCTATGATGATGTTGCAAATTCACTAGTCATGTGGAAAGATGTCGTCCAAGAAGATTGAGCTGAAACGACTGTCACTAAATGCCAGGAAATCTTTAAGCGATGTACAGTATGTTGACTAGGGATAACAATGTCTCTGTACACACAGAGCAGATTCAAACAACGCTCGCTGTATAACAGTATAGCCTAAAAGCAAACACTGGTAGCCTAGTCTGTCTCCTTATCCAGCCAACTGCATTTCTTGAAGTGGGTCAGCTGGTTGAAGTATAGGCTCCTGATTTTACCAAGGCTTGTCCCTTGTACATGGTACTGACTGGATTTTTATAGTGGCTCTTTCTCCTTGACACAAGGCTGATCCCTTCGGCCATGTAGCAACTTTAGTCCTGGCCAACTTCAATCTGTCTTTCTTCAATGTTTCAAGAGCTTGGTACATACATATGGTGGACCTGGGGAAGATAAGATTCTGATAAGATTTTGAATTATTTGCTAATTTTTGTGGTTCGAGCTTTTAGTAAGAATACTTCGGAGACTTGAAATGTGGGTTTTTCAGAGGGCTGGGCGTGTCAGTGGGTTTGGGTGTCCAAATGCGGGTCAAACCTGCAAAATGCGGGTCAGTTGGGAGGTATGAACTAATTGAGGGGAGAAGTTTATTTCGTTTATTTTCACTTTCATAACAGTAAGGCCAGAGCAAATTTCATAAACAATAATTAGGGATGTCGCACACACACAGAATGTTTCTCCAAAATTCTTGCAGAACTACTCACATCCAAACACAATAAGTCTCTATAACAGCGTTTCTAAAAACTGAAATTACAACACTCAGAATTGTCGAGGCCTACACAGTAAAATTTGTACACCTAAGACATATTTTTACTATTATATTCCTCCAAAGAAGCTCTAAAAAAATAGGGAGAAAAACTACTTTACAATTTCTAAGGATCCCGCCGAAGTATCGGTGCGCAGTCAAAAAGGGTGTTTTGGTTACACAAAAAATCCCATACTTGCCACCTTCGACTTGATCGTGTATTGGGGCTGAACCTTTGACCCCTACAACCTTTAAATATCATTAGAAAGAAGAAAAGGAACTCTACATTTTGAAGGGTAGGGATCGTCAAAAATATCTTACTTTACTAATTTTTAGGCTTAAAACATTGGTGACATAAATACAATGGGTTCCAGAAATATCCCCACTTGCTTCCAGGTATCAATTTGTAGCGTTTTTTATGGTCTTTCCATTTCCGAAGAAAAAAAAAATGAATTTTTGCTCAACCTGATGCACGCTTGATTTAAATGAAACAGCCCATTGATCCCTGCCTATATCTTTTGTACTGAGCCAACATTCATATGTTTATGCATGAGCCCATTGTTCACCTAAGTAGCAACAAGGGATTTTCTGCCAATGCTAAGGTACAATACTGCATTTTATATACCTGTGCATGCAATGTCGATGTATGGTTAGGGAATCACGCATTGTGTACCTATACATACTGTATGCACGTATACAGATTGCTATGGCGTAGACTAGTGTGTGTAAGCCAGCTATGTGTGACTTTTTAGTGCATTGTTCGTACACAGAACACAAGCTATCATGACACGGACGTGTGATCGCTGAGTGTCTTGCCCAGTTGCATTGCATATATTCACGCCAGCACATGTGGGGTATGTACAGTAACACAGTGATGAATAATCAAAGAGTCTGAGCAAGCAGAACATGTTGTTTTTGACCAACTTTTGCAGGCAGAACGTAACAGTGACGCACACAGCGATTTGGAGAAATCGGTAGGATTATGGAAACATAAAATCTGTTTTATTTTGAAAAGTACTGGTCGGATTTTTGTAAAATTTGGTATGGTTGATAAGAAAAGGGTACTTAATAGTAAATCACTCAAATTCTTGAAGTTTGATATTTTTTGCATTGTCATATTTTTAGTGCAGCAATGCTACATTAATAACAACAGGAAAGAGTGGAAGATCTGAAAACGCAAAACTTAATACACGGCAGATCTACCAGAAAAGAAAAAATAAGTAAGATTATGTAGGCCTAAGTTATATACAAAAAAAAACAGATATTCCTAGGCCTAGGAAGAAATCAAGGAAGAAGAAGAAAAGAGTCAGAAGAAATAGCAGGAGGAAAGAATAGAAAGTGTAATATATTGGCTTCAAGTTTAAAAAGTCTTTTAGACCAGCCATCTGAATGATGATTCATCCTCTGGAATGTGCTGGATTCAGCATCCTTATAGCATACTTATAATAAGCCCAGCAAGGTCATATTGGCAGATTCACAAGTTGGTTATAGTATCGTTTACATCAAAGATTCTCTGTAGCATAGCATCAGAATAAATTGTGTTTAATAGTATTCACTGGCGACGGGATCCAAGATATTTTCTGATCAAGTTTTCAGGGATACAAAGTTTGTAAAATTCTCATGCCACTTATGCAATTTTAATAATATGGGATTGTTGCAGAGAAAACCTAGCATAAAGCAAAATACTGTCCATTAATGTGGGGATGTGATGTCATATGTGCCTGCTTCAAGTTCACTTTTTGTTGAAAATGTAAAAACTTAACATGCTCATATCTTGGAAACCACACATTGGATTTCAATGCAAATTTCACCGAAATGCTCAGAATAAGTACCCCTCTAACATACCAAATCCTGTTTTGACCTTAAACCCTTCTTTTAAGTCAAAGATAATTTTATGTCAAAAATGAAGTCTGGATTGTCCCTTTTAAAAGAAAGCATTACAAGGAAACTGCTCATATCTAAGCTGTTATTGGCAAACATTATATACGTGTCTTATCATCTTGAAAGAATTGTTCCATGATGGAAGACCTTCTTAAGTTTCTTTTAAACTTCCATTGTGTACTAGTATTACTAATGAATGTCTCCACTTGTAACAAGAACTTATTACCTAGATGTATAAAGTCGTTGACGTTTGGCGGTTGACCACTTACACTTTTAGAGAAAATGAACTGCTTTATGTGAAATATCAAAAGTTGTACGGCTGATTCGTGTATAACTAATAGCCAAAAAAGAAATCTGCTTTGGAGAAAATAAACTGATCACCTAAAATGGAATGCTCTATTTCTAAAATAAAATTCGAAAATAACACTGCAGTTCCAAAATAAATGTTCAATGGTTTCGTTATTCTGGTGACAGAAACTGCACAAGGGGTTATCTTTTACATGCATTTTAAATAAGATATAATTTGTCCCCAGAAGCTGGTAAATGTAACGATATTGGAAGTAATGTGTTTTACTGTCCCTTAAAGAATTGAATCAAATTTGAAAAATTAGGCGCCACGGCCGCCCACTGGGAGTCTGAGAACTGAAACTCATTATTCCACTCTAGTAAACAACTGGGGGATGAAGTGAATTTCTTGACAAGATTTTGATAAACGTAATGTGAAGGGGATGGGGCCTCCAGAATTTCAGTAATTCGGGGGTTCAACAGGGCCTGCTGTAAGGGCATTCTCTGCTTCCATATAGCTTTTCATTGATAACCACACTGGTCAGGTAATATGCAGTAAACATTAGATTTGGAATGTTAAATTTCCTCTGAAAGTTTGCATACACCTTATGTAGACTACTTGCCCCAAGTCTTTCACAGTTGTATTCCTACTATCACTGTGATTCTATCACATTGTGCTACTCTGCAGCCATTCAGATTAATTACTTACTCACTGCTCCTTGCTGCATGCAGCTTCCACTAGCTAGCTTTGCATCACTAGCTTGTTTACTGTACAATGGTTCTTGCTGACTTACTGTATGTACACTGCTCACACACACACAAGTCTGCTAAGTGGCCAGTACAAACTTGCAGCTTTCTGTGAGCGAGTTGTATTTTTTGCAGCTGTTGACTTTATCATTTTAAATTCTACATTGTTTTATTCATTTGTTTGGATTGTCTACTATATGATCAATTAACTTTCGGCATTGTGCCACATTTGCTGCTGGGTATTCATTAAGATCATTGTGTGATGAATGTTGTTGCAGTGTTCTGTCTGTTTACATATTGAAAACTTTTCATTGGCCACAATGTGATTTAAATCCAGTCTGCCCAAATGCTACGTCACCAGTTGCAGAAGATACAAGTCTCTCGAGCAAGCCAGATCTCTGCTCATTGATATTTGCACAGTGTATATACGAACAGGGATCTGCCATGTGCATGATTGTTATACTGATTGCAGGTACCGTAGAAACATTCTAAGCAGTGAGTGGAAGAACGTCAGCCGGCAGGATGGCTTGAGGCATGTTGATGGATGTGGGTTGGTTAGCACAGTGTGTATTACCATTTCAATGAGTCAATTGTTGAAATAGGAATTGGTTTGCTTGCAGTGGTGCATTGATAGGCCTAAGGGATTACTGTAACACTAAGAGAAGGAATAGTGACAGAGGAAAATCCTAATAGCTGAGGGGGAACATTTCAAGAGACTTGGGGCAAGTCTATTATATCTCTGCTGGTTGATATATGCTTAGTGTGTAAACAGGGGTCTGCTATGCACGATCGTTTTAATGACTGGGTGTAGAAACGTTGGAAGTGGTGAGTGTGAGAACTTATCAGCTGGCATGACAGCCTAAGGGGGTTGGTTGATGTGGGTTGGTTAAAACACAGTGTGTATTGGCATTACAATGATTAGACGTCGAAACAGGAGAGAGTAAGAAATTGATTTGCCTGGGATGTTGCATTGGGAGGCCTAAGGGGTGACATTAAGAGAAGGAACAGAGGAGAATCCTTGTAGCTGAGACTGAGAAAGAACATCTCAAGAGACTTGGGGCAAGTCTACAGTACACCTAATGTTAGTCTGCATTCTATAGTGTCATGCCCGTTATGTTTCCTGCCTCAGAAACATCACTGAAACTAGCCATCGTCTTGTTATCCAAATATAAATTCCCTTATGATGTCCATACTGATGGCCATTTTTTTCAACATGTACTAAGGCATAAATACACGCTACAGCCTGTCAGTTTTGTGTTTTCATGTGGGCAGAGACAACATATTCAATATACTGTACGAGTGGTTGTAACTGATACTATCTGGAGCAATTTTGATGTTGGGGCTGCATGGCAATTAATTGCTGAACAACTGCCAACTTTTGCAATTGGGTGCTTAGCAATTGTATTTCATGATTATAGCCCTAAGAATAAAAGCTGTTCTATAGGCCTGCTTACAGTACTTAATAAAAGATTTAAGGACAAAATTATTTTTCTTGCTACAGGAATAACTTGCTCGCATAAGAAGAAGCCTGCACATTCAATTCAATGAATTTGTAACTGTTACCAGACACCATGGGGCTACGAAAAAGAAAACAAAGTGCAAGCAGATTACCAGAAGACATTCCCTTGGCTGACTATGGAGCTGATGAGAACATCACTGATAATGTCAAGATACAGTGGGTTAATCAGCCTTGGGTGCGGACAGTTCTTCGAGCAGCTGCTATCATTAGTTTCATATCTATTTGTTTGAACACTCCAAAGACATTTCAAACAAGGATCGGGGAGTTCGATCTTGAGTTTTTACGCTATGTCACATTGGTAGTGGACAGCATTGTCACACTTTTGCTTGCTTTGGAAATGGTGGCCAAAATGCACATGAGAGGAATATTTAAGGTAAGTGTAAAGAAAAAAAACTTTTTAAATTTGTTTTGAAATTTGGTTGGGATATGGAAAATGTCTTTACTAACCCCTCTCCTTCTCCTTCCCCTTCACTGCCCTTCCCCCCTCCTATTTCTGTAAGTGCCATATACATAGGATTTGAAGAAGTCAGGATCTACTATAATAAGGCCACGGTGGTCACCAGCCCAATTTAAAAAAGCTGGTTAACTTCCTGATTTGGTAAATGTGCCTCATCGTACCCCCATGGAATTTACCCAATAGGCCAGGCCAGTGCTTCTTTACAGTTACTAAAGTAAAGAACATACATGTGTCATGTGGTGCTATGAATGTAATAGGATTATATTCCTACATAACATAGGTATGTTATGATTTCAAAGCATTTCGAAGCTCAAGTATCGCAAATTTATGATGCTCAAAATCAAACTTGCATGGTGATTGCATGCTCAAAGGGTATGTATGCCCAAAGTTTTCACAGTTTCATTTTTCAGGAGCCCTGTGATTTTTGAAAGTGCTTTTTTCTGAAGTTGATCCTTTATGTGCCTGTTGGAAGCAACCAATTTTAGATCCTTGTTGATCGGCAAATGCCAGTGGTGGTTTGGCCAGACAGGCAGTGACTGGTGTGGTGACAGCCCTGACCAAGACACATGCTGCTTATATTTGTTTGTAGTGGCTTCAGAACAGACATTTAAAATTCCCCAGAATGACATCATTTCCCTGATTTTGCTGAAGCTGAAAAAATATCAAAGGGGAAGAGACACCCCCCAGGTAGACATCTAACCCAAGTGGCAATCCCTGCCCTCTTTTTCAGAAAATAAGTAGGCTATCTAGTGCACATACTGTATCCACTGAAAATCACACCTTCTGACCCCCCTGAGAGGTTGATCAATATTTGCAAGGAGCATTGTCAAACATGTTTGGGCATTGACACATCTCTCCATCAAGCAATTGGCCCAATATTTCATAAACTGATACCTATTTTCTTAAAAAAAAAAATTTTTTATCACACCGAATCTTGTCGCAGCTAATTAGATTTCTTTGTTGCAACATTGTGAGAATTTGACCCACCCCTCTGTCACAACAAACATTACACACTTTTGTCTCACAACTGCCAAAGGGTCATTGTGTGTGTCTTACATAAAGTGTGATTGATATACATGTAGAAGATGATTTATGTAACACTTACATAGGGTAGCACATTGAAAATTGCAGTCTCAGCCGGCTGTCCCAGCTAAGACTTGTGTATCCTGGGACAATGTCATTAGCAGCATTGTACAGTAGCTAGGGAAAATTTAATGCTGCTTGAGATGCTCAATGATGATTGCAAGAGTTTACAACAAAAATTTGTTTGATTGAGAGGGGGAAACAAAATAAAGAACAATGATGGATAGCACAATCTACTTCACTCCTACCTATCTCACCTGTTTCACAAATGGACTGTTCCATTTACCGCAGAATACTCACTGGCAATGTCTTCTGTAGGTGGCGCTATGCGCTAATAGGAATTGTCCCTGAACACACCCTTGTTTCATTGCCAGTGGAATGCTCAAATCACGTTTTTCCAGCTGTCGCGTTTTTTCCTTGTTTTGGGGATTTCCTTTTGGAGTTGTGTGTTATTTTGGAAGTGTGTCATCACCTCTTCCCTTTGCATCTGACCGACATCCCGGAGAGAAGCACAATTTGTTGTTATGATAGCTTTGTAAAAGAAATTGTGTTTGAATCAGAATGGAAGAGAAGAAATTTATAGAATTTGTGACATACTGTGTGCAACACATTTCCAGAGATCATAGTGGTAGTGGGTTAGTTATAAATTAAATAATTTACAAGTAATAGAAATTTGTAGATCCATTTCAACCAGTTGACCCCTGCACTGGCATAGCTGCAACCCTGGTAATAAGGTGTGGACTCACCCTCCAAGATATTGTACTGTTTCTACATTGCCCATGTTGAGGGGATGGTCAAGTGGTTGAAGCATCTGACCTACAGTATGGAGGTGTAGTCCGTGGCCAGATCATACTGAAGATATTAAAAATGGAACTACTGCCATTGTGGTTGGTACTCAACATAAGCAGTCGAGTAGAGAAAACAAACCAGGAAGCCACAAATGGAAAACGGCTGTGGCCAGTCGAACTTTAATCAGTTGGTTATAGAAACAGCAGTCAAACCTCATCTTACTGTAAATAAACTACACATTATTATTATTATTTTTTTTTCAGGGAGACAATGCATATTGGAAGGACCACTGGTGTATCTTTGATGGGATCATGGTCATTTTTCACATTATCTCCATAATTATTCATGTAAGTCAAAGTGATGGAGGATAGTATAAACTTTAAACTGAAAATTTGATTGGCTTTTGAATTAGTCTTTCCATTTCAGTAAGATCTCCTTTCAACTTAAAACCAATTTAATTGGACTAAACCATGAGGATCAAACTGTAAGACAGAGCAGGGAGTTGTTATTTCATTGCTTCAAAGTGATGTTTGCATTGCCAAGGTCCCACAATTCTCTGCTTCCTGTATCTCTTCTGTCATTATTGTAGTGCGCCGCACTACAATATTGGCATTTACTGGCCGACTGACAATTTCTTTTGTGAAGCCTGTTATGGCCCACAACTCATTTCCCTGCGCGTATCGTAACTTAGTTCGTACAAATATCCATGCTCTACCCTTTAACAATAGCAGTAAGTGCAATCTGTGGCCGTCTTTAAACAAAAATCAACTTCAGAAAAGCAAATACTACACTTACAAGGCTGATTTAAGGAGTTAGCTTCATGAAAGAGCATTGCGGATAAATATCCAGAAAACGCGATGTAATGTGGTTCGGCCTTTTCACACTGAAGTGATAAGCCTGGAGAATCAATCGCTGCTTCCAAATTGGTATACGTAACTCGGCGCCATTGCGTCCACTATCGTTGAACAGTATCAAGACGTTATTGTATAGTATCTTCATCTAGCTACTACAGATCAGGGTATTGCCAATTCCCTGTACGAACGAATTGGCTTTACTGCATTGTGGATTAAGCGACTTGTGCTGTAGTTCTATTATCATGCTTTATTTCAGTGGTAAAAGCAGAAGCTATTTTGACAGCAGTCTGACCGAAACGTTTTGACAGCATGCATGTAGCATGCATTGCGAACTAACGAAACACGGATGTTAAAACACACAGCGTCAACAGTTATTCGGCCTTCCACGAGACAGTTGTCATATGCATGCAGCGGTGCAGTCAGAGAGCTTGAGAGGGCGTCATTATTTAACATAAAGAACGGTGAAAGAGGAGTCGAGAACCGATAAAACCATTACAGGCAGGAGTAAACAACACAACAGAGCATAACGTATGGCTAAGTAGGCTACTCAGCACGAGTCCTTGAACGGGACTATGCTTCGTCCACTTCATTTTACTCCACACTAGACTGTATACGGAGTAGGTCCTACCGTTAAGCACAGTACACGGTCTTGTTCAAGGACTACTCAGCACTTGCTTCATTGTTGGCAAATGTGCTTCAAAATAAAGCTAGTGACTGACTATTAGCATAGAAGGTCCATCACTGGTTACTCTTCAATGATTTATGCGTCCAGCCAAGGAGCTGGGAGACAAGTGGTCCATCTTTGTACTATCAAGAAATAGGGTTGAGAGGAGTGGCCAAAAAGAAACAACAGCCCCTCTTCCCGCCATGAACAAATCCTAAAGTTCAAATAAAAACTGGGCTACTGTACTAACTGAAAAGACATCTCTAACACGCACTACAATTCTGCGTATTTGCAAGCAAATGCAGTTCTAGTTTCCATAAGGCATACATTAGATAGGGTGCAGTTACAAGTATGAGAAGAATGTGTTTCTATTATACATATGGTAGAGTAAAACTGGGTTTTGTTTAAGGGGAAGTTTATGCAAAAAAATTACTTTTCATATGTGAGAGGAACCAAATCTACACAGTGGGGTGAAATTTCCGATTAAATCGGACCTGTATTTCTTTTTGATATCAATCAATGATTATGAAATTACTAGATTTGTGTTAAAGAGTGAGTTTGAGGGCAGCAGAGGTGTAACCACTTCCTCACATTGAAAAGGCAAGCTTTGTTTTTTCACACTGTTTTGTTGACCTTGAAGTTAGTAGGAATAGGACTCCCTTAGGGAATGTAAAGTTTGTTAAGTTCTCGTGCTACTTTAAGTAATCTACTTTATGCAATCACATTCTTATAATAAGGCATGGTTGCAGAGAAAATAAGCTGTAAAGTTAAAAAGAAAAACAAAAGACTGTCCATTTATGTGGGGATATGATGTCATATGCACTTGCCTCAAGTTCACTGTTTTATTCCATTATATCTTTGGATGCTGATGTTGACAGATGATATACTGTACTTACAAGGTGTAAGAAAATGTGAACCTGATTCTTTAAATAGTTATTTTTCATGAAATTTCATTCTTTATCAATTAGGGGCAGACTTCATGTATAAATTTCAATGGAACAGTCTTTTCCAAGTACTTTATCAGCAGCTCATAAATTGATGGCAGTGTTATCCTACACTTCAAAGCATTGCCCCAACTGTCTAAAGCAAAGGTCATACTACAGCAATATCAGATCATGTTACTCTCTGACGGTTTTGAGTTTTACTTAAAATCTCCTCCATCTTTGGCAGATAAGAAACAAAAAATTGCCAACTTGTGATGTTTAGTTAGTTGTTAGATAAGATTTAATTGACACATCAACACAAATGTGTTTTATAGTGTCATACAGTCCTCTGTTTAGTGTTATGACAGGCAAGGAATACTGTGGGCATATTTTGCAACTTCCAGCACACAGGGGCCGGGAGGCAATATGTGAAAACATAATATGTATCACAGGACTATACAGAAATTGAGATTAATTATTTGGTTATGTAGCATGCGCAGAAAGCTGTACATGTAGTCTGATAAAAGCTATATTTTTCAGTGTGACAGTACAAAATAATTACTTTGCATTTCATTTTTACAAAAATCAGTTTTTTTCATAGGAAAGTGCTTTTTTGCTTCTTTCTGACAACAGCTGGAATAGATTTACACTGCAACTCACAAAAAATGGAGGATTATCCAATTCTGTGACCTGCCTTTGTGCTCATTGTAGGTAGAAAGAAAAACATCCCTGCACCAGCTAAAAAAGTGGCTGTTGTTGATAATTTCAGATTTATGGCCTTAATAGGATATTGACTCGAACTCTGTTTTAAATTTCCTTCCAAGCACTTTAGCAAATCCCACATTAGACAAAACTGCAGTAGCTTGCTGAGTTTACATGGCTTCAGGCAATATTATCCCCAACAAAGTGTGTAGCTTTACTTTTCGAGGAGTGGGAATACAGCTGACTGTAGAAGCCATGAACCAATTTCAATCAAAGCAGAATTTGGGATGACCTTGCACATTAGTCAGTGCTGTCTGTCTACTACATACTCAATCTTGAAGAAACAAATACACTCTACTGCCATTGTTGCTTGGTACTCAGCATAAGCAATGGAGTTAGAAAAACCAGTCATTGCCAGTGAGCCACACTTCAAGAAAAAGGTTGTAGCTGGTCCTATACTTTAACCAATGGGTTAGAAAGTGAGCCTTAAAACCCCATTTAAGTACAAACTTTGAAAGAACTTTAGAAGCATGGTACAATAAAAGTTGCACATTCTTGCTATTTTGATAATTACAGATACGATCCTTAATTATTTAAGTTGAAGAGGAGAAAATGCTGTATCATATTTTAGAATGGGGGTGGGTAAAGAAGTTTGTCACATCTGAACTATGGGGAGGTGAGATGTTGTGGCAAATAAAGTTGAAATGATGAAGAATAAAAAAATTATTTATTTCAAGTGTTAGTTGGATATACTGTGGTTATATCCTCTAAGATACTTTATTATTATAAGACTTTGTAAGTGTGCCATTTTCTAATCTTTTACTACAGGTTGTACAAATAGTTGATGAAGAAATGCACTATACCCCTTTAGTCATCCTAAGATGCCCCCGCCCTCTCATCATGATCAGAGCATTCCGTATTTACCTCAAATTTCAACTTCCCAAAGCAAGAGTAAAGTCTATCTTTAAGTAAGTGGCATCTTTTTATTTTTCCTCTCATATCTATTTCTTCTCCATATGCTGCCTTTTTTGTAAACTTTTACTTTTGTATCATTTGGAGATTAAAAGGTCTATGATGTTTTTGACTCTTATTATACCTCAGTGAGGGAAAGAAAATAAAGTGAAATTCAACTGTTGTCTTCTCAAATTCTTTGGTTACATAACTGTGAGTAGGCTTGTACCATGCCAGTTTGTCAGTGTTGCAATGGCAGAGCAGTTTTCTGTTCTTAATTGTGGGAGCTAGGGGAGGAAGGTGGAATATTGTGGGAATTGTTCTTGTTCTTGTGGCTGGGGGAGGGATCTTTGATTGCATTTATAAATCTGCGAAACTGGTGGATAAATTCTGATTGTTCTTGGGCTGGCCCCAACAGTGACCCTCCTTGCATGGATGTATTCTATTTGTAAACAGTAGGTACTGTATAACTCTGGACTAACCAATGAGTTTCAACTGTTGTTATCCTACAGACGATCTGGTCAACAAGTTTGGAGTGTTACCATATTCTTCACATTTTTTATGGTACTCTATGGAATGTTAGGGGTGCAGTGGTTTGGTGAACTCAATTCACATTGTATTCATGAAGAACAGAACAATAGTACATATGGGTAAGTCCCTCAGAGCAGTTTACTGTGGAGATACAATATCACTTAGCTTGAGCATTTTTTTTTTCAGGAAATCCTGGGCAGGACACATCTAACATAAAAATTAAGATATATTTTTGGTAGTTGAGCAAAATATGACTAGATAAAAATTAAAATATTAAGATGTTATTGACTTGTATGTGGGGTATGTAGCTCAGCAGATTGGCCATGAGATAATGTCAGTTTAAATCTGTTGAAAATCAGTGTCTCTCCTGGTTTTTTAAGGGTGTGAGGTTGTACTAGTCCATGGGATCGAATTTTGCCAAGCTTTGGCACAAAAAGAGAGGGAGAGCTATGACTTCTGCTATAGCTGGTATAGTGAAGATGGCAATTAGAGCATTTTTCTGTGAGGTGGTGGCAAAAATATGTGAGGTAACCGCCTCACAAAAAGAATGCCATGGGAAACCCTGAACATGTTTAAATAGGTTTGAACAAGTACAAAAGGTAATTGGAAACAAAATCATTAGGTTTTAACAGGTTACAATAGAAACATGTTAACTTCATAGGTCAGGATAGATGGAATTTACAGCCCAGTTTCCAAAAAATAGGTTCAAGTTGAGCTGGCCGCTGCTTTTTTGATTCCTTGACATAGTCAAAGGAATCTAATCGAAAAGTCTCATTGCTTATGTTAAGCACCCAGCACAAAGGCAGTATTGGTTTCATTTTTTAAGTCTTTGGTATGACCCAGCCAGGACTTGACCACGCAGTTGCAGGTATTACTGTTGACACCTGTTGACTTTCATTTTTCTTAAAAGTAACTGGAGATTAGCTTGTTCATACTTGCAAAAACCTGTTCAAACCTGTTGAAATTTCAACAGGTTTTGACAGGAAGTTTCTTCTGGGTGGGGTAAGAAAATTGAAAGAGGTATGGAAAATATAAAACTAAAGGTACAGTATGTGTACACATTTAAAGTTTCAATGTAACACTGAAAATTGATACTGTCCATACAACTACTAATGGTACCATAATACCAGTATCATAAGAGGAAAAAAATAGGACTTTTTACTCTGGAAAATATATTTAAAAACAGCATGCATTAATTTACATGTGCAGTGTTCTTATCATCCCCACATTTCTCTACACTATTTCATAAAAGTTTAGCTGCCTTTCACTCAACATTGTAAGCAAAACCCTAAACTTGCTGTTAATCTATACATGTCTGAAAAGAGAGCAGCGACCCAATCAGCATGGTGCAATTCTGAAAAGTCTCAGAAGAGCACTCATAAATTGTAGTGATGGTTTGGAAAATAATTTCTAAAAATTATTAAAAATCACCCTCATAAACTACCACAAGAAGTAATTTGGTAGAACATTGCCAACTAAATTATTTCTGTAAAATGTTGATTTATCACGGTTTCTTCTGACCAAGATTATATCACCGGAACATATTTTGAACAGTTTCATGTTGAGTTGAGTGAGGTGGTTCACCGTGCTTCATGGAATGCATAGAGCACTGTACTCTGTTGTATCATAACGACTGTAACACTGCTACAGTTAGTGTTAACTACTAAAGCAAGTATGCTGATTTCTCGCAACCGTTTTGAATGATGTCTGTTTGAAAGCATCCCTTGCACAGACGGTAATAATGTAATGGATAAGTCCCATTGTCTCATCTCGTCAGAGATCATTGAATCAATGCTCATGTCTGAGCCTAAAATGCTGTATGATTCTTTGTTGGCTAACGACAAATTTTGTAGTTGCTGCGTGTTGACATATGCAAAGTGAGTTAGACCAGTTCAGGGTAGAGCCTCTATAAGTACACACATAGAGGCATATGCTGATGATAGGTAATGTTTGATCGTTCAAAGATTGGGCAAAATGTTGAAAGAAAGCAGTTCATGTTAATGTGGTGAGTTTTGCAAAATTAGCTTTAAATGGCCATTTCCAAGATTGCTAGGTGAAATTTGTGACAGGAATGCTGAAACAAAAAGGTTATCAAAGGAACATTTCCTGTGAGATTCCTAGCAGAAATTTGTGACTGGAATGGTCCAAAAGGGTTATCAAATGAAAATTTCCTGTATGTTAATGTTAAAAAACACAAGGCAGTTATTGAATGTTTATGACATTTTTATTTCAGTAGTATTTCATTCAATTGCAGTACTTTTGAAATAAAAAAAAACAGAACCTAACGAAATACAGGCGTACTGTTTCTTTTTCTTAGCATACCAGGTTAAATGATTTCTTGTGGTTAATCACACCTTACATCGTTATTTGTAACTTTTTATATGGTTGGCATGAGGCATTTCCTTTCAAAGTGACAAGTTGTTTTAAATCCACAGCTACAGCTATGATATTGGGCTGTCAGGGATGTCTTTGAGATGGCACCTTGGACTTGTGGCTGTATAATGATGGAGAAACAGGAAGATTACAGAAATGAGAAATTAACAAATCTGAATCCTTAACTAAGAAAATGGGATAGTTGTGGCTTTGAACATGACCCTATGGATTTCCACACTTACAGTAGGTACTGTGACATAATGAACTAATCGACCTGTTGAAAAGACAAGAATAAATTTCTCTTTTATTCGTCTTGGCATTGTAGGGAGGAAGCTGTTATGCACTTGGCTATTCCTGATACATACTGCAACGGTAATGGGAGTTGTCCAGAAAATATGAAATGTATGAAATTGGAGCTTCCACCTGCTATTGCTGGCTACAACAGTTTTAGTGACATTGGTGAGGATGCAGAATCATTATTTCACTTTAATTTATTATTCATATGTGATTGCTATGCATTGTCTTGGGAATTTTGAGCTATGTTTAATGGCATGTTTGCCTAATACTAAAAATGAAGAAGAGCATAACACAATGCACAATGTCACTCACTGGAATGTTTTCCCTACTCCATTGCTTATGCTGAGCACCAAGCACAATGGTCTAAGGTTCCGTTTTTAAACAAATTTTAACAGGAACACAGATCAACAACACTCAATTAAGATCAAGATCCACTTATTTTGATGGACCTACGTACAAAGGTTTATCAGGTGACCATGCTGGATAAAAGTTTGTAACATTAAGGGAAAAGTACTTTGCTATGTACAAATATAATGTGCACAAATAATTTTTAAATGCTTAACCTCATCTAATGCATCATTAAAGCCATATGCCTATCTCAAACTGGAGTTTAACTGGCCCTGGAATCCCCCTCCTCCCCCTTGTAAAGCCTTGGACACCTTGGAGACTAGCTCTTTCCTACATTGTAGGCATACATAGCTATTATATTTACTCTTCTATTTAGTAAACACCTTCTGGGATTTAAATCTTTGTCAACAGGTGTGAGCATCTTCACTGTCTATGAGAGTGCTTCCCTGGAAGGTTGGGTCTTCATCATGTACAAAGTCATCGACAGTTTCCCGTCATGGACAGGCTATTTTTTCTTCATCACCATGATCTTCTTCTTAGCATGGCTGGTAAAGAATGTCTTTATTGCTGTCATTATTGAGACTTTTGCTGAGATCAGGGTACAATTTAGACAGATGTACCAGGCAAAGGCGACAGCCTCTGGATTCATGAACTCAAAAGTAAGCGTTCTTGTTTAATTTTAAGACATGAGGGTTCGACTACATGCCCTGAGTTTTTTTTTTTGCTCTTTTACATAAATAAAAGTGTGGTATGTGGTAGGGGTTACCCTCTTTCATCTACAATTTTGGTTTAAACCAGCTGTTCCCAAATGATGGATTGCTAGATGTTTTTTGACGAGCATTTTGTAGGCCTATTTCATAAGTCTTGAATGGTTTCTAGACTAGAAGCAGGCTTTGACAAATCCCACACCCGACAGCCCGGGGCAAGTAAAAAATGACTCAGACAAGTGAACTGCTCAATACTGTGGCCTGCCGGGCAAGCAGCACAGAAGTCTTCTTCGCATAGATATTCAGTGGCTAGTACTAAATAATTAGATGTGGACTGACTGCATATTCATGCGCACAAGTAGGCTTTGGGAATCCCTAGCCCGATAGACAAGTAATGAAAACGAATTTGTCAAAGCCTGCTAGAAGAACTGCTGTAGTCTGTCGCATACTCTTGTGATTGACAATACATATATGCACAGTATGAAAGCGTATATAGCACACTTGTCGGTGATGAAATTGGCACCTGCTACCCCGAGGGTGAATGTCACCGTTGGACAGTCCTAGATAAAAAAGAACATCTGCAGTATGCTGGGTACTCTTTTCATGGACACTATTCACAGTGTGAAAGCCTATATATGGCACCTGCTTGCAACAAAAGTGATGAAACCTTCTACTCTGAAGCTAAATGTCACGGTGTGGACAATTCCATCCTATTGATAGAACTCACATGCCAGTGCATGAAGCAGTTGTATGCAATGTGGTAGCCTGTTTGATTTTTATAGATGGATAATTTGATATAGAGGTGTCATGCAGTCACAGGGGGTTACTGGATAGCTAGAATTTGGTCATGACAGGAAGGGTGTTAGAACCTAGGGTTTAGTCTAGGGAGAAACTTTGCAAATGTGAATGTTTTCACAAGTGTGTGTGCCGGCAGTCCACTCATGATCATATACGTAACATTTACAGATTGACACACTCTTTTTTGTCTGTGGCATACATCATATATGATACATCAAATGAGATAACTTACATTGTATGTGATAAGAAACAACCCAGTATTGCAAGGGCACTATATAATATGAATATAGTAAGAATATGTGTCCATGATTGGTACAGAAATATTTCATATCAGTGAGGAAAGACCTCATGGCATTTCTGCTTTAAATGAATTAGCAGAGGTGGCAAACATTGTCTGAGGTCACTGGAGTTCAAAATTTTTCCTAAGAATTCCCACCATCAAGTGCTTTGCATCAAGTGCTTTGCATCAAGTGCTTTGCATCAAGTGCTTTCACACCACTTTGCTCTGTTGCAACAGATTTACACAATCTTTTACCAAAGTACACAGAATAATTATGATTCTTGTTGGTTTTTTGGTCTTTTAGATATACAGGCAGTTTTATGCTAACAAAACTTCCAAGATCAAACGAAAATTTGAGGTTTAGCAAAACATAACCAATGTGTCTATTTTATGCCACTTAGAGTATGTGCAAGTGTGTTGCTGCCCAATATTAATGCCTGGGTTTAGCAACGGCTACTCTCTTACTCTCCATGACATTGTCAGAGTAGAAAAACATGTTCATGCATTTTAGATGCTTTCAGTTCATTGTAGAAGATCATTTCCCCATGTCAATTCACGTTTTTTTTTTTTTTGCGTCATTGAAAACTACTCAAGTCAAAAGCTTTCTATGTGGGAGCTAACTTAAGTCCTCGATGCTTTTGCAAATTTATTCATTTTGTAAGTTCTAAAAGTAATTTTTTATTGGAAGTTGTTGTTAGTTAGATGGAATTCAGCATTACACCAACACAATTATATTTTGTTTTAAATATGGTTCAAGTCCACCCTTTTAATCACTTCTTATTTTAGGTCAGGAGGAGTATGGGCATATTCTAAACCCCCAACTTACAAAGATTGGCTGTATGTTGTGAAAGAAACCACTGCAAGTGCATTTTAGGATGATGAGCATTTTTGAAAGGCTGGAGTTTTTCAGGAGAGATGGCGGGAGGGGGAACAGTTAGAAATGAATGGTGAGCCTGGACATAAGGGATAGGGGTGTTACTAGAACAGACAACTAGACATCTAGCAGTTTAGAGGACACATTTAATACCCAATTTTAAGAGGCAAAAATTGGCATATGAAGTTGATATTTCTCCATTGGTGTTGGGGGGTTACCACCACATGCCAGTTGCTTATATTTAACATAATAATTCAAGTTTCACATCCAATAGTTATGCTGAAGTGGCAACTTTGAATTTGTGTTGTAGTTCCCCTACCTTGTGATGGTTGTGTGTAGGGTTGTGAAGGGTTGTTGGAATCCACCTCATTTTTGACCCATTAATTTTTCAGCTATAATGATGATTTCATTTTTTTTTCAATAATTCCGTCATTTGCAGTGTAGAAAGGGAAAGTAAGAAATTCCCACCCGAACCACTCATAAACGCTAACCGCTAGCACTAACCCTAGTTTGGCAAGTTTTGCAAACCCTCTCAGTCATTCAGTCATATCATGGTAACGTTACGTTTATCGTAATCTGATTGGACCAGGACTCCCAGAGTTGCCGCTGGTTGGATAAATCAGTACATCATTTATACTACAAAGAATAGCAGGGTCAATAGCCACCTTGCGATACTAAAAGTACTTCCATGCTAAAAGTGTACGCTACTGCATTATGTGTGATAAAGATTTTGGGCTGTATATAATGCATACCTATCATCATGTGTGCATGGCTTTCTCCGTACAAACTACTTTCAACATTCACCGAATTTTGTAATATCATTTTTTAAACTCCCCAAAATAGTTTGTTCAAATTCTCCCTCAAATCGGAAGTCTTTGAAATTGCATGCGATGTACCACACAGTGTGCTGTAGCAAAAGAGAGATTCGTGAAAGTGTATTACGAAGAGGTTAATTCCACCATTTTTTTTTATGATCACCCATTAAGAATGTGGCTCCCGGCCCGCCATGCATACTGTAGTATCTTGCATATAACTGTATTACTACATGTGCACAAAATTAGCAATAGCATGCTGTTTCCAGCACATGCATTACTGCAGGGTTCTCACTAACCCGAGCTCCCAGGTCCCTGACGCGGGAGTCCGACTCGAGATGCTTGAAACAAAATCCTGTGCGTCCCAGGGACACAGGGAATTTGTTTGCTAAACGCACGTAAAATTTTGGCAAGAATGCATAGAAAGTTTTGTGTTGAAAAGTTCACACGGAACCCATTGCCCTGAAATGTTCATTGTCGATGTCACTTTACAAATCCATGAAGGAAAACTTTCTCCGACAAGACTGATTGTTCGATCGATCATCTGTTAAGTAATCAGTATCAGGCCGATTATTCCTTTGTCGGTAAATAATTTGCATCGGTAAAATTCTGGGATTCAACCAATCATTTCCATGGATTATTTGAAAACTGGAAAAGTGGGCTAAATATACTTGGAACTTGCTCTTAGTTTCGTTAAAATTCTCGTTAATACTCAATCCTTTAACTTCCCGCCAAAACGGGATGCACTGATAATCACAAACGTATAAATTTTACCCCTGCCATGGGAATGATTGTTTGATATTTTCTGCTACAGTATAACCCAGTAGTATTACCTGGAATTAATTTAGAATTGCATTCAAGGTGTATTCCTTGCTGTCTCGCAGAAAGGGCTGCGTAAGTTGCTGTGCAAACTGTTCTGCACAAAACACATAAATACAGACTATCTAGCTGCAGTGTTTCAGCGTTTTTTCAAATCCCCAAGCTTTGCATACATATCTGTGCACGTTTTGTACACATACATAGCACCTAGCACCTTGTGAAGTTTGGTGGTTATTATCTTGCATAAATAAAGCCATTCCCAGCATTCCGTATGTAATGTTGTTTACAGTAGGACTTATGTAATGTTGTCATAGGACGTCATTGCAAACGAAAATAGTGATGCACGTGGTCTCATGAAGCAAACTTCTTGGCCCACGCATGCAGTAGACTTAGGTGCGTGTCCGTTTTTACCACCAAATAATGCATCATGTTTTTGCTCGGTGACATCATATGCATAGGATCCATTGCAAAATTTAAATTGGCCCCTGCATCGTGATTGGTGCAATTGCGTTGGTTCTAGCCAGCCAGTCACAACTTGCGCCTTCGCCTATGTGATTTAGTGTGGGAAAATACTCAGCCTCGAGACAAGTTTTCCTGTTGAGTTTGTGTTACGACGATCGTACGATGATAGCCGGCTAGCAAAACCGGGCGAGCGCCGTGCTAAATTCACTTAGAAACGGCATCACAAATCTCTGCCTACGTGGATTTTTCGGGGATCTGACTTAGGTGCATTTCAGTTGTTTATTCTTTTTAAACAAGACGTAAGTTTTGGGCAAGAACTACTAAAAATATATGGAGTTATTTATATCCCAAAGGAACCATAAGATACATCAATCGGGTGCAATTGTTTTGTTGACCAGAACTGCTAAGATTTTCATGATTGCTCTACATGGGGTTCGTTAAAGCGGAAGAGTAGCTGCAGTACATAACACAACTACAACCCGGTACAGTAAAAGAATGCAAATGTTCCGACATGATTGGGGGATGAAAACTAGACAGAGCATGATGTTGGCCTTAGAACTAAATTATCAAAGGGCATATGACACTGACTGCAAACAATTCTACTGTATTAACTGTTGATTTGTATCTCCACTTTTGAAGTGAAAATATTGCACCTACAAAAATGATATCCCGTTCGTGAAACGGATGGAACTATTCCCAATATTTTCCATCCTGAACTGGTTATATTAATATGGTATGCCCGAAGCAAAGGGCGCATACGAAAGAGACAAACATGTGACTTCCCTCTTTAATCGGCATTGGGCTGATTGGTAATTGGCATTGGTCTATTGGTAATCGGCATTGGGCCGATTGTTAAATTAAATAATCGGTAATTGGGCATTTCCGATTATAGCATAATCGGTCGAACACTAAAATTTATTAATTTATTAAATTTAAGACCGATTTTAGTGATGTGGCTCAGTTCTGTGATATTGCCAGTACTAGATCATCCGCTGCGCTGTTGTCCAGCTTAGTCAGAGTAACATCACTTTCCAGTGCCAGACCAGTTTTACGCAGCAGCGTGTTGGAAAATATCACGACAGAAAATCGTGAATGGAAGTTGCGGAGTGTTACTGATTACTGAATTTTTGTTGATGCTTCACTTGGGACTCTTCCAAAAAATATGGGACCCTCAGAAATATGATGGGACTCTTGAAAAAAAAAGTTGAGGGTTCAGGGACTCTTGGGTTTTGGGGCCTAATGAGAACACTGTACTGTGTAAATAAAGCGGTGCGAAGTCCACACTGTATGTACGGAGTTTGAGAAGAAGATTGTCGTCAGTTGATTGCGTGAGGCTCCACCTACAAGCTGGTAGTATCGTTGAAGCCTTACGGTACAGGCAGGCAAAATGCTGCGTGTATATATATGCCAAAGGTCATACTACTGTTACTACGTACTTTCACTTTTCAGAGCTGAATTCGTAAATTGGACTATTTCTCTCATAATAACTTTTTTAATACTTCTATTTATCTTGCCGGCTCTGAATTTCTCAAAATGATATTTGGCTGACATCACATGGGTATTGAGTGTGTTCAAAATTGTCACAAATCCATGCCAAATAACAATTTCACAGACTGCATTTTTCAAGTAGAAGATCATTTTTTTGCCGGTCAGAGGCCTTGCATTTTAGGTGTTGTACCGGTCGGCAATGTCTAGTGCCGGTTAGCCCCAACCGGCGCCGACCGGTGTCGTGACAACCCTGGTTGTGTGTATAATTTAAAAAAAAAAGTGTGCAGTCACAAATTTTTCAGTTTGTCATGCACATTATTTGTTTGTAAGTTGATTGTCTAAGTGACCATAAATATGTATGTGAAGGATGGATCAATTCAGTGTACCACTTTAGGACATGTTTACATAGATGTACAATTTTATAGCTGAATTCATGTTGCTTCTTTCCCAAGGTTTTACAAGATGAAGGAACATGTACACCTTGGAAACTAATGCCAATTGGGGAGGGCAAGAGACCCAGAGGCCTGGCTCCGCCTTGTTTCCAAGCAGTGCTCTCTTCTCGCGGTTTTCATGTCGTCATCCTTCTTCTCGTTGTTCTGGATGCTATTCTGATGTCCACATATAACATGTTCTTTGAGTTTAATACACCAGCTTGGGTAACCTATGATACTTTCTTGAAGTGGGCTCAGGTAAAGAGTTTTTCTTGTTCATGTACACATTGAGCTGTAAGTGCTTGTATTCAACATGTCAATAAATGATTCCTAGCAGCCTGTTGAGGCAGGTCATTTGCCTTTCATGCAGTTCTAATCCATCATATTCAGTGGGAAAAAAGGGCATCTTTTTCATCTTCAGCAGATAAGGGAGCATAGCTTTTTCTGGCCCCCAGCAGTCCGCAGATTACTACTCTACCCAGTGTGCTCCTAATGAATATTCTGAACATCCCAGTGACCACAAGCAGTCCACTGGGCAAGTTACTGAGTTCCTCCCCATGGCTGCCTTATGAACTTGCCCAGTTGACCGCTTGTGGTCACTGGGCTGTTCAGAATAATCATTTGGAACACACTGGATAGAGTAGTAATCTGCTGATTGCCAGGGACTAGAGAAAGACATACTCCCTTTAAAAAAGATGTTAGTGTACAACCATTCACGATACAGATAGGCTAAAGAATTGGAAAGATGAAGTTTGATGCCACTAGTTATTAAAAATCTGACTATTACTTGACTGATAGAATATGTTTGTGATATATCTTTGCTCATCACAACCTTATGGATCGCACAGTCCTCGTGAAATAAATTAGAGTCTATCCCTCGGACTGTAGCTACATTTTAATATTCAGGACTGTTGATGACAAGAGGTACCACAGCATGATTACACCTGAATTACTCTGAGCATATGGAGTCATTTGTTTAAGAAATCTGCCCTCGGCATAGTTTGAAACAACATGCAAATCTCTGAAACATCTTTTTCTTTTACTTCAAGTACCTTTGGTAATATTGCAGGATATAAATATTTTATATGAAAGACAAGTAAAGAATACCTGTGCACAAATCTTACAATTCTGTGAAAAAAAAAGTCTAACACAATTCCCAAAAGTCATTAATAAAATGGGATACATGAGAATCCAAATTGGTGTTTGCATTTTCACTTTTATTGTGTAACCATTTATGTTAATGTATGTTGACATTCTATTGAGAAATATCAGTTGTAATGGTCCCTTTTCTAATTGCAGTGGACCTACAATAGTACTGATACCTGCTGTGGCTGCACTATGGGGGAACCTCCTGGACCGTCCCTGGAGCTGTACCCCTAAACCTCACCAGCAGGAGCTTGCAGTACTTGTTCTGTTCACTCTGCACTGTGTTTGAAAATTTTTGTCCTTGCAACATTTTTTTCTAGTTTGCCCCCAATTTTGACATTCTGGCACCATCACTGCCTAGCTGGTATTAATGGGGCTGCCCAGTCAAGTGAGAATCAATAGAGGGCACACTCACAAGGGTCCTGCAAAGATATTTCAAGCATAGATAACAAACTTAAAATGGCGCAATGACTCCTCATGGAGGATGAAACGGAGGGACAGAAGTGCTGATCAATGATCAGTCTCTGGAAGGCAACAGATAAATTGATATATTTCAAAACATCTCAAACGGTATAAACATGATTCCTCAATACATTTCAGTAATACATGGAACAGTTTTATGCTTTTTCGAGGCTTTCCACTTAAGAACACATGAACAAGAATGCACAACCACTGGTTTGAAGTTCATGGACTTGCTGATTAGTCAGACTTACATCCATACATGCATTTACATTATACATTATTAATTTAGTGCTAACAACAACAAATTAACTACTGTGTTCGTTGTCCAAGCACCCAGAAGTGCGCATCAGTTACCTTGGACAACACACAGAGAAATGTATTGTGCCTGTGCAGCACTATTGTTAGAAATGCACCAATGCCGACCTATCGTCACAATGGAATTTTCTGAAAGAAAGAAAGATGCGTTATGATGTAAGAAAGAACTCGATTCATTTTCGTGGAGGTCAAAGGTCATTTGGGGTCACATGGGGTCAAATCCTGAAAGCCTTATTTACACTATATCCCAAGGTAGGAAACTTGGATTAATTTCAACTTGATAAGTTGATGGGTTATAATGTAAGAAAGAACCTGATGTATTTTCGTGGAGGTCAAAGGTCATTTGGGGTCACATAGGGTCAAACCCCAAAATCCTTATTTACACTATATCTCAAGGTGGGAAACTTGGATTCATTTCAAACTTAATATGTTGATGCGTTCTGATGTGAGGCACAACCCAATTAATTTTGGTGGAGGTCAAAGGTCATTTGGGGTCACATAGGGTCAAACCCTGAAAGCCTTATTTACACTATATCCCAAGGTAGGAAACTTGGATTAATTTCAAACTTGATAAGTTGATGGGTTATGATGTAAGGAAGAACTCGATTCATTTTCGTGGAGGTCAAAGGTCATTTGGGGTCACATGGGGTCAAATCCTGAAAGCCTTATTTACACTATATCCCAAGGTAGGAAACTTGGATTAATTTCAACTTGATAAGTTGATGGGTTATAATGTAAGAAAGAACCTGATGTATTTTCGTGGAGGTCAAAGGTCATTTGGGGTCACATAGGGTCAAACCCCAAAATCCTTATTTACACTATATCTCAAGGTAGGAAACTTGGATTCATTTCAAACTTAATATGTTGATGCGTTCTGATGTGAGGCACAACCCAATTAATTTTGGTGGAGGTCAAAGGTCATTTGGGGTCACATAGGGTCAAACCTTGATATCCTTGTTTACACCATATCTCACGATAGGAAACTTGGATTAATTTCAAACTTGATATGTTGATTTGTTATGATGTAAGGAAGAACCCAATTACCTTTGGGGGAGGTCAAAGGCCATTTGGGTTTATATGGGGTCAAACCCTGAAATACTTGTTTTCATGATACATCACAGTATGAAACTTGGATTCATTTCAAACTTGATATGTTCATGCATTATGATGTAAAGAAGAATCCTATATATTTTGGTGGAGACCAAAGGTCATTTGGGGTCAGAAGGGGACAAATCCTGAAAACCTTTTTAACGCAATATCTCAAGGTAGGAAGCTTGGATTGATTACAAACTTTGATATGTTGATGCGTTACGATGTGAACCCTATTGATTTTGGTAAAAGTCAAAGGTCATTTGGGATCATAGGGGGTCAAACTCAGAAAAACCTGTTTAGGATAGCGCGTGGTATGAAACGTGGATGGCTTTCATAATTAGTATGTGGAGGTGAAAGGATATCTGGGGTCATGATCTGTCAAACTTTGAAAAACTTGTCAGAATGGGATATCTCAAGGTAGGAAACTGGGATGGATTTCGTAATTAGTACGTGGATGTGTTATGGTGAGTTGAAAGTACTGTACCTGTTGTTTTTGGTGGAGGTCAATGTTCATCTGGTATCACCTTGCATCAAACCTTGTTTGCAGAATATCTTAAGGCACAGTATGAAATTTGGCTTTTTGAATATAGAAATGTTTTGGTTAAAAGGAAAACCAGTTACTTACAAGTGGAGTCTAAGGTCACTTTGGGTCACCAGTTGTTACAAGAAATGTAGGATTTTATTGAAAAGAGCATGTATGTATCATCGAAACCTCACTGCATTTTTGCATTCTGGTTTCCAGTTGCAGCTTTAGGGATAGGAGTTTGGAATCTACATTTATAATATCCTTGGGGTCCTACCAGTTGTATGAAACACAAGCCCTGCAGAGAAGTATACATCGCTTATCATTGTCGTTTAGGCATACATACTCTCTATAAAGTTGTTGTTAAAGCTGAATATTAAGAAACTACCTGATTTTTTATCGTAAAGTAAGAGATAGTTTTAAGGAGGATATAAAATACCCAGAAGAAGCTTGAGAAAAGACTACATCCCTAAAAATGGTCTACTGCATCTTATTAGCTAACTGGCTGTGCCCAAATCAGAGATAGGTCTCTTTGCTATAGTCCAAAGTTATACTAAGAAGCATATCATTTCTCACTTACATGAAACACACTGTTTTTCTCTAGGCTTTCTATACTTAGATATTTTTGAATAGGAGCATGTAGTGATTAGCTTATGCATGGACCTACTGATTGGCTGGCAGCTTCTCTAGTGTCTTCACCAGCATATCTTTGTACATGCACTTAAATTCTTTATTTCTTATATACGCACTAAAATAGAAAAACAACCAGAGCACTTATTTTTGATAGGTGCAGGAGAGTTTTTAGGGGTTTGAATACAGCTTTTCTAACACAAAACTGTGCAAAAAAAAAAGAATTACTGCAAGTTTTCGGTAGAGTTTTCAGACATGTATGCAAAGAGGGATGCATGAATCTTCATGCAAGCTTAGCTAGTTGAAAAAAGAAGTAACTTCTGTTTCACATCATTGTGTTCACAGGTGACATTCACCTTGCTGTTTGACTTGGAAGTTGTCTTCAAAGTTTGGTGCCTGGGATTCCAGGGTTTCATTAAGAGGTCCCTTCACAAGTTTGATTTGGTGCTAGCTGTTGGAAACACCATCCGTGTCATCTTTTACGAGAATTTAAAGGCCTCACATTTCTGTTATTTTCAGGTTAGTGTTTAGAAGTGGGCATGTTTGAATTGATGAGAGACGTGCACGGTTGCAGCAGTGTATCAGTGTGTGTTTTGTGTGATTGGGGTTTGGGCACTAACAGTTCGGCCTGGACCCCCACAGGCCTGCACGCTCATTCTGCAAATGTTAAACAAAAACTCAGCTGGTATGCTTTCACACTCTTCCCCTTCAGTCTTCCGTCACAACTTCAAAAGAAGCAAGAGCATCTTTACAGAGTTAACAGTTACGAAGACAACAAGAGAGACATAATCAAAACAAACAGGTGCATGCAGGTGCTGAATTGATAGGCAAAATTATGATTCATTCAAAATCCATTTTAGAATCCTTCCTGCTGCCAGTGAGTGGTTCCAAACGCATGATGAATTTTATTGTCATTGACCATCACTGTCCCTGATCTGTCATGTATGATATGTTGTGAACTAGCTGAGGGTATCTAAGCCTAGTTTTCATGTACACATTTTCCCCTGAAGTAGGTCTAGGATCTCAGCATACAAGTTTTTTCCTGGAATGTTACTGTGAGAGTAACTGTGTCTGCATGTGATATGAATCAGTTGCTATGGCAACTGTTGTAGAATACTCTCATGCCTGAATTTCAGCCCTTTTAAAAAAAGTGGACCTTAGTCAAGAAAGTGCACAGGGTAATACTGTAGTCTGTATACTGTTGGTCTATTTACTTTGTCATCACAATGGATATTGATCTTGTGTAAGTCTGCTAACTCTATATATGTGATGTTTATAGCTTGCTTACAGGGTGCTTATCTGCTCAGTTTTTCCAATTGCTAGATTGCTGACGTAGCTTGCAAAGCACATGTCGACCCAAATACTACGTAAGTAGACTTTGGAAAAGCTTCACACATGGTTACAGAGGTATGCATCATTTTAAAGGCAGTCAGTTCTCACCTCAAACTACAGTTTTGTAGTATTCTACTGGGATTGTCTATTCTCACAGCTCTTTTATTAACAGCAAATTAAAAAATGCAGAGTAGTGTAGCTCATATTGTACAGCATGTACTGTACTGAGAGTGTCCTGATTACACATTTGGTCATGTATACTCAGCCTGAAGCAATATATTGAGGTTGTGTTTGGTTGAGCATGAGTTTTAGATAGTTGTGTTAGGGGCTAAGAGTGAGTAGGGTAGGAGAATTGGAAAGTCTGGGGTGAGAAGACAAACGATAGGCCCTCATGTTATAGTATCAAGACATTACTTTACAGTCCAACTGAGTAAAAATGTGATATTTCAGAAGAAAGTTGGAATTGTCATTTACACATCGACTGCAGGATTGAGGAGGAAAGAAATCTCTCTGTATCAGCTGCATGTATTTTCCCCATTTCTAATTTGCAGTCAAAAATGTATTGATTGTTTCAGAGAGACTATATTTTACTGTAAGTGTGCATACATGGTTGTTAAGTGGTATCTGTTTATCGGTAGGATAGTTCTGATTGTTACCATGGTGATATATTCTAGTAACTATGGTGGTATGATTTCATGCACTTGTTCTCTTCAGGTAAGCATTTTTCTTCTTGCCAAAAGGTCATTGAGAAAGTCTGTGGACTGAATGCATTGATCACAAATATGTAGATCAGCTCTGTAGAATGGTATCGTTGAAAATAACATTACGAGTTAAAGAAATGGTTTTTTTTTGTGTGTGCAGTAGACCTTATTTGTTCATTATTTTGTTCCATCATAGCAGTATCATTTTACATTTTGGAATATTAGCCTTTGAGGAGATCTGTCATGAGTACCACAGTTTTTAGGGAAAAACTGCAGTTCCCAATTATAGTACCCAACCACTGGTTCATTACTCCAATTAGCTGCTTCAATGAGCAGCAGATGTGATTACCATTCTGGTACAATAGAAGCACAACAACTTTGGGGTTCAAATAACAACTTACAATAAATCCTGAAGTAAGTGCTGGCAAAAAGGGAATCAAATTACTTCAGTGCATTGAAGGGCTACATCCCCTTTCAGTTTATTCTGAGATAAACTTCTATCAAACATCAGTCTTCATGGTCATGTTTAAATGCTTAAATGGGCGTATAATTGGTACTGAGAGCAGTTCTTGACAAGATTGGGCAAAAGGTATTTTTTCCAAAATGATGTAAATCATAACAAAAATGTCCAAATGAGTCATTTGCAAAAGAAGTACTTTATTACAATGGCAATTTATAAAACATTTTGTGAATAAGTCTGTTTTTCCTTTTTTGTGTTAGGTCCTGAGAACATTCAGGCTTATTAAGCTGTTCCCAACTTTGGAAGATTTTGCTAGAAGGGTGAGTGAATGAAGCCTTATATGTAACACCATCTTTAGGACATATGTGTCCAGGCTGTAGCTGGACAAGATTCTGAAAGGGGGCAAAAGCTTTGCAGGGGGTGCCAAATGTGTAAAAATGAGTGGAAATGAATGGAAATTGCAAACTTCAAACTATTTGGTATGTGGAAAAATGTGGGGAACTTTAACTCTCTCTCAACCCTACTTCAGGGCATGTATTTTGCTGTAATACTCTTGTGGTATTGCAGGTATTAATCAAAAACAGATTTGTAACAAAATACTTCCCTACAGCTAACAAGGAGAGAGAGAGAGAGAGAGAGCAACATCTGTTTTAGTTTGTTCATATTTGCATCAAATAATGTTTTCTGGTATTGTCACAGTCCAACCAAGTTATTTTTTTTTGAGTGGTAAAAGTTTGAATTATTGTTCCTTATTCTATTTCTTGTTCTCTAATTAGGCCTGTAGTCTATGTCTGAAAATGTTTATCATTAGGGGGAAGCTCAATTCTGACCCATCAACACTTTATGGGGAGCTTTATTGTCTGTGCAATTATTCCTGTTCAAAATATAATGTTGTTTATTTGAAGATGTCAGTTTTGAGGTCATTGAAACAATACCAAGAAGAAGTGACGACTAACTTCTGAGTCACTTCTATATAGACTATAGACGGAGGTATCCTCCTCTGAAAACATGGGAGCTTGCAAAACCTAAGAGATTTCCGCATCTCCAGTTATTATTCATGATGTTATAAGAGGTCTAAAAAACAGCAAGTAGTCCTTGTTGATATGTTGTTCTTCATGTTGTAAAACTATTGATGGTTTACTCAGGTTACACATTTTTGTACATGGTTAAAAGCTCCCTACAGTATCGGAGTGTCCATGTCTAACAGAGTTTTGTTTGCATTGTTAATTCTTGACAATGATTTTGTATGAAAGATTTCAGTTGTAATCATAAGACTGTATAACTGGGTGTTTAGTCTTAATGGTAGCAAGAGCACCTGTCTTTTACCAAGAAGGTCAAATAGAACCTACTGCCATTGTACTTGGTGCTCATCATATCCTCCCAAAAGGTGCCCTTTTTCACAGCCAGGTGTTTGTGTGTATATCTTTATCATAGAATGTTTTCCAGTTTATGCAGGCCTTGAGTTTAAAGGGCAAATGCAGTCACCCCAAATTGAGTAGAGAAAATAATCCAGTGAGCTACAATTGGAAACAAAAGACCATGGCCAGTCTGACTTAAGCCAGTTGGTTAGAAACTGAGCTGTAAAACCTCATCTTACATTAAGTGAGATCTGAATTTGATTCCGTAACCAAGTCATACCAAAGACTTTAAAAATGAATTATTCTGAAATTGTGTCTGATGTTCCACAAAGGCATTGGATTAGGTGAAACAATCCAGTGACCCCCAACTGGCATGGAGAAAATGCCACATTCACCAAGTGATTGGACCTGATGGTTTGAAGTTGAATGGTTAAACTCCAACAAACCAAACCATAAAACTGATTCCATTTTTGTTCTCATCTTCCAGATTTTTGGTCACATCGTCAAACTTGGAACCTTGGTTCTCTTCACCCTTTCTTCATTAATCCTCGTCTCTGTTATCAGTCTTCAACTATTCTGCTGTATTGAAGGTCTCCGACAATTTGAAACTTTCCCTCATGTAAGTTTTCAATTTTAGTACTTTCCCTTTCTCTCCTTTTTCAAGTCCTCCCAAACCACAGCCAGTGAACCACAACTGGAAAAAAGACCATGGCTAGCTAGACTTGAACCAATTGGTTGGAAACTGGGCCATAAAACTCCTTTTAACCTAACCTAACCTCAAATCCTCCCAAAAGGCACCCTTTTTCACAGCCAGGTGTTTGTGTGTATATCTGTATCATAGAATGTTTTCCAGTTTATGCAGGCCTTAAGTTTAAAGGGCAAATGCAGTCACCCCAATTTGAACAAAGATAGTAGTCTATACTAGTTTGTGAATGGCTCTTGACAATCATGTGACAATGTGTCTTTCACTGAATTGTGAAATTTGCAAGTAGTAATATCTTGGTTAACTTGTTGAATGTTTAAGCCTTAAAATATCCGGAAAGCTTCTTGGAAGAAAAATGACAGAAAAATAGCAAAATATAATAGTTGTTTCAAAATAGTTTTGGGGCAACTTCTCTTGACCTTTAAGGTACAATTTTTCAGGTTGCTACATATCACACTCCTTTTGAAATTTGAGTGTGGTAGGTTTACTGTTTTATCAAGCCTTCATACAATTTCCCTAGTTCCCATTCTTTATGTAGGTGTTCAGTAGCTGCACTTCTCATAGTGATTTGAGGTGAGTGATGGTGTGTGTGATCACACTTGTATGCCTCAAAATACAAGGCCTGGATATGTTTCACAACACTGGAACCATGTTGGATGAATAGTCATTAATTATGAACTCAAAATTGTTCCCTTGATAAATATTGGAAGAGATGCTGCTGCCACATTTTTTAAGGTGAGCTGAAGTACACATTGGATAACTTTCAGTTGAATATGTAATAATCTTCTCTTTCGCAGAGATGCCATAGCTAGAGTTTGAATTCTTTTTCATGATTTTGAGAAATGTGCCTTGTGATTCTGCAACATTAGGGATACTTACAACAAAAATAAATAATGTGTACAAACCAGAATTTCACCCTGTGTTTATATATTTTTATGTACAATAGGCTACTTCTTTTTGTCATACGTGTGTTTGTTTAGTGGGCTGAATTGTTTGAAATGATCATGGCCCAATTCTGCCTTTGTCCTTTATACCACTGTGCGGTCCCAAATTTTCAGGCATGGAGGTAAAAAACCGTCTGTATTCCTGCTTTGTCCAGGCTGCCGCTTTAGCATTTACTCTCCGAGTTAATTTGATAAGCTTTCAATGAACGTCACACAACATCTGATTGTATTAAAGGGCCAAACCTCTCACCCTAAACTACAGTTTTGGTACGGGGGTGCTGAAATTCTCAATTGGCTTAGCTCTTTGACTGACAACTAATTCAAACAATGCAGAGTACCAAAGCTTATATTATACAGCATGCACAGTACTGAGAGTGTTTTGATTATATAAATTGAGTTTTTCTGTACTCACCTTGAAGCAATAACTGAGATTGTATCTGGATGAAGATGAATTTCAAACAATTGTGGAAGGGGCTTAAGTAAGAAGGTTAAGAGAATTGGTACTATTTGGGGTGAGAGAACTGGGCCTTTAAATAATAAATTATCATTTTAATTTTAGAGGGTTGGGCTGTCATCAACAGTCTTTTATTTTTCTTTGAACTGTCACTCAGACATTCCTGTCTTCCCCAAACATTCCTACTACCCCCAAACATTTCCTATTCTCATATTTACACATTGCATAATTTTTGTCACATTTTTTTGTTGACTGTTTCAAGTGTTTTACATTGATTTTACTGGTATATGTCTTTCTCTGTTTCCCCAAATTTGTTGACAATCCTTTGTCCAGGCGTTTATGTCCATGTTTCAAATCCTCACCCAGGAAGCCTGGGTTGAAGTCATGAAAGAGTGTATGTTAGCTGCTAAGGAATACAGCGTTTTAGTGGCAGTATTTTTCCTGTGTTATCATCTGTTTGCCAGCGTGGTAAGTAAAGACAAAGTTGGCTATCACCATCTCTTGAAGACAGAGAGTCCTGCATCCACTATATGCATGACATCCTATCTCAGTGAAGGGAGCTAAGAGAACCCACTTTCCAAAGAGATATAGCTTTGTACCCCAGAGGAATATTTATAACGCCCTCAGCATGAATCTTTGTTACATACAAAATTTGACACTTATACAGAAATTCCATTTGAGAGATTTTAATGTTGAGCAGTGTTGCAAAGAATGTAAAACATTTGGAATAGGGTATTTTCTGTTGTGTTATGGAAGAGAAGAGTGTCATGGTTTGGGTGTGGGCATTGGGAGGGGACAGGCCAGAAATGCTCTTTCCATGTCGTGGGCTTTGGATCAGAGATCCTTTCATTGAGATAGGGACCATGCTTTGAATGGTCAGTAGTTGAATGGCAGAAATGGTGACATCTAACAACATTCCACATGAATGGTGGTCTCATGCATACTTGTTGAATCATGGTGTGCCTTAACTTTATATTGACCATTAACCGTAGCTAAATGGTGGCCTATCAAATGGAAGGGTTACCAGAAAAGGATGAAAATTAGGGACAGTCTAGAAAAAAAGCCAATCCCACCCTTTATTGAAACAAAACAAAAAGAAGAAAGAGCAGCAATCTGGCTCGTGTGCATGTCAAAACTGGCAAGGTAAGAATGGAATCAAAAGCTCACAGATGTGGACTTAAAAAGGAAGGGTACAAGGGACTTGCTTAGTTTTGACATCCCAGTTATGCAAGTTGAGTCATGTTTATTCATTGTGTCTCGATAAATTTCACGTAACCTGTCAAAAGTGACCAATGGGGATGGATATTTTCAGAGGAGTTTGGTTGGATGATTATTTTTGAAATTTCTCAACACTGTTGCTCTTTGAGAAAAACCCTTGCACCATTATTTTCCTTCAAAGATTACCATGTAATGTATAATGTCACCTTTGCATGTAATTGTTATAGGTAACCTCTCATTAGTTGGTCAGGGAGGGCCTTTGGTGCCCTGATAAATTGAACCCTTGTCCTTTCCAGTTTTTATTTCAAGGCATTGGGATGAGGGTTTGTATGAAGTGAGATGTGGTATCATGCAGTAACCCTTCCTCCCTGAGATAGGCTACCACCAGATTGAGAGGCAGAGACAGAGATGCCTCCTCCATCTCATGACTGCATCATCCCTAACGATTCTTATTGCACCTCTGTTCTATCTACTTCTCTTTCTATCTCTTTTTAGGCTTTCATGTCCATGTTTCAAATTCTCACACAAAAAGGTTGGGCCATAGTCATGTATCAGTGTATGCTTCAAGGTCCCCCTGGACTGGCCTTTCCGATAGCTGCCTACTTCATAACCTATCATCTGTTTGCTACTGTGGTAAATATTCATCTTATATTCACGAGTTGCAAATGCAAAACAGTTTCTCTTTTTGGCATTTTATAGTGGTGCCTTGGGTTTGCCTATATCCATGTCTGGCACAAGCCACACCTAAATATAAAATACATTTAAATCATTAAAAAGATTTCTGGGTTGTTGTTATTCAACAAATTTTTGTACTCTCTATTATCTATTTGTGATGAAAATACTTGGGGAAAAATGTGCACAGGTTTAAAAAAGTAAAACAAAACAGCATGTGAGTTAGGGGCATATACTATGAATTTACATCATTTGCATGGTGCTTTTCACAAAACATCTGGATTTTATATTTTTGTCCAGTTTGTGTGTATCTCTGATCAGTTAGAAAGTGAGAAAACAAATCTTTTGCCCTGACTCTCCGGCTGCATTTGTAGGTTTATTTTTGCAGTTGGTAAAAAGATGGCTTGCATCTTAAAACTTTGGGTGCACATCTATTATTTAAATTGACGTAGGAATGATTTTGGTATAACACATGATAATACCATCTTTATTATGTTATAAATATTCAGTATTTTCCAGGATAAATAATGCATATTCATTAAAATTTCAGTTGGTGACATGAGGTGTCAGTAATGTCCTAGACACATCTGTGGATGCTCAATTAACTCTTCCAGACCCCAGGCACCAGCTTATGCCAGCACTGATTAACCTATTTTCTTAATGGTATGCAGATGTATGCAAGATTTGATCACATGATCAAGAATGTCCCTGGCCTGGCCCAGCCAATCAGAGAGTGCCTCATTGATGCATATGAATGACATTTTGGCATGATTTTGCCTGTAAACAATGCCTGTGCCTGTTCCTTGAAAACACTTTCCTTAAAGTTTGAATCCAATGCCCTCTCCAGCTGGTTAGGGCATGTCAGCCAGCTGCATTTTTTGTAATTGTGCATAAAAAATAACTGTCAACTTTAACATAGGAAGTAGTAGCTGCAATCATATCTTGTATACAATTGTTTTTTTTTAGTTTTTTTTCTTTTCTGGTGCTTTTTTGAAATTCACTGCTTCTATATATTAGATTACAAATGGCCTTTATAATTTGGATTTTACTGAATTTCATTCTTTTTTAATGCATTTACTCTTAATGTTTGAGTTGCCTTTTATTTGCTTAATTATCATTATACTTTAAAAAGAAGAGGTAGCAGAAGTTTGTCAGTTGGCAAGAAGTTACCCTAAAGAAATAATTTATAGAAATCAATGCAAAAATGGAAAGTCATAGTTTTACCTGACCCGATCATTATATGGCCATGGCTGGCTTGACTTGAACCAATTGGTTGGAAAATGGGCTGTAAAACTGACCGAAAGCCATGTGTTTAATAATACCCAGTTGATGTTAAAGGTAAAAGCAAAATTGGTTTGTGCTCAATTGTGTACCAGTTGGACAGTGTATGTCAAGTGGAGAACTATGAGGGTTTTTTTCAGTTTCTTCATATTTTGGGAATTAGCGCCATTTCAGCTGCCAGCAAATAGCTTGACTAGCTACTTTTACCATGCTTTGCTGAAGCTCCCTCAGCTTTGCTGCAGCTCCCTCAGCCATGATATGTGGCTACACACATTACATTGCAGGGATTCCCCCAGAAACACAAAAAGGGGAGAGGTTATTACTGCTAAACCCCAAGTCCAAATTGATGCTGTCCTAAGCTAAAGTTATGAGTGGGTTCAGGGGGACTAAAACTTGCTTCAAGGCCCCTGTAAGATGCACTTTGAAGGTTTTAAAGGCCATTTATTTGTGTAAGTTCAAACATTGCTGCAAAGGTGTCGTCTTTTTAAGTAAGAAACCAAGATATTGACAATTTTCAAATTTTCATAGAAATGAAAAGGGGGGATTTTACCCATCTTCTGGAAGGGGGGGACAAATCCCCCCTTCCCCCCTCTGACGGAAACCCTGCATTAGTAGAATTAACCTCGACTAGTTCTGTGATGTGTTTTGTTACAAAGCATGGCTGCTGCTGTTGATGCAGCTTGGCTGAGGGAGCCTCAGCTTGGCTATTTGACAAGGTGTTATTGTAGGTTAACTGCAGAAAATTTCAAGGGAGTCGTCCTCATACAGTGTAAATGTATATACTTTTAATGTTTGTGTAGTAATGGCACTGTGACATATACTGAGCTGCCCCAAAGCTTCAATAAATCTAACCATAGCCTTCCAGCTGCTTTTTGTAAGCACAGTATGTCTGCACCAATTAAAACAATCAGAGAAACAATATTGCACCTCTTGTTGACACCTTTGTACTGTCCCATATTTCAGTTTTATGTTTTTGAGTTAATAGAGGTTTGTATGATGCTATTAATAAATATAAGGAAGCTGATGGATAAAAAAGAGAAAAAAGTATTTCCACCAGAAGAGTGCTCAATACGTTCAGGCTTACAGCAATTTTGTGTAAGATAAATATAGCATTTAAAATGTACCAAAATGGTATTCGAAGAAAGTATGCTGTAATCATAATTAATAACTACACCTAGTTTGAAAGTTTGGGTAGACCAAATTTTTTTGAGCATCAAGTAAAAAAATTTCTATATTTGAGAAAAAAGCTACAGTATTGTAGGACCTTAATTTGAATAATCTCTCATTTTGTGTCTATAAGATTGGTTATAAAAATGTGAACTTTTTTCTGACTTTTTTCAGTTGTTCTAAAAATGCAATATATTTCTATCACTTTAAATTTGTATAATAATGTGATGGGTGCATTGATCTTCAGTTGAAGGGTTTCATTGTGTGAAAACAAAAATGTAAACTTTGTGATGGATATTTTTGTAAAGTGCTCTCAAATTTTTACCAGTCATAACTTGATTGCTTATAGAATGGGGGATGGAGTGAAGGGGATGAAGAGGGATGGCTGGAGGGAAATGGAGGTGGCATCTCCTAAAGAAAGACTTGCGAAGGACTGATTCAAATTGAAAGCAAGAGCAAGTAGGATTGGACTATTGCAAACTGCAGACTTAAACTTATTTGTGGATGAGCTTTTTTGAAATTAACCCAGGAGGTCATAAGTTGTAGTGTCAAACCCAATTTCACCCAACCCAGAGGCCTGTAATTGCAATTCTTTGCTAAAGGCAAAGCTCCCCAATGCAGTCATGAAATTTTGTGTAAGTTTTCATTCTTGAGGTCTTGATTTATCATATTGGGAGAAGGCACATTTTAACTTTATCCAGAGGTTAGGATAAGGATGATGACACATTTATAAATAGTATAATGATGTTTTATTTTGAAGTAAGCACATTTTTTTTGGTGGAGATTAAATGTCATCTAGGGTTTCAGGGATAAGAAAACAATATAGAGGCTTTTCACATGACGTCATAATACTCACCGTCGTCCATGTTGGAGTACATGTAACTACGTAGTAAACCATACGGGACGCGCTTGCTCGTTGAATTTTTACACACCGTGCATATCACAGTACACACTGTGCAGTGCGTTCGGCACAAAGCCACGTGTATTTGGCATGAATGTCCTCCAGCATGGCGGTTCCGTGACGCAATTGCAAAGCCTCTATAGTAAATACACAGTGCTTCAGTAGTTTCCATCACTTATTGTACATACTTGTCAAATTGAGAGGGGGAACCATATTGTATCTGGTGGAGGTAAAAGGTCACATAAGTTTGCCACAGGTTAAACAAGAAAAATCTTATAACTTTACTTGTAAATATGACAGTTCAAGAGGAATAGCACAGACTTGCCAGGTATTCAATGTTGAGCTATAAAAAGCTGAATATGCAAATTTTCCGACTTATACTATTTCAATACTTAAAATAACCAGAAAATGATGAAGCAACGACTTCATAAAAATGATGTAAATCATTGCACACATTGTAGTGATTTCCATGCATATGCTGTATAGTTCTTGGTTAAGATCTGAGATGAGACACTTGGTCACCAATTGTCAAACATCACAGGTCATCTCTGATGGATTTGATTGAAATTTTGGGTGATCAGTGTTGATATAGAAGTAGACGGATACCCTTTTATCAGTGTTACTCTAGGTCATTTGAGGTCATCAGACAGCAAATAGGATCAAAAACCCATCATGGATGGTAGCATTGAACAGAACAAATAGGTAGCAGGTATGTCCTCAAGATAAAGTGTGTAAATGTGCTGTGTTTTCAGTGGTCAAAAGTTATTTGAGGTCACATGAGGTCAAATTGTGAATACCTTTTAAACAAAATAACTCAAAAAGCCCAGTTCTAAGAAATTTCTCACTCTTTTTATGGATGTCCCACTGTGAATCAATGAATTTGGTGTCTTTAATCATGGTCCATTGTTATTTTTGGTCATCCGGAGAAACCGATGTGAAACATCTGGGGAAACCTAGGAAAGATAACTTTTACAGTAGATATCTCACAAAAGCCATGTTGGCATTTATAGGTCATTGACATCACCAAGACCAAAGTGTGAAAACCTTGTAAACATATACCTCTAGAAGTAAAGGCTTTGGTGATTTGGTACATAGCAGGTAGCTATACTATAACTTACATTGGGTCACAGAATTAGTTTGGTGGAATCCAAAAGCCATCAGGATCATGGTGGTAAAACCTTAAAAATCTGTCAAGCCTTATTCTATCACTCCACATTTCAAAGTCTGTCATTCTGTCTCGGCACAGCCTGGCATGGACTAGTCCCAGCAGAAGGAAGGAGAGATTTGCCATTTACTATTTGCTGCATTACCTGTGCAAGGAATCATAGAATGTATTTGGTGGTAATGGTTTTGTTTAAAGCAAGTGTGACTTAGGGATTGAAGTTTAAAAAAAGCTGAAAAAAGCTCCCCTTGCATTTCTGAAATAACTACATTCTCAATGTAAATGATTTCCTAGTTTTACTTGTCAAATATCCAACAAAGTCTTCACACCATCCTTGCTTGATTGCAGTCTTGCGCTTTATTGCTACCATTTGGATAAACCTTCAAACATTTAAAACAAATTACTCATTTGCTAGAATTATTCCTGGTGGCATTGAATTTGCTCTTTTATATTTTAGCATTCAATTTAACATCTTGGTTGACCGGAAGTTGAACAGAAATAAGAATTATTCCTCCCCTTTGATTAGATGTTGTTCACTTGTTTTATTCTCAAGTATAATTTTATTATTTTGCTCTGACATCATGATGACATCATCCTCGTCAGATTGTGCTCTCACTCTTTGTTGCTGTCATCTTGGACAATCTTGAGTTAAATGAGGATCATAAAACCCTGAAACAGCTACAAGCATCACAGGAGAAAGCAGACAAGAAGAGAATTCCTCTGAGGCTTCGTATTTTTGAAAACTTCCCGTAAGTTTTGTTGGATGACATCTACTTGTATTAGAATGTTTTACTAATGGGAGTTTGTACATACTAGCATTTAAACTTTGTAGTTATTAGATTGGAGTGGTCCCAAAAGATTTATTTCACTGGATAAAATTATATAGTTTTGGAGTGGTTGGAGTGGCATTTCCCAAAAAGTCATCTGAATATCAAATTGTCTCTGTAGCTATCAGAACACATGCTTAGAATGTGTCATATCTGTATACATGAATTTAGTTACAAAGTGATCCTAACATTTGTCGGCCATTTCTAGGGTCTATCTTTGCCATTTCCTTTGTGAACCTCTGCCATGAATAATGGTATTCTATGCAAAACCTTTTCTTCCTATTATGCGGGGTTTGGGTTGTTCACAGCCATTTATGGTGTTATAAATCAAAATTATTGCTAAAGTAAAGGCTGATAGACCTCAGCAATTTTTCACCCGATTGCCAGATCCATATATACACACCTGTAGGCCTTTGTATGCAGTTGCCTACATGCCAACACTTTAAGGACTAAAATGATCATTAAACAAACATCAAACATCAAACAAAGAGATATGTTTCTAACACATGTATGTCACAACATTCAAAAACCTCTATGGAATAGTTTATCTAAAGTTTTTATTTTCCTTAAACTTGAAATTGTGAATTACTGCCAGGAAACTAGCAATCTACTTTGCCCCTCCTTTTGTGGGAAGAAAAGAATGAAGGGGTGCTCTTTGAGCTTTTTGCGATGTCCACTCCATCATGCTGAGGACTAGGAAAGGATTACCATGGGCAAGTAAGGTTACGTAAGATAAATAGGGCCTCATCAATCCCCAAACCAGGGAGTTTGGGGGAATACATGTCTAATGAAAAGATTTTACTTTGTTGCAAAGTGGTTTTATTGTTCTGACATCTTTTGTTTGTTTTCTTCCAGTGATAAACCTCAGATGGTCACCCTCAAGAGAGTACCTTCAGAATTTTCTTTGCCCAAGATAAGGTATGAAATATGTATTGATAATAAGACAAGAATAATACAGGAAAATACAGCTCCACCCCCCCACCCCATCTGAATTTGAGTACTAAATCAGGATTGGCTCCTTTCAATCATGTGACAGTACCATTGTTAAACAATTATTTGTCATATTCTGGGAGAATTTAATACTGCAGTCCTTCACCTATCCCTTGTAGTAATTAGGTTCAAAACTTGTTGAACCTATTTTCAGAGGTAAAAGTTATCTTCAAAGATATTGTTACGAGAAGTAAGAAACAATCTGTAAGATTTTTGGTGATTTACCATCACAGTTTAGGGGACTCCTTTCAAATTTGCAGTTCAGTCTCATGTTGCATATTTTGTTGGCAACATATTGGTCATAACATTAATGTCATATGGGCAATGGCACTAGTGATACATAATAAAATATAATAGAGTATAGAGTTCTATTCTGTGACCAGCGATATGTTTAGAGGTGCCTCTATCTGTGGCTCTATTTTTCTTATCTAGTACATTTTCTCAAAGTTGCATTTCAGTCTCATGTTGTCAATTTTATGGATAATATATGGACGTAGGTTTTAACGGAGGTCATATATAGCAATGTCATCATTGGTGTATAATCAAAATAGTAGAGTAGATATTGATTAATATATAATCCAATTCTGTAACCAGCACTACATCTAAAGGTCTGTACTGTAGTTTCTTATCTAGTACATTTTCACAAAGTGTGATTGGTTTTACTTGTTAGTAAGATGTGTCTGAAGAATGTTCATTAATTTGGTAGTTTGGAATGTGTAATAACAGACCTGTCAGCCTGAATCACCCCACAATAAGGTGAATTCCATTTTCTTTTTAAGAGCTCGAAACTGGGAGATTAGTAGAAAAATAGGGGAATTTTTCTCTTACAACTGAAACAATAGAAATGAAATTATCTGAACCAGTGCTGTACTTAACCCTTTACCATTGCGCGGCTGTCACCCATCTTTACTGTTTCACGCGGAGCTCGAAACTGCGAGTAGCTACCCGAAAATTTGGCCACAATAACAAGAGAGAGACAATAGTTTAAGGTCTCGGGGTCAATAGCCTACGGAAGCTGATGTGGGGCGTGCTACGTCACTTTTCCGCCCACTCCCAAGGTGCGCAAATATGCCCTGACTGGAGCACAAAAATAAGGGTTAATTGCTTTGAATTGAATGCACCACGTACACAGTCAGTCTGCCCTTGTTAGTCAATTTCATCATGCATCGCACAGTTCTACATATGGTTGCTGTATTTCTATGCATGTGCAGCCATGAGGAGCGTGCATGTTAAATAATGTTAGTGGAACTCCTTAATATCATAAGTTGATATTGTTGTAAAGGATCTAAATATGCTTGTTGGCAATTCCCCAAGTAAGCCTTGCACTAGCTGTATTCGATATTATCAGGAATATCACATATGAAACGTTAAAAACTGAGCAGGATTGAACATGAAACCCTTATCAATTCCCCAAAGAAACCAGGAGGATAGAACACAAAAAGTCTCCCTGGTAATACTGAGAGATTTGACAGGACTGTGATAATGTTGCTATCAACCTAAATTGCTGGTTGGAATACATGGTGAAGGTGTTATTGTCACTGTTGTTATAGTGACAGCTCTAACAGGGAGGGAGACATTGAGGCCAATCCATTAGTGTGATCTCTTACCTCTCATTTCCTTTTCTCCATGACAAGAAGCGGATAAATAGTGGATTTGCTTTAAAGATGACTCAAAATGACCCTTGTCCAAACCCTGACACCACCACAAATGTATATGACAATTTTTAACTGGTTTGATGCATGTGCTTTCTTTTGCATTATATGTCAACAGGGACAGTTTCATTCGACAGTTTGTGGAGACAGGCAATGACATGGAGCGTTTGCTGAAAAGATCCATTAACCGTGAAGTCTTGCAAGCCCTGCCGTCACCTTTGTCTCCAAGTAACTACTTGAACCCAGGGTCACCACTGAAGCTGCTGAGGAAACGAGTGGCACCGGTGAAGAGTCACGGCCATGATCAGATACAGAAGAAAACTGGTGTTCATTCTATTGTTAGGTGAGATACTATGTCAAAACCATTGGCTGCAGCTGCCTCAGCTGGACTGCAGCTACAGACTGAATGAATGCATGGTCAAGTGGTTAGAGTATCTGACTTAAGAGCCAGGAGTTTGACTCCTAGGCGGGTAAACCAAAGACTTCAAACATCACACCTACTGTCACTGAGTTTGGTGCTCAGAATAAGCAGTGGAGTAAGTAAAACAAGCCATTTGAGCCACAACTGGAAAAAAGGCCTTGGCCAGGCCCACTTAAAGGCCCAATTTTCTCATCCCAAACAGTACCAATTCTCCTAACCTTCTTAATTAAGCCCCTCCCACAATTGTCTAAAATTCACCCTCATCCAGACACAATCTCATTTTATTGCTTCAGGGTGAATATGGAAAGCTTAATGTGTATAATCAAAACACTATCAGAACAGTTTGTGCTGTGTAATATAAGTTTTGATACTCTGCATTGTTTGAATTAGCAGTCAATCAAAAAGCTGAACCAATTGTGAGTTTCTGTTACCCTATACTAGAAGTGTAGTTTGGGGTGAGAGGATTTTCCCTTTAAACCAGTTGGTTAGAAAATGAGCTGTAAAGTCTCACCTTGCTTTCAAAGTGACTCATCAGTGCTTTGTTGCTTCATACATCACAATAGCAGGATTAAGCTGGTCTGACAGTGTAATGTTTACAGTAGCAAAGCATGGTCTGAGCTGTTGCAGCTTAACTATTTTAAAATTTTGTGTAAAATTTGGTTCTTTGTTTGTTAATTTTAGTATTTTATCTGTTGCTTTTGGTTTTCACTGCTGTAGTCAAATGTGTGCCATATTCTTTCCACTATTTCAGTTTGATGAACATTTACAAAGGATAAATGAAATAAAGAAATAAAGTAGTACATCGATTACTCATTAATAAACACTTCACTCCGAGTTGCTTTCACTTAAGTCCTTTTGGACCCAGACGGAGAGCACGGCTGTCACCCATCTTTACTGTTTCACGCGGAGCTTGAAACTGCGAGTAGCTACTCGTAAATTCGGCCACAACAACGAGAGAGACAATAGTTTAAGGTCACAGGGTTCAATACCCTACGGTAGCTGATGCGGGGCGTGCTACGTCGGCTTTTCCGCCCACTCCCCGAAGCGTGCAAATATGTCCGGATTGGAGCACAACGGTAAAGGGTTAACAGCTAGATTCAGTTGTCTGCAACAAAAGGGATTGAAATAGAATCCAGCTTCATACTATGTCTGCACACCATTACTATGCACACACATGTGTGGTGCTTTTAGCATGTGGAAACTTTTCAAGAATGTATTGATGTAATAAAAATTGTGTGGAAAGGGTTTTCAAGTATTTTTGGAGTCTGGTATGCTTTAGGGAACAATTCAACAAGAAACATGCCTCTTGAGATGGGAGAATTTTGGTCAAACTTGATACTTTGCTGCCCCTAGCCGGAGGAATTTGAAATTGTGTGGTTATGTTGTAACTGCCCATTGCTGAGTGGCATTTTTACATAAAAATGATCAATATTTTCACCAGTCCATTACCCATTTTACCATTTCCAACTTTGTTTGTAATATTCATTTATTTTATCCACAGAGTTGGTTTTTAGCAATTACAATGTTGTAACTAAATTAAGAAGTTTTTCTTCAAATGTATTGAAATAGCTGGTGCCCACTGTAGGTGTGTTAACAGTAAATATGTTTGTCTTACACATTCTTGAAGCCAATGACAAGCAGTCTTCTCCTTTGATTTAGCAGTGAATTTTTAATGCACCTTGAAATTTTTGAGAATCACGTAAAATGTGACAATTATGTAAAAGTCTAAAAACTTGTTACTTCATAAATATTATACTAATTCTTTGTTCTTGTTTGCTTTTAGAGAATCAGCCCACCAGAGGGTCTTGAGTTTAGGATTTGGTGCTGTAGGATACAGAGGAAGAATGCTTAGTGAATATGGAAGCAGAGATCGCAGGTAAGATCAGTAGTGATGGTGCTAGTTATGAATGTGTCAATGTACCCTATTATCTGTATGTCATGACATGAGGTTAAATGATGTCACATCTCTATTAGCATCACACATCATTTGGATGTAGCAATTTAATGTTGGGAAATGGGAACATCCAATTAGCAAAATTTATACATACATTTTTTTGCAATATATACAAATAAATGTTGCACCAATGACCAATGCATGAAACATACCTTATAAAACTTTTCATGATTGCCCATGCTTTGAACTAGTTAGAAACTTCTCATTGATGTCATTTTGGTGTACACAAATTGCGGGAGTGTCACTAGGTCTTAAACTTTGCATGAATAAGTATGAGTAGTCTTATCACTGTCTTGTAGCCGAGCTACCTTTGAGGGTAATTACCATGTGTTTTAGCCACAAGAGCCTTACAGACACCAAAGTATAAACATGCAAGTATGCAACATTGAGGTACTGATATTGGGTGACATATAGACATAAAAACAACAAAGTTGACCCTTCCACTCATACTTGTGTGTGAGTTTTGGTGACCAGTTTCTGAATTACAGCATCCCATTCATTGAAATTAATTAAACACAACAAAGAGTTAATTTTTCTTCTGTTACGAAGTTGGGAGTTGTGAAGAAATTATTTAAGTTTATGGAAAGTTACCAGAAATATATTGAAAAGTCCACAATTGAAAAGATGACTGTTTGAATACAGCAAAACACAAAAAAAAAGACCATTTTGAGTAAAGGGCAGTAAATCACCCAATCTGAGCTAAAAGTGTACATCTCGGGTTAATTAACAGAAGATTCAGTTCTACTGCAGGTTTCTTTAAATGACCATAGATTTTTTTTTTGTTGGATCTGCTGAATTGATTTTGTTGAGAATATTTTGTTGCCAAGGAATTTTTAAAAGGATCAAGCTGTTTTGGATTATATCAGGTGTAAATTTGATGTTCTGTCAAAACTGCTGGTTGTGTCCTTCTCTTTTGTTTTCTTTTTCTGCGCTATTTGTAAAAGATATGGGGTGCATGTGTTTAGGGTAAATAAGCTCCTGTGAAACTGGACATGGGACGCAACAGGTATTATGATGGTTTTACAAAAGGCATTAGCCTTTCAAAGACAGGACAGGTAACTGGGGGCCGGGGGGGTCGGGGGGCTCTTGCAAGGTTGTAGATGGGAATGTGTTCTTTTATGTACAATTGCTGACCCGACAGGTTTATATTTTCTTTGCTTCAGAGCTCTAAGAAGTTCAGTCAGAGGTCACAAACCCCTGGAACAGATCAAAGAGAATGGAGAAGTGACAAATAGGAATGTTTCTCTCAACATCAAAGTCATCCAGGAAAGAAGACAGCAAGCTGCTCAGAAAAGGTATGGACGTAGTGGGTGTGTAAAGAGTGGAAAATGGCAGGGTTTCTGATTCCAATAAACTTTGAGCAGGTTACTCAAGGATTTCAAACTGCCATCATTATGTGAAATAGCCCTAAACACTTCAAAAACCTGACAGTTGGGAGAAAAGTCACAATTTCACTTGCACCTACAGTTTATGAAGCCACTTCCATGCTTGCAATTTCATTGAATTTATAAAAATATGATAAAACCCAATAAACGTCAGTGGCTATACACTTAAGGTGTGAATACCTCCCAAAGGTCGTGTTTTAGACTGTTTAGTGGTAGGCAGATAAATTAAATAAGTGCTATAGTTTATGTAGAAATACAAATCTTTGTTCCTGAAGTGTGCTTCCATTTGTTTTAAGCAAATACCTTAAAGAGACAATTAGAGTTTGGTAGAATTAGCACTTTGATCCAGCACTTCGATGTTTTGTTCAAAACCAATCGTTTACCATAATTTAGAGACATTGACAAGTGCTTCAGGTTTGAAGAAATGCTTATTATTAAGTTAATTGCTGTTGAATGGGTACTGCTAGATATTTGTGGCGTAACAAAATTTGCAATGAAAGACAAGATGTCCTCCTCTCTACAGTGACCATTCAAAGCGTAGACTGGTAATATAACATTAATATACATTAGTGAATATGTATAATGTTCTCCCAGTTTGTACAATAGGAAATGCATTCTTTCTGAGTTATGGTATCGTCAAATATGATACATTCCTAGATGAACCAAGCTTGAATGATACATATCATGATTTAAAACACATTCTTTCTATTTTGACACCCGTAAACATAAAGTAGGTACGTTTTGACTGTACTGTGCCCAAGCTGTTTGTGCATAATGGAATGTTGGATAGCTGCTGAATTAAGAGTGTGAAGTACAGCCACACAGACCTGTTGTTTCCCTGTTTTAGGCGTGGATGGTTAATGGTTAGAGTTTGTGTTTTTGTCCGGCCGGTTTGAGTTGTCTGTTTGTTAGGCCACTACTATGTGTAGTGAAATAACGTTGGCCACACATCGGGATCAGGAGTGAAACAGAATTATCTGGACAAATCTAAAATCATCAACATGGGTAAAGTGTTAACAAACAGGTTTGTTTCTGTTTATTACAATTACCCTAGCTGTCTAGCAAATACATGTTCTTGACACACCAGGAACTACTGATTGCAATGAAGGCGACAAGGCCGAACAGCCAAAAATGGAAGACTTTGTCAAGGCAGTAGCCTATTTTTCAATTGAGGACTGAACATTTACACTTATCATTACATACCAAACAATGTATTGGCTGACAGATGAAATGATTTTTAGGTCCTGTTTGTGGGAATCAGCTGTTCACACATTCCATGTTTCATTTACTGTATAGGAAGTCGTTCCTTCTTTCTCATCCAAAGGCGAAGACATTGAACATTTATTAACATATTGGAGATTCCTTGTTTATTGATATATCTTGGACTTTTGAATTTCTTAAATGAATTTGGCTAAGTTGACTAGTTTCTCAAAGTATCACACATATTGATTAACGGTGTTGATAATTTTTGTTGGTTATAAATCAATGTAAGGTTGAGGTGCAGAATTATTGTGTAAAGAATTGTTAAACAAAACTCTGATTGCCCCTTTAACATTGCCTGTTCTATTATTGGGTAAAACCTGAAGCAAAATTTATTTTTCCATCCTGAATGAGTTTAGGGAAAATAGAACGATGGAATAAATTTTTGTGATTCTCAATATTTGCTGTCTTCTTCTTAAATCCTTTTCTTAGAACTGCAAAGGAGGAAGAACTCAGAGAGAATCATCCTTATTTTGATAAGCCTTTGTTTGCTGTTGGAAGAGAAAGCCGCATAAGAAAGATCTGCACGGCCATAATTTATGCAAGATACAATATGTGAGTTGTCCAAAGGATGCTTTCTCTGTTGTGGACTCTTAAAATATTTTGAGATCTTCAAAGATGGTGTGTATACTCTTCAAAACCTTAAAAGTGCTAAAATGCTCTCAAATATGCTTGAAATTTTTTTCAATTTTTTTTTGGTCTATTTGAAGCAATGGTCATCACAAAATGAGTGGATTTCATTTGTACTTAGAAGGAAACATTATGAAATGCTGTTTGAAAATGTGTTTCTTGGAAATGTGTGATTCTTAAAGGGAAAAATCAGTCATCCCAGTTTGGAATGGACAAATCCGATCATCACTTTTGTTTGGTGACTGTAGGCAGCCATTAGTGGGGTCCATCAGCCTTTAATCATCTTCATTTATTGCCTGCATGAATTTTAAACCCTTATTTCAGTGAAATTGAAGGAAAGATATATTTCAGTGTACAACCATTCATGGAACATGTAAGCAAGGAAATTGAAAGACTAAAGGTAATGGACCCCAGCTATGGCTGGCTAAAATTAGACCATCACTTGACTGTCCAGATTCATCTGTAGCATTGTAGACTTTCCCATTCCATGACTAGCTTTTGAGAATCAAGTGGCAATATTTTTCTCTACTAATTTTCAAAGTAATGAGCAGAAACTGTTTGTTTTACGTTGAATGTGCAATGATTAAGTTCTGAATTAAGAATCACGAAAAGTGTGCAAAACATACAGGAATTTGTGAGATTTAGGTCTTGCGCTTTGAAATAAGTAGTTGGTGACTGCTTATTCTGTTTAACACTTAACAATGCATAAAAATGGCTTTGATCTTTGAGCAGGGTATATGGCTTGTATTTCTCTTTATATGAGGGCCAATCAAACCTACTGAAGAACAATCAACCCATAATTCAGTTAGTTGCATCAGGACTGCAGTTCCACATACCCTCAAATATGGCATTTCAACGAGGACCCTTGATTGGGGTCAATTAAAAAAAGCAGCTGAAAGTCAGTCAAAGATAATAAAAAAGAAATAATAAAAGCTGAAGCAAACAATGTCTCTGCTCATTTGTGGGAGAAATTGGGGATTAAAGGGTACTTATGTTTTAATTGATTGTGTAAGTGCCAGATGATACTGCTTGATAGTAAACCAGCTTAAAAGGAACTTCTAGTAGTAGGTTTGACCATAGTGTGCACTTAATTAATTGACCTAGTCACCATGTGACTGGACAATAACCACATCATGTCATTGTACCGGCTATGTGTAATACAATTAAGATGTAGTATCACACTTTTGTCCCATTTATTCTTGGAAAGTCTTCGGTGGTTGCTTAAGGAAGCACATCACCATCAAGTGCTCCATTGGCTTTCTATTCCCCTTCACAACATGACCACAACAGCCTTGTCAAATTCACATCCCTCTTAAGCTGTCCTTCATGTGAAAGCCAATGAGTTGGCCAAGCATGGCATCACAAATTTACCATAGCATGGTCATTTAGATTTTCAGCTACAGTCAGAGGAAGTTTATACACTGTACACCCACCCCTACTAATCTACAACATGATGGAAATCATCTCTTTTCACACCCAGCGCACACAGTACAGGAATGATCTAAACCACCTTCAAGCCATCTCAATTTACAAACACTCATTAACATTTCCATTTTCATATCCAAACAAAAATCTCAGCATCTGACACACTTACATGAGTAGTTCACATTCAGATAGGAAGATAAAATTGATTATGTAGGCCTACTTTGGAACTACTTTCTATGGGAAGATCGTTTGCTAATGGTGGTGTGCGCCCTTAAAAACCAATTCATGCAGTAGATAATTCATTGAGGAGGCTGTTAGAGGCTCTGTTAGATTTGTAACTCCCCTGCTTTTGGCCAAATAAAAGCCATGTTGAGTGGTATTCTTATTTGCAGAGAGAATGTAATTTTAATGCTTTTTGTCAAAAAAAAGAAAAACATTCAATTGTTTCTATAATGATTATGCCTATAGGGTTGCATTGTTGATGTGATATTGAATGGTTTTAACAATTTCTCTTATCTTACAGGACCTCTACTGATGCATCAGGAATGGTCATCAAGCAACGATATCAAGAACTGCAGTGAGTATTTTCATTCTGTGGTTGAGCTAGTTAAATGAGATTTCCAACACAGATATGTTAAATAGTGTCACCTAGATAAAAAAAGTAAAGTTTAAATATAGTTGAAGTAAAGTTCAGTTTCAATTATGGTTCAAATTTGCTTCAAGTAACTCCTCGTAAGTCGCCTCTTACAATGTCATGGGAATACTGTCAGCATGTTCTACAACCTCAGCCCACAATATTCTGCAGGCTATGGTGCAATGAAGGTTATGTACACAGTTACCTAGAACTTTATCCTGACAGTTTTGAGATGATACAGCAAAGCTACAGCTGCCTCAGTAAAGGCTGCAGCTAATCCAACCCTGGGAATTACTTGTTTTTGTAGTGCCAGACTTTCAAAACATTTACCTACCTATTAGAAAGTTTATTTTTTTTGTTAGTGTGAACATTCATATTTTGGCCCTTCATAAGCTCAACTAATTGAGCCATTGTCATGGCAATGTCTGTTTGCCTGTCTGTTGTGGTCTATCTGTCATCCTCAGAAATAAGGCTTTTGTCTGCAGGTTTTTTGATCAATCATCGTCAAAGTTGGTGTTGTTATAACACATATCAAGGGCTTGTACGTTATGGTTAGTGAAGCAGATCAAAGGTCCTGGGGTCTTGAGAGGTTGAAGTGTAAAAAACTAAATCTTTTCAAATTTGGCTAAAGTGTTAAGCAAATGGTGTGGTCATCAATTCATAGAGGTATGAAATGGTGATTATTTCATCAAATATGGCTTGTGTTAGGTGATAATATGGATCATCAAAGCTGTTCTTTTGGAAGCAGGTCAAAGGTCATTTGGGACCATAGAGAGGTCAGACAGTGAAACCACTCTTAAGCCTTCCTTAATATGGGTCTACTCAGATCTTATCAAAGTTAGAATTCTAGACTGTTCAGATGGACCATATGTGCACTTTGGAAGAAGGTCAAAAGTCCTATGTACAATGGAATTGTGTAATAGCTGCCAACTGCTAGGAAATGTGTCATAATCTTATCAAGTCCAATGTTGGGTCATGAAAATGTACTTTTAAAAAGGTCAAAGGTCGTTTGAGGAATTGAACACTGGAATCAAGCTGAAACATTCACCTAGTTGTCAGTGTTGCCAAGATTATTCAGCCATTCATGATACTTATGTGTAATATCATTGTAGGTCATTAATGGTTAGATGGCCACATGCATGAGCCTGGCTTTTTCGTCAAAATTTGTTTTTTTATATTGCCATAATTTTTTAATGGTCCTTGCAAAATGGGATGTAAAAATAGAACAACTTACTTGTCAGCAGAATTGCTTTGCAATATTGTGCCCACGATCATTTAAAATAAAGGTTTTTGGGACTAGATTCAACATGCATGCAGGTAATCAAACTTGCATGTGTCATCTTTTTAACAAGTGTTGCAACATTTATTTGATAATAAAAAATGAAAAAATGTATGATCATATAAACAGAGCTTAACATGTATGCGTTTATCAACATGATAATTGGAAGTGTTGAATTTTTGGGGTGTGTCAAAAAAGAAGTAAGTTGAAAAATTTGAAAAAGTAAACAGGAAAAACCAAGGACATGTGTTCCCTTAAAATACTGGGAACCCCTTCCATTCTTTTTCTTCGTTGTTTGGAAATTTTTTCTTTTTTGTTCTTTTCTGGTTGAGAGTGTGAAGACATTTACTTGTCAACAGGACATCACTTTCATTCATCCCAGCTTGCATCAGGCTTGCAGTCGGGAGGTTGGGAGTTCCAGCCGGGTCATACTGAAGACTTTAAAAACGGAACCTGCTGCCATTGTGCTTGGTGCACAGCATAAGCAATAGAGTAAGGAAAATAAGCCAGTGAGCCACAACGGGAAAAAAGGCTGTGGCCAGCTCGACTTAACCAATTGGTTGGAAACTGGGCTGTAAAACTCCAGCTAACTATAAACTAAGGAACTTTTATTCATCAAAGTTATTGCAATGTAATAGTAAAATATTTATCATGTTTACACCAGTTTCATCATTAAGGGAAGGACTGTAGAAAATGTGGGACTATATGTAGTGGAATTTCTACTTCAGGAATATACAAATGGGTGTTAATTTAAAAAATTTTTAGCTCCGGTCAAGTAAATCGGAGAATCTTGCTGCTAGCACCACGGTTGATTTATATACAAATTTCTTTTATTTTCAGCGACTTTCTGGGGATGGTTACCTACCTGACCTGGTGTTCTATCTTCGTTACTATGTTGTCTTGTTGTTGGATGATGAAGGAGACCCCTCATACACGAATGACAGACCCAGAGCAGACAGACTTATTCGTAATGGAAATCATCTTTGTTGGTTGCATGAGCATTGAAATGATTTTAAAGGTAAGTTCAACATTTATTGTGATAGTACAATGAACAAAATAGTGCAAGAGAATTGATTGGTGTATTAATGTTTATGTCCGTCGTACAAATATTGTGATGGTACAAGGAACAGAATAGTGTGAGAGAATTGATTGGTGGTAATTGTTTGTATGTCCTACAGATATTATGATGGTACAACGAACAGAATAGCGTGAGAGAATTGACTGGTGTAATCATTTGTATTTCCATCCTACAAATATTGTGATGATACAATGAACAGAATAGTGTGAGAGAATTGATTGGTGGTAATTTTTTGGATGTCCTACAAATATTATGATGGTATAAGGAACAGAAAAGTGCTGGAGATTTGATTGGTGGTAATTGTTTGTATATCTTACAGATGTTATGATGGTACAAGGAACAGAATAGCATGAGAGAATTGATTTTTGTAATCATTTGTATGTCAGTCCTACTAATATTGTGATGGTAAAACGAACAGAATAGCGCGAGAGAATTGACTGGTGGTAGTTTTTGTTGCTGCTTGCTTTTGTAGCCATTGCCTCCATCGAATTAGTCAGGATTTTAAAGTGGCTCATTATGTTGGTTCATGAATTTCAACAATTTTTTCCAAAGGTGTAAAGTTTTCTTTACATAACAATGACAAATGGTCAAACTTGGATAATTATGGCCATATCCTACATAACCATTTTATGAGCGAGTACTTAATTTTTAATGCAGTCTTCAAAAATTTGCAACCATAATCTTTTTTCAAATTATGCACAAAATCATTACATTGATATGAAATCTGACTCCAGTGCTAATTATAAGCATTGTCATGTTGTAGTTGCCCTTTAACACTCTCAAATAAGTTATCAACCAATATCAACTCAAATATCAACTTTTGGTTCACAGTCCTGTCAAGCTCCTGGTCTATCCTATAGACAAATCTGGACAGCAAGTGATGGTCTGATTTCAGTCCTCAGTAACTAGGGGCCATTACCTTTTAACCTTTTGATTTTCTTGCTGACCTGTATTATGGATGGTTTTACACTAAATTTTATCTTGATTCCTTCAGTTTTACTGAATATGGGAGTTTGAAATTCATGTAGATGATATATAACGACAATTCAAGACTGATGGACCCCACTAATGGCTGTCCACAGTTGCAAAAAACAAGCATTGATCGGATTCTTTAGAATCAAATATAGATTCCAATTTGCAGTCAGGAGCTCTGGAGTTCTACTACTGGCCAGGTCATACCAAAGACTAACAAAAATACTCAAACTTGTGAATGTTGTTTCAAAGAAAGTCATGTATATTCAGGTGTTATTTCTACTATGGAGTGCTAATCATTTTTTTGATATTAGTAATTACTGTGAGCCATTATTAATGGTGATAAGGTGTAATTATCCGATACTATACTCTTTAGTATTGTAGTTTTAATTCTTATTGTAACTTACAGAGGGCAATAGTGTAAACTACACTGAGGAGAGCTCAGAACATTTTTTGACATTCTTTTTATAGCTGCCTTCATGGTGTAAGACAGTATTTGTGCTTGTATGTCAATTGAGGTCATGCAAAGTACTCATGTGACACTTGTACTTGATTATTAATTGAAGGGACGAGCTTCTGCACCGTTGGTCGTGGGCAGGGTTGTCACCAGATCATTTTGAGAGCTGGGTAATTTGTGTTCAACGTCCTGAGGGAGCGGCTTAAAGGGAGTCACTGTCCCAGCTCCCCTTGAAAAATGTTTGCAGATTGGAGAGTGCTTACAAAAAACCAGGAATTATCACTAAGTGCTAAAAAAATGTAGGAATTTTATTCAGTAAGGTAAGAAATTTTTGCCAGGCAGTGATGCTGATATTGATGGTGAGTACCAGGTGGGGATTTTGAGAGCTGGGTAGCACTGCCCAGTGCTGCCCGGTGTGGTGACAACCCTGGCCGTGGGGCACTAGGTCATTATTCCTACTCCATCTGTAGTCCTTTTCTGAAAAATATTGCTTAAATGTACAAAACATTTGTTTCTTTGCAGGTTTTGGCTGATGGGATGTTCTTTACACCAAAGGCCTTAATTCATGATGTTGGCGGCATTCTGGATGTCTTTATCTACATCACCAGTCTCGTTTTCTTGTGTTGGCGCCCCTATCATATCCCACAGGGGTCACTTGCACATGTAAGAATACTGTTGTCATAATTATGTTAAGGAAAGTCTCGTCAATGGATTGTCATTGGAAAAAGCTATAATAAAAAAGCAATAAAGTTATAAATATGTCAACGTTATATATATATATTTATTAAGTCATATAAAACTTTGTCAGTTACTCTTTCTCCTGTCTTGCTTCATTTTCAGTATTTTATGGTTCTTCGTTGCTGCCGACCACTCCGTCTCTTCACACTGGTTCCCCATCTTCGAAAGCTCTGCATAGAACTGTTGGGAGGATTCTGGGATATGTTTCTTGTATCAATTCTTCTACTATCACTCACTTTTATGTTTGCTAGCTATGGAGTGCAAGCATTTGCAGGGGAACTCTTAAAGTGCAATGACCCCTCCATAACAGATCTTGTGAGTCTTAAAGAGTCTTTTGTCCTCCATTCAACCTTTGACATTTTATTAGAAAGCTTACCACTTGCTGTTAGTTTTTCTACTTTGTGAACATGTTTAGTCCCAAATGGTCTGTTCAGTGCATCTTCCATTAGCCCTCTGCATTCTTTATAAGTGAGGGACATTTGATTTGCTCATTCCAACAAGATACCAATGAGATGTCTTTAAATGCTTTTTGCAATAATATGCCATCTGTGGTGCACAATGCCACTGTTACTGAGGCCCTTTGTCTGGAAAAGTACCTTCCCATATTGGCTACTGTGGCACTGTGGAGAGAGATTGGTTGACACATATATGCAACAGGGGGGATGAACGTGTTCAGCTTTTTATTAAATTGTACATCAGGTCTAGAGTTTTAAAAATATAGATTTTAGAGGTTAGCAAAATGAATCTTATTGATTCAACCCCCATTGCCATAGCTTGTTCCATTGCTAAGGTATTAAATGTTGAAAGCTAAACAATTGAAATCCAAATAGCCCATTTGTGCAACCATTTATGGCATTCTTGTTGTACAACTCTCATTTAAACACTTTGAAATTGAGAATGTTTACATGACCTTGACCTCATTCTGTTTTCTTAAATAACATGTTACACAGAGAGGGCTTGTAAGGTCAAATGAAAAATGAAAATTGTACACCAAAAATGCAATTTTGATTCAGTCCACTTCACAATTGGCTGAAGGGTTATTTTGTGTTGTGCTTGAAAAAGCGTAGACACAATGTATTTTCATTGTAGATGAGCTTCATGTCATAAAATTTAAATAAAGCTTCCTATTTAGCCCCATGAAGGGATTTCAACTAGCTCTGTCACTTTCTTATGCAATTAATATGAATTGTGTACATTTCAGAATGAATGCCATGGGGAATTCGAACAAACTATCAGTGTGGTCAGGTTTCTGTTCAAGCCAGAAAATGAATCAGTTCTGCCTAAGATACTGGTACCTAGGGTCATGTGAGTATTTTTCAAAGTAATATTCCAAACTAGTTCAAGTAGCCAGAAATTAAGAACAAGTCCAACCCCTACCCCTAAGTCCAACACTTTTCCAGTGGTTCCACTAAAATTTGTGATTGTTGAATTTCCCTGAAATAAAATGTAAAGGAGGAGTTCCCCCATCTTGGTTTATTTTTTTCACAAAAAAGGAATTAAAATATAAGCCACTTTCTTCTGTTTAGCTCCACACAAAACTCAAAGCCAACTAATCATCTCCAACTAGCTGTAAACAAACTCTACAAAGTGACCATCCATTTGATTGGCCCTTAAATGGACAATCTATCTAATTATATGACAGCTGTTTGCACTCGACAGTATTAATGTAGATGCAGCCACTGCATTGCATAGACATCATGATGCAGTACCAACAGATGCTACACGTCCATCACACATCAAGTTCAAATTAGGAAATGTCCCCCTTCGTATCTCAAATCTTCCCAAAATATGAATGGATCAGTAGCCTGTTTAAGGCAGGACGGGGCACGGGGCACATGTCCAGGTCCCCCCATCTTGGAAGTCAGTCGGGGGAAAATCACTCAGTCAGGGATTTACCAGTTTGAGGAAGATGAAAAGTTCGAAGAGACACACTGAGCATTCAGACCTTAACCACACATAAAGCAAAAAAAAAAAGGGGGGGTCCTGGAAAATTCGGATAGCACAATTATTCCAACATGAGTCAGTGGCCAACAACTGAAGTGCAGAAAAGCAAAAACAAAACAAAAAAAACAGTCATCAAAATCCATGCTAGTCGGGGGAATCACAGGTTGTGCCTGCCATCTAGGAAATCCTGCACACACCACTGGAATGGATAGATTCAGTTCTTTAGTGCCAATACTGCACCTTACAGACAGACACTCATCACCTCCAAACCTACATTTTTGTTTGGGGTAGAAAAATTATGAATTGGTCCTGTTCTTTGATTGATGTCACATTCAAAAGATACAAAGTAGATAACCATTCACGGAGAATGTTAACATTAGGGCCTTGTATACTCACCAATACTACTAGACTATGAGAACAATTAAACTGATGGACAAGTAATAGCAGTCAAATTTGTAGAAGCTTGTGAGACTGTGCTTGCCCCCTCTCTCCATCAGGATTCTTGGCTACAGGCCAGACCTCTTCACCCAAACTGTACTGTGAAAAACAGATTTGATGCTACCTTTCGGCATCTATCATGCAAAGGTTGTAAATATGTGAGACGAAAACTGAGCATTACAAACACCATTAATTGAAATTTCAGGAGACTGGAACTCTTAACTAGTTACTGATTGAACAGAAATTTTCAGTGACTGAGAAGACACCAGAATTACTAGACTGTGACCTGAACGGCTGTGTTATCTAGTTTGGAGAGATAGTGAGGGGTATACACCTCAAATAGCCATCCTCAAACTAAACTGAATAGACCACACAGACTTCCTATATACATGGACAGAGCATGTAATGCGTACGTCCTATATGTAGATTTTTGCCATGGACCAGGCAAAAAAGCCCAAAATGGCCATCGTGAAGCTATAATTTCATTAGTTTGTATGGTATGATGATGGCTCTGTAATATTTTAAACAACTTGAATGAGAAAAAAGTGTTTTTGACCACGAACCATGCATAGCAGACAGCCATCTTGCTACATTTATACTCATTAGGGACAATCGAACGTGCAGTATGCTCTGTCCATGTATAAGAAGTCCGTGATAGACAGTTATTCTATTCAATCCAGGATATTCAACCTGTTCTTTTCTCTTCAGTTGTCTATTCACCTCAATATGAGGTAGGCTTACATGAAGTACTTTCCTGGTGAGGTGCTTCAGCTCAAGCCATCACGTATACCTGCCTTCCTTTCAGGTGGAATGGGTATGGGGTTTTTATTCTGCATAATTGTGAGCCATCTTGGTCATCTGGAATACTCTGGTATAGATAGATCTCAGTGATATAGCAATTAGGCATTATCAGCCACCATATTTGAGGGCAAGTCTGTACATGCAAAGAGGCGTTGCCCTCAAACATGGCTGTGATACGCCATGTGAAATGCTACTCTGACGTCACGTGAGAACAATCTATACATGACATGGCATAATAACCTTGTTTGACTCTGTGCTTTGACCTTGGCAGGGGACCAAAGCAGCACAAACCTTATAAAGGAAGGCACAGGGGGACGTTTCACTTTTTGACTTCTTTTATTTGTTTCTACTTTTCAGAGCCAATCCTCGTAACTTCAACTTTGACAATTTGTGGAATGCCTTGCTAGCTTTGTTTGAAGTCTTGTCACTTGAGGGCTGGCTTGAGGTTCGGGACATCATCATTGACGAGACTTCATCTGGGGTGAATCTTGTTGTCTTTTCCATAGATGTGAAATATTTAGCTTTTCAGGGTCATTTTCCTTACTTACTTTTTGATTTAGTCATGCTTGATTGCATTTCAAATTAAGCTGTGTTATGCCTCTATTTTGCAACCTGTACTTGGTGAGTTTTTTACAAAATTGAAAATTGTCCCTGACATTTTAAAAGAATTCTGACATTTTCCCTTTCCATTCTTTTGAAAATTCTGCAAGAGAATTGGTTAACTTTTCACTCAGATTAGAAAGAAGGTACATTACTTTGGGTAAAAGAATCATTGTGATGTAACAATAGTCAAAATTGTGAACCTTTTGCCTAAAGTGAAAGTAACAAAGAGTATAGGGCTGTAAATGTGCAGCAAATAATTGCTTAACGATGGCATGTGGAATAAACGTTTAGTACAAAGCTACAAGCAATTAATCCCAAAACCTGTTCTTGACATTTTATGTACATTTGTGTGCTCTGATGATCCCTGGTTTTTGTTAAATGGAGCATTGTGGTCATATCTGAACCTTGTAGGCTTCAAAGTTTCAGAATAATTTGATTTTACTATGCAAAAAAACAATATTATTAGTTCTGCATTACATTCAGTATCAATCTCTACATACTGAAGTTATTTTTTTTGTGATAAGGTAATCGTGATTAATCCCTGAACGATTGTAAATTTTTGAGGCTAAATGTTTAGTTGTTTTGCAAAATTTTCACAACCTTAAAAAACTAAAATGCCCAAAGCATTAAAGTGATAATGAAGTAGATCCAGGTTTGTAGAAACTTTGAATTAGTAGATATTCAAAGAAGAAAAAGTCTGGAAAATTTCCTGATTTCAGGAAATATGAGGTCTTGAGCAAAATTCTCAGGAAATCCATTTTGATATTCAAAAATGTTGCCTTATGGTCACTGTGGGAGGGTTTGTGTAGGTTTTGTGAAATCTTTCCATGAGAACTAAATGACCTGATACCTAGTTGGGGTAAATTGTAAATACAAACAAGTAAATCATATTATGATGACTGATATTGTCAAATGTTACTCACAGATACTGCTTTGCCGTAATTTTGATGGTTCATTTGCCTGTTCTGTTATCAGTCTCATTTTACGTAAGTGACCAAGGTACAGGCTATGTATAGTAGCTACTGTATGTAGGCAACTGTTTTCACCACTTTTTACCAATGGAATGCTTCTCACAAGAGGGGATGCACCACTTCACCACTTTACAACCTCAGTGGAATGCAACAATACTTAACATCACCTCCTGGTGTAAAAGTTTATCAAAGGAGGATACCTCTCTTTTAACCTTTTCTCAGTTCAGACAATTGTTGGGATTCCACCAGAATCACAAAAGTGGGAGGGATTTATTACTGCTAAACCCCAATTCCAAATTGATGCTGTCCTATGCTTAAGTTATGAGTGGGTTTTGGGGGACAAAAGCTTGCTTCAAATTTTCCTTGTAAAGTCCAATTTTGAAGGGTTTTAAAAGCCATTTTTTAAGTTCAAAAGTGTCCCCTTTTTAAGTGAGAAGCCAAGATATTGACAATTTTCTAATTTTTGTGGTAATGAAGGATTTTAACCCTCCTTCTAGAAATGGGGGGACAAATCCAGAGCAGCAAAGCTTTGAACATCACGCACAATGGCAGTAGGGATAGACTCCCATATGGGTTCAATTTATCCTCTTCTTGGGATCAAGCAATTTTCATAGATTCCTGCCTCCTTCGTGACCAGTCAAAGGGGCCAGTTGCCTGATGAAATACATAGGTACCAAACAAAATGTTGCAAAGGTGGCAGATTCCAGTGTTAGATTTATATTCACCAACATTCTGATTGTATAGAAGAATTTCATGCATGGTGACGGGTGGCACCCAGTCCCAACAGTATATCATGTTAAAATTTAAGTCTGAAGACTTTCTATTTGTAATCTACTACCTCACCTCTTTAACCCAATCCTTACCTTGAGATGTGATGCCAGGCATGATATGTACATGTCTTGATCCAAGAAAATGACACCTTACTTGCAAGGCTGGAATAGATTACATTGTGGTCTGTACCAAAACCACTTGTTTGGCCTTGGTGTCCTCACAGTTCACATGACATGCCCTTAAAACTGATGGGGAAAAAGCCTTGCCCTGCAGGAACCTTAGTTCTAGCCCTGATGTTGGCTAGGCAGTTTTTGAAAAAAATCACTGACCCACCACAATACTGAGCAAGTGCATTTTTATGAATTATTTTTACTTTTCATCTGCAGTTGAATGCCATCTACATTCATGTATTTGTCTTCTGTGGCTGTATGATTGGACTAACTCTCTTCGTGGGTGTGGTCATTTCTAACTATTTTGAAAATAAGGTAAGTCATTTTCATGTTTTTGTACACCCCTCTTCATCAAGAGATCAGTGGGGTGATATTACTCGCAGTCCATGAAGTGGTATTACTGAATGAAAGTATGCTCAACTTCAAAAATATCACAAAAGTACAAACCTTATCACAGGTTGTGACAAGATACTATTGTGTCAGTCAGTAGTAGTCATGTTTTTACTCTCTAGTATGCAGACGTGCAAGTCCAGATGTTTGAAGTGGGGGAGAGGGTGAGGGGATGATGATCTACCCCACCATGAATATCTACCAGCGCACACATGTATGCTAACTTGAAGCAATGGATTAAGCACTTTGCATGGGACGTTGTGATACCACAGTTGTGATGCTCAGTTGGTGTCTGTTATTAATGATTGGGCTTCGGCCTTGGATAAAAACAAACAGGTTGACGTCTTTATTTTAGATTTTGAGGAGGCCTTCAACACTGTCCCCCACGAACTCCTCAAGACGAAGTTATATTCTTTAGGGGTCTCTAGACAAATTTTTAATTGGGTGGATAACTTCCTTTCTGATAGCTCACAATCTGTTGTAAATGGTACAAAATCTGCTCCTGCTCCAGTTCTTCCTGGTGTTCCTCAGGGGTCTGTTCTAGGTCCAATTCTCTTTCTTTCTTATATAAACGATATTGTTGAAGCTGCTTCTTCTGAAGTCAGGTTGTTCGCTGATGATTGTGTTTGTTATAGAGTCATTGAAGATTAAAGTGACTGCAGCGTTCTACAGAGAGACATTACTCACCTGGGCCAATGGGCCAAAACCTGGGGCATGAGATTTCATCTGGCAAAGTGCAATGTTATGTCTGTTACTAGGAAACATAATCCCAGAATTTTCATGGTGAATTTTCACTCTCCATGGTGGTCGATCTGCTGCGCAGGAACCTTTCTTTTTGTTACAAGGAAGTTAAATTGGCAGCCTTTAAAGGTTTGATAGAGGCCTTCATTAGAGTATGCTTGTTCCGTTTGGGATCCAAATCAGGTTTCACTTCAAGATAAACCAGAGGGAGTACAAAGAAGATCTGCTAGGTTTATAGCCAATGAGTACTACTCCCGTGATGTCGGATCAAATGACTGCCCTTTTGGAAGAACTCGGTCTTGGCATGCTTTCTGATTGCCGCAGGCGTTGTAAGCTTCAAATCCTTGCCAAAGGTATCAATGGCCAAGCTAATATCCCTCTGTCTGTTCTTTGTAAACCCACTCGTATTACTCGTAATATGCATGCTTTGCACTTCCGTCCCCCCTCTGCTAGGACAAATTGCTTTAAATACAGTTTTATCCCCAACACTATTTGGGATTGGAATGATCTCTCCAGCAGTCTCATAGAGGGGGTCATTAGTCACTCTAAGCCTGTAGAATTCATAACCAATTCTCTTAGGACCTGACCGACCTCACTGCCTGTATGTGGTGTACTAATGTCCTTAACTGGATGTCTCACCGTATTTTGAAAGAAGAAGAAGACGTACATAAGTGCATACATTCCAGTGAAACACAAAATCATTTATGTCCATAAAGCAGGATATTGTCAAATGTACATTCATGTGGTTTACACTCAGCTTAATAATTCATAATCAAAGCATCAAAACAAACCATCAAAATAATTTTGTAGTTCCCATATCATGCTTTGTAATCTTGGAACTTAAGAGCACTTGTGTAGCCTAATGTATGGCATTTGCATTTCTACAAACCTATATTCTCACTGACTTACAGTGCATTTATCATGCATCAACCCAGAACAAAACATACAAACATATACACAATACTTCTCTTCATAGGGGGAAATATGCACTGCTTCATACCTACAACACTAATCAGTTCAAAAGCACATGGTCATTAGGGCACGAACTGAATCAAACCAGTCGGATTTACCTGCACAGTCAACTCACATAAACAAGTATTGCTTTTGCTCATACTCTAGTAGATCAGTACATTAAGCATATCACAATCTCTGCAGTTAAGTACTCAAATGAATAAAGATGGTTAAGACGGTTTAACAGAGGTTTTTTTTATAAATCCCAAGTAGCCCCTTAGAAGAAGTTAAATTAACATGCAGTGGTGCAGTAATTAATAACTAAATGATAACAGCCCTATTATTGTCATCAGGACAAAATCTCATTGATTTCATAATTTTCTCTGGAAATCTCAATGGCAATGTGTATTATTTCTAATTTTTTCACAATGCTAGGGAACTTCGTTGCTGACAATTGACCAAAGAAGATGGCAAGATTTGAAAGGAAGGTTGGCATTGGCTCAGCCTCTCCATTTACCACCAAGACCAGGTAAGGAGAATTTAAAGCAATCATATCAAGACCAGGTAAGGAGAATTTAAAGCAATCATATATTTTTCTGTTTGATTTTCTTTACTGAAATACAGTGAAAAGTTTATGTAAGAAATGAACCCAGTTGGCCATACTTTACGTGACATAGTTGAAATTAAATGTTATGAAAAGTGGGAAAGAGGGAGAATGTTCACCTATATCTTTATAATCAACTTAACACATGGTTTTTGGCATGATAAGAGAAAGAAATGCAGTATAGCCCTGAAAAAGTGCATGTTTTTTTCATGAAAGCATCATCAAATATCCTTCATCAGATTTCTGAATCAACTCTGAAGGGCAGTCATTCGTAACTTCAGACAGTTTTAATTCTCCCAACCTTCTAGCCCCTCCCACAACTATCTAGATATCATCCTTATCAAGACACAATCCTAGTTTATTGCTACCAGGAATACCCTGGTGGGCTTACAAGACGGTAGTCTGTAATCAGTGCTGATGTGTAATGTGAGCTACACTGCATTTTTTGTTTTAATTTCAACCAATGACCTGTGCCAATTGAGAATTTTGGTAGACCTCTTGTGAAGTTTAAGTTTGTGTGGGGTCCCGGTAATGAAATGTGTACGTGTGGGAAGGGTAGGTTGGGGTACAGGTAGGGTATCTGGGGCATGGGTGAGGTAGGATGGGTGGTAACTAGGGAGGGATCTAGGGTGTGATATCAGACAGGTATTCTTGATCGTACGTGTTTTCTTTTTGTTTTGCTATCTCTTGGCCTCATGTACTTTTTTAGTTTGTACTATCTTAGTTGTTTTCTTTTTCTTTCCTCTTTCTTGGGAGCACTTTACTTGACAAACCCTATGGGTATTTTAGAGTGCTTCCCTTCACAATATTTTGATATCATGTAATATTCTGCTTTTATTTCTGTATATTGTACCAATAACTATCAAGTATTGTGGAAAAACAAATAATTTCATTGAATGAAATGAAGGAATGAATAAATGAATAAAGTTTGCAGTGATATATGATTGCTTTTAAAGATAATACCCCAAAAAACTATTTGGTGTTGATATTCTTAATATATTTGCAAGTCCCATCAGTTTAAAGAAAATATATAAGCTCAATTATGCATCCAGTCTGTGTGGGTATTCTGGAGCAAAATGGTTGGTGAAAGTGTATTTAATTTTCAGCAATAGTATGATAAAATAATTGTTAACAAGGGGTGTGTATTGGAATAAAAAGATCCTTTTCTGACATATTTTTCTATCTTTTTCAACACTATTTTACAGCTTAGTAATTGTAGCAAAAGTTGTCACTCAAATATTTTTGAATTGCTCGCAGATTATTCCAGGATTCGTGCAAGACTTTATGACATCACTCAGCATAAATATTTCAAGAGACTTATTGCATTTCTTGTTCTCATCAACTTCTTCATGTTGTCCTTTAAGGTGAGTAACAGTGATAAGCTTTAACATGCAGTAATTATCAAGCCAGAAACCATAAGGGCCAACCTATCCCATTAAAACCCTGTCCAAACTTTCACTGTAATAATTGGATACTTGGTAGAAAGCTAGTTACCAAAAGAACTGCCAGCTGGTAGAGTTCACCCTTGAGTTCATTAAATTAGTGGACCAATTTCCCAGTTGCCTCATCTTCATTGCTCAATTGTGCCAACTATATTGCATTTAGTGTGTCATAATATGTACTGTTGTCTCTATTACTCATGCTGGCTATTTCACAACCAGTGTAGGCAGTGGAGTGTTCAATGTGGCTAATATTACAAATGCACAAAGACATTTTCTCCCGTTTTAGGCCAGAATGTGCGTTGGGTGGGATCTCATATGGGCAGAGAAGAACATCATGACTATTTTGTTACCCCAGTTAATAATTTAGTATAAATTGAAAGGGGTCAGATTGCAGACCCCATTAACTATGCACCTTGTTGTATTGTGAAGGACTGGTCACACTACAGCAATTTTTGATCTAAAATTGAAACTGTTTTTTATTCATGCTTAAAGTGTACCTCAAGTCAAAAAATTCAAAAATATATATTTAAGAGCATGAAAAATGAATTCTAACAGTGTAGCTCCCATCTTCATGTGACATTCCTGAGCTGAGATGTAAAATGTTGAAGTTTATTCACTTAAAACAAATTGGAAGGTTGCGCAATAATTTGTGACTTTCTTGTTGTACAATTTCACATAACATGATTTGTTTCCCTTTAAAATTAAAAATGTTTTGATGACCTTGAACACTTCCTGTTTGCTTGCATAGCATATGCACAAGAAGGTTTTAATTAATTACATCACCTCATAAGAGTAAGAGTAATACCACGCCTTGGTACAAGGTGCAGTAACATTTGGAAAAACAAAGAAATACAAAGATTGTAATTTGAGTAGTTCAAGAATGACATCACAAATTGTTGCACAATGTACCATTTTAATTTGAGTAGATAAACTTCAACATTTTATATCTCAGCTCAGGATGATGCTATGGAGATGGGAGTTGGACTATAGGGATTCATTTTTTCCTGATCTTTAATATATATTTTTGAATTTTTTGACTTGAGTGCACTTTAATTCCAAAGATGGTCATGCTATATTGATAACTGATCCTGATAAGCCTCATGATAATCTGTACTGCTATGGTTATATAACTTACATGGCTCAACAGAACGATATTTGTTCAAATAACCAATTTTATTTTGCTCGTCTATTGATAAATGTTGTCTGTCCATGTGACATCACAAAATAATTGGTTTCCATTTCATTTTTGGTTTCGATGAAAAGAGAAACCTATGCATTCATGATGGCGTGTGTGTGTATGTATGTGTGTATGTGCGTGTGTATGTGTGTGCGTGTGTATGTGTGTGTGTGTTTGTGACACTTTGCTTGTTTACACGATATCTTGAGAAGGGAAGATCTGACAGTTTTCAAACTTGGTACACAGATACCCCTTACTGAGAGGAAGAACCCTATATATTTTGGTTGAGGTCAAAGGTCATCTGGGGTCACAGGGGGTCAAAAACCGAAATCTTTGTTTACACAATATCTCAAGGTAGACAACTTGGATTAATTTCAAACTTGATATGTAGATGCGTTATGATGTAAGGAAGAACCCTATTGATTTTGGTGGAGGTCAAAGGTCATTTGGGGTCACGTGGGGTCAAACCCTGAAATCCTTGTTTACACGATATCTTATGGTAGGAAACTTGGATTAATTTCAAACTTGATATGTTGATGCGTTATGATGTAAGGAAAAACCCTATTGATTTTGGTGGAGGTCAAAGGTCATTTGGGGTCACATGGGGTCAAACCCCGAAATCCTTGTTTTCACGATATCTCATGGTCGGAAACTTTGATTCATTTCAAACTTGATATGTTGATGCGTTAAGATGAAAGAAAGAACCGGATATATTTTCGTGGAGGTCAAAAGTCATTTGGGGTCACATGGGGTCAAACCCTGAAATCCTTGTTTACACTATATCTCAAGGTAGGAAACTTTGATTCATTTCAAACTTCATATGTTGATGCGTTATGATGTGAGGAAGAACCCAATTTATTTTGGTGGAGGTCAAAGGTCATTTGGGGTCACACAGGGTCAAACCCAGAAATCCTTGTATACATGATGCATCATGGTAGGAAAGTTGGATTCATTTCAATCTTGATAGGTTGATGCGTTATGATGTAAGAAAGAACCCGACCAATTTTGGTGGAGGTCAAAGGTCATTTGGGGTCACGTGGGGTCAAACCCTGAAATCCTTGTTTACACGATATCTTATGGTAGGAAACTTGGATTAATTTCAAACTTGATATGTTGATGCGTTATGATGTAAGGAAGAACCCTATTGATTTTGGTGGAGGTCAAAGGTCATTTGGGGTCACATGGGGTCAAACCCCGAAATCCTTGTTTTCACGATATCTCATCGTTGGAAACTTTGATTCATTTCAAACTTGATATGTTGATGTGTTAAGATGTAAAAAAGAACTGGATATATTTTCGTGGAGGTCAAAGGTCATTTGGGGTCACATGGGGTCAAACCCTGAAATCCTTGTTTACACTATATTTCAAGGTAGGAAACTTTGATTCATTTCAAACTTCGTATGTTGATGCGTTATGATGTAAGAAAGAACCTGACCAATTTTGGTGGAGGTCAAAGGTCATTTGGGGTCACATGGGGTCAAACCCCGGAAATCATGGTTAACACTATATCTGAAGGTAGGAAACTGATTCATTTCAAACGTGATATGTTGATGCATTATGATGTACGGAAAAACCCTAGAAATTTTGGTGGAGGTCAAAGGTCATTTGGGGTCACATGGTGTCCAAACCCTGAAATCCTTGTTTTACATGATACATCATTGTAGGAAAGTTGGATTCATTTCAGACTTGATATGTTGATGTATTATGATGGTAGAGGTCAAAGTTCATTTGGGGTCATAGGGGGTCAAACTCAGAGTACTTGTTTACACTATATCTCAAGGTAGGAAACTTGGATTCATTTCAAACTTGATATGTTGATGCGTTATGATGTAAGCAGCTTGTTTGCGGAATATCTTAAGGCACAGTATGAAATTTGTAGAAATGTTCTGGTTAAAAGAAAAACCAGTTACTAACAGGTGGAGTCAAAGGTCACTTTGGGTCACCAGTTGTTACAAGAAATGTGGCATTTCATTGAAAAGAGCATGTTTGTATCATCGAAACCTCAATGCATTTTTGCATTCTGGTTGTAGCTAGGCCTCTGATACAAATCATATATTTATACTTGTTGGCAAATTTTTTGGTTCTGTCCTACAGGCTACTAGAGATGGAGAAAAGTGTAAACAGATCTTTCAAAAATCTGAAAGACCAACTGTTGGTCAAGTCTCAGTGCAAGTGTCCACTACAACCCCCAGCCTTTAGGATAGGAACTGGAGGTGCCTCTTAGTATGTGTATATGTATATATCAGAAAAGGGCATTAAAAAGTTTTTCCAAGAGTACAGTTGAAGATGGTTAATTTACCTGGCCATCTTTAACCTTGCTGCACTAGAAAGACAGAGAAAGCAAATCTTGTTTTTTCCCAACTTTTTACACTCAGGTTGAATTTGTTGTACATACAGTCTTTCTTGTGTCTTTAATGCATGGTTTCCCACCCTCATAGTGGGGTCAGGTGAAATTACTCCCTAAGCAAAAATGTAAATACCACTTTACAGCAATTCTGTATTGCTAGAAAATACAGAAACCAGGCACAAACTAAACACATTGCTTGGGCAGCTTCTTGAGCTCAAATGCAATCACTACTCAAAGTCATCTGTGCAACTCTCTGTTACAAAAGAAACAGTTATAAAGTACAGAGGAGAATTTGTCAATCTTTTTCAGGGTATTGCAAATAGGGTCATGACCTGATGCTGCTACCAAGAGTTTCCTTGAGCAAGATGTTAAGTTGTGGCTAGCTGGACTGAATTTCAGACTTTCATTTTCTTTTTGTCTTAACAGTGGGTTACAATACCAGATAACAGACAGGCGATGGAGAAGGCAAGTGAGACTGAAAGTAATATTCATATGGAAAGAACTACCAAAGCTACCATCAGCATGGTCTACATCTCTGTATTCTTAACCTTCCTCTTTGTGGTAGAGGTCATCCTCAAATGCATCTCACTCAGTCCTCTTGGTTACTGGCATAGTCGTAGAAATCGCTACGATCTATTTGTGACGATCATGGGAGTCATGTGGATAGGTTTGTGGCTAACCAAAACGGTAAGATAGCTGTTCATAACCTTGCATGGTATCTTGAGGTTGTTTTCATTCTCTTTCTGTACCTCCCAACCATTCCATTTTGCGTGGAACTGTACCATTTGCTGAGGTCTAAAACCCATAAAAGTCAGAAGGTTTCAGTTTTCTGACTGTAGTTATTAAATATGATCTAATACTAAAAATGGTCAGACATCTTTCAAAAGAAAAGAGGACAACAGTCACAGTCACATCAATATGGGCATACATGTAAGTGATTTTCACCAAAATTTTGAACATTTAGGGAGAAAAATATGAGTTTCACCCCCTCAATCTAACCTTCCGAGGTTAACACCTCTACAGTGAAAGTGAATCATTTGCTACGTTCTGCTTACGTAGATGACATTGTTGGCAAATATGTCAGTTGTTCTGGAATTTTGTTTTCAGTTTTTTTCATTTTGTATTTAGGCTTTCCCTTGTTATACTATGGAGGTGGGGTAAATTTGTCATGACTTTCGGATGGGGATAAGTTTGTCATTTAAGGAGGAAATCCCAAGAAATGCTTCAAAAAAAAAATAATCTTTTTAAATGCAGTGTTTTTGAATGGAGTTGATGTGGTTTATTAAAGTCTGTATAGGCTGGCAGGGTAAATAGAGTGTTTTGTTTTCATAGCTTGCAATCCTGTTGACAGAATTGATGTAATTTGCAGTTTTCCATGAGAAGTATCTTTCATCTGTATCTGTGTATGTGGGTGTGTGTCATTGTGCATGTAACATATACCTGGCTTATTCAGAATTAAGATATGCCAAGAAGGCAAAGTTTTCAGATGTGGTACATACTGAACCTCATATTGACATAGACTCTATCATTTAAAAGCCATTTTATCACCACCCCCGGAAAACATTTATTATTTAGGGGTATAAAAAATTCCAGTTGGTTTTTGCTCTTTGACTGGCAGCGGAACTTGAAAATTCAAAAGATGCAGAGAAACTTAAACACTAGAAAATTTTAAGAGAGTGCAGGGATAACATATTAAAGCCTCTTTCCCCTATGATTTGACAGGGTTTTTCTTGATTTTTCTTTAAAATAATACACTGTTTCCCATTTAGACATGGCTGGGACACATCTTCCCCATAAACCTGTCCTTAGGCTGGCAATTCATGTCCTCTTTACAGAAAATAAATATGGTATGGTATGTTATGGGAGGATTGATAAATTACACAGTTGGTGGTATGTAGGATGTGTAGAATTGCCCTTCAAAGTTGAGGTCAATGTCATCTGAAGTCATGAGAGGTTGAAGTCCTCTCAATATCACCTTTAACGTTACATCATTATTCTATCTAGGATGTGTAGAATTGCCCTTCAAAGTTGAGGTCAATATGATCTGAGGTCATGAGAGGTTGAAGTCCTCTCAATATCACATTTAACCTTACATCATTGTTCTATCTAGGATGTGTAAAATTGCCCTTGGAAGTTGAGGTCAATATGATCTGAGATCATGAGAGGTTAAAGTCCTCGCAATATCACCTTTAACGTTACATCATTGTTCTATCTAGGATGTGTAGAATTGCACTTCAAAGTTGAGGTCAATGTCATCTGAGGTCATGAGAGGTTGAAGTCCTCTCAATATCACCTTTAACCTCACATCAATGTTCTATCTAGGATGTGTAGAATTGCCCTTGGAAGTTGAGGTCAATATGATCTGAGGTCATGAGAAGTTGAAGTCCTCTCAATATCACCTTTTATGTCACATCAGTGTTCTTTCTAGGATGTGTAGAATTGCCCTTGGAAGTTGAGGTCAGTATGATCTGAGGTCATGAGAGGTTAAAGTCCTCTCAACATCACCTTTACCTTTACATCATTGTTCTATCTAGGATGTGTAGAATTGCCCTTGGAAGTTGAGGTCAATATGATCTGAGATCATGAGAGGTTAAAGTCCTCGCAATATCACCTTTAACGTTACATCATTGTTCTATCTAGGATGTGTAGAATTGCACTTCAAAGTTGAGGTCAATGTCATCTGAGGTCATGAGAGGTTGAAGTCCTCTCAATATCACCTTTAACCTTACATCAATGTTCTATCTAGGATGTGTAGAATTGCACTTCAAAGTTGAGGTCAATGTCATCTGAGGTCATGAGAGGTTGAAGTCCTCTCAATATCACCTTTAACCTTACATCAATGTTCTATCTAGGATGTGTAGAATTTCCCTTCAAAGTTGAGGTCAATGTCATCTGAGGTCATGAGAGGTTGAAGTCCTCTCAATATTACCTTTAATGTCACATCAGTGTTCTATCTGTGATGTGTAGAACTGCCTTCAAAGTTGAGGTCAATATGATCTGAGGTCATGAGAGGTTGAAGTCCTCTCAATATCACCTTTAATGTCACATCAGTGTTCTTTTTAGGATGTCTAGAATTGCCCTTGGAAGTTGAGGTCAATATGATCTGAGGTCATGAGAGGTTAAAGTCCTCTCAACATCACCTTTAACCTTACATCAGTGTTCTATACGTGTTGTTCACTTTAATTTTTGTTCGCATGATATTGTAACATTCGTGCTTCTTACCACTTTCTCAGCCCCACTTCCCCTTCTTTGCACCTACTTGCCCTTCTCCTCAGATCAAATCTCTCTCGCCCTCCCTTTGTACCTCATACTTTGAGAATGGAATCTAAATGGTCAATGTAATCATGCATGCAATATGTTTGCACCTCCAGATATGCCTGTATGTTTACAAAGGAATGTTCCTGTTTGAATACCCAAATCTTTCTGCATGGTGAAATAGGGTGATTGTAAGTTGTGCTCTTTTTACCATTTTCAAACAAATAAATTCCTGGAAAATGATGTTTAAGTTTATAGGGAAACTTCATTTTGTGGATGAAAAATCTTGCGAAGAATCAACCCCCTTATTAAGTTACTAAGTTCTTTCTGCATGACATGGTGTGGTAATTGTGAGCTGTACCCAGGGCTTACTTTTTGAGTGGAAATGCTTGAAGAAGTGATGCTCTAGGGAAACCTTTGTGCATGGGAAAGATTTTTATGTCATTGTTTAAGTGTTCTCTTGCATTGCATGTGGCTAGTCTAAAAATGAGAAAAAAAGATAAAAATTTCCTTTTTGGTTTCGATGATAAGAGAAACATATGCATTCATGATGGCGTATGTGTGTATGTATGTATGTATGTGTGTGTGTATGTGTGTGTGTGGGGGTGTGTGTGTGTGTGTGTTTGTGACACTTTGCTCGTTAACACGATATCTCAAGAAGGAAAACTCCGACAGTTTTCAAACTTGGTACACAGATGCCCCTTATTGAGAGGAAGAACCCAATTGTTTTTGGTGGAGGTCAAAGGTCATCTGGGGTCACCAGGGGTCAAAGTCTAAAAATCTTGTTAACACGATATCTCAAGATAGGAAACTTTGATAGATGCCATATGTGGTATGTGGATGCGCTATAGTCAGAAAATGGTCCCTATTGTTTTTGACGGAGATCAAAGTTCATCTGAGGTCACCAGGGTCAAAGTCTGAAAATCTTGTTAAAGTGATATCTCAAGGTAGGAAACATGAACAGATCTCATATTTGGCATGCTGATGCATTATAGTCATGAGAAGGTCCCTATTGTTTTTGTGGAGGCCAAAGGTCATCTGGGGTCACCGGGGGTCAAAGTCTGAAAATCTTGTTAACACGATACCTCATGGTAGGAAACTTGGATAGATTTCATATTTGGTATTAGGGCTGTCAGCGATTAGCCATTAATCGCCAGCCAAGTAATCGTTTAGTAAAATGGTACATGCGATTAATCGCATCTCATGCCCTTGGACTCTGACTTGCGTTAAGTAAACAAGGTATAGTCCTTCTTCACAAGCTTAGCTGCCTTGACAAAGCAATCGATGTCTACAGTATGAACAACAAGCTCAAAAATTGCGCAGAGCTATGACATTCACCTTTTATCCACCCAACCCCCTGTAGTTTACATGTGATTGTGTGCGGTGTCATGGGGGACGTTTTAATCCGTGAACCCCAAACATGGAACCTGTTGTGACAGGCTTTACTTTAACACCACCAATACATTTGTAATGAACAAAATTTACAATGAAATTTGAAAGCACTAAACGTATGCATACACCACAGTGTCTTTTAAGTGCCCTGTGCGCCATTGTGCACTTCACCGTAATAGTTCAATTTCAACAGCCACTTGTCAATTCGCTACTAGCGTACGTCTCCCAAAATTTCAACTTGAAATCGACAAATTTCAAAAAATTACAAGTTCAGCTTTCTAACCATGTTATTCCTGTCCTTGTATCACGTAGGAGTGTTTGTAAGTCATGAACTGAAAAAAGTTGCAAAAATGTTTCCATCGCTGTTTATCAAGCACAACAGCGTACATAACAGCAGTTGCACACGTTAGCAGCCGGCTGAAAATCGTTTATATGCCGCTGCTTCGTGCTATACATCGAACGAACTTCTGTTGGGAAGAATCGTACTCACTGATTGGCTGCTTGCGTTTAATGAATGAAGCGGCTTCTTTAAAAGTTTGGGGATTTGCTTCGAACGTAATTATTGAGGGAGGGTGTCATGTTATTGCCAATTGAAGTACACCCATTCTCTAAGCGCTTTTAACGATACACGCCGAGGGAGCCGATCAGCCAGCTGAAGGCATGTATATTACATGCACTCTGCATGTAGCTAGCAGCTAGCAGGTCTTGTTTATGTGCTGCGAACGTACGTACGACTATTTACACAGTACAGCTGAGGCGGTAACTTAAACATAAAATGACCGATGAAAACTACGATGTCTAGATTTGATCGTAGCCTATTATTGTTAGCTCTAACGTTACATTTTGTTCTGTAAACGTAGGTGGCTAGGCCGTAGGCCTAGTTTTTGTTGTGGCTTCAAGCCACACTACTTATGGGAGGAAATTAGAAATGAAACAAATGGGGTAGATTGGGCAAGTGTCAAAATTATAAAATATATCGTAGTGGGACCTCGCCGTGGATACTGTATTATGGCCTAGCCTATACTTTGTGAACGATCATTGCTTTGAAATACTGAAACTTGTTCTAGCTACTGGTGTGTGGTGTAACGATATATATCAACCTTCAATGGAAGCAGTTCTCTAAAAATTGCTTGATTGATGGGTCAGGAGATGGTCTGTAATGTTTTTGGTGGAGGTCGAAGGTCTCCTGGGGGCACATGGGGTCAAAGTCTGAAAATCTCGTTACCATGATATCTCAAGGTAGAAAGCTTGGATTAATTTCATATTTGGTATGTGGATGCGTTATGGTCAGGAAGTAATTCCTTTTGTTTATGGCAGAGGTCAAAGGTCATACGGGGTCACCAGGGGTCAAAGTCTGAAAATCTTTTTAACACGATATCTCAAGGTAGAAAGCTTGGATAGATTTCATATTTAGTATGTGGGTGCGTTTTAGTCAGTAGATGGTCCCTATTGTTTTTGGCGGAGGTCAAAGTTCACCTGGGGTCAAAGTCTGAAAATCTGGTTAACATGATATCTCAAGATAGGAAGCTTGGATAAATTTCATCGTTTGGTATGTGGATGCGTTATGGTCAGGAAGTGGTTCCTTTTGTTTGTGGCAGAGGTTAAAGGTCATCTGAGGTCACCGGGGGTCAAAGTTTGACATTTTAATGCGATATCTCAAGGTAGGAAACTTGAATAGAATTTGTATTTGGTAATGGTATGTGGATGGGTTATGGTCAGGAAATGGTCTAGGCTATGTTGTTTTTGGTGGAGGTCAAAGGCAGAGATGCCAAGTATCTCAATTTAGGCGAAATAATTGCGATTTTCCACGCTTGATTCATCCCCATTGTTTTTGGCAGAAACGAAAGGTCATCTGGGGTCTCCAGGGGTCAAAGTCTAGGAACCTTTTTAAGTAGCCTACGATCTTTCAAGATAGTTGTTTGTCCATCTGTCTGTCTGTTGTTTGCCTGTCTAGTTATGTATGGCTTTTATTGAGGTCAAAAGGTTATCAGGAATGACAAAATTATTTTTTGAACATGCTAGTATAACATTTGAATGAGAAGGTAATGGTGCATGATGGTACTCTTTAAAACATTTATGTATCATCGAAACCTCAATGCATTTTTGCATTTTGGTGTGATACAGGTATTTCACGGTAGTATGCATGTTTATAGGGGTTTTAGATTTAGAGTTTTAATGCTTCCATTGATTGCAGTAGCAGATTAATTTATGTAGATTTAGTTAGATGGGATTTAAAGACACGTCAACATGAATGCATGGTGTCAGCTAGATAATAGTTTTAAATACTGTTCAAGTTAAATTTTAGTTTAAAATTGTACCAAAAAACTGTTTTATTTTTTCACCCACAGGATAAAGAAATCAGCTACATTGTTGGTGTCTGTGTGACATTCTTTAGATTCTTCTCAATTACTGGCAAACACGTAAGTTTGTGATGTAAATTCTCTCTCCATTCATACTTGTTAATAACCTTTTTCTATTGGTTAATAACCTTTTTCTGTTGGTCCAATACATACTTGCCAACCATTCCGTTTTAAGCAAAACTGTTCCGTTTTCTGAGCTTTAAAACCTGTAAAAATCAGAATGTTCCGTTTTCTGACTTTTAGAATTAGAAATCTACTAATAGTAAAAATGATCATTAAAATTGTGAAGCAACAAAATGAAGTCATTCTTTGCATACAACTAAAGGATTTCCACATAAATTGTGAACATTTAGAGAGGAAAAGAGGTGTTTCACTCCCTGGACCCCACCCATTGAATTGATCATGTGTGCGCGTGCCGTGCACAGTGGATCATCTGCTACATATGTTCCGTTTTCTGAGATAACAATGTTGGCAAGTGTGCCATTACAGTCAGGTGGCTGTTTGAATCTGTGCATTAACACAGGACAATGTCTCTGTTCACCAGGGCTTGTAATTTGTTCTTTAGGTACATATTTTGCTTTTTCTTGTGTTTCTAGGGTCTGCATACTTTGCCTACTCTATTTGTGTTGTACGAGTTGTGTTCAAGGGTACAGCTGGTGTTACACGAACATTAAACTAAATCCTTGGATGTTTGGATTTTGTGAATTTCTTTGTAAACACATACTTATATATTTAAATATATCTCTTTTACCCCCCACAGCCAACGTTAAAAATGTTAATGATGACCATTGGTGTCTCAATGATGAAGAGTCTGTTTATCATCTTTGGACTGTACTTCCTCATCATGTTCTATGCTTTCACAGGGGTGGTCCTCTTTGGAAATGTCAAGTACGGCGAGATGTTGGGTCGGTAAGTATATGATTGGGTAAAGTTGAACAGAATTAGAACACAGATTCTTCATTGGCTATTTTTAACTGGCTATATCCAACTTTTTAAGGGAACTTTTTAAGTAAATGTTAAAAAATAAACACATTTCCATTAGTTCCGTGCTAAATACAAGTAAGAATACCCATTTCTTCTTTAGGACTACCTGATTATCATGAGGATTTTATCTACCTATACGGAGTCAGGCTGTCTTCATGCATTGCTGGGCAGTGTACCCGTGGCATTACATGAAATACAACTTAGGTGAAGGTAGACAATTTTGTGGCCAGGTGCATTGATACTTGATAAAAGAGTAACCCATCATTTGATAGAAGCTAAATATTTATATAAGTATATATTATTATATAATTATATATTTACAAGTAATATATATTTAAGTATATATTATTATATAATTATATATTTACTTACATGAAAATTACATAACTTTTCACAAAAAATTGGTTGATGTGACTAACTGCAAGACAACCAACTGCAACCCCACCTTTGAAGGGTTTATTTACAAGAATTGAGATGGTTTGGAATACTGCGTAAGTGCCATTTTGAGAATACTCTTCAACCAAAAGAGTGAATTGTCTTGGCTTGGGTTCAAAGTTCATGCTCCTTCATTATGACTTTTCACTGACCTGGGGTCCGTTCTACAAAGAGTTACGCACAATCTTACGTTTGATCCCCCATACTTAAGTCAACAGTAAATCAAACTTAAGATCGTGCGTAACTCTTTGTGGAACGGCCCTCTGATATTGTCAGATGGTGATACCACCTTTAGGTGCACCCACTTTTCCTGTTCTTAATTCCTCCTGACCCTTATGCTAATAGTGGTTGGGCAAAACCTAACATTTACTCGAAAAGGCAACAGTTAATGCCTTGTCAACACCAAGACCTTCAGACCATTTACCTCATGGACTGTCATGTATGCCTCCATTCTACAGTTCGGGAGATAACCATTTTCCAAGGAGGTTTTAATACTATCCCCGAAACAAAGGAGGTTTGAAAGCTATCACTTATTCATATCTTAATGCATATGCACCCTGTATCACGTAGTATTTCTGCAGGGATGTTTCTACTGTCGTGAGCAGGATCATACCACACGAAATGTCTCCCCACAGTACCCTGTTCAGCCGTACCGTTCCAAGCAGATCCAGTGTTTACCGTTGTGCAACACAATGATCACATATTCTTGCCTTATGTTGCCAACGCACATTTACAGCCGAGAGATTCTTTTTAAGTACGTAGAAACAGGTACTAAGGAACAAAGGAAAGAACCCAAACCAAACCAGACAAAAACACAACAGAGAGATTAGTGAATTTGCAGTGACCATCCTCAATGGCAATGGAAGTCGATACAATATAACTGTGTACTGTCTAGGATTATACTTACTATTGGTACTGGCAGTGGAACTATTTGGGCCTAAAGGTCGCTAGTAATAGTGCTGGTTTATTAATTACATGCAGACTTACGCAAATCTGCATCCTCGAACACACAGGAAGCAGTGAATCGCTTGCTCCTTCCATGCTTCAGTTAACCCGACATAAATACTCTAGCTGACGTCTTGTGAACTATGCCAACTAAAGCTAGGGATTCAGTAAAACTTTGGTAAGCTTTTCAATTTCGACTGCGAACTTAACAGGCTATACCAGCCTAAGATGTACGTATACAAGGCATTATGACAATGAGGCAACGAGTGGGCGCACGTGCTTCTCAATGTTAGCACCTGTTGCGCTATGTATTCCTGATATTTACAGCTATTGGAAACGGCTGTTTAATATTCTACGAATAAGCTTAGGGCAGGACTTGCGAAGTTTGACTTATGGTAATTTGAAAACGGTGTGGTAAGTGCCCAATGTGGACGTGGACTTGGCATTTTTATAGATAGGACTACGAATGATATGAATATGCAAACATATCCCTTTCCTAATCGATGTAAAATTTTCCCCAAGGGTAATAGTGATCAACCGAATACGTGCTATATGTTAGGCTCCTAATGCATGGTGGGGAATGTGGGGCCCTTCATAAAAACCTCCCTTTTTTCAAGGAAGAATAAACCTCCTTGGAAAACGGTTATCTCCCAAACTGTTCTAGAGTGTATGAAAAGAAAAGATGCTACAGGTGATCTTAGGCAATAGACAAATCCGACGAGCATTTCTGTTTTAATGACTGTGGGCAGCCATTAGTGTGGTCCATCAGCCTTAAATCGTCTTCACTTTTTGTCTACATGAATTTCAAACCGTCATATCCAATGAAATTGAAGGAATTAAGATACAATTTATTGTACAACCATCCATGATACAGGTGAACAAGGAAATCGAGAAATAAAGGTGATAAACCCCAGTTATGACTGACTGAAATCAGACCATCCCTTGCTGTCTGGATTCATCTATAGGTCAAGAGGCCATTACTGAGTTTAATGGCATTCACTTATTGGGGGTCCTGCATTTTCCTGTCAAATCAAATTTATGACCCATTTTCATTGCTTTTACTGTTTCAGACATGCAAACTTTCAGACAGCTACAAATGCTCAAGCTGCATTGTTCAGGATTGTAACTGGTGAAGACTGGAACAAGATCATGCATGATTGTATGGTGAGAAATACACTCTACCAGACTCATTTATTGGTTTCGATGAAAAGAGAAACCTATGCATTCATGATGGTGTGTGTGTGTATGTATGTGTGTATGTGCGTGTGTATGTGTGTGTATGTGTGTGTGTGTACGTGTGTATGTGTGTGTGTTTGTGACACTTTGCTTGTTTACACGATATCTTGAGAAGGGAAGATCTGACAGTTCTCAAACTTGGTACACAGATACCCCATACTGAGAGGAAGAACCCTATTTATTTTGGTTGAGGTCAAAGGTCATCTGGGGTCACAGGGGGTCAGAAACCAAAATCCTTGTTTACACAATATCTCAAGACAGGAAACTTGGATTAATTTCAAACTTGATATGTTGATGCGTTATGATGTCAGGAAGAACCCTATTGATTTTGGTGGAGGTCAAAGGTCATTTGGGGTCACATGGGGTCAAACCCTGAAATCCTTGTTTACACGATATCTCATGGTAGGAAACTTGGATCAATTTCATACGTGATATGTGGATGCGTTATGATGTAAGGAAGAACCCTATTGATTTTGGTGGAGGTCAAAAGTCATCTGGGGTCACAGGGGGTCAAAAACCAAAATCCTTGTTTACACAATCTCATGACAGGAAACTTGGATTAATTTCAAACTTGATATGTTGATGCGTTATGATGTAAGGAAGAACCCTATTGATTTTGGTGGAGGTCAAAGGTCATTTGGGGTCACGTGGGGTCAAACCTCGAAATCCTTGTTTACGCGATATCTCATGGTAGAAAACTTGGATTAATTTCAAACTTGATATGTTGATGCGTTAGGATGTCAGGAAGAACCCTATTGATTTTGGTGGAGGTCAAAGGTCATTTGGGGTCACATGGGGTCAAACCCTGAAATCCTTGTTTACACGATATCTCATGGTAGGAAACTTGGATAAATTTCATACTTGATATGTTGATGCATTATGATGTAAGGAAGAACCCTATTGATTTTGGTGGAGGTCAAAGGTCATTTGGGGTCACGTGGGGTCAAACCCCGAAATCCTTGTTTACACGATATCCCATGGTAGAAAACATGGATTAATTTCAAACTTGATATGTTGATGCGTTATGATGTAAGGAAGAACCCTATTGATTTTGGTGGAGGTCAAAGGTCATTTGGGGTCACATGGGGTCAAACCCTGAAATCCTTGTTTACATGATATCTCATGGTAGAAAACTTGGATCAATTTCATACTTGATATGTTGATGTGTTATGATGTAAGGAAGAACCTTATTGATTTTCGTGAAGGTCAACGGTCATTTGGGGTCACATGGGGTCAAAACCCGAAATCCTTGTTTACATGATACATTATGGTAGGAAACTTGGATTCATTTCAATTTTGATCGGCTGATGCGTTATGATGTAAGAAAGAACCCGATTTATTTTCAAGGTCATTTGGGGTCAGACCCCGAAATCCTGGTTTACACTATATCTCAAGGTAGGAAACTGATTCATTTCAAACTTGATATGTTGATGCGTTATGATGTAAGAAATAACCCAATAAATTTTGGTGGAGGTCAAAGGTCATTTGGGGTCACATGGGGTCAAACTCCGAACTTCTTGTTTACACTATATCTCAAGGGAGGAAGCTTGGATTGATTTCAAACTTGATATGTTGATGCGTTATGATGGGAGGAAGAACCCTATTGATTTTGGTAGAGGTCAAAGGTCATTTGGGGTCATAGGGGTCAAACTCAGAAAACCTTGTTTAGGATAGCTCAAGGTATGAAAGGTGGATGGATTTCAAAATTAGTATGTAAATGAATTATGGTGAGAAGATGGTCTGTATAAGGTTATTTTTTGTGGAGGTGAAAGGACATCTGGGGTCATGATCGGTCAAACTTTGAAAAACTTGTCAAAATGGGATATCCCAAGGTAGGAAACTTGGATGGATTTCCCAGTTAGTATGTGGATGTGTTATGGTGATTTGAAAGTACTGTACCTGTTGTTTTTGGTGGAGGTAAATGGTCATCTGGTATCACCTGGCATCAAACTCTGAAAACCTTGTTTGCAGAATATCTTAAGGCACAGTGTGAAAGAAAAACCAGTCACTTACAGGTGGAGACAAAGGCTATTTTGGGTCACCAGTTGTTACAAGAAATGTAGCATTTTATTGAAAAGAGCATGTATGTATCATCGAAACCTCAATGCATTTTTGCATTCTGGTTTAATATACAAAATATGTGAAGCTTTCACTCTACCAGACTTATTTATAGTAATGTGAGAGGAATTCTCTGTACCAAACCAATATCTAAAAGATTGTCCTTATGTGATGTCATAGCAGTCATAGGAGTATTTCAGCCATGTCTGAAGCAACTCCATGCAGTATGTACATGCAGGCTTGCCCTCAGATATGACTGTTGCTAAGCCTAGTTGACATCACTGAGACGTATGTGTAGAGACTGTGTGAGGAAATCAATCTATCAGACTAATTCTGTATAGAAATTGCAGTATTGAATGTAGTCTCTCAGACTAATTACTTAGCCTGGCAGGTCATGATGCATGAATAGTATTTCTGATTTTCTGGGATTTGTCACATAGGAAAGTACAGATGCTTAGGCTTCTCAGAAGAAATAAAACATTCCAATGTCTTCACATAGGAGATAAATACAGAACTATTGTTTTGGTTAAACTAGAACAGTCAAGCGGAACTCCTGTTATTTTCATGATCACAGCTTTTCCACAATGTTCATGTACAGATGGCATTAAGATAAAGTGTTGTGAACAGTAATCAAGAACTAAATTCAGATTCTGAGTGATGGGATTTGGAGGGAATTTAAGAGAAAAAATCAAGCTATGCTCATATTTTTTTGGATAATTATAGGCTAGGACTGTGAACATTTAGCAAAATAAGTAAAGTTTAACCTCAAAAATGCGATCATTTAGGGATTAATCATTTTTACCTTATCACAGAAAAAATAATTTCAGTTTGTAGTGGTTGGTACTGAATGTAATGCAGAAATAATAATAGTTGTTATCTTGCATGGTAAAATCAAATAACTCTGAAACTTTGAAGCCTACAAGGTTCAGATATGCCCAGAATGTTCCATTTAACAAAAACCAGGGATCATCAGCGTATACAATTGGATGAAATACTGTCAAAATCAGGTTTTGCAACTTATTGCTTGTAGCTTTGTACTAAACGTTTATTCCACATGCGATCTCTTAATAGCGATTATTCGCTAAATGTTCACAGCCCTATTATAGGCTCATCATCTGGTTTACTGATTAGAAATTCGAATAATAGATATTTTTTTGTAACTTGACTATCTCAACCTCGGTAATCTGTCTAGTGCATGTTGTTACTGCTGTTGTGTGTTGTTTTGACATGACAAACCGTTTTTGTTTGTTAAGTCTATGTGTAGAAGTATAGGAGCTTATTTTAATAATTCTGCTATCGATGTATGCTAGCTGCACTGCAAAGCAAACCTCAGTTAAATAGTTTGGGCATATTTTGGTCCATTCATCAAGCTAAGCAAGTTATTAGGCATGAAAGAGCTACAGATATAATAGCTAATGGTGGACTCTCAGCTTATCAAGGAGTTCAGTTATAGGTTTATTAAAGTACAAGTAGACTACAGTATGTGTACCAATAACAAATTAGCTCTGCATTCTTCTGAGCTTTTCAAATTGGAGGTATGGTCCATACTTGCCTTGATATGAAAACTCGTTTTTGGTTTCGATGAAAGAGAAACCTATGCATTCATGATGGCCTGTGTGTATGTATGTGTGTATGTGCGTGGGTGTGTATGTGTGTGTGTGTGTGTGTGTATGTGTGTGTGTTTGTGACACTGCTCGTTAACACGATATCTCAAGATAGGAATGTCTGACAGTTTTCAAACTTGGTACATAGATAGGCCATATTGAGAGGAAGAACCCTATTGTTTTTGGCAAGGGTCAAAGGTCATCTGGGGTCACAGGGGGTCAAAGTCTGAAAATCTCGTTAACACGATATCTCAAGATAGGAAGCTTGGTTGGATTTCATATTTGGTATGTTGATGCGTTATAGTCAGGAGATGGTCCCTATTGTTTTTTGCCGAGGTCAAAGGTCATCTGGGGTCACTGGGGGTCAAAGTCTGAAAATCTCGTTAACACGATATCTCAAGGTAGGAAGCTTGGTTGGATTTCATATGTGGTATGGTGATGCGTTTTAGTCAGGAGATGGTCCGTATTGATTTTTGCGGAGGTCAAAGGTCATCTGTGGTCACTGGGGGTCAAAGTCTGAAAATCTCGTTAACACGATATCTCAAGATAGGAAGCTTGGTTGGATTTCATATTTGGTATGTTGATGCGTTATAGTCAGGAGATGATCCCTATTGTTTTTTGCGGAGGTCAAAGGTCATCTGTGGTCACTGGGGGTCAAAGTCTAAAAATCTCGTTAACACGGTATCTCAAGATAGGAAACTTGGATAGATTTGATATTTGGTATGTTGATGCGTTTAGTCAGGAGATGGTCCCTATTGTTTTTTGTGGAGGTCAAAGGTCATCTGGGTCACTGGGGGTCAAAGTCTGAAAATCTCGTTAACACGATATCTCAAGGTAGGAAGCTTGGTTGGATTTCACATTTGGTATGTTGATGCGTTTTAGTCAGGAGATGGTCCCTATTGTTTTTTGTAGAGGTCAAAGATCATCTGGGGTCACCGGGGGTCAAAGTCTAAAAATCTCATAAACACGGTATCTCAAGATAGGAAATTTGGATAGATTTCATATTTGGTATGTTGATGCGTTTTAGTCAGGAGATCGTCCCTGTTGTTTTTTGCGGAGGTCAAAGGTCATCTGGGGTCACTGGGGGTCAAAGTCTGAAAATCTTGTTAACACGATATCTCAAGATAGGAAACTTGGATAGATTTCATATTTGGTATGTTGATGCGTTATGGTCAGGAGATGGTCCCTTTCGTTTTTGGTGGGGATCAAAGATCATCTGGGGTCACCGGGGGTCAAAGTCTGAAATTCTTGTTAGCACGATTTCTCAAGATAGGAAACTTGGATAGATTTCACATTTGGTATGTAGATGCGTTTTAGTCAGGAGATGTGCCCTTTTTCTTTTTTAGTGGAGGTCAAAGGTCATTTCAGGTCACCAGGGGTCAAAGTCTTCAAATCTTGTTAAAGTTATATCTCAAGATGTTGGTTTATCTATCTATGTATGGCTTTTGTGGAGGTCAAAAGGGCATCTGGAATAACAACATCATTTTTTTGAACATGCTAGTATAACATTTGAGTGAGAAGATAATGGTGCATGATGTCAAATTTGAAAAACAGTACATTTATGTATCATCGAAACCTCAATGCATTTTTGCATTCTGGTTTTTTAAAAAAACATTGAAATAACTCCACAATTGTCATCAAAGTGTTGGTGAACTCACTTTAAAGTGTTTTGTGTCATTACCACACAGACCAAGCATGCATGTATGTGTACACATGTATATTAGTATAGTGATGCCACTGTGTTGATTCATCACAGTTTATGCTGTATGCATAATGTGCAGCAGTTGACAGGAACAAGGATTAAAGGCTGGTGTTGTTAACATTGAAAAGCCTCTGGCAGCTGCTCAATTTAAATTATTATGCCATATCTCATTTCATCCTATTGAAACACAGGTACGAAAATACTTTGCCAATAACCAATCGGCAAATTTCACATTGCTCGCAGCTTGCAAATGTACAATCAAAGAGAAGCCAACTTTCTAATGAAAAACTTGCATTTGTAAACAGTGACAGCCAGGATGGCTCAGTGGACTAAGACTTCCTTCTGAAGTATTCACACAAAAACACAACACTGTAGTTGTTTATAAACAAAAACTGTTGATGCTCAGTGTTGCACTCATAGGGTGCGTGGATGAGTTGGGGAAGGGGATAAATTGTCAACAGTTAAAATACTTTTCTTTTCCATTAACAGATAAGCAAACCTTTGTGCAGCACTCGTGGCGACGGAAACTTCTGGGAAACTGATTGCGGCAATGCCACTGCTTCTCTTATCTACTTTGGATCCTTTTATGTCGTTATTGCTTACATAGTCTTGAACTTGCTCGTTGGTGAGTTGTAAAGAAGGCCTAGATTACACTTTTGGATATAAATATTGCATATCTAAGGTAAAGCAATGAGTTAATCCTCAAAAATTTCACAGCTCGGCAAGAAAAATGTTGTCACATGATTCTGGAGAGCCATTCATAAAAATGGCTAGACTGCTAGACTGTTTCAAATTAGGATGACTGCATTTCCCCTTTTAGCAAGATTTGCTGAATAGGAAAGTGAAGAAGTCATATCTTACGCTGTCTTTTTTTTTCTTTTTTCGAAGGACAGAAAGTCAGTAAATATTAAAGTTGATTTGAGCATCGGCAAGAACATGGCATGTACTTCAGTAGAGATGTAAATTTTGAAAATTCTTGTAAAGAAAAAGTTCAGCAAATTTGTTTAAATCATGTCAAACCCTGGGATGGATAAGTAGGCAACTTGAGGGTAAGATAGAATCTCATAATGCTCAAAATGGTTCATATTTTTACAGTTACGTTATAATCTTTTCACATGAGACTACAGGTAAATGAATCTAATTTGAATGCACAGGTGGTATTCAGCTTGACCTAAGCCCTTATCACACTAAGCAACTGTAACAAATTTGATGTGATCACAATTTAAGCATAAAGTTACCATGGAATATTTATTTCAACATCACACTGGGTATGTGGCTAATGAACTCAACAATTGTGATCAAATTTGCCCACCCCCTTCCCATTCTTTCACTCCCCTTAACAGGAGGGGAGTGGAAGAATAGGGAAATAGGAGGATGTGGTCTTGCTTGGTAGGCTGATAAAATTTGTAATGCTGTACAAAACTTTTGTAAAAAATTTCTTGCTTTTGCTTGATTTTACATTGAATAGTTAATATACATTTTTGTTTTTTATTTAAAGCCATCATTATGGAGAATTTTTCGTTGTTTTACTCCAATGAAGAGGATGCATTGCTCAGTTATGCTGATATAAAGAACTTCCAGATTACATGGAATATGGTAGACATCCACAGAAAGGTAGGGTAACCATCATAATTTACAAAACTGTTTGGAAAGAGTCCAGTGGCTGAGGCTCTTTTCATTTATACATTATATATGAGTTTTGTGTAAGTTAAACATTCATGTCAAATGACTCAGAGAAAGCTTCATGAGTCACTTTGAGTCACTTCCATGATTCAATATAAAGAAACATTCAGGAGTTAAAGGACTAATCCTCTTACCCTAAACTACAATTTTGTAAGGGGTGTACCAAAATTCTCAGTTGGCTCAGCTCTTTGACTGAAACCTAATTCAAACAGTGCAAAGTGCCAAAGCTTGTAATACACAGCATGAACTGTATTGAGAGTGTTTTGATTATACACATTGAGTTTTTTCTATACTCACCCGTGAGGCAATAAACTGAGATTGTGTCTGGATGAGAATGGATTTCAGGTAACTGTGGGAGGGGCTTAAGTGAGAAGTTTAGGAGAATTGGTACTGTTTGGGGTGCAAGAATTGGGCCTTTAAATATTCTTGTCAAATGACTCAGGACGGATTCAGAGAAAGCTCCGTGAGTCACTTCCATGATTTAATATAAAGTATATATTGGTTAAACTTTGATGATAATGACTCAGGAGGATCTCAGAGAAAGCTACATTGAGCTAATGGTATGAGTTTTCATTGCGAAGAAGAAAGCATATTGCAGTGGTTACAAACTACAAGAAAAGAGAAATGTATAAACAAGAAAAAAAGAACACAGAGAGGTTACATTTTTCTATTCACAATGGAAATTCTAGAGATTTGTTAAAAGACTACTCACATTACAGTGTTGAATTTTGGAGGGAGCTCAAGAGGGAAGGACAATTAAATGCATTGTTTGTTGGGAAAAGGTAAGCCAAAACACTGGAATAAAGAGGAAGTTACATGTAAGGTGGGTACAAGTTTCATGACAGAATTGGACAGTGGATCAGAAGAAAGCAGGAAGGGTATTTTGTATCCATGAATAAATGAAATTACCAAGTTGATTACCATAAATTTTTAGCTTTAATAGTGAAAGGGTCATTCTATGAATGACACAGCTGATAGTTGAGTGCAAACCGAACCCTGGCAGGGTGTGTCAAGTGCTGCTGTGTCAACTTCTCTTTAACTATACAAACAAATGCATGATTTTATCTCCCTTCAGGGTGTGATACCAGTGAGTCGTGTCAAGTTTGTTCTGCGTCTGCTCCGAGGACGATTAGAAGTTGACATGGAGAAGGACAACCTGCTGTACAAGCACATGTGCTGCGAGATTGAGAAAATGAGAAATGGTCAGGATGTGACATTTCATGATGTACTTAGGTAAGTGTGGTATTTTTCTTAGGATATGGTACATTGCTTTGATTATTCAGATTAGTTAGGATTAGGTTGTGGGAATTCATGAGTAAACAGTGGGTCACATTACAATGCATTGAAATCAGATTCCAGTCGAATTGTTGTGTGTTTCAATTTAAATTTCTTCCGCTCTGTTCTGAATGAGCCAAGCATTTGCCAACCAGTGTAAATGCAAGATTGCATCAGTTAGGAAGAGTTTTATGGCCCAGTTTCCAACCTATTGGTTCAAGTCGAGCTAGCCACAGCCTTTTTTCCAGTTGTGGCGCACTGGCTTGTTTTCCCTACTCCATTGCTTATGCTGAGCACCAGAGGTCTATGAAAATGAAATGATTTTGTTTGATATCACACCAAAAGGAAGCTCTTATCAGACAGGTATAGTCTGATTAAAGCTGTTACATCTCTTAATAGGAAGTTCATGCAAGTATTACAGTGGCCAGGTTGTTAGGACTAGTACTGCGTAAACCAAATGTAACTCAGAGGTATTGATAGGAAACCATGATGCAAAACATAATTGATGGGTTTAAAAAGTGGCAATGTCTCTAGATTAGGCTTGATTGGGTATCCAGATACCAGACTGAATATACTGGTACTCAAATCTAAAATGAACAAAATGGGTACTCTCTGTAAAGAAAATACTGTAGTGGCACATGTATGTGGAACTATAGCACCATCCTTCTATACAGTATCTACCTTACATTACAATGCTTTGTCACTTGGACAGCTTCCCTTTTCCCATGGTTTTCATTGATTTCTCAAGCTAAGGGCACATCACCTGACCAGGTAATGAGGATGGGAACTTGTTTCCTAATATTTGCTACATCACTCAGGCCCACCCCAGATACCGTGATGATTTAGAATATTTTTTCTCCTTTAACACCTCTGTTTCAAAAATAAGTTGTTATATGTTCTTTTTGTGTGCAGACATTGTGGAGGTATTGTTTCACAGTGGAAATGAATTGCATTGAATGATATTTCCCTCTCTTTCTACTGACCAGCATGCTTTCCTACCGTTCTGTGGATATTCGTAAAAGCTTGCAACTGGATGAGTTGATGGCCAGGGAGGAGTTGGAATACAGCATTGAGGAGGAAGTTGCCAAGGATACCATCAGATACTGGTTGGAAAAATGTCTCAAGAGAATGAGAGCTGTAAGTACATGTTTGTCTTCATCAAATGTTTATGATGCAAAAAAGCATGATGTGTAGGAATAAGCATTACTGCCTTTAAATTTGGATACTTGCCTCAGAGATTTTATATCTTCTAGAGAGATAAGTTGGGTGGTAGTTGGGTGGTATTTAGTTATTTAGATTCCTTACATCTCAGTTTAAAAACTAATTGGTTCAAGTGGAACCGACCACAACCTTTTCAAGCTTTGGCTCACTGGCTTGTTTTCACTCACCCCATTCCATATGCTGAGCACCAAGCACAATGATAGTAGGTTGCATGACAGGCTTTATCTGGTGAGACATCATTTCAAATTGGCTATTTGCTAAAAAGATGATGAAAAAGTTGTCTTGACTTTTGTGGAAAAAATGCCCCTAAAGAGACAGTGTTAGCCTTTGGGCCAGAAAAGATTGTTGGAAAAATACTGTCTTTAGCTTTGCTTCCTTATGGAGCTTTCTTTCTATTTTGCAGAAAGAACGTGCGGCTCATCCACGTGGGCTGATAACCAAACTGGGTGGTGATGAGTTTGAGGCTCCCACTCATTTGATGATTCCTGACTTCATTGAACCTGTCTCTACCCAAGAAGTGGAGGAAGAGGAAGAAGATGATGATACCACCAATCAGGCACCTGAGACTCAACCATCCTCTCAGGTATAAGAGGGAAATTTCTAGGTTGGATTATGAATCAGTATATGAGATGGGGAAGGAAAAGATGGTAGCTTAGCAAGTGACTGAGGAGTCAGAACATTGAGGTTGGTTAGAGGGTGACTACTTCCTGTATCATTCAAGCCTCATAACCATTTTACTGGTCCCAGATAATTTTGCTTGAGGTACACTTCACCCATTTCTGATGTTCATTGCCAGGCTGAGTCAGAATGAAGTGGTCTTTTTATCATAGAGCAATCTACAGTTTATCCATCTGAAGTGGCATTTCAAAAGAAACCAAAATTGGAATAACTTGTTGAGCCATATTGCCATCTGATGTGAAATTGTCATTCAGAAACCACAAAAGGCTTTTCCCATTTTTGGCTTTTTTGAAACAACTGCAATGCAGGCTGAGAACTATTATTACAATTTTTTCTTTATTTCCTTCTTTCTTCTTCAGCAAAAATCTGAATCTGCAAGTACCTCACCTGGTCACAAGCTCTTGGTGCCAACATTATCAGAAGGAGGATCAAGGCCAGATGGTGAGGACATGATGGCAGGGGGGAGAAGGAGATCCACAAGTGAGTTGGGGCTAGGTTGATAGGTGAAAGACATGACTCAGGGGGAGGTATTTAAGATCAAAATATGATAGATCAGCTAGGACAGTGAGAGGAGATCCGTGTGTGAGAAAAAATGGACTAGGGTTTATTGAAGAAGACTTAGCAGGGAGGGGACATCAGTGCACGAGTAGGTTAATAGGTCGATAGGCATGGGTAAAGTTAAATGAGTTGGCAAGTAAGATAACATATATATGCAAGGACAAGATGGGGGATGATTGGGAAAAATTGCATTATAAGTTGGTCTAGGTAGAATCTTGAGAATATGATGGTGGGGACAGCTCTAGTTAGATAGGTGTAGATTGCTGAATATGAAAGTGAGGTTTCCACTACATTTTGGTTCGGCTACATCTGGAACTCAGTGGGAGAGCAAAGATGTCATTGCCCTTTTAGTGCCCCTTTATTAATTTAAATATGCTTGGGGTCAGGTGAGAGTACTCCATACTTACTTGTACTACCAATGGCACTTGTGATATCAAAGTATGACTGCACTTGTGTTGCACAAGATCACCATCTTACTTTAGTACAATGCTTTGTAATAATGGTAAACCTGTATATTACCCACCACAACTTTCCCATTCAGCACAGTTTACACTCGAAATATCTTTTGTCCTCCTGGAGATAAGTGCCCTCCTATTTCCTTCTAAGTAAGTTCCCCCTCCCCTCCCCTTCCTTTGCACTGTAGGTACATATTCCTCTGGACCTGTACATTTATGGGGCATATTTATGTGACTTCACTGTATGATGTAGGTAGCTGTCAGATAAACCTCATTAAAGGGAAATGTTGATGGTGATTGGTTTATAGCAAAAAAAAACAAATATTTGTTAACACAGACTGATAAAGTAAGGTAGTATGGTAATCTTCTCAAGAAATGAGTTTCTCACAGAAAGAAACCCAGTTATTTGTTATTAAAGAATGAATGTTGTTGTTAACCCAAATGAAACAATGCATTTTCCACATGTTTCAAGGAGGTGAAGCTATAAATGATGTTTTGTTTTGGTCAAAGTGAATTGTTCAACAATGGTTTATTGTTTTCTTTGTTTGTGTGCCATGTTGGTGCATTTTAAATGCAATATCTCGCCTCACCTCACCCTTATGCTGTCACTGGTCAAATGTAGCACCACTTTGCATCTCAGCCTCCTCCTAGAAGCAAAAGTCCCCCACCTTAGACCAGCCAAGCAATCAATGCAACCTTGTACCTCTATGTTAAACCCCCCCATATGTCTTCTCTTGTGGAAGTTTTGTAGAATTGTCCTTTTGGTGCAAATTTGCTTGTTTATTTTAAAAGAAAAAAATGTTGTTCATATTTGATGGTTGGAAAAGCAAGAAGCTCTCTCTCTACAATTTCTTATAAACTCCTGGTGGATGAACGCTTCTGGTGTTTTTCTGACAAGTATGAACCATGAGTGCACTAGCAGCCGCTTACTCACTTTCTAGGACTGTCATTTAATAGCAAACCCCTCCTACCGATGGAGGATGTCACTCAAATCTTTTGCCTCTTTCGCTAAAAATATTTCCCTACAAGCATACTTCAGGTTGAGTTGGCATGGTGGCTAGAGTGTACTGCTTTCAAAATGGTAAGACTCAATTCCTGGAGGTGCCCCCAAAAAATTTTGCTAGGGACTCAAAACACGTGCTCAACTGTTAGCAGGGATGGGCAAATTCTAAGTGGGTGATTTAAACTGTGGTATCAGAATGTTTGACACAGTCAGGCACCATATTTAGTGAGAAGTTTGCTTCTTAGCCTACGTAACCTGCTGAGTGGCATTAGTGAGGGAGGATCTGCCATACAGCCTTATGAGTGGTAAATGACTGGTGATACACTCTTCTGTTCTATGGGAACATTAAATGGTGGTCATGAAATCTGGATCACAAATAATCAGTACACTACCCCCTTGTTACCCTCTCAACATTAAATCCCCACTCAACTGCTCACCATTTCTTTCAGTTGGGGATGTATTTATGTTCTTTTCTATTCTAAACCCATAGGATCATCTACAAGCTCACCCAGTGTTACCCCTCAGAGTAGCAACAATAGCATCCCTACCTACCCCCAGGCTGCCAAGCAGACAGGAGGGTCATCTGCCTCGAAAGAGGTTCAAGATTGGTGGAAGGAACAACTGCATTATGACAGTGGTTCAGAAGAAGATTAGAAGGAGTTGACAGAATTTCAGCAGGCTGAAATGATCACCTTTGTGGACAAAGTCTCATAGAGTCTTGTAATTTGAAAGTAGTTAATGTCTCACAATGTATTTTTAGCAGTAAACAGTCCAGACAGACATGAAGAATTGTACTTAGACTCAGTCTCACTGAAGCAAATATTGATCAATTGTGAGAGAAAATGCTGTGCATGGATTTTGTTTGTATAATTGTATTTTTGTTTTTTATTCTTTTTGTGTAAGAAACATATTTAATTAGCAAATACTTAAGTGAATCATTGCATACTTTGTAAATTCATGCTTGGTTAATAAAGAGGATTATTGTATATCTGAAATATTAGGATGACCTTTCTAGTGGCAAAATATTACCTCTAAAAGACTTGCAGCATGGTTTATCAAGAGCAGATTTGAGCAAAAAGTTACCTCAGTCAGAATTTTGGGCATATGTAGTTTAGTGGCTATCACCAAAGGGAAAGTTTGTAAATATTTTGAGTTACTTTACGCAAGTTTCAGAATCGTGGCAATTACCAAATGCCATAGCAACACATACATAGATATACTATACCAAACAGTTGTGTACAGAAGAGTGCTGTGGCATTTACAACATAAATCATTGCTTGTCGTTTTAACAATCAATGTGATTGGCTCAAAATTTGTCATGATTGGTTAATGGGCATTCCTTGCTGTGCAGTTCACTTACCTTTGCAAACTGCACAAGCTTTTTTTTTTGTCAATACCATTTCAGAAAGTCCAGTTCATAGAATATTTTGACTTGCTCAACTGTTACTGAATGCTGCCCTTTTTCTCACAGTTTGGAATTGCCTTAAGAGGAGAAGATATGATAACATGAAAAAGTTAATGGGCCAAAGAATGTTGTAGGTGAGACCAAATTGAGCTGTTAAAAAGCAAAATGACTTCATGTGACTTAAATAGACAAAATGGCTTCCTTGAATTTGTGTGAACTTTCACAAACGTGCTATCATGTGCGTAAGGTGCTTTTGTCGGTGAAGATTAAACACTAGAGAATAATGCAGTCGATATTTTTATTGTTTCAAATAAAACTCTGCTCTGTAAATGTAATTGTTGAGAATAAATGACATTGGTTTCAAGTCTTCAGGGTTTTGATTTAATCAGGATTGATTGTTTTCCATACCTTTGAAAGGAAGCGGGTGATAGTGTTTCGGTGATTTATTTTAAAAAAAAAACAGAATAGGAGTTTATTGTAAAAATCATCATCTCCAAGAAAATTTTTTTGCAGGAAGGATTTGCTACTTAAAGGTTAAAAAATGACATGCAAAATCAGAGGTTTAGTTCAAGTGATTAACCGCAAGGGTTCAGTTGCAGCACATACAGCAAGTAAGAGTACATTATTTTATTCTATTGCATAGTTCCCGGGTTGTTAAACCTTTTTCATTCATTCACAAAATAATATTTTGGTTTAAAATGGTGATAAAGTAAAATTTGGTTGGTGAATGACCACGTTGAAACAACACACCAACAAGTAAAATCAAGCACCCCAAGCTGAGTGCATTCAGTACAGAGAGGATTACTGGAGGATAACGCATAGTCACCTGACTGTAATAGACCAATAGAATTTGGGGATTATTGCTTAGTATGAAGTAACAGTAATTGAAGGAGTGATTTCAAAATAATTTTCATTGGATTTATTTTACATACATGTATGTGAAGGTTTTTACTACACACAAACAATTACATCAATGTGATAAAAGAATATCGCTCTTCCAACAACAATGTGCATTAAAGGCAGTCATTCGTCACCCTAAACTACAGTTTCAGTATACATATATCAAAACTCACAAATGGTGCAGCTCTTTGATTGGCATCACATTCAAACAATGCATCATAGCTAAACTACACAGCATGGGCACTGAGAGTGTCTAGATTACACATTATGGACTTGTATGGCCACTGGGACAATCCATGAAGCAATAAACTAGGATTGTGTCTGGATAGAAATGAGTTTTAGATAAATGTGGGAGGGGCTAGAAGTAAGTAGGTTGGGAGAATTGGAACTGTTTGGGATGATGAAAATATGCCTTTATTCTAATGCACAGGTCCACAGTTGTTCAACCTTCATGCACAAAATAATATATTGATTCAAAAACCTACTGACTACCTTAGTTGGTAATCACACAGGGTTACATAGTGTTGTAAAAAGTCATGACTCGAGTCACTTCCTCTCAAAATGATAGTGACTCGATAGAATTCAGGAGTAATTTCCCCATTGAAATAGTACAGTGACTTGAGTCAATGACTCGACCCGAGTCACATAAAAGTTGAAAACTGGTGACTCGAGTCGCTAATCTGGTGACTCCATTACAACACTGGAGTTACAAGTGATTGAAGACATCTTACTTACAACCATCACTGGGAAGGTGTGGATTAATTACTCATTTAAAGAGAAAAAGCAGTCAGGTTAATTTGGATTAGTGAAATAGAGAGTAGACTAGTATCCTACTTCATGAATGGCTCTTGAGAGTCATGTGACAATATTTTTCTCACTCCTTTGTGAAATCAAAGAGAAACACCTGTTTTGTTATCTTAAATATGTAATATTTACTCCTGAAATAATAGGCCTACCATTAGATACCTGAAAGAGAAATAAGGGGAAATTTGTGAGATTTAGCATTTGGTATAAAACAAGAGTAGGATGACTGCTTATAACCCTCTAACTGTTAGGACTGTCCTTCTTTGCTTCCTCTGTTGACTACACTTCAGTTATCACAGAATGCTTTATGAACATTTTTGCCTATTTTTCCCCCTGAAAAACTTTGCTCTGGGCGGTAAAATGTGGCCAATTGTTACTATATCATTGTCATGACACCTATTTCCATAAAAAATAGCGCACCACTGTAAACCTTTCTCCAAATAGTAATTACAAATTATTGTGGGACAGATGTTTGATAGACATCCATTTGGGCATTTTTTACCTCGGCATAAAAAGATTCACACCAAAATGCTGTTCCAAAATTCTTTGTGATTGCTTTGTGGGAAACAGTCTATGATCTTTTAAACAGCTGTACTTACATTTAACAGATCTGTGTGCATATACATTCAGTAATTGGGACCAGTGACAGTGATGATTGTTTCAACCAAAGAGTTGTTATTACTGGGAAAGCCTAATTAAAAGAAAAGTCGTTTTGGTAGCATGTTACATTAAGAACTCCCTTTTGAAAATGTTTTTTTTTCCTGAATTATATGAATTCTGTTCAAGGTTTAAAGAAAGTGTTATTTAAATTTTAAATGTTTGGTGCTTGCTCATATTAAATCTAATATTCATACTGAGTAGTGCTCAAGATAGTATATTTAAAGTATAATGAAATGTTATTTAAATATTTATTGGTTAATTTTTTGTTATTTTTGCTTTAGTTTTTTGGTGCATGGATATTGTTGGTGCAATCAAATAGATGTTTATTGTACAGGTACTTTTAAATTTTATTTAAGACAATATTTTTGAGGTATATGTGAAGATGTTTTTGTTTAAGGATTTTTCTCTTAGTAAGATTGACCAAACTTCATTAGTTAGAGACAAAAGTGGAGACTTTCAGGCAAAGACTCTCACATGACCTTGCAGCAACTTATGTATTCATAAAAAAATTGTACTTACTGCTTAAAGAGTTCTTGCTTGATATTGGGGAAAACAGGGTCCAAGGCCCAGGATAGATATCCATCTTTTTAATATAAAATTTTGTTTTGCATAATTATACCTGGCCCATTTTTTACCTCTCAATAAAAAAGATAGTAAATTTTAACTCTGAATTTGTTTCTGCCCAGCTATTGGTCTGATGGAAGCTGGTTCAAATGATTGAAATGTTTTTGATATACAGTACTTAACATCCACACATGTACTTCATTAGTTTTAATAAAGTTGGTTATGGGGTTTATCAAAAGTGAAAATCATGATAAATATTTTCATATGATCGTTTGATTCAGTTTTGCTCTGGAGTGAACTAAAATTTTCAAAAATCTTTGAATGCATATGCGATACACATTAAAAGTTTTTTGAACTGGGGGTGGGTGTTCTGGAAATGCTGTTTATGGTTAGGTTTAAAGGGAGAGGGAAAATATTTTCAGGGTTAAAGTGTTCATAGAGGCAATTTGGTGCCAAATTTGAGCAAATCAAATGGTAAATTCCGGCCGATTTTAGAGTTCAGATGTGTGGCCTCTTTTGTTCACTTACAACAGTTTGATTGGAGGGGGTTTTAGTCTCCAGTCCTAGCCTCTTAAACCAATGAAGATATTTAAAACTAAAAGTAGTAGAGTTAATAATGTCAACATGTAAGCACTATTAATTCAAGATAAATAAATCACTTGAATGAAAGGAAATTTATAATCTTAGTTTAGGCGACCAAAAGTGGTTCTTTTTACCACCTCTGAGATTAGTATATTGCATTAGTGTCTGAATGTGTAGTAAGAAATATTGTCGCATTAAAATTTAAGGGAGGTCAAATTGTGCCAGTAATTTCTGCAAGCTTTAAACAATAAATTGATAAAATGGTTTACATTTCTTTTCCGTTTCTTTTTTCCATGTCATTGCCAGTAATAATACTTCCAAACTCAAGTTCAACTTCAAAAGTTCTTTATAAAGGGGCAGGACTTGGGAACCCCTTCTTATCCCAGACCTCATATGCCTCATCTACCACGTTATCATCACAAAAGTTATAGCTAAAACATTTAAGCCTTTCTAACAAAACTTTAAAAAAGCGTGTAAAAATGTATCTGTTCATCAATTATCACGAATAAAATATCAATGTTATACTGGCTTCTCTAATGTTTACGTCTAATGCAATAGCAGTTGTAGAGGAGGGCAAAGTGTAATCATTCAACGGGAACAAAACGGCTGTAATGCGACCATCATTTGAGTTCGACATGAGTCATCACAAAGAGTCATATAACAACCGTTCCTTTATGGGCTACTGGTAACTAAGAGCGCTTATCAATGGTTTGTCAGACATTATTGCGCCGTGCAAATGTCAAAAACAAATTCGCCAGTTGGAATAAAACAAACACCTTCACTTGCTTGAGAATAACATCCTGATCTGTTTTTATTTCAGGTTTCAGTAACGCCTTCTTTATCGTATCATCTCGGAATCAAACTTTGGTCATAAGCTGGATAGGTGCTTGATGATACTTAGACCAGGGTTTTTAACTATCGGCCAGCGGGACGTTCCCGTCCAGACCGAGAAAAAAAAAAATAAGTGGACAAAAATGGGGGACCTGATTTCGATTTTCCATTCTGCAGCTTTGAACAGAGCCGGGATTTAGCTCATCGATGTTACCAGGATTGCCCGTGCGGTGGTAGAACTGCAAAAAAAAAAAAAAAACGTGACTGGTGTCTATGAGGAATGCCACTAGTCTACCATCTTTGAATAAACTTGCGATTGGAATTCTCTGGTGCATGGTCGGGAGCACTTATGTCTGCGAGTACGGCTTTGCCAACATAGACAATATTTAAAACTAGTCGAGAAACATAATAAATTGCGATCACCTTCAGCAGCTTATTGACATTGCTTTGACGGACATTAAACCAGACGTCAGTGCAAAATCGTCCGTGTGCGATACAAGTCACTAGTTAGGCGGGAGTTATGTGCACCAAAGTGTGTAGGTCAATGTATACGCATTCATCAAACACCCATTGTCATAGCTTGCTTCCTTGTTTTGATGTTAAATGTTGAAGTTCATTCACTTAAATCCAAATAATCGCGCGATAATTTGCGTCATTCTTGTTGCACAACCCACGTTTCATGCTTTGTTTTCTTTTGAATTAAAAACGTTTATAAGACCTTTTCTTTCACATAAAAATTTAAACCCTAAATCTCAAATCAGGGGTGAAACTAAATGGTTTGGTTCACCCACAGCTCGTGAAAATGAGAAATATTGCAATATACAAAAATTACTGAAGTATTCGGACAGTTTATAAAGACAAATTTTCTTCAGCCTCCTTCTTGTCATGTGCAACAATTTGCCGGAAATGGTAGAATATCCAGTTTGGGCAAGAAATGCAAAACTTGTGTGATATTTTGAATTGCCAGATAACATGCACTGGTAGACCGGATTATGTACACTCTGTACTTACAGGATGCTCAATATTCCCTCTGAAAAAGGTTAGTAGTGCGTTTCAGTTATCTTGTATTTTTTCATCATTTTGAATTTCAGGATTTAAATGACGTGAACAATTTATTGCGAAAGAGAACCTAGAATAACTGATGCTAACATCCATTTGCATGCCCGGGGAATGTCCTTTTACGTCGCGGTTTTAACAATTTTCTGTACCTAACAATGGGGCTCCGCTTTGGGCCGGTTACAGTGCAAGAGGCGCCTTGGTTTCTATTTTGCCCGCCCCTCCTTCCGCATACACGCTAGCAAACAAATTTACTTACAGACGCCCTTGCGTGAAGTGTAGTTTAGTCACGTGTGTAGTTCCCACTATACACCGGCTACAGTTACCGTGCCTCACGATATTCAATGTGGCTGTCATATACAATGAATTACATGCTTTATCTTCTTATTCCCCACGATATGTTTTCGTGTCCAGATAATCCTTCCTCACCAACCTACAAATTAATTCAACTGTTTTACCACCACCGAAATCAATGCTAGAGGGCGGTGGGTACCTAAAAATCAAACGCTTGTGCATTCCCAGTGTTGCAAAAATTCAAAACATGAAACTTCCTACCCATTTAATTGGCAGTTATTGTGCTTTTGAACACAATAATTGCACCATTTTGCATCCAAATGCCTTTATAGTACATGTTTACCCTAGAGAAACACGCTTGAGCCGTGGTCACACTGCAACGAATACGGTCGGATTCCGATCCGATTTTTCGAATTTTTATTACAATCTTCTCCATCTCTGGTTGGAAAGAGCCAAAAATTTGTCACCCAAGGCAAATATATGATTTGCATCCGATGTTTATGAAAATAACATTCCAACTGATTCCAAACGTCGATCACACCGGCATACATTTTTTATCGGACAGGGTAGTCCAATGAAATCTGTCTGTCGATGTGACGTTGCGAAATAATTAGCATAAACTTTATTTTTACGGTCTTGCGGTACAACTAATATACTTAGGGTGGTTGGCATTTTTTTTGCTTTTTACGACCAGAGATGGAGAAGATTTTAACAAAGGTCGTATCAGAATCCGATCCGAAATTGTTGTAGTGTGACCGCGGCTTTACACAGAAACCGTCCCAGCCCCTCCTAAAAAATCCTTTAAAAAATCCATGGTTACATAATTAAGCTTCATTTTTATTCTGATTTTGCCGCAGGACGTCTTTGTACAATATACTGAAACTGTTTGAGTGTAATTTGAACAAAACGTCTTGATACTGTAGTCGATTTTCCTTCTGCGTCTTATGATGTTGCGTAAGTCCTCAAAATGAAGGAAAAATGAAAGGAATTGTTGACGCATGTCTGACGTACGTCAACTCTGTATCTACACGCCCTGGGACTTTGCCGAAAGTTGATGCATTCGGAAGGCATGCATCCACTTTTTTCCTCATCTATCGTACGTACAACACAGAAAATTTAAAACGAGTCACTATCCTTTAACTGAATCAATTTTTCCCTGAGGTGACCCACTTATCTAAAATGAGTCACCACAAGGACAAATTGACTCGGTTTTAGGACAGTGTCTCACTTTTATTTTTTGTGAAGGAGGGAGCAGAGTCAAGCTGTTCCGGATTTTGGAGATTGTGCAGAGTTTGAAAGCTGTCATATATCTTGGTGTTTACATAAAAACACTAAAGAGAAGGCTTATATGAACTCGGATATCTTTTTTTAAACAACGTTATCATTGTATTCAGAAACATACGAATGTGCCATTGCAGAATTTCAAAGGTTTTCCACTACAGCCTATTTTAAAGAATGAAAATGGTCGCCTAAGAATATTACTTCAAATCAGCATCTAAATCTCACAAATTTCCTCCTTTTTTCCCATTCAAATATCTTACATGATGATTCATGGTGTAAATATCTCATATTTTCGGTAGAGCAAACAGTGATTCCTTGTAAATCTCACATTTAAGTGGGAAAACATTGTCTCGTGACAAAACCATTTAAGAATGGGATAATCTCTTGCGACAACCAAACTGGGGGACTTCTTTTTCCATTTAGTATAAGTCTAAGTCTCAAACCCGAAGCAAGAGGGGCAGGTGGTCTCTGGAATTTTTCTCCCCTAAAAAGATAAAAAGAAAAATGGAATCCCCTTAAGAGCTATCTAGACATAGTCAAGTTTATTATTTTATTATCTGACTGCGGGCCTGACCAGTTCCCAGGTGTAGACATATAGACATATCTTTTTTTTTTAAGTAAATGGGGCATAAACGTTCCAAAATCTAGTTTGTAGTACATGATCCAAAGAAGGCCGTTTGTGACAAAAGTCGATGGTGAAGGGGAATGCTGTCAGCTCGTTTTACCTGTAAAGGGAATGAAAAAAACATGAAGTTAGCGTCGGGTAGGAAATATTATTTCAGGCAAGGAAAAAACGATACGGAAAAATTTAACTGATTAGTCTAAATCGTTGGGAAACAATCACGTTGTTCCCCTTATTCTTGATCACCACGTTCCAGTCTCTGTATTGTTACAAGTTAGACCTCTGTATCTGTTTGGTAACGACAGGCGCGTAGTCAGGAAAATGCATCGATCATTGTTAGTTCGTTAGTTCGTAAGATAGAGTTTTGCCCTCCAGTTTCCAACCTATTGGTTCAAGTCGAGCCGGCCACGGCCTTTTTTCTAGTTGTGGCTCACTGGCTTGTTTTCCCCACTCCATTGCTTATGCGGAACATCAGGCCCAACGGCAGTAGGAACCATTTTTAAAGTCTTTGGTATGACTCGACTGCGAATAGACTTAACCCGGGCCTTCCGCATGAGAGACGGATGCTCTTACCGCCTCGATTTTGGAACGGAGAGAAAAGGTCTAATTTTCTAATTTCACTCAAACTCTGCTCCCGAAATGAACTTTGTTGTGGCAGTGGAATATGAATAAGGCGAACAATTGCATAAATATCAGTGAAAAGGAAACCTCTCTCTCTCTAAGCATGGAGATACTATTTGGAATAACACCCTTCTGCTTAAAAATGGGTTAAATTTCACTGTATGGGGTAGACCTAACTTAAAACTTCATTCTGAACGTTTGCTTTGTTGACTGGGGGGGGGGGGGTTCAATTGTACCTCGCTCCCTACGTTCTTTTATATCTTTGGTCTTGGCCATCGTACTTTGATCAAAATATTCGTAAAAGTGACGAGGTGCAAGTGTTCCGTCATACCATGGACTGGGACTGCCAGCAGTCATACTGGGGACGCATTTACTGTATGAATTGAAAAAACGTTGGACTTTTGGAAGAAGTTATAGTATTAAGCCTATAAAAATAACCAGTGGTTCTTGGTATAAAGGTGAGTCGTAGAGTGTCGTTGTCTTATTTGCATATTTGTCACGAAATAGAATGTTAACATCCGTAATCAATGGATTTACTCAGATGTGTCTCAGCTTGATCCCTGCAAGTTTCTGTTACTCTTTCTGTTTTTGATTCCTTACCGAAGACAGACAAGGGATCTGTGCGGTGGCGATTCGTGTATGTGTGTTTGTGTATGTTTGTGACACTCGTTGTAACCGCGATATCTCAAGATAGGAATGACCGACACATTCATATTTGGTATGCAGCTTTTTCATGTCAAGAAGATCCCCCTATCGTTTTTGGCAGAGGTCAAAGGTCACTCGAGATAATCAGATGTCAACGTCCACAAACCTTGTAATCGCAACATTTCGGGTTAGGAATAATCGACACTTATATGTAGAGTTCTCATGTTGATAGAAAGCATCCTAATATTTTAGCAGAGGTCAAAGGTCATTCGCGGTCACCAGAGGTTTAAGTCCAAAAACATTGTTATCGCGATATCACGATAATTGCGATATAGGAATGGCCGGCACTCTTCATATTCGGTACGTAGATTTGCCTTGTTGAGAAAAAGAACGCTACTGCTTTTAGCAAGGAATCACTGAGCCCTTTGACTTTCTGGATAGGTACTTTAAACCTACGCCCGTCAGGCTTGCTAGCCTACATTTGGTGTCACAGCGGGATCCGAATGTCCGTCAATGACAGCCTATCGAACTGTCGAAATAACTGATTTCTCTAACCAAAACATATACAAATGCAAATAAGAACTCACTTTAGTCTGTGCCGGTGGACAGAAACTAGGAGGAACAAACCAAAAGTCGGGATCTTGAATTCCTCTTGTGAAGTTCATGTAACCACCACTATCTGCCACAGATGCTAAATAGGAATGTTTTTTAAAAAAATAGTAAAATTTACAAATTTCCCAGATTATTCTATGTAAAACACTGACATTTGTTAAAGACGAAAGATATTAGCTTAGCATAGGCTACTGCCGGTACTGACAATAAGTTTTAACCATCATGACTTAAAACACTTCCATGATTTTTTTTTTCGATCTTGAATGGCCCTCAGAATTGACAAGTTTCCAAATTAAAGTGTCTCTCTCACAACTGCAGGGATTCTTCCCTAAAGGAGTTGCTATTTGATGTATGAAATCTCCACGCATTGATAATTAGTAGACCAGGCTTACTCAGGGAGGTGATATTAGGCAGGAGACTGTCTCACACTGGCCCACTTTTGCTCTCTCCTTCATTAAAAGGAACTTCTTATCACCGATATTCTTTGTGGTCATCAGACAATTCTGAAAAGCTCTAGTGACTCTCTTTCAATTTCTGACAGGCTCCAAAACTTAAAGCAAGTTAAAATAACATTTATGTAAGATATACTGATTGGTCCTTGCAGTATATAGTTGCAAATTAACTTCAAGATTTGCAAACTGTCTTTCCCTGAACATATCGTACAGCTATAAGCGTACCAGAAGAGGGGCGCCTTCCAAATTATAGAAAACTTACACATTCGAACAGAATCTGTTGAGATTCGGGAAAATTTCTTGAAAGATCAAAAATGGGCCGCAAATTAAAATAGCCTCATGAGCTTACGCACATGGCGGCGTTCATATTGTTTCATGTGGACCCATTACATTGTTGCACCAGGGGCATGGAAGCACATTCTACCTTCGGTTCCATTCAGATGGACATAGTCCATTCCCGTTAGACAATAATAGCGGCACGAGCCCGTGGATCAATTTATTTGGACTCACCTAGGTTTGGCGGAGTCCCCAAGTACACCAAAGAACTCTGACCGACTGGAACGCAGCTTTGTGAGCTAAAGGACAGGTAATTAGTTCCGTAGGTACCATGTTTGGAATCGTTGATGGCAGCACCCCAGACATTGACTTCTATTTCATTATCACCAATTCGGTAAGTAGATGCATGTTTGTAATCATCTACAAAAGTAAACACAAATAGACCTTTTGCGTACCATACCAGAGAGCAAATAATACGCAATTCGTTGGAGGCAAGCCAAACCAACACCAACAAATGCATGTAGTTGATTTGTCAAGTACACGTGCGTTGTAGCCAAATGATCGTTATTTTTCCTCCAAAAGGCATGACGTCAATGGATAGGTCTATAGTTAAAATCATCATCACAACATCACAATGTAAATAAATTTAATCAATCTCAATTTGTCAAGTAGATAGAAATAAATAATAGGAAATAAAATATCATTTAAAGGCATATTTTCATCATCCCAAACAGTTCCAATTCTCCCAACCTACTTACTTCTAGCCCCTCCCACATTTATCTAAAACTAATCTTTATCCAGACACAATCCTAGTTTATTGCTTCATGGCTTGTCCCAGTGGCCATACAAGTCCATAATGTGTAATCAAGACACTCTCAGTGCCCATGCTGTGTAGTTTAGCTATGATGCATTGTCTGAATGTGATGCCAATCAAAGAGCTGTACCAATTGAGAGTTTTGATATATGCATACTGAAACTGAAGTTTAGGGTGACGAATGACTGCCTTTAAAGTAAAACAAGGGCATCGCACCGTTGTCGTCCAGCAGTATAGCAAGCGGGAGGGCAGACAAACAGCGTAAGTCGTTCCTCACAAATTATACCTCAGTTTAAGTACAAGAGGGTGGAGGTGGACTTGTTCGTCTGTGGGCCCTTGGATTCATTGGCCCAAAGCAACTCGAGCTGGTGAGTGCAAGCCTATAATTTACCTCATTGCTTCAAATGGAGATAGGAAGAGTCTCATGCAAATGGGCTGAGGCGATGCTGTCTGTCGTCCATTGGCCTGCGAGGGTCTTTACTACGCCTATGGGAAAGTGTGGGACTGTGGAGAATTCACGACTTACACTGTTTGCCTGCCCCTTTCTTGTTCTTAGAGACCTAATTTTCACAGTCACCTAAAACAGTTCCAATTTCCCTAACCTTCTCCCCTTCCTTCCACAACTGTCTAAAATTCATCCTCATCCAGACACAATCTCAGATAATTGCTTGTATATACAAGACCCAAATCTATAATCAAAACACGCAGTATACAGTTCATGCTGTGTAATTTGAACTAAAATGCTCTGCATTTTTTAACTTGCTGGCAATGAAAGAACTGTGCCAATTGAAAACTTCTGTGGACTACTACAAATCTGATGTTTGGGGTGAGAAGGAAAGCTGTTATGAAAGAAAATACGCATAGCTTGACCAATCCTGGAATTTTTCATGAAGAGCGTCGAGGTCTAGTTGTAGTACTCCTAACCTACCAAGCTCAAACTCAGGCTGTGGTTGGGAACTATTAAGTCAGTAAGTTCGTCACAATGCTGCTTTATCATGCATTTGGCTTCAATGTTGTAAAATTAAGGGGTACTTTACAACGTCAAATTTCCTTCGTTTATTATTTATTTAATGTCAGGTTTGGGGCATTCATAGTTTTTAAGTGGCATCAGCACTGCCAAAGGTGGATGCAGAGAGAGTAAGTTTTTGCCACCAGTTAATATATTTCGTCCACAATTTACCGTGTCCGCTCGTGTACTACTGTGTGCAAAATACAAACAGGAGAATTACTCACTTACAAGATGCCCCTCCAAAAATGTTTACTCCCACCTTCCCTCCCTTGTTCCTATTTTTTTAACGTCCTGTCAGCCACTAAGGTTAACTTTCCTGCCCTGGGGATTGACAAGCAATCTTCTTAAAGTGTTTCATGTTAAAAGTGATTTTATCAAAGGCATGTCTTACGTGTAATACACCGACTTGGCTCAACGAAGACATCGTGTAACTTCGTACATGTCCCGTTAAATATGTAAAACTGGACTCCCTGTAATAAAACAAAAAGTGTCCAATGAAAACGTACCTATAATGCACTTGTGAAATATTGTATAGTTGTAGAGAAGTGCTGTGTCAACCAATAGCATACTATCACCCACCAATGAATACAACGTTTTACTCACTACCGAAGTCAACAATGTTGCAAGGGTTGTGATACTCAAAGAATCTTACTCCGTTTACATGTTCAATATTTAAAAATGCAAAAAAAAGACCCTTTTCATTTATTTTAACATGTCTTTTGATTCTAAGCCCGATCATTGCACCATTTTACATCCAGATGACTTTAGATTGTATTTTCGCCCCGGTGGAAATCTCTGCCTCAGAACTCTCCCTAATCCGCTATTTATAAAGCCCTGGTTTCCTATTTAGCTGCCATTTCATTCGAATTGGGAATAATATGTTTGTTTTTTATATAATATGGTGACACTGTTCGATTGTAACATGAACAAGATTCCTCAATACTGCAGCCAATTTTCCTTCTTTTGTATTGCATATGTTTTCATAATGAAGGAGAACATGAAATCGTAGTGACGAATAGTTGACGCATGAACGTTAACTCTGTTTAATTTTGAACGCACTTGTGGACTTTGTCGAAGATTGAATCTCACCCGGTAGACTCTACTTTTAACATTTTTACCCATTGATCGTGACGCCACGCAACGTCCGCGTCCTGTACGTAAGGTTTTAACGATTCACAAACATATTGACAGGTTGACGTGACGCGCTTGCAACGCATACGCATTCTGTGTGGACGGCCGATCGAAGCTTACTGCGAGCGTGATACGAGTTTCATGTTTTCTCTTAAAAAAAGACATCGCACATTTTTAACGATGGATGTCTTATTCGGGTTGGTAACTCCTTTAAGGATCAGGGCAAGATATTACAAGCATAAAAATGGTTCGATGGCTCTTCATGGAGGCCGAAACGGAGGGGCAGTAGTTGTAAAATAACTGGCCCCTTCGTGAGAAGCGTTACAAACACCCACACAGTACACAAGGCCAGATATCGTAATTAGATAAATATTTCCTTTCTAATGATTTAGTAATCAGGCAGTCCTAATCGGGATACAACAAAATATAACCCCTTTCCATTCGTCATGGAGACAATCCCCCAGTGTGGCAATTTTCCCCCAAAGTAGGCGTACTTTCGTAGCCTCTGAGTAATACATCCCATTGAAACTATAAAACTTACTTTTTCGATCACAGAGAAAACGTACTGGTCGCAGTCAGGAGTCCAACACCTTAACCAACAGCTTCAGTGAGCCACCATCCTCAGTATCATCGTGATCTATTCTTTCCATAATCGTAGGGAGCAATATGAAAGGAAGGTCGGCATAATTTTCGGACTTTGTAACTCATCCTACCTCAACAAAACCATACATACATCTTTCAAGTGGAATTTTTCGACGTTTTTTCCTTCCAGGGAGAGCCATCCAAAAATCAACATGAACAATTGCATGGCATAACTCATGTTAACAAATGTACTTCGAAGAAGGGAGAAATTTTTCAGTCAGTGATGATGTGCAACTTATAAGATTCGTAATTTACCGTAGGCCTACAACTTGAGTGGCAAAATGTCCTTCAAATTCAGATGTGGGGATGACAGTTTTATTTCATTATTTCCTTAGTGGTGTGAAAAGATGAGGGAGAGAACATATGATCACCCAAGTTGGGGGAGTGGGCGGTCTTCCCCTTCCCCCCGCTTCTTACGCCTATGTTTCATTTCTTACCTATACGCCTGTTTCACTTTAACTTACCTCAGCAGCCAGTAAAATTATTCGTACTCTGATACTTGTACCGTTGATGTATGTAACGTCACTGATGGATCCGTACTTCCGGGAGGTGAAATTGTATGCACCTGATACAAACTGACGGTAATAGGAATTTCCAGTAGCTACGTTAGAACCTTAAAAATAAAATGCAAAATAATTTTCTATAAACAGAGGAAGAGGGGAAGGTGGAGGTGGTTCTTGAATAATTACTGAGCAAGGACCAAGTGTTCCAGAAACAATGTCCACAGTGGCGACGCTACGAGGGGGTGGGGCGTTTTTGGTGGCATTCCCCCTCAGAGGTTCCCCTTGCCCCCTCCCCACTCCGCTGCTAACCCACGTAAGGTCAGTTAGGAGTCAGGTCAACCGAAAAAATAAAGAAAGTGTCTCTCCTGCAGAGACTTAAATTCCACCCAGACGTTTTCGGGCAAGGATATATTTCAAAAGAAAGCAAAGTCGGGTATAATTATTCCCGACTTTGCTTTCTTTTGAAATATAAAATAACATATAACCTATGTTATAGGTTACATGTTCCTTTCCAGCATGCAACCGACTTCTTCGGCTGGAACCCAAGACAAGTGAGAGGGAAGCAGGAGTTACCCGGTAAAAACCGGGTACCTGGTTCATCGAACCCATCATGTACAACAACCAAGTTGGTGAACAACAGCTGGAATAGACACCCTGCAGCCACAGTCTACGACCAGAGACACCGTACAATTTTTACTCCGCTGAGCGGACAAAATTTTACGAAAAACTAAACTGAGGGGCGGCAGCCTAACAGGGCTGCAGCCACAGAGGCGCTATGCAGGCTTTAATCATTGGCGATGAGCAAAGAATTAAAAAAGGTTTTTGTCACGTACCATAACCAAGCTGAAATTCTTTGGACGGTATACAACAGCGATGTGGTTTGGTTTCATTATACGGGGGAGCCTGGGCAGAGACTCCGGCTATAAGTACGCCAATGAGGGTGAGAAGAAGAAACTTCATCATGACTCGTATCGCGATAAGCCTTTGAAGATGATGGTTAAAACCAGGCTCACACTTAACTTAGATTTTTTGATCTTATGATACACTACCATTCATGTAGATTTTAGTAGTCAGCTTTCTATGGATCTCGTGATGTTTACCTTAGAAGGAAATAACAGTAACCTTTGAGCAATCCTCACCTTAAGGCTGTATGAATTTACCTTTTATTACGTCAGTATTTAAACATAACGATAATAATAGTCACATGGTATACAGTACAGTCATCTAACAGACTGCTTGAATAAACAAACACAGAGGTCGATAGTTCATTTAGAGTTGTTACGCAGAAGTCGCGCAAAAACTGGGGAGGGGGACGGGGATCAACCCCTAGTATAAAAGGGGCCTACCCCGCCCCCCACCTTATTTTCCATCTGTTCGAAAAAGTGGAAACCGCGGGGAGAATTTCGAAGGGGATGCTGAAAATATTCTCAATCGGTTCAATGCACGTGCTACTTAGAATACCTTTCCGGTCATCTGGGAGGCTTTAGAGCCAAAAAAATTCTTGTACCCTCCGCGGTAACCAATGGAAGCGTTCCGTCGATATAGTTTTGCTGGCTTGCGCTTAAATGTGCACTGGCAATCAGAGTTTGACAACGAATATCAGCCTTGAGTCGGATCCATCACTTCGTTTTTCCTGTTTTAACTTATTACTAATTACAAGAATCAACAGACACCGAAGAGTTCTTTCAAGTGAGTGAAAACGTTAGGTATGTATTAATCACTGTTGAATACTAGCCTAATTTTGTAAGATTTTTCGAGTAACAAAATTTCCCCCAGATGCAAGACTAGACATCATTATCCATACGGTGATCAATCACATCGTTAGATTATGATTACAAATCATTAGTTGTTAGTTATAACTCAATGTGCGATTGTGAAAACTTGCAAAAACAAACTCTGAATCCCCTTTTTAAGATAGTCTGACACTTTGGAGTCACTTTGGATGGCGTAGAGGAAAATGGGTGGATTCCAAACAAGCAGTCTCCATTTCTTTTTCTCTTTCCCAACTTTATGTCAACATTTCGTTCCAGTCAACACCTGTATCCGTTACCGAGGGAGCAATTCCTTGACAGAGATTGAGATTGGTAAAACGTATGATATTCGCGTGAATTTGAAGCTGTTCACAAGTGAACAGCTGCAACCGCGAAGTCCCAAATGTAGTTTAGGGTCCGCCGTAAGGTCCTAGCCCAGCCTAGCTCTTGGGTTTCAATTATGTCAGTAGCTTTAGGGAGTTTGTTTCGAACGGAAATTTTCCGGAGTAATGCTCTTGGGTTTTAGTACATTCACACATGTAAGGAGTTAATTCTTCCGCTGTGCTTGACTGGATTAATATTTTAAAGAGCTACGATTTTGTTATGTAAAACAGTATGGGGACAACGTCTAGTCTATTCCAGACGACCGCAGATTGACTTACTCAATTGGTAATGAATCTACTTCATTATGTTGTAAAAACATACACAGATGACACACATTTTCCTCCTAAAGGCAATTTTTTTTAACTCATGCTCTCGTCTGAAAAAATGGCAGTCGTGCACAAATGTTATCCTTTTGACCACATTTTTTAGTTTGCACAGTTAGGTTTATACACTTTCATAACTTTATGTAGCTCACCTCATCAAATTTTGCTCCACAGGACAAAAAAGTCAAACAGTCTCATCTGTAGCACAACTCTGTAATCACTCTATATATTGAAACTTCACTTGACAACGAATGTCAACTGAAGTGTTACGCTAAATGTGGCGCTCTTGCCAAACTGTCTCACAAAAATGCAGATATTTGGGAACGAAGTAAAGGGTAAGAAACTAAGAGATAAAGAGTGTGCTCGTCTGGAAATTGATGAATCGAAATACAATTTCCGATTTTCATTGTATTTGTTACCAGCAAGGGCAACGATCATGGGAAGCCAGCGTGAGAAGTGTGTCTCCAATATTTTTATAAAATTTTCCACAATATTTTCAGGTATGGAGAAATGGAGTCTTATATGTTTTGAAAGCACAAATGGCGCCACCCTTAAACTCAATAGGGGACCTACAGTCTCTTGTAACCCTACTGGGATCGATTGCGAAAAAACTGGGTTGGGAAACGGGACCTCTCCCATTACGGACCAGTGTACCACCCACCCCCCCCCCCCCCCCCCCCCCCCCGAAAGATTTATAGAAAATAAATTTTGTTACCTTTAAACGGTGACCATGGTAATTTTGAGTAAATTAATACTAAAATGCATTTTATAGAGAAAGAACCTTGTTTTCGGCGACATTTAATTTGCCCGTAAATAAATAACACCAAGTTGTTTGACAAACTCTTACATTCACCTAAATTTCCTTCAACTACTAGCCATCCGTTTTAGTTATGGTGGTATGTAAATGTTAAAGTTTTACACTCACCATATTGTTATCATGTCATAAAAAACGATATCGAGCTTAAAAATTCTGTTCAGTCTTTTTGTTATCCTTTGGGAAGGTTTTTAACTTAGACGCATCATATTTTTTCACAAAAACTTTGTTTCTCAATGCTAATTATTTTTATCCCACTGGATTAGTAGCCCGGAATCCTGCTTTTGCCCTTAAACACAGACAGTCGTCACCACGAGTTTATTTTTGGTTACGATAAAAAAGAAAGCAATGTTTTTATAATAGCTGAACGGTCTTACATTATAATAGCACGCAATGAGAGTGTTCTGTTTACATATTACGCTATTTATGTTCGACTGAAGATGAATTTTTGAACAGCGTTTTGCATCTGCACAACGAAGGACTGAGAAGGTATTTGGAAAGACTTAAATTGGAATTGGAATGAAGACTTAGAACGTTCTTCCAAAGAGACCCAAATTTTCTACTTTTCCTTAACATGAACCAAATATTTCCAATTTCAATTCAAAAGAATCCCCATTTTTTCGGCAAAACGTTGCTTTTGACAGGGTTTCCATTATCTGGATCCCGTTTAACAGCAGTTTAACTATGACAAATAAATTCCCTGCAAAACATTGACAATCTTTTGAGCGATTCTCGCAAAGCTGAACCACCTATAGACATTATTACGTTATTAGTAGAGACCTACCGTATTCCAGGGAAAGGTTTCGTGATCATCAAGGGGTTTCTTTAGGTAACATACGTAACGAAATAACTGCTTGCATATCAAGCTTACTTGCTCGACCTCCAATTGTTTAGAAACCAAATCATAAAACCTCACCTAACTAAAGTTAACGTACCTAAAATTTAGTCCAAAATTTACCCTTCATCTCTCATGAAAAATTTCCTTCAAAAAAAAAATGACTGTAATTACCATCTTAATTGTGAATTGTCTAGAGGTTGATGCGTTCTCGCTGTAAATCAAAGTCTTGCTCAAAGCGCAAAGCTAGTTTTCCACTTCCATCGGTTCTTCAAATATTTTATTCCGGATCTTACCAAAATTATACTGGACCACAACAATCCTGACTTATGGCAGTTCTAGTCCCCTGGCCATTAGTTAAGTACTCGACATCTCATACCCTGCCTTTGCCTGCAGAGCTGAAGAAGTGTAATCGCGATCATAGCCTTGTTTCCTTCACTCTTAAGATTTTCTATCTCTCTTTATTGCCAAAGAAGGGAAAGTTGCCACCAGAGACGGAGGGACATATTTTAACTCTTCGTGCGCATAAACACACTTACAACACCGTTGAGCTTTCTGTGGAAGGTTTGAAATATCATCACATGTGGTTCCCCCAAACATGATGTCCACATGGTATTAATTCATTCATTCATTCATTTACTTTCAGTATAAATATAAAAATTTGTGAACAGGATGTCAGTTATAACTACAAATATAACCCTTTTTCAGTTCCCCTGTTCGGTACCCCCATATTAGATTTCATATAGCTACGGGACTATCGTCACGAAATTGCCCCCCCCCCCCCCGCCGCCCTCATATAGGAAACAGTCGCCTCTCTTGTTGTCATCAAAGGAATGTCAAAAGTAAAATAGTTTTATCAATTAAAACACTCTTAAAACACCGGGATTCAGTTTCACAAGGACCGGTGTTCTATTTTCTCCAATTCAGTCCTGGATAAGTCTCCTCGAAATTACTTTAACCAGAATTTGTATTGGTTTAAATAGGATTTTAACAGCTATGATCTAGATGAAACAGCCACTTGCATATTTCTCTTACGAAAAATGAACAAACCCCTTCAAATTATTATTGTTGTTTACACTTGTGTGGGGTGAAATACCGCTTTGGCAGACACTTTTTCGCTAGAAGGGCTAAGACACCCGTCCTCCTGCTGCTCCTTGTTATACGATAAAACTTACCAATTTCCTATTATCGTCATAACAGATGAGATCCTTTCAAAACCTTTTTTGCTTGTCATGAGGCAAAGTTCCTTTGAGGTAGATGGAGAGACCTTCGAAAACTCCTCAGGCGGTCTCCGATAAGTACAGAATATTTAATGCCTCAGTCACATGACCGCCGGGCGCCGGCCGATGAGTAGAAATCGGCCGGGCGCCGGGGGATTTTTACCAAATCTCACCGACATCTTTCATGTGGTCACATTGCTCCGGTCGCCGCTCGGGCGCCGCCAGGTGACCGGCCAATGGTTTCTCCATCAATTTCGTCGGGCTCCGACCGGTGTCCTTTAGGACGTCTGCAGGTCACCTGCTGAACACCGGCAGTGCATCGACAGATGTCCGACGGGACATCGGCCGGCACCCGCTGATTGAACTCATCTGCCCGTCCCCGGCAGTGCTCTGCCCGGGCGCCCGCAGGGTGCCGACCGGGCATCTGACGGTCGCCCTTCACATCGGGTGATGTCCGGTCGGGTGCCCGCCGATATACATACTTTTTCCGATGTATCCACCCGCGCCGATGTCCCACCGACGTCGGCAACTCATCTGAAAATTTTAACTCCGGACTAAAACTTCACCGGGCGTCGCCCGATGTCTAAAAATCGGCCGGCAAGGCAAATTCGTCGGCCGATCATCTGCAGGGCGCCTGCCGATGTCGCCGATGTCTGGCCGGGCGCCTTTTCGGACATGGGCGGTAATGTGACTGTAGCATAATCCAGATCTTTCTGGTAGGTAAATCTGCAGGGAAATGCTCTGACGGGGTAGTGGAATTCCCCCATTCCCCCTGGTGTCGCCGCTGAAAACCTCACAGCAGGTCAAATCTCGTTCTTCACTAACTTGAGACAAGGAGACAAGGAGTAATTGCTGGACCGACCCTCTTATCGACGTCACAAACACCTACAGGTACCGAACAAGGAATGGGGCCTTTGAAGTATGTCCTGTTCTTCTTCTGGGCATGTGCCTGCGTAGCAGTGTGTGGTCTCCGTGTTTAAGATGAAATAGTTATTTAAATCTTCAGTTCAGAGCAAATAAACCACCGTTCGGCAGTCACTGTTTTTCATTCTTTGTAGCAGGTCGAAGATCACGAGCAGAAGCCTTTGAAATGAGCAAACGCTTTCTTGTGAGCTTATCGTACACTTCGCCTGTGCTGCTTATTGTTTTGCGGGTTTGTAATGGAAAATACCTTTTGTTTGGCTGGTCAGTCTAGCCATGGACTTAAAATGAATATTCATTGTTGGACATAACTAAGATGCACTTTGGAATAGTTATCATTGCAGATCTCCTGTTTAAGGTCACGTGGCTCTAAGGCGGGGAACGCTTAAGAGATAGATGAATTTAAACTGAGTGACGACATTAAAGATAGGAGCTGTGTTCAAGTAAGATCTGCGTCATTACTGTAGTCTTGTATGAGTTGGAGGTTTTTCGAAGAAAAAGTTACTGAGAGACTAGAAGAAGCCAAAAACTGCTTGAAAGAAAACTAAACTCTTGCACGGAATCTTTAAATTATTGCTTCTACCATAATGGGACAGGTTTTTCCTGTTGTATGAGGAAATTAAGTTGGATGAGATAGATGAAAAACAGCAAAGAAGGCTCGCCGCGTGTCCAGCGTGTCCAGTCAACTTTGTTACTGGATACTATACCTGTCTATCTTCTCTTATCCGTTCGACCTTTTTCTTCACATTTTCTTCAGGACTAAATTCGAGTAAGACGGTGGCAGCTGTATTTTTATATGTCGACTGGAGGTAAATGTTGGAGGTAAGTTCTCAAAATTTCAGTCCGTAGCGTACAACTGCACGGTTACTTCAAAATGCTGGATAATTTAACTATAAGTTAACTTTGCGATAGGCTGAAATTGTGTGATGGACGGGACCGCAAAACACTGAGCTAGCCTATGTTTGATACCAGTTATTAACCATTTTGACGGGACGATACTTTTAGAGCTGTGTCTCCTCCACGCGTACGTTTATTAGAATAATCAATATTAAATGACGGACATTAAAGGCAAATCAGACATCCCAAACTTGTTTTAAAACGCAACAGCTAAATCTCTCTCTTAAAAATTAAAATTTGATAAACTATTGTCTCTCAAGAGTCAACATGCTATTTGTGGATCTTACAGTTAGAGTGTTCCCACCCGGAATTGATGGGTAAAAACACTTTGCTTAAGCTTCTTGGGTACCATTTAACATATTTGCTTTGATTGTTGTGATATTTGTAGACTCACATTTATACATATCGACATTTTGTGGCGGCGCCACAATGTCAATATTAGGGGGGACAATATTAGGGGGACTAAGGGCAAAGGATAATGTCGGGGGAAAATTTCCTGGCGCAGCGCGAAATCAAGCCCTAAGCGCCCGTTCCTGGGGTTGGGGTCCAGGGGAAAATCCCCCTTAAGATCTGGATATTATTTTGTCGGTTAATCCAACTCCTACTGACCCGACTTGGTGGGGAAAGTGGGGGACAAGGACAAAATCTGGGGGAAATTCCCCTTGTCCTATAGTAGCACCGCCACTGTCTCTATATTTACTTTAGAAGATAACATAACATAACAGGTTGAAGGGCAAAGGAGGGCCAAGGCCCCATAAGATGCCCTGAAGTCCAAGCCCTAATCAAAAGTCAAACCACCAAAGCTTGACAACAGCCCCAAACAATCAGATTCTACCACAGCCATGGAAAAACCTGTCAATGTTAACCTTAAAGCAGTGAACTGAGGGGGAGTTAACTACCCAATCTGGTAGACAATTCCACTCGTTGACAACTCTATGGGAGAAACTAACTTCCTAATGTCAAGCCTTGCAAAAGGCTTTTCAAGCTTTTTAAAATGCCCACGCACCCGAGAATTACCTTGAACCCTTAACTAACTACAAGTCAGAAGGGGATTCCTTTCACAAAGGAACTTGAAAACCTGGAGCATGTCTCCCCTAATCCTTCTCAGCTCCAAGGTGGTAAGCCCAAGATGTTTAAGCCTAGCATGATAAGGCAAATTTCTCACCTCAGGAATGAGGCGAGTGGCTCTCCTCTGAACCTGCTCTAAAAGAAACTTGTCCTTTTCATAGAAGGGACTCCAAGCCTGAGCTGCATAGTCAAGATGGGGTCTTACCAACTGCTTATACAAATTAAGCACAATTTGTGCTTAATTTAATAATATTGCACTGGTTTGAACATCGCTTCTTTCATTCAGTTTAAATTTAGTTTACTGAATTTACGAGAATGAAATAAAAATTTAAATTGACTGCTTTAATTTTGTTAAATTTACTCTCCACAACTCCCTTCTTAATCCCTAATATTTGTTTTGTGACATGAAAATAGCAACGTTAGATAATTGATGTTAAACGCATTAAAAATCTAAGAAATGGCCACAATTCCTAGCAAAATTTATCGGAAATTGAACATTTTGCGGTAATATCTGATTTGCATTTAATCATCCATAAACATGAGCTAAACATGCCAATATTTATGTGGAAAGAGGAACAGTTAATGTTATCCTTTGTTTTTGATACCTTCATTTTTAGCATTTTTGTAACGTCAGTGTGTCGCGAGGGTTTTCTTTGGAAGTTTCAATTTAGCAGTGTAGAGTACCACTTATACCAAACCGTATCATATTGATGAGTAATGATGATTAATGTAGGGTTAGCGGGTTTTTGCTGACAAAAAGTTACTCAAATTTTTAATGTTAAGATATTATCACAATTCTTAAAGATTTGTCCTTGAAAAATTGTACTCTTCCTTTGACTGTTTAGTAAACCTTTTTGCTGGAATGTCCCCTGTCTTGCATTTTGCATTTGTTTTCTTTAAATGCAATATAATCGTGATTAGTAAGTGGCCCACAGGCGCAGATCTGGTTTGTGGATTGCCCGGCAAAAATTGTACAAAGACCGGATGGAACCGGATTCGTTTATAAGCACAAAAAATAATGCATTGACGGGTATATACACAAAACATAGAAAGTGCATTATAAATGCAGAATCTTTTGTTATTATAGCTTTTGTAAGCTCAAATTTACGCTTCATAGAAGCCCTAAAGTCATCTATCTGTTTACCACAATGTTATGTTTTTGTTTATTCATTCATTTATTGGTGTATCACAATACAGAAATTTACAAGTAACATTAGCAGATGAATAACAAAAGGTGTGATAGGGAGAGCACTTAGAATCTCCTAGGGCTTATCGTGAAGTGTCATTCCCTAAGAGAAACAAAACAAAAAGCAAACCGAAAAATTCTACCTGAATTATTGGGGCAACGAGATATAGTTTGCATCTACAGGGAATATTTGAGTTGATACATAATAGCCAGGCGCGTAGGAGTTTGGGAGGGTGACGAAGTGGTTCCCTCTCAACCTGAAGGGGGATTGATGCAAAACGATGAAATATTTGTACCTTTGTGCCCGAAGCGAAGTGAAAAGTCTCTTTTTGCCATTAAACTATTAGTCTTTGGTCAAAGGGGTCCCACACCCTTCTCCTTAGTATTTCTTCCTTTGTTGATATGTAAGGTGAGAGTAAAGAGGCTCAAATGCTGAACAGTATTTTTATTTTTTTTTAACTGAACTTAGTGATAATTAGGTGGTGATAAAGGGCTGAGAGGTGAAACTTCACGAGGGAAGGTGTGACGCGTGTGACTCAAAAATAAAAAGAAACAAATTTGCCACAAATCGTTTTCTAACAAACATAACTTGATATCATTTTAAACAGTACCATTCGTGCGAAAATTTGACAAACATCTTAGCTTCAACCATAAATTCTGGTTGACTATTTACTGCTGCTCAATTTTTGTCATCCTTGTTGAATTATAGGAATATCCTGGCTTGACACCACTGCAAAATATCCTGCCCATTTCTAAACATCACACCTACGGGGAAGGGGTGGGGAGACGCATTTCATATTATCTAAAACTTTCGGTATCATTTTTTTTATTCTTGATGTTTGTATTCTGCTCAATAGTCACTGAAAATTAGATCAAGAATCATCTTAAAAAGGGTTTTGGATGGAAGTAGGGAAATTTGGCAAAACTTGCCACATGTTAACACTTGCGCATAGTTTAACGCTATGTGACCAAACATTTATTATTTACTAAAGCATTCAACAGCCTATTCAACAAAAGTTTTAAAGAGACCACACGTCATTGATTGACCAAATTTGTCGATGGTCATATTATATGGCTATTTTCTGGCATAACCGTTTCAAATTGACATAAATAACACGATGTGGTGACACTTAGCGGTTATTTCTATTTTCAAACATTTACATTTCATAGGATCGATTGGCCCCAAATTTTCCTCAATTGTGATCTAAAATGTCAACATTTTGCACCAATTCCTGCATATCAACACAAATCGAACACTTACGAATATTTGAAGGTGCAGGTTAATAATTTCTTTTCCCCGATATTTTCATTTAAGATTTCAGTCAATTTTATAACTCTTTCATTCTTGATAAGCAAGTCAGTCAGTCATTTTGCACCATCAGCTAATAACAAGCACTCTATTGTTTCTCTTAACAGCTGGTATCTATCTTGGTGATTCAGATCAGACATCTTCAGAATATAATCCTTGCATATTAAAGGTAAGAATATTTCTTCTGCATTGTTTTTCTTGATATTATCACGTGATTGGAAAATGATAGTGGAGAGGATACCAGGGTATTCATCATAGTGGTTCAGATTAGTGAAATTAGTCAAATTGGGAAGACTGGAAGTCATATCATTTTTTTTCTGATGGTGTACACAAATTTTTCAAGTGTACTGTATTTCATGGAGTACTTTTGCAATATGAAAAAAAATCAGGCTGTGACGTCACACACATAGGCGTACGAGGCGTGAGTGTAGGGGAGCACTCACCCTTCCAATTCGGACGAAAAAAAGTTGGTATATTGGGGCAAAACATGATAAACGGTGACATTATTCGGGCAAAATATTCTCTTCCACCTCATAGAAAATAACCCCCGTACGACTATGGTCACACAGAATGGAATTAAACAACAGATGATAGATGGGAATGTTTTATTAAATTAATTATTAAAATTTTTTTAATCATGTAAGAAGACATTTTCAAAGCTAGATTTACAATGCTAACTTTTTTGTGCATCAGTTATCCACTCCAATTTGCTTGGATGAAATCCGTTGCTATTACATTTTGTAATTTGGCATAGACTGAAGTCTATGTTTCCAGTTGTGAATACAAAAACAATTTTAAAGTTGTAGAAAAGGCCGATGGCTACAAATCCTTAACGCTAGACATATTGACTCATAGTTTACATTGGGGATATATTGAAAGCTTGTTTTCCCTTTTTCCACATTAATTCTACTTTGAAATAGTATCGTACATTAACTTATGACTAACCAACCAATGCTCTGTTATCACGGTCCAAAGTGTGATTGGTCACAGGCTGTCTTTTTTTGCATATAAATATTGGTTTTATTTTACCCCAAAAATGAGAAATTTCATTAAACAGATGACGTTTCTGTTATTTCTGTTTAAAGTGGAACAAAAAGGTTTCTTTGAATCTCTCCGGCATGGTCTCTCTTAGTCCGGTGCTAATTTTTACAAGCTTTTACTAATTATCTGGATTATGAAGGACAAAACCATCGGTTTTGAACCTTCCAGACATTCCATCATTTGATAGTAATTCGATTAATTTGATTCGAACGGATTTAAGGGCTACGTTTGTGTAATTGTAATAATCTTCATAGGACAGCTACTTTCAATAATATCATTTGGTGTCGTACTTGGAGGGATATATGCTTGTACTGCATTACTATGAGACGGATTTATTCTTCCGAGATTGTCTGAATTTTTCCATAAACTGATCAAGAGACCCCCTAAAAAACAATGCTGCTCAATTTGTGGGCTAATTAGTCAGTACTTGGAGCAAAGTGGTAGGTTTTTTTCTTAGGGGGGGGGGGGGGGTTCTTCACGAACTAGTAAGAAGAGCGAATAGTTACTTAATGTAATGATGTTTGATTTTTCGAAGTATTTTTTTGTAAAAAAAGTTCTTTTCGTTCCGTGCAACCTAGTGATAGCAGGGGTTGTATGTTAAAGATATGTAACATTAAATATTTTTCTTTTGCAGGTTTTAAATCTTCAATCATTTTGGGTAATTCCATAAACCAGGGCTACCAGAATACCAGTGGTAAAAAATGCTAAAATAGGCATCATACTCAGTTGTTTCCATTTTGGGATTTGGGGGCAAAAGTTAGTATTTTAAAGAGTTAGATTTTCCATTATTTTCTTTACTTTTGGCATTCCTTACTACTTTTTTTAATGAAATTGTTGATGACAAAGACACATGATTCGTAACAATGTTCCTCGTGTTTTGCCTTTGTACATAAGGAAATTGGCGCCCTTTTCAAAGAACGATGTCCATGTGAATTTTTTTGGTGTACCCAGAAAGGTTTACGGACAAGTGTTACGAAATGAATTATCTGTGCTCAAAACTCGTTTTCATTCGTTGGGGTGAATAATCAATTTCTATGAGACTAATGAAATTTGTCAACTTTTTTAAAGTATTGGACATTTTCAGTTTGGTGTACTGCCCGATTTAACGCGATGAACGCATGTTTTCACACTCTGAAGTGAAAAAAAATAAAACGAAAATCAAAATTTAAAAAATGAATATTATTTGACCGGAACAAAAATTCTATGAAGCAGATCCAAATATGTTTAGTATGATGTCCCCTTTCCTTCAGTGCCAATTTGAGGGTGTACACAATTCATGAAATAACTTAACATCATTATCAAAATTCATTTGAATATAAAAAGTATGTCTTACTAAAAGGTTGATTTATGAGTGTAATGCCAAAACGTCATACCTATTTTGGTACCCAAATTTATGGAATTACCCATTTGGTGGCTGTGTGCAACTCCATACAAGATACTTTACGAACAGATGAACAACACAATCCCGGTTACACCTGGCAGCTGAGGAAGAGGTTCCAAGCATGTAGTGTTATTAAAATGGTGAGATTTTTCATGTTTTTATTTTCATTGGGGAATGAAAAGTACATATCTATGCAAGCATGGTTAATTAAAAAGCTCTTTGTATTGAACGGGAATGTCTACAGTAAGGCGAGTTATTGAATGGGGGTCCATGTCCATAGCTTGACCAGAGCCAAAAAATCGCCCCTACTACATGTAACGCCCCGTCAGATGCAAGCATTTCCTGGTAAAACGAGTTACTGAATGGGGTCGGAGGAAGAGGCAGCTCTTACCGAGAGAAAAAATTTGAAGATACTGACACGTTTACCGGTGGTTGGTTGCGAAAAACTACTCTGGTGTCGACCACTTAGTGGTCAACGACTCGGGAAACAGGGATTAAAACCAAACACACATATACTTTTTAAAACAACTGCTTAAGCTATGTCCGCCCCCTCCCAATTTTGAATATATTTGCATTTTATTTGAAAAAAAAAAAACAATCTAATGCATGACCAGTTCTGTAAGAAAAACGAACTTATTCTAAGAACATTTTTTCAATTTATATCAAAATTAAATGCACGCAACATCCCTTTTCTACAATTTCCTAGTGGTGAGAGAAATCGGAAAGATTTAAGAATATCTATTTAATTAGGTTCCAATTTTACTGTGCACGTAAGCTTCCATAACCTCTCATGAGGTTCCTTTTGCACAACTCACCCCCAATCTTTTGCAAACTCTCCATATAAATCGATCCTGTAGTTAGTCGGCAATCTTAGGGTCCCAATCTTATTCTTTGGTTTAGACGAATAGTTGTATTATGCTAATTATGGGGTTTTAGATTGCTTGCTGTGGTATTAAAAAATTAATAAAATTAAAAGGCTGCTTGAACACACTTTCTCACAATCACGTGACTTTCTGAATAATCTTCATACAGATCCTTTTCGAAATAGTAACTGAGTACAATGAATTAATTAGGTTCCAACCCATTCTGCACGTAAGCTTCCATACCCTCTCATGAGATTTCTTTTGCACAACTCGCCCCAGTCTTTTGCAAACTCTCTATATAAATTGATCCTGAAGTTAGTCGGCCATCTTAGGGTCCCAATATACCCGAATAGTTGTATTATTCTCATCATGGCGTTTTAGATTGTTTGCAGCCATCTCTGGTATTAAAAATAAAAATTACTAAAATTATAAAAGGCTGCTTGAACACAATTTCTCACGATCACGTGACGTCCTGAATTATCTACATACAGATCCTTTTCGAAATAGTAAGTACAACGGATTGAGGGATGGAGAATGGAAACTGAGCTCCATCCCACAATCCTCGTCACTTTTCCTTTGGAAAAGCGTCATGCGTGATTCTCCGCGTAAGCAACGGACTGACGGAGTAGGGAAACAAGCGAGTGAACCACAACTGGAAAAAGGCCGTGTCCGGCTCGACTTGAACCAGTAGGTTGGAAACTGGGCCGTAAAACTAACTAACTTGAAAAGGGGTCATGATAAAGAAGTTAGTTAAATATTGACTGATCCAATAGCAGTTCTTGCATAAATTAGTTGTATCACACCTGTGTTCTTCTCTTTCGCATGTCCTAAATTCTGCAATAAAATAAATACGGTTGCTTGGCAACCCATGGCAAGTCCATGATTTAACATCTACAAGACAACTGTGTGGATACACACCTAGGAGCTGAGAAAGGCGGCTAAATGTGAGGTGATATGACGAAAACGGTGAGATTTTCATACTTTTGATTGGGAGTATAGCAAATCTATGGAATGTGAATTAATGGATTGGCTGCTAACATAAACGGGTGGAAGCACCGAGGCGTGCGGAGGGGGGGGGGTAGAGGACCACCCTCCCCCTTGATAGGAGATAAAAATGAGAGAAGGAGAAAAAAGAGGAGGGGAAAGAAAGGAAAGAACTATGGGAGCGAGAGGAATGTTGACGAAATGTTGCAAAGCCCAATTTAAACACTCCTGTACATTCATTATTCCAAATTTCGTCACTTTGCATACACCAGGAAATTCCTGGGCACTGGCCATGGGATTTATCCTTTAAATATTTTTTCCTTCAATGGTGACTGAGGGAAAATAAAAAATAACGATGAAGATGTCTTGAAGGGTATAGTGAGGAAGACATATTTTTGATATTTATGTTTATTTTTACAAGATTACTAGTGTTTCCCAACCTATATACGGCAAGGTGTCTTTTCCGGCCATCGGTGAAGCATTTTGGACGAAAAATTTCTTGCACTCCACGCAAACCCCATTATTTGCCAGCAATAGGTTCGTAATTGATTTCATTGCTGTTATTCTTTGAAAATAGTTCATAAAATACAGAATAATGGGTCTCCCTAAGCATACAAAATATCGTATGAATTACGTATCAAATCACGTATTTAAAAAAAAACTACTAAGAAGCTTCACTTCCTCCCCTCGAGCGCAAGCGCCGTCGGGCCCGTTCCCTTCGCTCCCTCGCATCAGTTTTGGCTCAGACCAGCCCTTGGGTGGGTGTAAGGGCCATACGGAATGGGGAGGGGTGGGTTAACTTTCAGTGAGCGTAATATTTTTGAGGAGCGGAAAGCACACAATTGCAGAAATTCTTCGAAGCGAACATTCACGTAGTAGGACTCTAGCTCCATTTAACTGGCTATGAGCTTGAAAGCAGTAATTGAAAATTATAATAACGTAAGTGATAGTTTTTCCACTTTTCTGCTAAGTAGTTACACTAGGTAATGAAGTTTCCAATACCTCTACCCTCCCCCCTTTTTTAACTATCATGCTTCATTCCCGCCTGAAACATTTTGACTATAGGGGAAATACTAGGATGTGCGTTTGATCAATGCAACCACTATTTACACTGTTTGCTGCAAAATAGGTTGATTGCGAAATTGTTTTTTTTCTTTTACTGCGACATCATTTTGACTTCAAACCGATTGGATGACGTCGTAAAATTAATTCATTGAATTTTCATTCTCCAACTGGGTTTCCTGGCAAAAAAAATATAAACCTTAAATGCTTGAAGTGAAATAACGAAGATTGCCCTCATTGTGAATGACTTCCGCTTTACAGACAAACCAAGAAAAAACCCAAACGCACTTTGTTTGCTGTTGCATGCAGAATATAATATTATCCATTTATAAACCACACTTAATGACATGATTTCATTGAACAGCAATGAGTCAATATGTCTTGGCTATGGTAAAAGCAATTTTGGGAGGATTCCAGCTTTGAAAATTCAGGAAACGAGATTTATCAAGGGAAAAAAGTAATTTTTAAGGGAGAAAGTTCTCTTAGGTACGTCTTAGCCACGGGCCTACTGATTTGGTTCCAGAAATGGCCCTTTCACACGGACCGCAGAGCGAATTTTGAAGTAGGGGGTCTTATCGCCAAAGCGACCCTATAGTTAAACAATATAATCGCAATTTAAGGCGGTCCAAAATGCCTACGGATAAAAAAGGTGTTGACACAAACCCCAGCCCCCCCCCCCCCCCGTCTCGACGGTCCATGTTTTCTCGGAAGTTGCATCCACACATGTCAGCATTTAATTAGTAATTTGCATTTCAATTGGTATATTTTGCACATTAAATTAGCAGATTTCGGAAGGTTTCATCTCAGCAAGCTACAAACATGAGGAGTAAAATCAAAGAAGCAACCGATAAATACAACACATTAAAACATTAGATGAATAGAGTACGTAACTGGTGCTATGTCTTTTACAAAATATTACTTAGAAATACAATAAAATACAATAGAGGTTTTGCTACTGCATAAGTTTTACTTTGGTAAATATTTTGCCAAGACTGGCCAGAAATCATCATTTTCCTGAATGCTAGGGAAGGGGACCCCACCCGTCAGATTCAGATCATTGAAAGCCTTCACTCTCAGTGGCATGGGGGAAATTGAAACGGTTAATTATAATTTGACAGCTTCTTTTTGACCAAAACATAACCATGAGCTGCTACTGCTTCTTGTTACATTATTGGCCATATAACATGTGAAGAAATCCATTTGAAAGTTGTACTTGTAAATAATGACATTTTGGATACCGATACGTCGTCAGATAGGGGAATAGGGCGACATCCCCCTATATTCTCAGAAAAAGGGGAAAAGAAGAACAGGGACACCCAACTTAAATTCCCCTGCTTTAAATATATATAAAAAAAATAATAATGAATGGCGCTTTATGAATGGCACTGCGTGTGCTTTGCAAAAACCTGGCATGCATTATCGAGGAGAAAGTGTTTTAATGTGATCGATTTAATGCGATGATTTCCCTTCCTTTTTTTAATATGATGATTTCCTTTCCCTTTCTTTTACAGATGTTTACTGCCAGGGGACATGGGCGTCCGCAGGTAAGGGCAAGGGGGGGCACTTGCCCCCCCCCCCGGAAAATCAAAAATTAGAAAAAAAAACGTATAAAAATCAAAGCAAAAACCCTAACAAAGCGTGTTTTCCGAGTTTCTTCGCCAAAAATAGGCTTTAGAAATGCCATTTCCGGCGATCTGGGAGGCATTTTGGACTGAAAGTTTCGCACGTTTCATGTCAATTCATGATGACTCGGAGGTTTGCCCCCGTCTAGAAATTTTGTCCCCGGCTTTTTTTTCTGCGGACGCCCAGATTGATGGAATGAACATAGTAGAGGAAAGGGTCTTTCCCCCCTACCGTGATTTAGTGACCGGCCGAAGAGGACGGAAAGTTGTGACAATATAATTTTAAAGGCAGTCATTCGTCACCCTTACCTGCAATTTTACCCTGTTTCTTCCAAAAATGTCACCGCGGCACACATAGGGCATTGTATGCTCATCAAGAGATGCCCTGAAGGAATAAACTAATATTGTGTGATGCAGACGGCTGTAAAAAGGGTTTGAAGTAAGAATGCTGCCATTGGTAGAAGTGGAACTCTCTGCGTCGGGTAATGAAAAAACTGCCTTTTGCTATTTTCTATGGTTTAAGGTGTAAAATATTCTAATAGATAAATTGCAGAGTGGCTAGTACGAGAGACAGTCGATAGGTAAGTTCGTATGAATGGAGTGGGTCCCCTCTCTTGAACGAACACCGGTTAGGTCGCTTTCTCTATTTGAGAAACGTTTAAAATTACTCAACAGGACACGCCAACATTGTGAACAACAGCGACCCCTCTATCCATCTTCATTTATGTCCCCTTTATTCCTATCCAGGGTTTCTCCCTCGACCTTTGCCCATCCCTACACCTTCTGGCCATATCTCTTGAATTTCCCTGATCACCCACATGTTCGACTGACAATTTAGGAATATTCAACCGACAAGCAAGCTGTCCTAGAGCTAGCAATTCGTGATCTTTGGTAATCGTGCTTCCCTGAATTTGGAGAGAAAACTGTTTGGTAAGACGAGAATACCCCTTTCATCAAAAGTCGAGGTTACTGTGATCAATATATACAGATGGCCAATTCAAACGAAAGTAAATAGACCCAAATTAAATTACCCCCAGCCAATCGTTATCCCCTCCCTTCCCCTATATGACGTTACATTCGTGAGGCGAATGCTTGCACTGGAGTGAAGAGGTAAGTGCAAATACCTTTTTGATATTACTAGGGAAGTAACGCGTAATATGCTCACATATATCCCGCTTATTGTTGTAAGCAAAACCAGGCATAAAACGGTCTCTTTTGAAGCAATTTTTTCCGATGACAATGCGTTTGATCTGAATGCCCCTTTGTGGCAGTGATGTTTATTTGAACTTTCTCACAACGTACTTTTCGAACTATTTTTAGTTTTTGCGAAATTGGAAAAATGAACCAGTAGTAACGAAGGAATTCAAAATTGTCATTGTCTATTCTCTAGTTTCAATCTTATTGGTAAAACCTCAGATCAAGATAAGAAATTTTGTCTGGAGCTTGGGTGCGAAAGGAGAAATATCTGGGGGAGGGGGAAATAGAGCGAAAGACCTGGTGTAGAATACGCACTACTTCCCTTCTTCCAATATATATATTTTTACAGAGGTCGAACGTTAATGGTATTCAACCTCTGTAGAAAATATATATTGCTAAATATGAGCCGGATCTGGACCGCATGAGCCTTACATGGTTGGGGACGTTTATGAGCCGGATCCGGACGAATAAAATATTGACAAGGGTGGAGAAGGAATAGTCACAGGAAAGCAAGAGGGCGGGACGGTAAGCGGGCTTGCGGAAAGGGTGGGAAGGTCGGCTAAACTCGAGAAGGGTGGGAGTAATCCGGTACTCATGAAGGTGGAGGGGTCGTTCCGGATGTGAAAGTGGGCCCGAAGGTGGCGATGAGGTCCCGGGCGGGAAAAGTCCCAGAAGGGGTTGAGCGGGACCCAATAAGGTGGGGAGGCAGGGAGTACCCGAGTGGGAAAGGGTGGGTGAGGAAGACACAAAGGGAGGGACGGCAGGGAGTCCCGGCCGGGTGAGAGCCGAGCTGGACCCACGAGGTAAGAAATCCCGGGTGGTGGTAAGGTAGGGCGAAGCGGGAGTAAGGGCGGGGTAAAAGAAGTTGGGGAAGGAACCCAGGAGGGTGTGGTGACGGAGACCCGAAAGAGAGGGGAGGTAGGTCCGGATGGGAAGGGTAAACGGGACCCGGAGGGTGGGGAGGTAGGGAGTGCCTGGTGGGAAGGGTGAGGGGAGGTCCGGATGGAGCAGGACAAAGATGTTGTGGGAGTCCGGGACCCGGGAGGGGAGGTTCGGATGTGAAGGGTGTTGGTGGGAAGGGTGGAGCGGTACCCAGAAGGGTGTGTGAAGCGGTAGGGACCCCTGACCCTTCCCAACCTGGCCCCCGCTCCCGGGATTCTCTACCTACTCCTGGGTCCGGCTCCACCAGGGGCCCCTACCTCCCGTCCCACACCCTCGGGGCCAACCTCCCACACCCTCCTGGGTCCCGTTCCACCCTTCCCAACAAGACCCCCTACCTCCCCTCCCACACACTCTGGGTCCCGCTCCACCCTTCCCTCGGGGTCCTGCTCCACCCTTCCCATCCAGACCTCCCTATCTCCTCTCCCACACCGTCCTGGGTCCCGTTCCACCCTTCCCACCCGGGCTCCCTACCTCCCCTCCCACACCCTCCTGGGTCCCGTTCCACCCTTCCCAACCAGACCCCCTACCGCCCCTCTGGGTCCCGCTCCACCCTTCCCACCCGTGATCCCTACCTCCCCTCCCACACACTCTCCCGTTCCACCCTTCCCATCCGTGACTCCCTACCTCCCCTCCCACACACTCGTGTCCCGCTCCACCCTTCCCAACCGGGCTCCCTACCTCCCCTCCAACACCCTTCTGGTTCCACCCTTCCCACCCGGGCTCCCCACACCCTTCTGGTTCCCGCTCCAGCCTCCCACACCCTCCTGGGTCCCGTTCCACCCTTCCCAACCAGACCCCCTACCGCGCCTCCCACACCCTCTGGGTCCCGCTCCTCCCCTCCAACACCCTTCTGGTTCCGGCTCCACCCTTCCCACCCGGGCTCCATACCTCACCTCCCACACCCTTCTGGTTCCCGCTCCAACCTCCCACACCCTCCTGGGTCCCGTTGCACCCTTCCTAACCAGCCCCCCTACCGCCCCTCCCACACCCTCTGGGTCCCGCTCCACCCTTCCCACCCGTGACTCCCTACCTCCCCTCCCACACACTCTCCCGTTCCACCCTTCCCATCCGTGACTCCCTACCTCCCCTCCCACACACTCGTGTCCCGCTCCACCCTTCCCAACCGGGCTCCCTACCTCCCCTCCAACACCCTTCTGGTTCCGGCTCCACCCTTCCCACCCGGGCTCCCTACCTCCCCTCCCACACCCTTCTGGTTCCCGCTCCAACCTCCCACACCCTCCTGGGTCCCGTTCCACCCTTCCCAACCAGACCCCCTACCGCCTCTCCCACACCCTCTGGGTCCCGCTCCACCCTTCCCACCCGGGCTCCTTACCTCCCCTCCCACACCCTTCTGGTTCCCGCTGCAACTCCCACACCCTCCTGGGTCCCGTTCAACCCTTCCCATCCGTCCTCCCTACCTCCCCTCCCACACACCGTCCCGCTCCACCCTTCCCAACCGGGCTCCCTACCTCCCCTCCAACACCCTTCTGGTTCCCGCTCCAACCTCCCCTACCCTAACCCTTTCCATCCCGCTCCACCAGGAACCCCTACCTCCCCTCCCATCCTCCCACACTCTCCTGGGTCCCGTTCCACCCTTCCCAACCAGACCCCCTACCCAGCTTTCTCCCCGTTACCACCCTCATACAGAGAGAGAGCCCTGCACCCAAACGTGTATGCGGAAGCCTAGATTATTAGAAACCTTCACTTCTGTAGTTCGGACTCTGAAAAGTTGATCCGTCCTGGGAATGAAAAATTAGGCCTCCGGCTAATTATTGTCCGGATCCGGCTCATAATATGTCCGACACATGTCCGGCTCATGCCGTCCGGATCCGGCTCATATCTTCCCACAACTAAAAAAGGGGGAAAGTAGTGCATTTCTGACCGATTTTAGGAGATTTATTAGCAGCGTCAGGTCCGTAGCCAAAGGGTAGGGGCAAAAAATTTACAGTATCATATCATTACATCATTTATTTGCCATGGTTATATGCCGAAAAAAGATCTGCCATAATACAATTTTACACCTGGAAATTTTTGGGCCCCCTCCAGAACCTTGTGCGGAGCAATGAGAGGGTCCTGTGCCTGTGGGCTTCTTGAAATCGTACATTATTCTATGTAAAATTTGTACAAAAACGCACTACTTCCCCTTAAATTATCATCTCGGATTTTTGCACTTACCTTTGTTATCGCTGTAGTTTTTATCCCCAATTTTAGGGGAAGTTTTTGACGGTGTAGGTAGTGACAGGGAGGGTTGGAAGAATTTGCAACTATTTACCTTAGTGCTACAAGGGTGAGAACTAACACAAACGTCATCATTGCTTTGGTATTTATCACAGATGTTTGAGTGAATCTGCCAGTTCTTTACCTATTTTTTCAAATGAAAATAAGGATTTTCCCAGGAAGAGGCAAAGAGGAAGGGGCTAGAGGTTTTTTCAATGAATGGGATTGACATTTGTTGTCCCTAAAATATAGTATAAACAAATATTTTGTAATTGGCAGCATATAGGGGGCATGGGGTTATAAGGACGAGGACAGAGAAAGGGTCCACACAGCTGGGAGGGGCGTAAATGGTAGTCCCCTTGGGCAGAAAACATCGTCTTGTGGTGGTCTACATATCATCACTAGAAAGAAGCAATATTTACACATTGATCTTTAAAAAAATAGTCCAGAGCCAAATATATTTAAAGAGCATAGGCCTGTGCCAAGTAATTTCCCGTCTTCGGTAGCAATTGAATGTGACAAGTTTTTACATAAAATGAATTCGACCATTGATGCATCCTGAATGGATTTTCAAAACTTGGTTTGCCTCAGGGGCGAAATGGCATCCCTCGTCAATTCAAGGATCCATTGGGATCCATGACTTCACACCTGCTTGCTTCAAGCTCACTTGGGAACATGGGAATTGAAACCAGAATGCTCTGAACATGTTCCTCATATCAACAACGAAAAAAAGGTTCTGGACCATTCTTTTAATTGCTACAACTCTACGTTCGTCCGTCTTCTTCAGCTGGGAACTCAATTACCGTGGAAAGAAATGACCACATGAACGGATCCAGGGGGTTGCGTGGGGCATTTTTGTAAAATGTGCTTTTTTTAATGATTTTTAATTCTTTCTACAACCCCGGATCCGACTCATCAGCCTGAGCCATGTCTCCATCTGCAGTCAATTGAAGTTGAACATCTGTAAAACAGGAGGAAGTAATTCTGTCTCAAAGCGTTTTCTTTTTCGTTTTCGTTGGTAAAAGGTTTATAACCAACACAGGACAAAAATAACGTTCCTGCGGAATCCTTGCTTTTAATTGTGCATTAAAATGAGGGAAAATATTCAACGAACATTACACATCCGGTCACACAGGACTGAAAATGTCTTACATCATTCAGTATAGAAGTATGTATAAAGCAATGACCAATAAAACAATAGCCCCATCACAGAGCAGAAAGTACCCTCTCCTTTGGGACAAAACAAACCAAAACAGATATAAGCAGGTAGCTGATTTGTCGACCAGTGTAATACGCGCACAGTCTGCTACAGATGGAGGGCTAATTTCTCAGTATAGCGGCGCTTGTGGCCACGTGTTCCATTTTTCTGCTCAAAGGTTAGTTATAGTTTTACGGCCCAGTTTCTAACCTATTGGTTCAAGTCGATACGGCCACAGCCCTTTTTCCAGTTGTGGGCTCACTGGCTTGTTTCCCCTACTTTATTGCTTATGCGGAGCATGACGCAAAACGGTATGGTTAGACTCGACCTGGGAATAGAACCAGGGCCTTCCGCGTGAGGGTCTTACCGATAGACCAAACACGCGGCCTTGTTCTGCTCAAAGGATGACGTCAGTATGTCGGTAATGCATATATCGTCATGAGGGCTTGTCCTCACATTTGACCCCAAACTACAGTTTTTGTAGTAGTCTACAAAAATTCTTTATTTGCTCAGCCCCTTGACTCACAGTTAATTCAAACAATGCAAAGTACCATAGCTCGTATAACACAGCCTGTACTATCCTGAGCGTGTTTCTAATTACACATTGGTCACCCTGAAGCAAAAAAAGTGAGGTTGTGTCTGGATGAGAATGAATTTTAAACATTTTAAACATTCGGAGAATTATAACTGTTTAAGGTGAGGGGATTAGGACTTTAAGGCTGAAATTGAAATGTGCTTTCTTGAAAAAAATTATCCACAAGGGGTTATTTTCTGTGCTACTACCCTTTGTTTTTAGGTTTGTTTCTGTTCCTTGTGCCAAAAATAATCATTCTTATTGTTCTAAGGTAAGTTTACTATACAAGCAGGATGCTGTTGTTTACACAATTCCTTAATAAAAGCCCTCACTCTTCAATATGCTATGTTTCAACATTTTATACCTCAGCAGCAGGACAAGCCTTGGCAAAAAGGTTGCAAGTTTAGACTGAACCTAGGTTCACTTTTAGCTAAGTGAAAATATGTCCATTACTATGCCAATTACTATTTAAATGTCGGTATATTATATACGGACTGTTGATACACGAAGGGCTTGAAAATAAAACCGTGAATTTGTTAAAACAATCTAACCTGTGTACGGTGTCGTAGGGTTTGTGAAGCACCCGCCCCCCCCCCCCCCCCGGCCTTGGGTGATTGGTTAGACAATACGGTACTGCCTTCTTTGTGCAGACAAAACGGATCTTTCACTCACATTGGTAGTTCTTGTTAAGGACTACAGTATGCGGACGGCAAGAAGTAAGGCCAAATTGTAGATATTTTGAATTCACCCTTCTAATCTTTTGCCCTTAATTCTCATTTAACAGTATTTTCCTCGCCATCCAAAGACGTTTGGCAAGCCACTATAATAGTACAGTGGCATTGCCAGTGTTTCTGATAAGCCCCAAAATTTATAGGATATTCCGTTCCTTTTGACGTCATGAATTTTCAGCTCCTTCTGCAGAGGGTCTTTCGATTTGTTCTTTTTGTGTTATAGGTTCCTTCTTCTCTTGCAAATTAACAATGCAAATCCATATTTCCAGCCAATTATTTTGGAAATTGAGCACTATTTTTTCCTTTAGGGGTGGGGATAGATTTATTTGCTTCTAAGAAGCAAGGTATATTACATTCAATATTCTATCATTTTGGATCTACACTCTTTTTTTCAATAAGATAATAAATTTAAATTAAAATTATCAAATTATTTTTCTTCTGCATTTCTACTACTATACAAAACCTCAAAAGATAAATCACCTGGACGCCTGCAACTTAAAGAGGGCTTAAGAAAAGGTCATTTGTGCAGCCACGTACCCCTTTGGAAAATTGTTATCACAGTATCACATTTTTCAAGCTGCTATTTTTTAGGGTTGTGGACGGGTAACTGCTGGATGTTCTTCTGTCCAAGGGCAACAAGATGACCCGATTTATCAAGGCCGCCTTATTGCTTTTAATGAGATGTACTAAACGGACATCAATAATTTATGTCTGTAACGTAAGACATTCCCGATTAGTTCAATAAATACAATTTAAATCAAATAAAACTAATAAGGCAAATTTCATATTGTACCCCCTTAGAAATATTCCGTTCACTGAAAGCTGCCTCGGCCGCCCTTCATATCTCGTATGACCAGAACACCGCCCTTCTTATGTAATCAGCAATATCATTATTACGCGTGCACAGATTGAAGAAAAATCTTTTCCGGGAACGTCACATCAAAATTACGAAAATCTCACCTTTCCATCTATTTTCCGCAGCCTTAGTGTCAACGGGGGGGGGGGGGGGGTGGATGTCCTCACGGTGGTCTTTTTCAAATTATATCTTGGATAAACTTGTTGCCAAGCGACTATATTTATTGCAGCATTTATGACCTGAAAGAGTGATACAACGAAATCATGCAAGAGCTGCTGTAGGAAAATTCAACTTTAACGCTCAATTATCAGTGATCGATACACCGGTGACGAGTGAACTATTTACCCCCACTAATTGAAGAACCCAAGGGCGATTTTGTGAATACAATGGAATAAAATTTATTTATGCAAAACATTTATTGGTACATTTCGCACCTTGGAGAACACATATGTAGGTAAAATTTAACAAAGTGGGTGAACGCCTCCCTTAAGCTTAAACCCTGGAAACCCCTGGACAGAGATCGTTAGACAGTCAGCACATCATCAAAATCCCTGGATTAACCACTGATTACATCCAAAGGTTTTCAACCTTAAACCCCAATTGATTGGCAAAAGGATTCTCAAGAGAGGTCATGGACGCCCCCCCCCCCTAAAAAAAACCCTAAAAAAAAGCCTCATATCACAATTTTTACCGCATTTCTCTGAGAAAAGTATCTGTTGTTGTATTTTATAACTTCACCATTGCATATTTATGGTGAATCAAGCAGTCATTGATATAAAATATTGCCACATGACCCTCAAAAAGCCAATCAATTAGAATGAACTAATGAAACAGTACAGTGTTGGTATAGCTGCTCTTGCCTCCCTCAATTAGGGTTCATAATGGATTTCGTTAAGGAAAAGGAAATTGTATGAAGAAATTCTCAAAATTTTCCAATTTCTCTTAAAGAATCATAATCTTTCTTTATGTATATGAGAGTATAGGTATTTACTTTTAAATAATTTTGTGACAACAATTTCGTAAGTTAATGATTTATTCAGATAATGGTTTTTGAAAGGTCCGAGGTCAAACAGTACATATATTAGCCCTATGTGGTTCTCAAAATATGAGCAGATGAAGTTGCTATATATTCAACAAAAAATGAATATCCCAACATTAATAATCAGTTTTGGTTTTCTTGAAAATTTAACATCATTTTTCCCCAGCAACCCCATGTTATCAGAAAATGCTTTCATAATTGGTATTAGAATTTTATATATTCCCAATGGAACTTGCTATTGCTATTTAAACTAAACTATTCAACCAAAATACACTAAAGAGCAAAAACAAAAAAAAAAACACCTTTCTCGTCAAGGTGAGGAAGTGATCTTCTGCTGTCCTTCATTTTGAACACAAATCTAGGAATAACATGTCTGATCTGAACGTATTTTTTCATTAATTGTGTCAATTCAGTTCCTCTTTCACATATGAAAATTTAATCTTTGCTTAAACTCTTCTTTTAAAGGTCGCAAAGAAATTTCACAATAAAACGTCTCTTCCTTCTTTTGCTTCAGAAATTTCAGTTCCTCGTTTTGGAATAAAGTTTGTGAACATTTTATCAAATTAAAATTTAATACACTGAAGCAATTAACCAGGAAGTAAATAAGTCTTTGATACTCCTAACACTTCAAAATACAAAGGCGATGTAAATATTGTAAACTTCATTGCATTCTTTGCCTCAGCCGGCCAGTCTGATTGTTTGGGATATAAAGGGAATTTTTAATAGTTTGACTTAGGGCGGAAATCAAATAACGTATCTTTTCAAAGCATTTCAAATATTCATTTTGGAGATAAGATGAAAAATTATATATTAAATGAATTTTAATTGAAGTACTATAGAAAAATGTCATATTATTTGTAATACGTAACCCAAATTTCCCAAAATCTTCCATGAGCAGATTTTTCTTAAGCTGAAGGTTAAGTAGCAGTTGGTCACATAGAATTTACACCCATTGGCGTACGGTAGCCAATGGGGGAGCGGGAGCTATGCCACCCAATTGAATTCTGAAATTATTATTTTTCAATGAAACCGTACAGTACTCCAATTTTCAAAAGAGAGGGGAAAAGAATAAAAATTAGAGAATAAAGATTATTTGGTAAGCCAGTGATTATATCATTGTGTTACATCTCCCTAGTACAATATATTACAGGAACTTTATTGAGACAATCAGCTTTTATTATGACTCTTCCATTGTTTAGGCTCTTCTCGCAGTTGTTGGCAAATGAGGAGGTGGCACTAGCCTACCAAAGAAGTAAACATTTCACCCCCCCCCCCCCTTAGTCTACCACTAGTATAATTGCCTTCTGACCGCTTGTTAGAGACCCCCTTCCCCGTTTCTCACGCGGGAGGTTCCAGACTTAACAAATGGGACCAAATGTCGGTGTGAGTGATGCTCAGCGTAAGGAATGAAGGGGAAACAATCCAATGCCACGCAATTGCAAAAAAAGGTCGTGGACCAGATTCAACTAGAGAATTATGAAAAACCTCACCTTGTTATCACTACACATATTTTTACCATCTTCATCAGCTATCAGGTGTCGCAGGGAGGGATATATAAGTTGTGAAGTTTGTGTTCATTAAATTGTGTCTTGTGCGGAGTAGTTGCCAAACATGGAATACCTGCAAAAGAGAGAAATGCGAGGTCATACACTTGTTATGCAAGCTCTGCTTTTGAATTTTATCAATTATCACAAATTAGTTTTGATTTATGTTAAACAGAGGACAATTCATTACAAGGGCACAGCTGAAAGGACGAAATATCTCATTTCTTTCAAATTTTGGTCATGGTATTTACTATGTCGGGGGGTAACTGATCTAACAATGTTAAAGTCTGACCTTCACAGCCGACCACATATTGGAATTATTACGTAACATCTTGAACATATACCACGCCCAAATTGGTATAAATTTTGGTTGTAGACGGGTGCCTAATTGAGAGTAGCTGTGGGTTGCTAACTGCCTCAGTCTTAACAACATATCTCGGATATAGCTTTCCTTCACGGAAAATCAAAAATTACATCATCAAGGAACGTGACAGTTAAAAAATATAATGGATATCAATTTTGAATTTTCTACCCTTCTAATAATGCACTATGTCCTACGTATTTACTCCAGTTTGATCCCCTTAGCCGAAAAGTGGTTTTGTCAGTTTTAAGTCCTTGGCTGTTCAAAGTCTAGCCCAGGTAAAATTTTGAATTGGTATAATCTATTCGAATTTGACCCATCATTATCACATTAGCAAATTTCATAACATAATAGATTTAAGGAACAACAAGAAGGGCAAAGACCCATAAGATGCTTTGAAGCCAATAACACCTTTAAGTAATACGAAACCCAGTTCAACAGATTCTTCTAAGGGCTAGGGAAGAATTACGACATGAACCTACATCAAGGCGGACGGAAGACAAGTCCCATCACTTTTTCGGAAGAGGGAAAATTTCTAAAAGGTCCCCACCTTTTGCTGAAATAATGAAAACTAAAACTGTCAGGAATTGGTGGCTGGAAAGAATTTAATAAAAAATTTAATTTAGTAGTAAGGAAAAAAATGAAAACTAAGGCACAATAACAGGGCAACTTGATGGCATGCGAGTAGCAAAATGGAAATGTTGTGGCATTTTAGGGCCTCACTTAATTGCTTGGACCTTCATAATTTCACTAATTAAAATTTTCAAAGACAAGTTGATAGGGTTTTTGATCAGTATCAAAAATAACGTACGTAGAGTTTTACACCAAGTATTTTTTAAAATTGTACGTTTTGAAGCTACTTATTAAACTCAGCTAACACTACGTGTATTCTCTGATTTTGAATTACGACATGGCACTACCGTCAAGGTTCCAAACTTTTAAAGCTATGACAGTTATGGGATTTTTCAAAATCGTACGTTGTGAAGATACTTTTACATCAGCCAACACTATTGGATGTAGACATTGGTTTTGGATGTAGACATAGCGTATCTTTTAGCACCCGTTTGCAATCTAGATATCTTCCAATTTCCCGTTTTTTTTAAATTCTAAAGGTGATACAGATCATAATCTATCCATCCTTTGTGATCCAAATATGAGTTATAACTAAATAATAAACCATAACTTAGGGTTCAGAAAGGAAAGATTTTTTTGGTTGGAGAACATTAAAAATCTGCCAAATAGGTGAATAGAGTGGGAAATGAATACAACCCCCTCCCACATGAAATTAGGGCCTCACTAACTCGAGGATTGCTTGAGCCTTTAAATAGCTACAAGATGACAAATGATTTTTTTTTTTTTCAGAAAGACAATGCCATGCCCCGGTAATCTTTCTCAACACCGTCTAATGTGATAAGGTAACCTCTCATCTCATGTATAGGGCAAGGGACGCTGGCCTGGAATTGCTCTTAAAGACTCGTTCTTTTCATAGGATTGCCTCAAAGTATATGTGTAGCATATTCAAGATGAATGGGGTCTTACCAACGTCTTGCACAAATACAATTTCTATCGTTTTTTTGCCTATCAATTCCCCCTTGCAGCAGAACCACACCCTGTCTAGATGTCATGAAATATAGGACAATAAGGAAACCCAAATCTTTTTCAAAGTCACATCACTCCACTTTAGTCACAGCTAAAATAATACTTTGTACTTATCTGCATGGAAGACATTTTTCAAGTCTCGGTGCCACCATAAAGTACCCAGGTCAGTACCACCATGAAGTATCAGGTCAGTGCCACCATGAAGTAGCCAGGTCAGTACCACCATGAAGTAACCAGGTTGTTCTGAAATGACCATTACAATCTGGGGAGCCAAACGGAAATAAAAAAAAATATTACACATATTGTTCTACTAATGTTTATATAACAGGTACTATATTCACACGTTTATTTGTCTGGTGCAGTGCATTATATTATCTAATAAGTAATCTAAATACGGTGATTACGTCTGGACATTTCTTTTTTAAACTTTTCCAGTTCTGTAAGATTACTGCCGTGTCCGACGACCTGGCACTGTGGGCAATGCAAATACTGAACCAGGGTAAAACGGGGAGGGGGAATTGGGTTATGCATCCTCACTGACTGTCAGTTTTGTGTAGTTCTTAAAATATGTAAAATATTTTTGAACAAATCTTTCTTAAAGAGTGGCATTTGTGGTACCAGATGGCATAAGGACACGCTATCTTCAAAAATATTAAAGGAAACGGAAGCAGGAAGCACTCCATGCCCTCAGAAGACTTCCACAAGCTGCAATCACACAACACAGACTGCAATATTTTAGTTGTGGAATATCATGAATTAGTAGAGTTTTACGGCCCAGTTTCCAACCCATCGGTTCAAGTCCGGCTCTTTTTCCAATTGTGGCTCACTAGCTTGTTTCCATGAAATATCATGAAAGACACCCAATGAAAAAAAAAAAGAAAATTGCCAGATTTAACTGTTATTCCAAAGCAAACCTGGTGCATCTGCTTTTGCCCTTCCATGTGGATTATCTTTGTCGTTAAGCTAAATATAGGGAAACCCCTTTTGATATATTTGAGAGTGGAATACATTGGGTTACTGACTGGAAAGGGGAAATAGGTGGGAAAGGGTAACCTCTTACACTTTTAAAAATATTTAAGTGTAAAATATTCATATCACATAATTTAAAAAAAGGATTATCAATTGAAACTATTGAAAAACTTACCGTTGTACTTTTCAGCTTTAAAAATACCTTCATACATCATTAGAAATGTTTCTTTATTTCAATAAATGCCTCCATTTATCATAAAAATACAATAGCTTTTTGCATTACATCTACATGCGGGACATTTACAGCAAATGTTGTCTAATTATGACTTCTGGCTTGGAAAAAACTCCCTAACGTTTCAGGCTATTAAAATTATGTGTATTTAAATAATTTGACTGCAGGAATTTTGAAGAGAACGTCAAGACTAAAATTTCAAATTTATATTAAAGGGCGGTAAAAAAGTATGAAAATGAATTCAACAGTTCAACTTCCATCATCATAGGAGATATAAAATTTTGAAATTAGAAATATTGGAATTTTAGTTTATCCCCTCAATTTATAATGATACATTGCGCAATACCGATAATTTATGATTTCATTGTTGCAGCATGGAAGTCGGAGGTAGTACTTATCTGTTTTCCTGAAAGTTACTGAACCAAGGTGTGATATCACCCTTACTCTTATTGTGGTGATAAAAGTCACGAAGCCCTCTCTTCAAAACAAGATATGAAAAAAAAGGAAGCGTTCTAAGGTCATAAAAACATTTAACTTCAAAAGGAGAGAGGTTAATATGAGTTTATACAACAAGAAAGCCATAAATTGTTTTGTGTTTGTAACAAATTTTAACATTTAACATCTCAGCTATGACAGTGGGGGTTGGATGAAGATTCAGCAGTTTGCCACCTGTATTTTTAAAATTATAGAGTTGAGAAAAAAATACCGTTATAGTCATCCCGATTTAGTCAGGATATCCAGGTATCCCCTCCTTAACTACTTTAAAATCACAATTGTCTCGTAAATGATTTATAAAAAAATTCCTCTTTACCTTAATTTTTAAGGATCAATTAATTATCTGAATCATCAACGAAGACGCCGCTGAATCACAGCGTCGGATAATTAGGTACCTGTTGAGAGAAACATGAGTAGACTCCTTAGATTTATCTGACATATCAAAATGATTTAAAAGAATTAGTCCAGACCCAAGTTCATTTTGGTGAAAGTTTCATTCTCATTTCCCATTTTCCATTTTCGGTTCCCCAGATATTGGCAATTGAAAATGTGAACTTCAAGCAAGCAGGTATGATGTCATGGATTCACTTTGTTGGCTAATGTTTTGCTTTTTTTTATTTGTCATCCTGTTAGTTTTAACTTGAATTGAAGAGGAATGCTTTCTTTTAAAATTCCATTCCATTTCATCACAATATAGAGTTCAGTTCAATAAAACTGGAGGTTAATTATAAACAAAATCAAAACATGGGCCAACGTGCATGTGCTCCCTTAGAAGTTCATTCTACGTAGGAAATTTGTCACTTTAACTGCCAATATTTCGAGAACCGGACATGGGAAATACATAAAACAAAAAGCATTCACCAGAATGATATTTGAATATGTTTGGCCGTTTTAAGAACGAATAAATGCTTGCCAAGGAGAATGAGTGATGAAGATTCAATAAAAATGAAACCAATCTTTTAAAAATACCAATTTGCTGTTAATTTTTGATCTCTGCCCCTTGGGAAAACTTTGACATTAAGGGAATTACTGAACGTTTAAAACAGAGAGCTATGATTAATAGCGCTAAGCTGGAAGTGGTATAAAAGTGTCATTTGAGGACAATCTATTCAAAGAAATTTAGATGAAATAACACTAAATCTTATAAAATTCGTTCACATTAAAATAATAATTCGTGAAAAATGACTTATTGAATGCCTCACCTCAAGAAAAAAAGTTTTTTTTCTAAAACGTTCACTAATACCTAAAAAAGTGTGGGGTGAAGTACCATATTTTCCCTAATGAAAACAAAAACCTTTTGATAATCTTAACCCTTGATTTAATATTCAAATCAAGGGTTATTATTAAAAAAAGGTTTAGAAAACTGTTGCTTTAGAAAATTGAACAATGCAAATTATAGCAAGTATGCTATCTCCCCTCCATGTTTGCTTAAACTGATAGGAAACTAGAAGGATACTTACATGCCAAAAGGGGGAGTTAATTTTTTAACTAGAATGACAAAAACTGCTGGAAAGGTAAGGAGGGGGACCATACTGAAAAAAGTTGACTAAATTTGACCCACTCTGGGCCAGGTAAGATCTCACTAAAATATTCTGACCAAAATAATAACCATAATGAGATACTATAGGGACTGCTTCCTTGAAATTTGCGATTGGATTAATTTTTGCCCCCCCCCCCCCCCCAGCAAAATTCGGCTCTGTTGAAAAATTTATTATCCCCCGTGTAGTATCTTCCCTTACTGCGTTTCCCAATGAAAACCACAAATTCTTAAAATTTTGAGCGTTCAAAAAACTACTTGGGGTATCAAAATTTGGGGTTTTTTCATAACCAAGCGTATTTTTGGATTAGGGCAGTGGTACAAAATTTTCGATAGCCTACACAATAAAAAGTAAGTAAATATTATTTTAAACGAGTTAGCCAGATAACTCACCTTGTGACCGAACAATGGGTGAGCCAGATGGCTCGCTTCCTTATAAAAGAGAGAAAAAACCATATGCATAGGTACGGTACCGCACATGCATCTGTGTATCCCTAATCCATTAGGCCTATTACCATGCGTACGTAACCCCACCCTCATTACTACGCGTACGTAACTCTACCCTATAACTGGTCACGTAATTGGGTACGTAAACCCAATTAGAGCCGTTTTAATTTTTTCGTTTATAAATATTTTTTCATCGGAAAAATACAGGACAAGACTTGGCTCTAATTTAGAATTAGGGTCCGGAACTTACGGCATCGTACGCACAAACAAAAATGGAAAAAAAGTTTCAGCGCCCTCTTTTAAATAGAGAGTTGTTTAAAATGATGTCATTTCCGGGCACTGATTCTAAAATAGTACCCAAGACTTATCTGGAGAACTGAAGTAAAGGAACTAAGTTATACTTTGCAAACTGTTTGAGAAGACAATTTATAGTCACCCTATCTTCAGTTAGTGTTTCATGAATTTCTCTTGTGAGAATCATGTGACAACACTTTACCTCCGTCCTCAATTGTGAAATTTACTAAGATTAAATGCTCGATTGACAGTGAGTATGCAATATTAAGTCCTGGAATATCATGAATACACTTGGAAAAATTGTGAGATTTTGCTGTTGCTTTAAACAAGTTTGGGACGACTCTGCATTTGCCCTTTAAGCAAACATTAAAAATGCAGATAAAATATCAAGGGTTGAAAAAATTTCGTTTCCAGTTACGGCAGGTTAGGTAAGGATAAACAGGGTTTTACACCTAAATTTAGCGTCGTCCCCAGCATTTTGTGGGGCACTTAATGAAAGGAGCTAAGAAGGACTATGAATTTTTAAAACTTACCTCCGAAATTTACCTCCAGTCGATAGATATTTTGACAAGATAAAGCTTCAAATGTCACCGTCCAATTTGGCTTAAATTCTGGGCAAAATATGAAAAAGGAGGTCGACCGGACAAGAGAATTTCATGTCATTCCTGTCCGCAAGTGAACAAATGGACTTCTCTGGACAAGTCTTCCTTGCTCCTTTCCATCTTTCCATCGCATTATTAGTCAAATAACCTTTTTCACAAAGGGAAAACAATTCCATGACAAAGATAAATAATTCCAACGATGAAAACTAAAAGTTTTATTTCCTTTCAAGCATTTTCTAGCTTCCTTTTTGTCTTTGAATAATATTTTCTTCGAAAACCTCCCAACTCATACAAGACTACAGTGATGACGCAGGTGTTACTTGCACACAACCGCTATCTGTAATGTCGTCATTCGGTTTGAATTCGTCTAACTCCTTAGCATTCCGCGCCTTAGAACCACGTGACCTTAAACAAAAGATCTGCAGTGATAGTTATGCCCAAGTGGATCTCAGCTATGTCCATCATTGAATATTCATCAAAGTCCATAATCAAACTGACCAGCCAAACAAAATGTGTTTTCCATGAAAAATCCACAAAACAGTAAGCGATACAAGGTGTATGAGCACTTGAGTCGATCTGCTCGATCTGCTCGTGAAACGTGGTTTCTTTAAACGTAGATCACTTGGTTGGTCAAATTTTACAGATTGATTGCTGTATAGACGATGAAAATATAACTATATTCAACATTTACGCTCCAAACAAACCTTCTGATAGAAAATTATTTTTCGACAATGTCTATAATATTCTTTCTCATGTATCTTCACCCTGCATTGTGGCGGGTGATTTTAACACCGTCATTAATTTCAAATTGGATCGTTACCCTGTATTCCCTAGATCGGATTGCTCTAGGCAGCAGCTCGTCAAAATTATGGATGTTTACAATCTTATGGATATTTGGCGTGAACTGAATCCTACCAAAGTTGCGTACACCCGAATCCGAAACGCTTCAACGGGTCGCACTGCCTCTAGAATTGACCGTTTTTTGATCTCTGACTCTCTTCTTTCCAATGTTCCACGCAGTTCAATTGTGTCATATCCGTTCTCAGATCACAGTGTCATTGAAATTGTTCTTAATCTCTCCCTTGTCCCGCGTGGCAAGGGCTCATGGATACTTAATAATTTACTTTTGAAAGAAGCCGTTTTCTGTGCCAATGTTCGCAACCTTATCACAGATCTTAAGTCTGTGCCCGAGTACGAAAACAACTTTCTGTGTTGGTATGAAAGGTTAAAAATCGCAATTAAAAGGGCTGCAATTCAGTTCGGTATTAGGAGGCAGAGGTCTCAAAGAGCTTGTAAAAAGAGGCTTCAAAATAGCATAGCTCACGAAAATGCGAAAGCCAGTAAATACCCTGATTATGACATTACGCGTCTTAAACTTCTTGAGGACGAGTTAAACAAGCTTACTGGTAGAGAAATTGAAGGGGCACTCATTAGGTCAAAAACCAAGTGGATAGAGGAGGGCGAAATTTTTCCTGAATTTGGAAAAATCTAGGCAAAAGAAAAAGGTTATGCGTCAAATTCTCACTGACAGCGGTGAAATCATTTCGACCCAAGGGAAAATTATGACAGAGCAGGCCCTCTTTTATAAAAACCTCTACAAACGTGAGACCATTGCTCCTGATAATATTGCGGCACTTAGCAATTTTATCAGTAAAAGGCTAAATTCAACTGAGTCGGCCTTCTGCGACCAACCATTTACCGACGATGAACTCTTTGACGCTGTTAAGACTATGACGAATGGTAAAAGTCCAGGGATTGATGGAATTACGGTAGAATTTTATAAGACTTTTTGGCCCGAATTGTCTAGTATTTTTAGAAAACTCATTTCCACTATATTTGAGGCTGGTGTTCTTAGTGACTCAATGAAGGCTAGTGTCATCACGCTTATCCCCAAAAAGGGGATCTGCGTAAATTGACCAATTGGAGACCGATTAGCCTACTGAATACGGACTACAAAATAATCGCCAAAGTGCTTGCCAACAGAGTCTCGAAAGTTATTTCATCCCTTATATCTGAAGACCAAAGTTGTTGCATCCCAGGCAGAGATATTGCACAAAATGTGTTACTAATCAAAAATATAATTGATTTCATGCATGTCAATAATATGTCGGGCTTTATACTTAAAATTGATCAGTTTAAAGCCTTTGACAGGGTTGACCACTCCTACCTGTCTGATGTTTTGGTTAAAATGGGCTTTGGTGAAAACTTTCGTAAGTGGGTAAAAATCTTGTATAAGGATATTTATGGCTGTGTGAAGCACAATGGATATTTTCCCGAAAGGATTCAAATAGAGAGGGGTGTTAGGCAGGGTTGCCCCCTGTCAGCTAGCCTTTATGTGTTAACTGCGGAGCCATTCCACGAGGCAATCTACAACTGTAAAGAAATTTCTGGTATCTCTTTTCTTGATTTTGAAGCCAAAATGTTTCAACACGCTGACGATACCACCTTTATTACTTCCAATATTGAATGTCTTAAGAATATCTTCCGCATTGTTAAGCTGTATGAAGATGGCTCTGGATCAAAGTGTAACCTACAGAAAACTGAATTATTAAGAATTGGCTGCAATACTCCGTTGTCTCGTAATCACAATTTTCCTTTTCCCGTTAGGGATGATTTTATGCAGATCTTAGGTGTCTGCATTGGTAACAATGCCAATGTTGTTGAGAAAGAAAACTGGACCAAGAGGGTTGATTCTTGTTGTTCTATCCTCTCCAAGTGGAAGGGCCGTAAACTGTCTCTAAAAGGTAAAGCTTTGGTTATTAATTCACTAGTCATCTCTCGTATAGTTTATCTCGCGTCCATTTTGCCAGTTCCTAATTGGGTAAATGACATGGTTCACCGGAGTGTTATTGACTTTTTGTGGCATGGGAAAAAAACACTTATAAGTTATACGACTCTGGCTCTGCCATTTGAGAGAGGGGGCTTAATCTTTGTAGTTTACATCTCAAGAAAGAGGCGCTGAGAATTAAATTCGTTGCCTTACTTCTCAGGAATGGGTTAAGCACCAAACTTAAGGGCCTTATGCTCTACTTTCTGAACCACTATGAAAATATGAAGCTAGGGTTAGATATTTTTCGAATTTTGCCCCAAACTCGCTCTTTAAAGTATATTCCACATTTGTATAGAGAGATGCTTCTTGCCTGGTTTAAGATAACAGCTGACAGAATCCTTCCACCCGCTGACAGATCTGAAATGTTAGCACAGCCTATTTTTCACAACCCTTTCATAAGGGACAGTTTGGGCAATGTTCTACTTAATAAAATCTTCATCGATGGGTCGATTATTTATGTACACGATATTATGTATGAAATTCTTCCAAGGCACCTTACGGCTGATGGCATACTCGAATGTATCCAACTTAACAACCCTACTGTATCAACCGATATCACTTATGTCAATAATATTCTAAAGTCTATTCTTGAGTGCTTGCCAAACAATTGGCTGGATGCAATTTTTGCCTCCGATAAAGTAGTTAGTGATTATGTTAATGAAAACCCTTCTATTATGCTCAATATTGATGGTAATACTTGCGATGCATCGAGTTTGACCACGAAAGGAGCGACTTCGCTCCTCCGTTCTCTTAATACTTGTCCCCCTAAAGGAGAATTGTTCTGGCAAAGGAAGTTCACTGACCTCAACCTCTCTAAAAGATGGTTTAATGTGTACAGGGGGCTAAATAGCAACTTTGAAGCTGATCTTAATTTCAAAATTTTACATAACGTCCTGTTCACCAATGCAAAACTTCACGCATGCAGCCTTGTAGATTCCCCTTTATGTAGCCTATGCGGCATCGAAAATGAAACCGTTTTCCATCTCTTTATAGCCTGCCCAGAGGTGAATCCCCTATGGAGTAAAATTGTCTCGAAACTAAAGGGTACTGTGAATGAGAACAATTTAAACACATGGGTCTTAACTACCCTTTTTTGGGGCTGATATGTCACATAACAATCATAATCGTTTGCTCATAGACTTTGTACTTACCTCCTACAAACACATTGTATTTAAGATTCGTTTATTCATTCTTGATGGCATTCCTGATCTGAACATCGAAAATTATTTCTATAGTTCCCTTAAGAATAAACTTGAAGGTTTGTTCCATTACTATCAGGAAACGGGTAACCTGTCACAGTTCTGGGATATTTTTGAAGGGTCATGTGTGTTAAAAGTAGACACGGAGGAGGATTCTTGCTATCGGTTTGTATTTGACACTGGATAGTCTAGATTACGAACTTGGGAATCATGCTTATTTTAGTGATGGGCGGCAAATTGATTACGTAATCAACGTTGATTCGTACCCAACGTAATTATTGTTGTAAATATATTGTACATTTCTTTGTAAATATTATTTTAAACGAGTGAGCCAGATAACTCATTTTGTGTTGAACAATAGGTGAGCCAGTGGGCTCGCCTCCCAATAAAAGAGAAAAAAAATGAGCACTTGAGTCGATCTGCTCGTGAAACGTGGTTTCTTTTGAGATTGCGCACGGAGACTATTTCACAAAAAAGGTTCCGCACGTTATCTGCAATAAAAGAATAAAATATCCTGCAGAACCCTCGTTCGTTCTCTTTTAATTTCAGGCTTTACAGAGTAAACTACTTGATGTTTAACACAAAGTAAGAGACCACATACTGCTAAGCAGGTAGGTGTTATAGAAGAAATCGTCTACGTAGCGGGCCTCGCTATTTCTTGATCGGTAAATGTTAGCCTTACAAACATAAAAGATTAGGTTAGATGGAGTATTATTGCCCAGTTTCTCACCAATTGGTTTAAGAAGGGCCGACCACCGCCCTTTTTCCAAGTGTGGTTCACTGTATGGTTTGTTTCCCTGCTCCCTTGTTTATGCTGAGCACAAAGTACAACGGCAGTAGGTTACAGTGTATATTATTTGAACACACAACCGACTAAATGAAATAAAAATGTGAGTGCCTGTAATTGATAAAGAGGAGAAAATCTTTTCATTCATTGAAAGCTAAGAATTGCAATAAGAAACGCAACATGATTAACGCTGTGGAAAAGTTATTTAAATAGAAATTGACTGTACAGTGTTTAAGGTTAGTATTGTATATATATAAATTGGATGATTGTTTACTGAATAAACAAGAGGAAAAAAACAAAAAACAATGGCAGTAGGTTCAGTTTTTAAAGTCTTCAATATGACCCTCCCCTCACAGGGCTCGAACTCCCGACCTCCCGAGGGCCGGACCGAGAGTGAGTGGGGCAGTCCTGCTGTGAGACAAGTCATCAGTAAACTCTAGCCTTTTCAAAAGTTAAATTTCATTTGGTCGCAATGTCTCAACTCAATTTTCAACAGGTTAATAGTATTCCATTGTTTGAATAGGTTTAAACAAAGTAATAGATAAAAGTTGTTTTATTATTACGTAACAATGAGGGCTATACCAAAGTTTAATCCAGGTCATGATCCTTTGTTCGTCAGGTAACGTGAGTGTAAACAGAAAGTTTCAATAGAAGGGAGCAAGTTTGGATTGATCAGGCCCTATCTTGGGGGAGGGACGTCTGAGAGGATGGAGGTGTTTTCCTCACCCACCTCCAAAGTTGTTTAAAATGTTTTGGAAATATTATCTTTACAGTGGGTTGAGTGGGCTTTGTGATTGGCAACATCTTTTATGAATCATTAAAAGTGATTGTCAACGAGATGAAGGGTGACAACGTACAAAAACATATGAATGGCTGGGAATTGGTGCTATGGATGTATAAAAACAACGGACTTCCTATACATGGACAGAACATACTGCAAGGTAGATTGTCGCTACCGTACGTGTGAGAAAAAACGCACCAAGATGGCCGTCTGCTATGGTTTTGGGTGAAATTCTGGACTTGCTCAAGTATATTCCCAGATTTTGCAAGAAAGTTGAAATATGGCAAGGTAAGGTCAAAATCACTTCACGTATTGCGGGAATATGATATTGTTTCCCATTTAAGTTTAACTTTTGTTTAAAACATGACAGAGTTGTCGTCAAATCAGACGATTTATAGCTTTAAGGCGGTCATCTTGGTGCGCCTTTTTTGTTCCAGTCGGTGGCGACGATGTACGGATAGGACGTGCACGTTACATGCTCTGTCCATGTATAGAAGTCCGTGATAAAAACATATACGATAGGGGTAGATACTCAGTTTGCTGCACTGAATTGTAGAAATAAATCGCTTCAACGTATACTTATGTGCAGTAGTTAGTTAGACGGAGTTTTCGGCCCAGTTTCCAACCAATTGGTTCAAGTCAAGCCGGTCATGGCTTTTTTCCAGGACTCGAACTCTGGACCTCACTATAAAATTATGATATAATTATGTAGCTGGGTTTATTTTGATGCCGAATTATCTCCATACTATTTTCTAGGAAACTAAAGGACGTCGAACTGGAAAGGGGACATGAAAATATTGGGGTTGCTGTCTTCATCTTGTTCCACAAACCTTTTGCAAAATATGTCAAACAGTTACCCGTTTTGTGATCATTGTAAATTGTATTACAGTAAGAGAAAGTTTTCATGTATGATGGGGTGACCGTCGAGTGCGCGGGCCCGTCGAGTGCGCATCTGCATTAACATAACATGTAAAAATCTTGAAATGACAGAGCTCTTAGGTGCGCACTCGACGGTACACTGAGTATACAAAAACAACGTTCCGCTTCGTTTCGTTTTTGTTTCGTTTCGTTTATTTGTGTTTTCTTTTGTTCGATGTGAAATACAAACATGAAATAAACTTTATTACAAGTTAAGAATGAAAGTGGAAGAGAATGTACTGTGAAACAAAAAAAAAAAAAAGAAAATATCGCTCAATTAACACCGCTAATGGCCAATCTTTGCACAGTGAAGGTATAGCATGTCTTGTATTATTGGTGAGGCAATTGACATGTTGCAGTGTTATTGGTTTGAACAAATATATGTATTAATTCTATGCTAATCCTATGCGACGTTCAAACATTTGCACTTCAATGTCTTAAACCTCTGTACAAAGGTAACCATTTACATTTTGCAGTGTTAATTAATTATTGTTTCCACAGTACACATTCTTTAAAGCGTCAAAAATCTTAACAAGTGGAGCTATGAACTCCCAGCAGTAAGGAAAACGAATAAAGAAAAAACATCAATGATAGATTACCAAACAGGTGAACCTTTGTGAAACTCGAACACTTGAGAAAATTAAATTTAGTTCCTTAAATAATCATTGCTGAGATTGCTTTTAAAGGAGGGAAATGAACAGTGGCGGCGATACGTGGAGGAAAATGGAGAATTTGTCCTCAAATTTTGGCCTTTCCCCCAATTTAAGTCAGTTTCGCGTTGGGTTAACCGTAAAAATTCATAATATACCTCTCCAAAGACTTAAGTTTTCATTCAAAGATATACTTAAACCTCCCAGTTTCCATAAGATTCACTCCCTGGACCCCCAACCCCAGGAACGGGCGTTTGGGCTCGGTTTCGCGCTGCGCCCGAAAAGTTTTGCCCCCCAAATTATCCTTTGCCCTTAGCTTACCCCCTCCCTTACAATTTTGACATCCTGGTGTGGCGACTGACAATGGAGGTTGTTTTGTATTGAATTTGACAAAGCATTCAAAATAGTATTTGCTCGAACGAAAGTCCTTTTTAAGAGATTTTCTTCTTTCGAAATGACTTGTAAAATGACAGTAGGACCATGGAAACATAGCATTTTGAGCATGAATCAAATCAGGGAATTTGAAAATGTTAAGAGAAGCAAAATGCTTGCTGGTGTGATTGTTAAAAGAAGCAAAACAGATGCGACTCACTACTTTCGTTTGAAGAGTTAAAAATGTTTCACATTAGAAGATGATGCACCGGACAAAACAGCCATACAATAGCAGGGGCGTCGTCTACGAGTTATTTACGCGTTATAAACGCTACCACACACCCGCTTTACACACACAAACAAACCGACATGCATGCACACACATATTGACACGCAAACATACACAAAACGTAGATAGATGGCGCATCGAATACAATATAATTGCTAGAAGCCCTAAAGTCATCTGTAGGCAATGATGTTACATTTTATTCTGCACGTTGTTTTTTTTTTAAATCCGCTCGAATTATGGGGGCAAAGCGATATGTTTGCCGCCATAATTTCATTGGTGGGGCGGTCGCAACTGCCCCCGGGTTTGACGCCCTTGTACAATAGGTCACATGCGATGGGCAAGAGTGAAGTACAAGGAACGCAAATATGTTTAAGTGAAAATTCTTTAAATAAGAGAGAATGTCAATGCCTCTGGAGATTTTAGTTGAGATAGCCTTTAGCGTGATTATTCCACGTTGGGCCCAGAGCACATAACACGGGCGTAGATCTGGTTTGTGGATTGGGGGCAAAAAGTTCCCAAAAGCTGGAACCGCAGATCATGCCCGTGACCGGATTCGTCTTTGGGCAATCCATCCACAAGAGCGCGAGCATCAGGTGTACACATATAAGCAAACACATACATACACTCTTATTGACATGCATATTCACCAAACATGGATAATTGGTGCATTAAAAATGCAGTATTATTGCTTTAAAATAGGCTCAAATTATTGACGTTTTCTGGAAACTCTAAAGTCATCTGTATACCACAATTCTACATTTTGGTTACTGTGCCCTTTTTTAATCTTTAGTTATTGGTGGCAAAACGATGTTTTCCCACCATTACTTTCATTGGTTTTGCGATTTCCCCCTTTCCCTAGAATCGACGCCCGTGGTCCATATAATTACTCGTATAAAAGTGATATAATGAGACCTTTTGAGAGAACAACCATCTAATAAAATATCAAACCATTTGATTGTTATTAAAACTATACAGTTTGTCTTGCTAATGTTGGGAAAAATTCTTTTGACTGAAAACCAGATGTAGAATAAAAAATTATGTTCTCCAGTAAATTTGGGATAAAGACCAGTAAAGAAAATATCATCGAATAATATGGTAGCATTGTTCTCTAAAACTCCATTAACATAATTATAAAAAGGAGTTGACCAAAAACGTAACCTTGTGGGACACCACATGCTACGTTCAGGGGATCAGAGCTTATATTGTTTAAAAATGTGAACTATAGACTCTACGAGAGTGCTGGACACAAAACATTGTAAGCAGGTAAAGCATGGGGATTTCCCTTTTTCTATTTTTCAAAAACTTTTTTCTTTATATTATGCGTATAAAAATGAGATCTTACATTCTTACCAGTTACTGGCTGATAGTCTTCTTTTGCAATGAATTGTCAGTGTTTCGTTGCAGAGTCTGCTTTGAACTAGTTTGTAGTAGATATGATTTTATTTTTTTTTTTAAATAAAGTTGTGATACGAGTAAGCTTGTTAAATTCATGTTTATATGTTTAAGCATGTCAATCAAGGATTTACTCTACAACAGGAAAACCCAATTGAAGCACGACAATTAACTTTGAGCTCTCTTTTTGTTTCGGGTGTTTTTTTTTTTACTAAATTTGCTCTTTTGTAAGGATTATAAAAATAGGGATGTTTATGGGAAATGTACCCTTCATAAAAGCAAAATTAAAAAAGTTGAGGGCGACTGAAATTCGTTTGGAATGCGCATTTTATTGTAGATTTACGTACTAAGGCACTTAAACGAAACCGGAAATGGGGAATTTGTCCGAAAACTGTTTACGTTTTTGAACATAGATCTGAAAAGTAAAAATCGTAACATTGGAGAGATCTGGGTAATTAATGAGAGAGACATTGCTCTTAAGGTTGGGTAAAATTAAAAAAAAGTAAATTATATTTGAAAATATGTAGGTTATACATTGAGGGAATTTTTGGCAGTTGAAAAATGGATTCTTTCTTAAAGATCAATGTGTCCAAGTTCATATGACAAAATCAAGACTGGAGTTGGGTTGAGGTTTCTAATATAATTTGTCGCAAGGGGTAAATGGAAATTTTTTGACTTTCTTTTCAGAATGTGCTGGAGCTTATATTGAAAAATTGTTGGATTTTTGTAAGGAAAATTGATAATTTTGAGTTTCCTCGCGGGGAGGCTATATTGTTCTCAAAAGCAAAATCAATGAGATGGCCGGAGAGAAACTGAAGTGTACAGGGCTCGACTTACATCTTTTATTGTATAGATGAAGGCTCCGCGACGAAATTGGATTTCCTTCCCGACAGGGGGGGGGGGGGGGCACAGCCTTTCCGGACGGGAACCATGCCCCCTTCGCTGGCGCCACCTTTACTAGAAAACCTCTCCTTTTAGCTTTGATGTAAAAAAGGAAACTATTCCAAATGACAACCCCGTGGACAAAGCTAAAAGTTCAAAGTTTGAAAGGACCCTTTCTGTGACTCAGACTCAGTATTGAGACAAAATATGATGTTGTGTTTGCATTACGAATCTTTCAAAAAGTACCAAAACATAACTTCTTCTTTTCGACTCCAAATCGCGTCTCTTCAGAATCACCCCGTATAAAAAAAGGAAATATTGTGGAATCCAAATCTTTACACAACAAATATATATTTGAAAGCGGCAACCAACATTTTTACAACTTTAATTCTGCTCCAGATTTGTACATTGACTTGAAACTAACGGTGATCACGGTCTCACGGTGTGATAAGTCACATTGCATATGTGGGCTGTCTAGTTTTGCACACATGTGGATTTTTTCCACCCGACAAATATTCAGAGATTCCATTCAACATTTATTAAAACAAAATAAGTTTTATATGTTAAAAAAAAAATTTTAAGTTTTATATTAGAAAATAAAAATAAATAATTACTGCTTCTATTCTAGTTACAAACGTGGGATATGCCATTTCTAGATATCATAGCAGAACCTTATTTTGCTGTGATGAAAAACCTTCCATTAGAAATGTGTAATTTTTCAAAATTTTCTGTTAGAGGCTCCACGCCAACGAGTGGTGGCGCTCCGCTTAGATAATCTCTCTTGCGAGATTACCGCGTGTTTGGTCTAACGGTAAGAATACCCACCTCTCACGCGGAAGGCCCGGGTTATATTCCCAGGTCGAGTCATACCAAAGATTATAAAAATGGAACCTACTGCCGTTGTGCGTGATGCTCCGAATAAGCAATGAAGTATAGGGAAAACAAACCAGTAAGCCACAACTGGAAAAGCCGGCTCGACTTGAACCAATAGGCTGAAAACTGGGCCATAAAACTCCATCTAACTAATTCTTGCAGGTTTACATATTTAATGCAGAGATCCGCTAGCCTCAAGCTGTCAAGTAAGGTTTAAATGTTGTTATTTATTGTTTAATGTGATCCACAGGAAACATCGCATCATCGCATTTCCCCGTTATGTTCTTAAATGTAGATATGTCACCATTTGCGACAATTCGGCCCAATGTTATAATTTTTCTGGCAAACTGCCCCCAAATAGACAAGAGCCCATGTACCTACGTGCATGTTTCAGTACCAGGAATGTATTCGGGAGGGAAATCAACATTAATCATTGCCACTTCTCTGTTCCTCCTCATACTGCATTGAAATTTTGAGAAGAAACAAAAGAGAATCATTGCATCAAACAATTAATCTATAGAAAAACAAAAGGCTACCAAGATAAAACCAGCAAGATGACACACTTATAAAGAAGTACCCCTTTGCAATGGTTTAACTACTACGGTATTACTAGTACACACAGATAGCTGTGAATCTTGAAGTGCTCTATATTTGTATAATGAATTTCATTTCAGTTAACGTTGTTGGAAATGTTTTTAAAACCTTTTTATTTGGATTTTTTCAGATTTTCGGAAAATGCCCAAGTGCAAAGAAATGCTTACATACCTCCAAGGGGGGGGGGGGGGGGCAAGTTTTTTTTTGGCTACTATACAGTTTGAAATTGACTTTACACAGTTTCACATATTTTTCTCCCTATTTTTTCTCCCCTTGAAAAGTTTTCCTGCTGCAGTAGGCTACCTACAGAACGGACATGGGTGCTAAGACATTAAACTTGCAAATACAGCCTCGATAAGGTTAGGGACAAAATCTGAGTACAAAAATAAGTTGTATTTATTATAAAAGCTTGTTCAGTTGTCTGTTATATTTAAAGGCATTCGTCACCCCAAACTACAGTTTCAGTATACATATATCAAAACTCTCAATTGGTACAGCTCTTTGATTGGCATCACATTCAAACAATGCATCATAGCTAAATTACACAGCATGGGCACTGAGAGTGTCTTGATTACACATTATAGACTTGTATGGCCACTGGGACAAACCATGAAGCAATAAACTAGGATTGTGTCTGGATAAAAATGAGTTTTAGATAAATGTGGGAGGGGCTAGAAGTAAGTAGGTTGGGAGAATTGAAACTGCTTGGGATGATGAAAATATGCCTTTAAAGTGATGTAATGTTAGTTAAATGAGGTTTTACCGCTCAGTTTCTAACCAATTGTTTTAAGTATAGTAAGGGCGGTCCCAACTTTGTTTTCAGTTGTGGCTTACTGGTTTGTCTTCCCTGCTCCGTTGTTTATGCTGAGCACCAAGCAGAATGGCAGTAGGTTCCATTTTTAGAGACTTTGGTATTACCCGCACAAGGTTCGAACTGACCTACCGGCTGCAAGTCGGATGCTCTAACCCCCTGACCATGCAATCGGTAATTAAGTGATGAGCCTTGTAACCAGGATGGTGAGATCCGCGAGAGTCAAAGTAAGATTCGTTTTTATCCGATCTTTCTAATGGTGGGTTCTTCACCAGAGAAGTCTAAGGTTTTACCATACGAACTTGCGTCGTAAAAACAACTTTAGCCTAGTCCTTTACCACTCACATTGATATTGTCAATATATATATAAATTTATATGGTGCACGGTAAATTAAGGTCAGTAAGATGAGATTTAACGATACACCAACACGAATGTGTTATATAGTGTCAGTCAACTCGATAAAAGTTCGAAGTTTAAATTTATTTTCAAGTGTGGTTCAAGTTCCAATTTATTTTCCAGTGTGGTTCAAGTTCAGTTTTGGTTTTCCTGTAGTCGCCTCTTACGACAGGCGAGGATCCCGTTGGCATATTCTACAATCGTCAGTCCACGAGGATAAATTAGGGAGTAATTACACCATTACGGATTTGAATACAAGAGCATGTCTCAGACGAGTGTTCAAAGGACACCGAGGAATGTGAACAGACACCAATACCAAACTTGAACACTCGCCACACAGAATGAACGACTCTCATAGAAACCATTATGATCCGACCGTAATGTCCCTGTGCTGTGTAAAGAACAGTCACCCACTGTGTCCTACATTAACAAGAAACGTGTGATACAGGTGGATGAAATTTATTCAAAGGTTGATTTGTCTGAAAAAGCTACACCCAGGCACGTAGCCAAGGAAGGGGTGAAGCCCCCGTGAAAAAAGGCCCAAAATTGCAAAGAAGGTGATCACTGCAAAATTTATATTTGAGATAAAACTTTTGCACCAGTTTGCATCTGGAGACCTCAAAAAACAGATCAGATTTCTTCTCAAAGTAACACTCGAAAAGAAAAAGCTATGATGAAATCCTGGCTACACCCCTGGCTTCAACAAATCCTCCTGGTTTGTATAGTTATTGTGCTAAAAGTTCTAACTGCTATACATTCTACGAGAGGTGCTAAAAATAAATATTTGATAGCACTTGTACACTATATGATACACTCTAACTATATTGTGATAACATAAAGAGTAAAGTACTTATAAGTCTGTGTATAGATATGAAACTTTGAATAAACTTTTGAATTGTGACACACTGAGAAGAATGATTTTGCGTCAATTATTTGGGTAATAAAAATGTCAAACCATTTAAAATCTGATTAGTGAGGAGAATTCTATTTAATATACGTAATGTATATAAACGTTTAATACAATATACATATACCACACTTTAATTCCTTTTCCAATCACGTACTTCGTGACTTCGGTTCAATGTACAACCTTACACATGAATATACTTGACTTGAATGTACTTAAATCAACTATGAAAATATTTTGACCACCGAATCTACGGTTTTCAAAAACCTGCAGTTGAATTTTCTGTACGTAGTAAAATTTAATCTAAGTTAAAAATCTAATCTAAATTGTATATTGCTCTTTTGGGGCACAACAAATGCTTTTTTTTTTGTCTCCATCTTTATTTTAGTTCTCTTCATTTCATAATAGCATTTTTCATACAATTTTATTTTATTTCTTTTAGATAGCATATAGCAATTATAAATATATCATTCGACTTCATTCTTTAATAATCTTTTATCAATTGTCCTAATAATAAAATATGATAGCTTGCTTAATAGTGTTTTCACATTTTAACAATACGTTTAAATTCTGTAATAACATTCAATACGAAAAATGAAACAAAGCTGCCATCACAGCCTTAATCGACAACATCCAGAAAGTCTAAATTGAAGGGGTGGCTAAATTTCAATTACAACTTGTACAAAAACATTTGTCATAAGCCATACTGCATAACGAGAATAAATGTTTATATTAATATGGGTTGCAAAGTACTACAAAACATTATGATTCAATTAAATAACATGGGACACTCCTTGAAAACTTCCTCGTGCTCAGAAAAGGGGATACATTTTCGTGAACTGATTTGATTAGAAATACGATTTTCTACCTGAATATGAAATTTAAACTTATACAGAAATTCATCATAAAGTGGAATGTCCTCATTAATCTTCTTACTGAAAATATAGTATGAAAAATATATATGAAAAATTAAAAAATTGCAGGGGTGCTTTAGTAAAAGTTTATAGCCAAAAAATGTCTTCAACAAATGCTTTACAGAAATGCAATATTTTAGCCGTCTGCATTGCAAATTGAAAATTAAGGTGCCATCTGTTTGAGTGATGGCTGACAAAGCTCCTGTATTTCTGTTGGCATTTGGAAGAAATGCTGTTAATATGCATTATTGTTTGAAGAGAAGTTCAATTTCTCAGTTAGGATACCGTGTTTGGTTACATTTGATCAATTTGTAACAAATTCATAGGGGGAGGGGGTTCCGTATCAGTGTGTATTGTCTCATGCGTATTGATAAGGTTAAATCTCCCTCCTATATTGAAAGTTTAAATACTTCCCCAAACGACACTATTGTAGAGAAGAGTGTGTCTACTGCTGTCTGAGTAAACTTACTAAAGATCCAAGCGGAATGACAACAGTTCTGACCACACTAGTTGGCATATATTACAAATGCTGCCATTTGAAATGTCAATGTCAATTTCTAAAGTTAAATGCTCTCACTGAATGACATAAAATACTAGTCACGATATTTACTCCCCCCCCCCCCCCCACATCCCCGTTCCCTCAAATAGTGAAGTACTTCAATTGTTCCTTCACATTTACATTTCTATTGTTTTGTCTCAAAAGACACGTAAGCCACGTTATCTGTTACCTCGGAATTTATTTCCGTCAATCCGAGTTGAACCTTATCCCGACTGACATCACACACTTCTTCCCTATTCTCCGTATTTTGCGTTTCCTGATCATATGTATGGCCGGGCTCATTTTCTTTACCCTGTTTTATTACTTTGTTGTAAACAAATATTAATACAACAACAAGTAATAGTAAAGCAACGAAGCCCAAAGCTGGAAAAATTAAAACTGACGGTTTTAAGTCTTTCCCAACCTCTTTTCCAACATTCGGTACAGCAGTGATCATCTCCGCCTTTGTCGTAAGTGTAGTTTCAAGTGACGATTCCGGGTAAGTAATTCCGTACTTTGGATATGTCGTAGTTGACACGTCATATATATCATATTTAATTGAGACACTATCAGAGCTGCTTACCGATCCAATCGTTACGTTACAAACCACCTTTAAGGAGGACAAAGTGGAATTGCGGAAATCTATGCTAGATATTGACAACCAACTCTCGGAAGAGGTTTCCGAGTCCGACTTTGTAACATTACCAAGCGTTAGGCCATTGTCCATTACAATCCACTGAACAGCGAATGGTAGACAAGGTTGACTTCGACATGTAAAGTTGACACTTTCCCCGTTGGTTATTCTATTCTTATCAGATGATAGTGTAACTAGTAATTCATGATAAACCGTTATGTTGGGTAGACCTCTGCAGTAATCTAATTTTTCTTCGTCATCCTTAGAAACCGTACTAAAACACTCAAGTCTCGTGTTGTTTAAATTTTCGGTCAAATTAATAGCCACCCAAAAATTGAAAACTGAACTCTTTTCTAAGCCTGCTTTAATCTCCCGAGTCAGTTCGCCGTTTCTATCTTCCGACGTTACTGTTACCTTTGTCGGACATTTTAGTATCACATCATATCCCATAAAGAAGATACCACCAGCGTTTTCGCTCACCAACAGACATAAGTCAGGTAAAGTTGAATTATCTGTGGCTTCCTTCACGTCAAGGTGTACAATATATTGAGAAAGTCCGAAACGTGTCAACCAAGGTTCGTATATACACACTCCCCAAAAACATACGAAAAAAGCCCGACATCCATAGTGTGAACTATCAGAGATTTCCAAAGGGTGTACCGTTAAGTCACACTTTTCACCGCACGAATGTAATGAATATTTTTCTTCTGAGCCAATTAATTTCCCTTTTCTGACAATGGTGAGGGGATGAGAGGGCGTTTCTTTGAAAATATCTATCCTTTCGGTCTCTTCAGGGAAAATACAAGATAGTGTAACTGAATCACCAACATGGGCATAATAGTTATCACCACCCTCCTCGTAAACTGACGTATTGATGGTAAGTTTTACGTTTCCTTCAACTGGAACAGAGAAAAACATAACGCTGACACATTGCACTAAGGCAAATATTAAAATGATAGCATCCATTTTGTAAAACTGACTAACAGGATCCAAGGATAAGTAGAACTGATCTACCTTTTTTCCTTCTATTTATTTATATTTCAAACTGAGTGTTACAGAAATGTGTTGAATCTATCATGTGGTATATACACTTGGACTAGTAAGGAGGTTTTGATGAAACACAATACAATGCAGGAAGTGTTTGAAGCGGCTGCCACAAAAGCAAACATAAGCACGTGGTTTCCTTTTGTTTTGTTTAAAATATATAGACACTTCAATTTGAAATTTTCTAAAAACTATTTACGACACATTAGTTTTGAAAACGGGAATACTATAACAGACAAAGACGTCATTTTGCCAACGTCTTTACGGCATGAATTTTTTTCTGTTTTTGATTTGTTCAATAGAAGGCTCATGTGAAAGCTATCTGACCCAGTTGTGATATAATCTTCTATTCAATAATTTAATTTAATATTTTATTGGGCGTGAAAAGTTGTACGTCATCATAAGTTGACACGGCAGCACAGAAATTTTGTAACGTTGTGATCCCCAGACAGCCGAAAACGGCGTTTCCAGGCTTGCAAGTAGAATAGAAACTGTTGTTATTTTAAGCTTTCGATTTGAATTAGAATTTTTCACTCCAATATAAAAATGGGACAAATTTCAAAATGATGTGAAAATTAGGTGTACCAGATAAACTGCACCGATACCTTTGGAAGATATGATTATGTTCAGTAAGGTATAACCATTGAAAAATAAGCATGTGTGCGAGGTCGTGAATAGCATCAAGAACGTACCCTAATTCTTTCAGAAGTGATGAGTTTCGCTGGAAGTGGAGCGCGACCATCGGTCCGCGTGAAGCGTCCCACCAGGCGTTTTTTGGGGGGGGGGGGGGGGAAAGATTTGTCTTGATCGCTGGAAATGACACTTCTAGTGCCTCACTACTTCAAGCCCAGAATTTTTAGATTTTCCAGATTTTCAGATGTTTCGTGTTCCTGGGACTTTAAAGCAAACATTTCGAGGCCTACCATATTGCTGACAGTCTGACGTTGAATGAGTGAAAATTGTCAAAATTGAGAACAGCATTGCATTTCCCCAGAAAATTGAATTAGTCATGCCAATAGACTTCCCTTCAGGCCATACTTTTCATACAGAAAACTCCTCATTATACCTTATACCTTTATGACACCCTTGATAAAATTGTGCCGACTTCCCCCGGATCCCAATGGGTGTCGGGCCTCTGGTCCGACATCTCGCTTTGGGTTAACTCATTTTTGTCTGCATCAAGGAAACTTCCCTCTTACTTCGGTGATGTAAGTCCAAACTGCCGGAAGCAATACCATTGTAAGTTAGTACAATACTAAATGTTTCTTGTTTTCACAAGGAAATTTCATCCTTTTAAAACCAATATTTATTGGCAAAGAGTGATAAATAATTATAAATAAGGCAGTAGGATAGCCCTCTTTTCAAATAATAAGTTTCCCTCCGACAGAAATTCAGTTGTTTCTTGCTCAAGAACAATTTGTTCACCCAAACTTTCAACATTTAAAAAGATACAACGATCCATAACTCTTCTTGTGCATGATATTTTGAGGAGATGAAGCTGTTGCTTGGGTTTACTTTTAAGACCGAATGATTTGGTAATGACCAGAGCTACTTTCTTTTAATGCTATGTTGGAGCATTTAAAACGCAATATTTCCTTAGTGACTTTTTCAATGCATGAGGCACTGTTTGTCAATATTATGCTCCAAGTGCGGAATCTTGACGTCAGTTTCACCAACCTAACTTAAAGGGGTATATCTCTGATGTCATCAGTATTTTTCTTACAGACAAGGACGGAGAGTTTCCAATAACACGGCGAGTTTGGCTACTTGATGAAGAAATCATGCAAACAGGTCGGTAGTTTAAAGGCCCAGTTCTCTCACCCCAAACAGCACCAATTCTCCTAACCTTCTTACTGAAGCCCCTCCCGCAATCGTCTGAAATTCATTCTCATCCAGACACAATCTCAGTGTATTGCTTCAGGGTGAGTATAGAAGAACTCAATTTATATAATCAAAACACTCTCAGTACCGTTCATGCTGTGTAATATAAGCTTTGGCACTATGCATTGTTTGAATTAGTTGTCAATCAAAAAGCTGAGCCAATTGAGAATTTTGGTACCCGGATACCAAAATCGTAGTTTCGGGTGAGAGATCTGGCCCTTTAAAAGGCAATAGGGTCAAAATTGAAAATCGAATTACCAAATACTTGTTATCAAATACTAGTTTTCTTATTGCCTTACCACTATAAAGATATATTGCAAACAAAACTAAACGAGTTTTACCCCATATTGCACAAATAATGTCAGTTGATCTCATATGACCAACCATTAATTAGGAAGAAGAGGTATACCATTTCTACTTAAGGTGAGTGGATTTGCCCTTTGAAGTGAAAAGTGAAGCAGGCCTATTCATGTTTGCAAGACACAACAATTTCCTGCTTAACACAGAAAGCATTTCCCACAGTTGGTTTCCTATTTCAGAAGGAAAGTATTGAATCGTATTGTATGTTTCAAACAATGTGTGTCTGTTTGTCTAACGGTTAATATGTAACACTTCCAAGTTTTTTTGGTCTATTGCAGTACCACCATTGGCTTTTTGCCCAGTTGTTGGGTATAGACTAAACACTGACTTAAGTCCTCTGCGCTGCTTGTCGCCACTGTACGAGTGCGTATGTAGACTTGGCAATACAGCTTCCCGTTATGGTCTTGGCGTAAAAGTTTGAGCTTAGTCAGTACACGTGATATTAGTTCTTATCCACAGATTTTGCGGGAAACTATTACTTTTGTCGAAAAAGTGCCTCTCAGTCTAATTGATGGTTAGAAATTAGCAATAACATCTCAAACATAACTAAATTATGCATCAGCCCGACTGTGTTTGATTGTTCGTATGCATATATAGGCTGGGTGTCATCATGAAGCATTCGTAATGATTCGCACTTCTGACCATAAATTATGAAACGAAATTACGACATAAATCAAAAATAAAAAGTTCCTCTCCATCCTCTGTCAATAAGCCTGTACATGGATGTGTCTTTTGAATAAATATTGAAGTATTTTTCATTGTTTTCTCTGAAAATTGTTTCCCAAATTTCCCATATTATCCAACTTTTCGTCCAATTCCTTCACTTGAGTCTTCGGCTGTACTGTCTCATTTAGTACCGTCTCAGACGCACGAAAAGTTTTCAACGTACATGAGTAGTAGAGAGGGTGCATGGGCACCCCCCCCCAGGGGCGGCCCCCGCCCCGATTTTCGGGACGTCTTTCGGGGCGGCCTCGGAGGGTTACCCGAGAAGGAGGGCGCCATTTGGAAATCAATCTCTGTGCTACGTGTTGCTATAATTGCGCAAGAATATGAGGATACATGAATTTAAGGTTTTTTTGTTTTTTTTGTTTTTTTGTTTTTTTGTTTTTTTTTTTTAATTCTTTTTTTAATTTTTCTTTTCATTATTTACTAAAGCGAACAGGTCTTAACATGTTGTAATATCGTCATCGTTTCGTATATAGGACTATATATAAAAAGATTTTGATCGGCTGTATTCGGCATTAGTCTATATAGTCACAATGGGGGAAATAGGTAAAATCGCACGAGAACTTGGAAGGAATTTTGTAAAGGACGAGTTAAACCCTCACCATTCCCCTTACATGAAAACCCTTTACCGTGTGGGAAATGAAATTGATTAGAGGTTCGAAACTTCGCTAAATGATATAGCAAAGCATGTTACTTATTTGTCAGAAAATGAGCCCAACGGTATCGCGAACAAGGAGAGGATAAACATACGATTGAAAAACTCGCATAGTCTGCTGTAGAATACGTTGAAGACCGTCGCACTCAGTGGATCGAACAACTGGGAGGTTGGGTAAGTATTATAAGACCATAAGTCTGTATTTATGAGGGAGGGGGGGAGATCAAAACCGATGTTTTAATCGATTCATGTATTGTTTGGTTTTAACAGGATAACTTTTTGTGAAACATTTACGAAAAAATCACACAACAGCAGAGTAACTGCGATCAAGCTGATGGTGATAGCCTTGGTGATCCTGACTCTTACTTACAAATGGGTGCCCTTGCTTTGAAAGACGAACAAGCATAGGTGAGGATGTAGGCTATGGTATAAGAAGGCCCAATAAAAATAAAAACAAGAACTAACTGTGCATGAGATGTTTAAAAGAAAAATGGAGCATATCCCGACAAGAAAAACCAGCAGGCTAGTTCCACAAGAATACACATACAAACAGGTAAAATATACACAAAATTGCTACGTTTCCAAAGATTTACAGAGTTGACTACGTCATGTTACCTAGCTACACCCCATTAACTAACACCTAAAATGGAACACACCATAATGAAGTCGTGGAATCTAGATTGTTGACCAAATTGCAAACAGTGCATCTTTGAAAGAATAATTCAAACTGTTATAACATGGTTCAAGAGCAAAAACTCGTCCGATAAAGTCCTTCTGGACAGGAAAAATAAACGACTTTGGTTGAGAAGAGCCAAGCATCATCTAAAAGGAAAACAAATTGCTGGTATGGGGAGCAAACGTGGTCGATAAGGCCCTACTGAAAAGAAAAATAAGCGACTTTGGTTGAGAAGAGCCAAGATATCGTGTAAGAAGTGCGTCCCCGAAGGAAAACAGAATGGCAGTACAGGAAGCAAAAAGTGGTCGATAAGGTCTTAGGACAGGAAAAATACGCGGCCGTGGATTAAAAGTTGAAAAAACTTAGATATTGTAAATCTGTGCCTCCTCTAAAAGGAAAATTAAGCGCTGATATTAAGAACCAAAATTTTCGATAAAACCCTACTGGGCAGGAAAAATAAGCGCATTTTGAGAAAAGACAATGATATCATTAATGAGCGCGCCCCTCGAAAGAACTGAAATATAGAAGAAACAAAAAAAAAAAATAGACAGAAAAAATTGACTGATAAGGGGAGAGGTGCGTGGAGGTTCAACTGTATAAAAAAGGCTACCCCACAATGTACGAGCATTCTGATTCAGAATCTGACGGGAAATCCTACTGTACACGTAGTGTCAATTAAATTTGACTTATGTCTGTGTCTACCGTGAGGGGAAGGGTTCACAGTGTTGTACCCCATTCTTGGCGGTGTCACCAACGCAGTTTGTGAGTGTGAAGAGAAGGGGCCAGGGAAGTTGGCCGATTAACTCACGTGTACGTGAGCGTCGTGTCTTAAGGACGGGTCTTGCTCACTACAGATGCGTCACTCTCAATCGATAAAACACAAAGAAATAGGGAAATTTCCCGAGTGGCTTGTGGAGGGTGCAATGCATTAAAAACCATCTCTCAAAGCCCTCATATTCGACGAGGTAAATGGGTGTATCGCCACTGAGGGCGCATTTGTATCCATGATATTCTTCCCTCATGGGTTCGCTTAGACTCGAATCATTACAGTACGGAGGGAAATGAATTAGCCTACTGCTTGTTTAGCAGAGGACATGTTGAGTGGAAATTGAAGTAATGCTTTGGGTTTGGGGGATTGCACACCATTTCTCTTTCATTTAAAGGTCGGCTTTGAAACGTCTCAGCCAAAAGGCGTAAGTTTGTTCTGGCTGTAAGAATTGAATACGGTACAGTTACTCATCTCAAGAAACACAGTTTACACTTATTTAGGTTTTGCTGTATACGTGACGACTGGAATATAACTTTGAGAAAATTAACAGATATACGATAAACATTGAGAGGCTCTCAGTGTGCTCATAGTCGTGTTGCACTTGCTCTAACTGCTCAGTATGCACCAAGTCATGCTCGTCAGCTGCACTGGCAAGGCTCTGTACTGCTCGTGAGTGCACCCCTGTTGCCATCTCCGCTAGAGCTACGATCATGTTGATAGGAGCAATGCTCATATTGCTCTTAAACGTGCTCCAAGAGGGCAAGGCAATGTCTGTCGATACACTTCACAGACGGTTGAGCCAATCCAATTGGTTTGTCATATGACATCATCAACATGTCCAGACGCACTCAGTGTTCCCGGACCGGTGACGGGTACGATGTTGCAAAAAGTTTTTCTTTATTGTAATCGTAATATTGGAAAAGTGAACTATGACACCATAAACTAAATAACGACACAAAAATTCGTTTGCATATATTTTTCGATTTTGCTTGGTTTATTTAACTTTCAGAACGTCAACTTTTATAATTATCATTCATAATCCTCCACCAAAAATTTCCAGCGACCATTTATTCTAGGTTGTATTAAAATATGGATGTAGGATCACATCCTCTGTAAGGTGCGTTTAAAATATTTCCAATCGCTTTGTTTATTTCGGTCAGTGCTGCCAATGTTTCCGTGGTGCCAGGATCATAGCCACTGTAGCCACGGCCCTCGTCTTCTTCAACGTCACTATCGGTCTCTTTCTCATCGGATTCCTCTTCGCTGCTGTTGACTTCTTCAGGGTCACTGTCGGTGTTATCCGTGTCGTCTCTGTCACTCTCAGTATCTCCATCCATGGGGTCAGAGGCACTCTCGTTAGTGTCACTCTCGGTAACTTGGTAACTCTCCTTGGAACTCCTAGTGTCGCTAGCTTGTTTTACCACCGCCATCACGAGCAAAAGAGTTCTTGTCTGGGTTTCTTTTATGGCGGTCATGGACCCTCTCTACATGGCGACGGAGATTAAAGCTTCGGGTAAACCTGGACGGGCAAACAGGACAGCGATGCGACATCCTGAAAGGGGTTACGTAGTTTGCCGTGGTTTGTTTTAAAATGAGAAACTAGCGGGTCATGGAGCAAGTTAAATATCATTTTATCCCGGAGAGGAGCATCGCAGTGGAGCACATGCTCCTGCGCGTGGGGCATGCTGAGCAAAATATGGGACCCTTTTGCTGGCTATAACGAACGTTTAGGCTGTGTAGACACCTAAAAAGAGTAACTTTCTCTAAGTGCTAAAGCGTGTTTTCCCTTTAACTCTAATGGCATGATGAGTTAACCGTCACCCGATGCGTCCGATTCGTACTGATTCTGGATAGGGGCGTAAATGAACAACATGAAGACATAGTGGCAGGGGTTATGTAAATAGCATGTCTTTTTGATAAGTGTTGAGCAAGAAAATGGATTAAAAGCATTCATTTCCCTATCGAGATGGTAATCTATATAACGGCGTGCTTACACAAAATTCTTTAAAGACAACTTCGTCATCTCAAGGTGTACCTTTTTGTAAAAGCTGCCACACACTGCAAGAATGATGTCACAGACATAATGTAGAATTACAGAAGAAAACATTAAGAAATATTTAGGAAACATGAAAAATTCTGCTAATATATGCGAATCACTGTAACATGTTACTTGCATTGATGTTTCTGCCATTTCTTGAGTCATCCCGACTTTTTTATGCAGAATAGTGATGCAACACATAAGTATCATACATATCATAGAAACAAAATTGTCACAGTAGATCATTTACGCCCCTATCCAGAACCAGTACGAACCGGACGCATCGGGTGACGGTTAACTCATCATGCCATTAGAGTTAAAGGGAAAACACGCTTTAGCACTTAGAGAAAGTTACTCTTTTTAGGTGTCTACACAGCCTAAACGTTCGTTATAGCCAGCAAAAGGGTCCCATGTTTTGCTCAGCATGCCCCACGCGCAGGAGCATGTGCTCCACTGCGATGCTCCTCTCCGGGATAAAATGACATTTAACTTGCTCCATGACCCGCTAGTTTCTCATTTTAAAACAAACCACGGCAAACTACGTAACCCCTTTCAGGATGTCGCATCGCTGTCCTGTTTGCCCGTCCAGGTTTACCCGAAGCTTTAATCTCCGTCGCCATGTAGAGAGGGTCCATGACCGCCATAAAAGAAACCCAGACAAGAACTCTTTTGCTCGTGATGGCGGTGGTAAACAAGCTAGCGACACTAGGAGTTCCAAGGAGAGTTACCAAGTTACCGAGAGTGACACTAACGAGAGTGCCTCTGACCCCATGGATGGAGATACTGAGAGTGACAGAGACGACACGGATAACACCGACAGTGACCCTGAAGAAGTCAACAGCAGCGAAGAGGAATCCGATGAGAAAGAGACCGATAGTGACGTTGAAGAAGACGAGGGCCGTGGCTACAGTGGCTATGATCCTGGCACCACGGAAACATTGGCAGCACTGACCGAAATAAACAAAGCGATTGGAAACATTTTAAAACGCACCTTACAGAGGATGTGATCCTACATCCATATTTTAATACAACCTAGAATAAATGGTCGCTGGAAATTTTTGGTGGAGGATTATGAATGATAATTATAAAAGTTGACGTTCTGAAAGTTAAATAAACCAAGCAAAATCGAAAAATATATGCAAACGAATTTTTGTGTCGTTATTTAGTTTATGGTGTCATAGTTCACTTTTCCAATATTACGATTACAATAAAGAAAAACTTTTGCAACATCGTACCCGTCACCGGTCCGGGAACACTGAGTGCGTCTGGACATGTTGATGATGTCATATGACAAACCAATTGGATTGGCTCAACCGTCTGTGAAGTGTATCGACAGACATTGCCTTGCCCTCTTGGAGCACGTTTAAGAGCAATATGAGCATTGCTCCTATCAACATGATCGTAGCTCCTAGCGGAGATGGCAACAGGGGTGCACTCACGAGCAGTACAGAGCCTTGCCAGTGCAGCTGACGAGCATGACTTGGTGCATACTGAGCAGTTAGAGCAAGTGCAACACGACTATGAGCACACTGAGAGCCTCTCAATGTTTATCGTATATCTGTTAATTTTCTCAAAGTTATATTCCAGTCGTCACGTATACAGCAAAACCTAAATAAGTGTAAACTGTGTTTCTTGAGATGAGTAACTGTACCGTATTCAATTCTTACAGCCAGAACAAACTTACGCCTTTTGGCTGAGACGTTTCAAAGCCGACCTTAAATGAAAGAGAAATGGTGTGCAATCCCCCAAACCCAAAGCATTACTTCAATTTCCACTCAACATGTCCTCTGCTAAACAAGCAGTAGGCTAATTCATTTCCCTCCGTACTGTAATGATTCGAGTCTAAGCGAACCCATGAGGGAAGAATATCATGGATACAAATGCGCCCTCAGTGGCGATACACCCATTTACCTCGTCGAATATGAGGGCTTTGAGAGATGGTTTTTAATGCATTGCACCCTCCACAAGCCACTCGGGAAATTTCCCTATTTCTTTGTGTTTTATCGATTGAGAGTGACGCATCTGTAGTGAGCAAGACCCGTCCTTAAGACACGACGCTCACGTACACGTGAGTTAATCGGCCAACTTCCCTGGCCCCTTCTCTTCACACTCACAAACTGCGTTGGTGACACCGCCAAGAATGGGGTACAACACTGTGAACCCTTCCCCTCACGGTAGACACAGACATAAGTCAAATTTAATTGACACTACGTGTACAGTAGGATTTCCCGTCAGATTCTGAATCAGAATGCTCGTACATTGTGGGGTAGCCTTTTTTATACAGTTGAACCTCCACGCACCTCTCCCCTTATCAGTCAATTTTTTCTGTCTATTTTTTTTTTTGTTTCTTCTATATTTCAGTTCTTTCGAGGGGCGCGCTCATTAATGATATCATTGTCTTTTCTCAAAATGCGCTTATTTTTCCTGCCCAGTAGGGTTTTATCGAAAATTTTGGTTCTTAATATCAGCGCTTAATTTTCCTTTTAGAGGAGGCACAGATTTACAATATCTAAGTTTTTTCAACTTTTAATCCACGGCCGCGTATTTTTCCTGTCCTAAGACCTTATCGACCACTTTTTGCTTCCTGTACTGCCATTCTGTTTTCCTTCGGGGACGCACTTCTTACACGATATCTTGGCTCTTCTCAACCAAAGTCGCTTATTTTTCTTTTCAGTAGGGCCTTATCGACCACGTTTGCTCCCCATACCAGCAATTTGTTTTCCTTTTAGATGATGCTTGGCTCTTCTCAACCAAAGTCGTTTATTTTTCCTGTCCAGAAGGACTTTATCGGACGAGTTTTTGCTCTTGAACCATGTTATAACAGTTTGAATTATTCTTTCAAAGATGCACTGTTTGCAATTTGGTCAACAATCTAGATTCCACGACTTCATTATGGTGTGTTCCATTTTAGGTGTTAGTTAATGGGGTGTAGCTAGGTAACATGACGTAGTCAACTCTGTAAATCTTTGGAAACGTAGCAATTTTGTGTATATTTTACCTGTTTGTATGTGTATTCTTGTGGAACTAGCCTGCTGGTTTTTCTTGTCGGGATATGCTCCATTTTTCTTTTAAACATCTCATGCACAGTTAGTTCTTGTTTTTATTTTTATTGGGCCTTCTTATACCATAGCCTACATCCTCACCTATGCTTGTTCGTCTTTCAAAGCAAGGGCACCCATTTGTAAGTAAGAGTCAGGATCACCAAGGCTATCACCATCAGCTTGATCGCAGTTACTCTGCTGTTGTGTGATTTTTTCGTAAATGTTTCACAAAAAGTTATCCTGTTAAAACCAAACAATACATGAATCGATTAAAACATCGGTTTGATCTCCCCCCCTCCCTCATAAATACAGACTTATGGTCTTATAATACTTACCCAACCTCCCAGTTGTTCGATCCACTGAGTGCGACGGTCTTCAACGTATTCTACAGCAGACTATGCGAGTTTTTCAATCGTATGTTTATCCTCTCCTTGTTCGCGATACCGTTGGGCTCATTTTCTGACAAATAAGTAACATGCTTTGCTATATCATTTAGCGAAGTTTCGAACCTCTAATCAATTTCATTTCCCACACGGTAAAGGGTTTTCATGTAAGGGGAATGGTGAGGGTTTAACTCGTCCTTTACAAAATTCCTTCCAAGTTCTCGTGCGATTTTACCTATTTCCCCCATTGTGACTATATAGACTAATGCCGAATACAGCCGATCAAAATCTTTTTATATATAGTCCTATATACGAAACGATGACGATATTACAACATGTTAAGACCTGTTCGCTTTAGTAAATAATGAAAAGAAAAATTAAAAAAAGAATTAAAAAAAAAAAACAAAAAAACAAAAAAAAACAAAAAAACCTTAAATTCATGTATCCTCATATTCTTGCGCAATTATAGCAACACGTAGCACAGAGATTGATTTCCAAATGGCGCCCTCCTTCTCGGGTAACCCTCCGAGGCCGCCCCGAAAGACGTCCCGAAAATCGGGGCGGGGGCCGCCCCTGGGGGGGGGGTGCCCATGCACCCTCTCTACTACTTACATGTTTTTACAACTGTTCTAGAGCAAGAATTTCCCAATTTTCACTTTTTTTTCACTTACAACATTTTACACTCCAATGTCTTTTTTCACGTGACGTGAGGTGAGGTGCTAATGCCCCAAACCCCCACCCCCACACCCACCCACCCAAATCGATTTCCACTTTTCCACCATTTTCTGTAGTGGTAGGGTGCGATGGACTTTCGACCAAGAATCAATTTCGCCATGTTCCCCTCACAAACTTTTATTAAATTACCCAAATTTTCGCACACTCCGCGCGCTTCATGTTGTCATATTATATATTCTGATAACAACTCACGCAGACGCAGAGCAGGAAAAGTTAAAAGCCTTTTACGGATAATTAGGGAGATAAATAGCCTCATCGCCCGTTATTTGCACAGGGTTTTTTTTTTGTGAGATTCCTCATTCGCCATGAAATATCAAGTTCTTACATTGGTGCACGAGCCTACATTGGTCGCCATACCTGTTGGAACATGCACTCTAGAGAATATCTGGTAAAATTTCACCAGATTCGGTGTCAGTAAAGCACCCACCCAATCCTAGTTAATTTAAAAAGAAATTTTTATTCAAATTAACCAAGGAAGTGGTTAAAAACTAGAACAATAGCCAGTTATTTGGCTAAATTAACCAGTGTAATATTTAACGTGACCATGATTTCCTGGTAAAAAAATAACCAGGATTGTTGTGTGGGTGCAATATCAACAAGGACCCGGTGAAATTTCACCAGACAGCTTGTAGACTGTTCAATCAAATGCATAAAAGTTTGCCTTTCATTCCTTTTACACCCCTTTCCTTTCACTTTTGTCGTCAAAGCCAGTCGTTTACTGTAACTCCATTCCTTTAAAAGAATGGTACGTATGCCTGTTTAGGGCAGGCTTACTATGATAATAGCAATTTTTAAATGAAAAGATGGCTCAGGTTTTTCTCTTGATTTTATTTTTTCTTCATACTACCTAACAACTTTTCGTCTCTTCTAAAGTTAAAATCAATATTTCCCCACATACGATCTACCTTCAAAGTTTACAATGTTTCGCCAAAGCGAAGGCTTATACAAGTCTGAAAATGCCATTTCCGGTCATGTATTTTTCAAAATGTTCTTAATGTTCCAAGCCAACTCATAGTGTTCCGCTTCGGTAGTCGTTGGCTCTAATACTTATCCCTCAGTCCTCAGATCTGTAATATTCCACATTCCACCAGCTAAAAAACCTATGAACGGCTGTGCTTATACAAGCCTGGAAAATGCCAATTTAGGCTCTCTGTGAAATGGCGATTTTTTTTTTCAAAAATATTCTGTACGCTCCGTGCCAACCGATAATGGCGATCTGCTTAGAAAGTCGTTTGGGCGGTATCGTACCTCGTACTGCATGCCCACCTACTTTTAAGAATAATCGCGCAACCGTCCACAAACCCTCTAGACCAGAAATTGTGTGCTTTTCCCCGTCCCTAAATGTATGTATAGAATAATTCCTATGTAATTAAAAGCCATACTCTTCGTTTGTATGTTTGCATGTTTGAAACCAAGAAGCAAATGAACAAAACAGGCTTCGAATCTGTCAAATATAGTGCCATTTTGCATCGTAGTTCTTTTTAAAATGCAATATTTTTTTTCAAGGAGAAAGGGACTGCCCTCCTTGTGAGCAATTACTCAAAACTCAAGGGCGGATATAAGGAAATTTGTTTTGGGGGCCAACCAACTTGAGACCAAAACGTCTAAAATAGTATCAGGGGGATGTCGTGCAAAAACATTTTTTTTTGGGGGGGGGGGCATAAGAAGTGGTGACTGACTGTCCGAAAGACTACCTAAGCGGAGCGCCACCATCAGTTGGCGCGGAGCGTACAGAAAATTTTGAAAAATCGCTACCTCACAGATAGCCGGAAATTGCATTTGCCAGGCTTGTAAGTCTGTAAGTAGAATTTAAGCAGTCGTTATTTTGAGCTTTGCTTTGCAATAAAATCTTCATTTTAATAAAAAAGAAAATCAAATTGCAAAATGATCAGAAAATTACCGGATAAAATGTACTGGCTCCTTTACAGGACGATGTGACATTTTATCATTTTCTTTGTCGTAAAGTAAAATCTCCATTAAAAAGAATAGATGAGAACCAAATTTTTGTTAAATATGTTAAAGACGAACATATTCTAAGCACTCTGGTGAAGTTTTCATTCATTTCTCATGTTTGGTTCTCGATATATTAACTGAAGTTGACACATTTTCTACAAAAGGTAAACTTGAACCAAGCAGGTGCTATGTCATGTATTCATATTGATAGCCAATGTTTTGTTTTTTATTTATTTTTGATCCTGCTGTTTCATCTTGAATTGATTAGGGATGTTATCTTACCCACTTCCATTGCTCGGGATGCACTTATGGTTACAACTTATCACAGTTTAAATTGCATAAATATGGTGTTAAATTTTAGAGAAAAACAACTAAACATTTCCATCAATGTGAATACATGCATGACATCACGTCTACTTGTTGCAAGTTCACTCTTTGTAGAAAATATGTCAACTTCAATTCTAATATCTCGAGAACCAAACATGGGAAATGAGCAAAATTTCCCCAGTGAGCTATGCCTAGAAAATGTTCCTCTTCAAAATACCAAACATAATTTGTTCTGAACTTTTATGTTTCAAGGAGATGCACACCGTTGGAAATAAATTTAAAATCATGACTTTGCGAATCATATTAACTCATATGACCAGTGGTCTAATGAGCCTGTAAACCTGAACCGGCCACATAAAAGCATTGGTAGGGCTACCAGCACCAATAACAGTACTGATTCAGTGCTGTTATTGGTGCTGGTAGCGCTATCAACGCTTCTGGGCGGCCGGTACTGGGCTAAAATTTTGATACAATTACGGCCTATATCCGTGACAATTACGCATTAGTTTATACTTTATAAATAATATATGACACTTGTATGAGAGAGAAGGCTGGGATACTTTGCCCAGATTAAGAAAAAGGCTACTTTTTATTCATTTCATATCGAATAACTTTTTTTTGGGAAAATTGAAGGTCATGCTTTGGAAATGTTTGGGGGCAAGTGCCCCCGTGCCCCTATGGCGAGTCGCTGATGCTCAAACTGTCCTCCCCTTTCATTTGTCTGTTGGCTCCTCCATTCATTTGTAAAAAAACATTTAGCAAATAAGAATATGGAACCATGACACCTCCTAAGCATGAGACCCTAGCGATGGTCCTCGGTGGCATATACAATCTTTCCCCAAATCCGTCTATCGTAGCGTTAAGAACTTGATTAGCATTGCAATGTAATTTATTTTCTACAATTTCAAACATAAAATGAATAATTAAGCAAAATTCGTCCAGTTAGGACAACAGTCGTCACTAAGTCACTATGTGAAATGGGAATTCAGCAGATTTGTAAAATTTGTACTTTTACGATTCGACAGTCTGCAAGGAAGGGGACGATTTGTATTTTCTCCATTTGTTTAAACGGTACCGACCGAATTGCTACAATGATCCTCAAACTATATGAAAACCTTATGTGCAGTGGCATAGCCACGGGAGGGGGGGGGGGGGAGCTGGAGAGGCCTAGGCCCCCAGATTTTCTTCAACCCCCCCCCAGATTTTTGGCGTCCTGATAAAGTAATTGCAAAAAAAATGTTTGAACGGAAATAAACTTTGAAGTATTTCCTTCAAAACAGTAAATAAATAAAATGTGTAAAAATTAAAAAAAAAACATGGATGAATGTGGGTAAAACACATTTTATGCGCACCTATGAAATCAAGAAATAACTTCAAAATGCCTACTTTGACTAAATTAGATACCGTTTGTGATCTGCACTGTCGTTTATTGCATTTCACTTAGAAGATGAAACGAAAGTCTCGACGACAAACTTTAATGTGACTTTGTTAGGTTAAGACTCTTTCTGCCTTTCGGATGGCTGATTGATTTACTGAAAATAAGGCAATCGTACACTGGAGACCATTCTTACACGACCATTCCTGTACTTTATCATACACAAAATATGCCGTAAGCAGGTAAGGATAAGGTACTGCCTTCGGATAATTTTCCCTTCCATCCTTAACAAGGAGTCCTATAGGCCTATGTCGTGCCTTACTCCTGCCCATGACAAGTGCCACTGTAGGACGATTTTTTTCGACAAGTCCTCTTTTACTAGTTGGCACTGGCATCCGGGGGATTTGTAAAATGTCCACAAGGTCCTGATTTCATGTGTTTCCCACATGATCCATACTTCTGCTTTACTGTTCAATTATTTTGAGAGATTTATTCGTAGTACTTTAATTTTGTCTACGTAATGTACCGATGAACAAATACTGCACCATTTTGCACTTTGGTAGTATGTATGTCTCTTGTAAAATCTCTACAAAGACTAAAAATATTTTCATATTTTTCATGCTCCCAAAAAGGGAAAATCCTAAAACTTAGGCCTATAATCAGTTTAAAGTTTTGCCAAACATAGCATCATTTTGCATCTAGGAAATCTAACGCAAAGAAAGTTTCTCAGAGGGGGACACAACTACTTTTGGTTTTGCTGTTAAAGGGTAAGGTACTATCTTAGGTAAGTTGAAATCCATTCAAATATTGCCGCATTTTCGGTTGGGTACATCCAGTTTAAAACACATGGGAAGTGCCGTTTCCGGCCATCTGGAGGGGTTTTAAAGTCCAAAATTTTCTTGTTGATCCGGGCCAACTGATGGTGGCGCTCCGCTTATATTCAAATATTGCCGCATTTGCGATCTACGTCCTTCTGAAGTTTACAATTTTTCCCAAGGGAAAGGGAGATACCAGTTCCCTTTAGTCTCATCCCCCAGGCCAAAGATCAGATGTGCTCAGTTTTGGGGTCCCTAAAAAGTGTATGTATTACCATTTTTCATAGATTGATTTTTTATTCTCATTATCTGAGAAGTCGCAGACATGAGATTCGTATTTCAAGGCTGGGTACATCCAGCTTAAAACACATAGGAAGTGCCGTTTCCGGCCATCTGGAGGGGTTTTAAAGCCCAAAATTTTCTTGTACGCTCCGCGCCAACCAATGCTGGCGCTCCTCTTAGATAGACTTGCCTGACCTTCGGAGGTACCAGGCCCCCCACTTGTTACATAGGCCCCTTCCCCAAAAAAATCCCATCCTGGCTACGCCACTGCGTATGCGTATGACGTCAGAGTACCGAAAAAGCTCCCTCCATTGTAGGCAAGTACGTAACATTGAAGCCTTCATCAACAAATAGACTTTAAAAGAAGGGGTTGTGGTCACATCAAGTTTTGATATGTGTAGAGGGTTACTTATTCTAAACATTTTGGTGAAATTTGTATTGAAGTCCGATGTGTGGTTCTCAAAATATGAGCAAGTAAAGTTGCCACGTTGGCAACTTGAACAAAAAGGGAATTTGTAGCAAGCACATAATTATGACTTCGTATCCCCACATTAGTGCACAATCTTCTGTTTTTCCTAAAACTTTACTGTTTATTTTCTCCTCAACAGTCCCATTGCATAGATGATCATAAAACTTACCTTTCACAAGTCTGCACAACCAATTTTGGATTTGGAGGACATTAATATTTTGTTTCAGTATCTTATAGAAAATCTGCGTTTGGTGTCTTGCTTGCACAAGGAAATGGGCCTATTTTGAACTGAAAATTCGGATCGGAATAATGGTTTTCGAATTTTGAAATGAATTGTCTTTCTCCTACTGCCCTACACCCAAATATATAATTAGGTAAGGGTAAAATTTACAGTTATCCTTTTAAATGATGGAACTGAAAATTTTACCCAAATGTCACATATATGGAATCACCCTGTTAACTTTACAACACGTGCACAATAGAGGGCGCCCTTGATATTAGACGTTAATTGTATACATAGTCTTAACGCTCTTAAATTTCCATTCCACGCTAAGTTGAACCAAGCTCCTGCCACTGAAATTTTTTATTATAAACACAAGTTTTCCAATAATTTTTTGCTGGATTTGTTCACTAGCGTAAAACCTTACATACAGTATGATATACAATCAAGGATTAATCTATCTTTTTTTACAGATATGAATAATAAGTTTATGCAAAGAGAATTTAGTCAAAATGCATATACCTCTAAATTCAAAGTTATTTTCCTTTGGGTAGGAATTTGAATCCATCTGCAATACATGTTTATGAAGTGACAGGATTTTATTTCCAGGTTTACCGTACTGTCTCAGTGACCTAATTTTGGTGGTCGATATAGTTTTTATGAAGAAGTTACGTTAATGATTTAATATACTTCCTTTTGACGTGGTCAGTCTGCGATCACTTTTGAAGAATGAAATGAAGGCCTTAATTAAGAAGCAAGACAAATCATTCTGCCTGATGTAGAGTTTAACAATGTATGCATAACAAATAACTTATGGTACCGCCTTTAGATTTAATTGTAATAAAAACTGGGTCCAAGAATGACCCCGAAACTGGGTGGGTTGAAATAATGTAAACAACACAGGAACCTACGTAAAGGGGAGGATTTTGATGGAAGAAGGAGTGATGGGAAGTATAAAGTGTCAGATATGGTGGATATGGTCATTATTCAGAAATAATGACTAGATATGGTACTATTTATTTTAAAGACTTGTGTAAATGCTTTTGAATTTCAATCTCATCTGATACTTCAAACAATTTTACCAGCCCTAGATACGTATACATATACAAAACAACATTGGGCAAATTCCGCCCAAAGATGGCTTAAATTCATGGCTTCCCCAAATGGTTCGATGAAAGTTTCACCAATGAAACTGACCTCTAAAATAATCCATCAATATCTACACCCTCACCCCTTCCAAAAAAGAAAGAATGGTTAAAAGCCAGTGCTGAAGGCGAGTCCCCACCCAGACTCGTGATTTCAGAATTAGAAGAACTCGGCCAGAGGGGTTGATTTTTCCCCACTGAGAGAGTACAAGGAATCGAGTCCAAGTCCGGACTCGAGTCCTTAAAAATTGAAAATTGCCGAACTCGTGACTCGAACTCTCCGGAATTGAAACTACAACACCTTTTAAAAAAGATACCTTTCAAAATTTAGTGATAGCCTAGTAGTTGGGAAAACATTTGTTTAATTATTTTATTGGTGGTCAATTTAATGATCTCGAAAAGTGCGCGCCCATTTTGTTTGCATCAATAATAAAGTTTGGGATAACCTATACACTGTTGTGAATATGCATCGAGGTTGTGTTGATATGAGCACAAGGTATTAAGAACAGAAATGCTTGCACACACTCTATAATCAAAATGGTTGCAAAACAGTGATGCTGCTCTAGTAAACCAAGGTCCATTTTTCATACGAACTTAGTACCTAGGCTAACCAAACTTTACCCTTTTTAGCCAAACACTTTTAAGTAACCTACTGGCCCAAGTGTTAGCCTAACCTTGGTAAGCCTATTTCTTGTCCCTGTGCTTTCTTGCAGCACCAGTTTTTCCTATAATAGTCTCTGTCAATGTTTCATTGTAAGTTGGATAAATACATCGTGTACTGCACAGAACATATCGTACTCATGTATTCCCCAAACACACTACAACACTTCAAAACTCAATTTCCATAGCAATCTGAGACCAGTGAGCTGTCAGAGTGGCAACTCCCTGTTGAAACTTTGATCAACGAGTTTTGTCTTTCTACTGTCAGACTATGGACATATGGGAGATATGGTACTGATACGGTACGATACGGTTTGTCCTCCATAAATCCATTAGTCTGAGGAGCGGACGAAGTCTTTTCGTTCAGCTCATCGCTACGAAAAACTCTGAGGGGAGGCAGCCTAACGTGTTGCAGCTACACAGGCGTTACGCAGGCTATATGTCCATAAGTTCAATGCCTTTCACATTAAGGGGTACCAAATGCTCAAAATTTGAGCGGAAAAATCCCAAAGGTTGGACAAAGACATTCATATTCGGTTGGTTCCTTTTCATTGCCTTTCTCTTCAAAACCTCACTTGGTCATAAAACACAACTGGTCAACTTCCATGAGCGCACAGATGTTAAAGGCTTGAAATATCATTTTGGTTTTGACGGCCAAATATCCAGTTCACTTGTACCAAAGAGCAACTGGGTGTCCTAAAGCGTGTGCAGTAAGAACAGCATATCTGCAATATCACACAAACTCCACTTTAGTTATAGGTCAGTCCAGCAGTAGGTGGGATTTATTCCGCAACTGATATTTTAATGTTTTATTTTTCTCACACTATAGACGAATTCGGACAGATTTTGATGGGCTGATTTTAGTCGGCCATTACTGGGGTCCATCACCTTTAATCTTTAATATTTCTTTCCTTACCTGTTCCATGGATGGTTGCACACTAAAGTGTATCTCGATTTTATCAACTTCACTGAACATGAGGGTTTGAAATCCACGTAGACAATAAATGAAGACGATTAAAGGTTGATGGACCCCACCAATGGCTGCCTCCAGTCGCTAAAAACATCGCTAATCGGATTCGTCTATACTTTGGTAATACATCTGAAGTCAAAGAACCAACTTTAAATCAATTTGATACCATGAACTTTAAACTTATCTAACATCGAAAATGTTGTCAAACCCTAATAAACGAAACAAATGGACAGGCGAATGTGACAGAGGGCGCTGTGCACTTTAGCTTCTACCAACATGATGCAACTTTTCTTCTTACGTTTTGTTACATTCTCCTTCTCTGTCCGATTACCTCTTATCGCTTCAGGGAGGAAATGAAGCTCACTACACGTATACTTGATCTAGTCAGGTTTCACATCTGATTAACCCTTTACCGTTGTGCTCCGATCGGGGCATATTTGCGCGCCTCGGGAGTGGGCGGAAAAGCGGACGTAGCACGCCCCGCATCAGCTTCCGTAGGCCATTGACCCCGTGACCTTAAACTATTGTCTCTCTCGTTGTTATGGCCGAATTTTCGGTAGCTACTCGCAGTTTCGAGCTCCGCGTGAAACAGTAAAGATGGGTGACAGCCGAGCTCTCCGTATGGGTCCAAAAGGACCCAAACAACGGTAAAGGGTTAAAATAAGCCTGTGGAGCGTGTTTACTGCAAAGCTGATACATGCCACTGTCTCTGCGTGTGTGCACAGCCGACCGAGTGGTGCAGATATATTTTAGATTAACTGATTGACAGTAACATTTGAGGTAACTACAGACTAGTCAAGCATGTGTTAGCCTAATTGCTTTTCACGCAGTGTGAACACAGTGAAAGCATAGATCACCCGAGGGAACAAAGCATGTGACAAACTCAGATACCAGTTGCACCCCACACCGCCTTTGATCTACTGGGGTGTCTATGTAGCTCTCTCAATAAGCAATTTCAAGGCATGAACATCGTACTAGTTCCAAATTGCAACAGATGGACAAAGAAATCGTTGAAAGCAAGTTGAATCATGGAGTCTATAACTCATGTTAGGGGTTGGTACATTACTTGGAGGATGCGGCCAAACATGCTTTCTAGAAGCATCCCCTCATTTGGTTTGGGTTTTCCTCTTCATTTTTAGTTTGAGAGTGAGCGGGACGGTCATCTGTTTCGCTCCATCCAAACCAGCGCCTTTGTCGGCTTTCGAATCATACAACAAGACTGATAAATGACCTACCAGGTCAATGAAAAGTCATTAAGTCTATTAACCTGAAAATTTGCCGAACTACTTGCCAAGGGACATGCTTGCTTCTTCTTTATTCGATACAGTTTTGGGAAACACAGCAGATCTTGATAACCTCTTTTTACAATTTTTATAAGATTTTCTAAACAGTTATCTGGGGGAAAGCGAGGAAGTACCGTGGTATTCCTCTAATCGAGTTTTACAAGTTACTGTTGCAAAGGCTGCATCCTCAAGAAAGACTCATCTATATACCGGATTCCAGCATGCACTCCAAATGAAAGGAAAGGAATTAGATCTACAAATCGTTCCCATCGAATAAATTTCAATTCTCAAAATGACACCGGCTTTCTTACTTACGAAACAAGGGGCAGCATACATTTAAACAGATTCTCAAAACTGGTATCCTTCAACTTCCAAGGTATTGCCGCCAATGAGTACTTTTGACCCCTTTTCTGTAATTCTGACACCGGATTACGAAACAACAGGCACAATATGTCTATTCCACGTGACTCTAAGTAGGTCTAACCCTGGTCATGATTTTGAACTTTTTTTTGCAAAACCATTTTTTCCTATGCCGTCCTACGGAAACAAAACTCGCATTCCGCCAATACTTTAATGAATATCCTATCTCGGTAAAAGGCATTCCATTAAATTACACTGAGAGTAGCAACCAATGTTATCATTAATTTAGTAGAAATCATCTTCATACGGAATGCAGTCCGATGAAAACTCTTCCTTTAGATTCCATAAAAATACAAGTGGTGATATGACGATACTAAGAACACCGTCAAAAGCGTACACCAAGCCGGCGTCTCCGGTGACATCACAAATAGCTCCTGTGAAAGATAAGTAACGTACAGATTAATTCTGATTTTTATTCCGAAGTTACAATTCCGTAGCCACGAGTGCAAGGGGGCCCTTGCATACATTACATCATAGCATACATTTTTACTTTTGAGCCGAAATGTCAGATAACAAGACACTCTTCACAATCGAAGTTTGAAAAGGTAAGTTACAGCATCGTTATACTCAATGAACCTAAACCGTCTTCGCCCTATCTATTTAGTGCAGTCATAAATCTGTAGAACAACATGCTTGTTATACGTGCAACTAAGCAGACATCCATGAACAGAAGATTATTAAAAATGACCCATTTTTTCAATTTCCGGAGTATGAAAACTTAACTTATATAAGCTACTGAATAACATCTACAGAAAAATCTCATTGAAGTCAAACTTGAATAAACAGTTAAGTGATAATTTCTTAATTTTACTACTACATTTGATGTAAATTTTAAGTAACATGTAAGTTGTTTATTTCAGTAATCGAAATGGACTACCTTCACTATCAATGCCAATTCACAAGAAATCGGCATATATACTTGTTTACTTTGGCAGGTACCAATTTCATTCAACTGTGTAAATCTATCTTTGCATACGTTAACATCCCTAGATTTGACACTGGGGCCTAACCATACTATCCGAGACTAGGGACGATACGAAACAGTAAAGAACTTCAAACTCTCTGAAGGGCAAAACTATTCTATTTAAAGCAAGATTTTAGTGTCAAATCTTACATACACTGTTCAGTGGCGTCACCGATTGTTGATGAATCTTCGTGTTTAAAGATGGGTGTGGTTTGAATCATATAATCATCCCCTTCTAAGGAGGTAAGAGGTAGCCCACACCTCTTCTAGCCTACACTTTGAAAACGTCTGGTTTATATTGAACCGAAAAAGGATCAAACACTACTAGATTTGTTTATTTTGAACCAAAATAGGGTTCATTATGAACCAAAACTTTCCATACATTTATGAGATTTTGGGTATATTGCCATTCGATACTCTGCTAAAGTTACCGAACTATTCAAGTGTACCCGCTACTTAGGGACGTAGCCGAGGATGGGGGGGGGGGGGGTTAGGCAGAAGGAACGTCTGCACCCCTTTCAGTGTCGGTTCTTTTTCAATTTTGTTCTGTTATTGTTCTTTCAAACAAGAAAAAAACCTGATACATCAAATAATTTATCAAAATAAGATATAAATGAAATCGAAAAATCATTGCATCAGATTTTATTCAAGGGCCTTCAATTGTTCAAAACTGTCTCAAAGGGGGAGACCCTTCCCCCATGTCATTCAAAAATGTGATACATGCATATTTCTGGCTGAGGAAGCTCTGAGGTTTTAGCATATCTATGACTGCAAAAATAAGTCTCAGGAGAGATATGTTATTTATTTTTTTTTCGGTTGACTATAACTCCTAACTTACCAAACTTGCTGTGGCAACTGGGGGAAGGGAAAATGTCCTGTAGTTCCGCCATTTAGGATAACCGTGCCATGCAGTTCAAACCGATATATGGTGGTTTTATAACTAACCTGCTATGATACCCCCAAATAGGGTCGCTAGTCCAGATACAACTTCAAAAATTTGTGCTGCCTGTGAGAAATGGTATTTGCAAACATTCATGCGCATTGTGGCAACCAAACCAGATATGCTCATCGCTAAGCCAAATCCTGTTGAAAACGCCAAGACGGTCAAAATGTAAAAGTCGGTCACAACGGAACCCGCCAGGAAGCTTAACCCATTCAGTAAGCAAGGAAACATCCAGAAAACGAAGGCATTAAGTTTGTTGAAATGAGACAGGAAAACAGCTGTAATCTTCCCCGCGAGTCCACCGATTGCAGCATAGGTGGACAACATCACAGCATCATCTTCGGCCATTCCACGAGATGTCCCCAGAGTTACAAGGAATATTGCCCACGAGATGAAAATAAGATAAATAAACAGTTGACCAATCACAGTGACCGTAAATGTTTTGTGCACGAAGATTGTAGGACAGCAACGGAATTTTCCCTCTTTCGGAATATCGTTCCCTTTTTCTGACACGTTTATTTGCTCCAAATTCTTTGGGAAGGACTGCGATTCATTACTAGAATCAGATTGGCCGGGTAAACTTCGTTTAGTTTTACGCTTTTTACTACTTGGTTGTCGAAGACCAAATCCTAGGGCCCCCAGGTTTAACAATAAAGCACCGTAGAGAATGAATGAATTACCCAAGCCATAATTATCCTTTAGAGATTGAAGGACCTGGGGCAGCACCCCAACCCCAGCGAACTGGAACAGCTGAACTATCAATATCAGAGTGCGATAGTTGGTTCCATGATAATCCTCCAGAGCTAACACCGTCGGAAGGACACAGAGTGCGAAACCAACACCTGAAATAAGAACCAGTTAAATATCAGAGTATTTGCTCTAAGTGGTAACCCAAGGACCCATGTATGTATTCCATCCCATGTAGCAAACCTATATGTCGCAGATTCCATAATGGGCCCATTAGTTTTTGCACCCAAGAACAATAAGGGGTCACGTGGACATCCTAGACACACGGTGGAATATTATGCACTCTAGTCATATTTTATCCAAATATCAGTTGCCCAAATGGGCCCCAAAATATCCTATATATCATATGGTCATATGAGTCTCTCGCAAATCTTAGTTGCAAAAAATATAGCCCTAATTGATTGTCCATATGGAGCCCGAAGCTCGGTGTTCTAATTCTTAGGTGAAAAAAACCCTTTGAATAAAATACATAGTATGTACTGTACGACTGCAAGACAAGATACAGCGCCGTCCACACTATGCAACTCGTACGACGCAACGCTATGTAACGAGATTGCTCAGACGGGTTGCAAAGTGTGGAATGCTTGGAACTAAGTGCACGCAGACGGGCAACCCAGTTTCAGGCGGTGTTCGATCTCATGAAACTGAAACGTGCAAGTTACAACAATGACTGACTTCTGTAATGAAGCCCGCGAAGATCAGTTAATCGAAATGGACAGAACGTATTCGTGTCTCTTCAACGTAACAACGTAAAGAGTAGGTTAAACGTTAGAATTTTTCTTCATGGTTCTGCCACTTATTGCATAATGTGGACACCGTGCTCTTAAAACTAGTGTGTCGTCAGCAGCTAACCACGAAATACAGTCTTGTCACAGTAAGTCGCGTCGCATAGTGTGGACGGGGCTTTAATTGTAAATCGATGTGCTATTTTCACGGCTACAGCGTTGTGTAAGCCCCTTCTTTATGAAAAGGGGTTTATCCTCAAAAAGATGCCGAAATTACTTGGTCAAATTTTGCAGTCATATCTGTTTGAAAAATACGTTGAATTAGAATGTAATTAAGACGGTAAAGACAAATATATTGATCATATTTCATGTATGAGGAAAAACTGTCGGAAAAGATATTACCTGAAATGATGTATGTGGCGAAAAACTTCCAGATCGTAAGGGAGAATAACCCACAGAAAATGTAGCCTGAAGCCACAAGTAGTCCTCCCATCACGCATACTTCCCTGTAGTTAAATACCCCCAACAACGCTCCTACAAACGGACCTATAAGGAGACAATATTACACAGATTAACTGCCAAAAGCAGATTCCCCCAAAAGAGCATGCTGCCACCACTAAAGAGAAACGCCTCCTAACATTGCCAGTCATGACGTCAGTCTTTTAAGCATGGGGGGACAGGGGGTCACTTCCACCAATATTTTAAAACTACATCCATTGACTTTTGATTTTTACACATTGATGTTTTGACGGAAATTGCCATTTCTTCCCTCCCGTTTTTCGAGTAAAGCTTGACGCTCCTGCGTTTAAGAGTGGTCAGGAGTGGACGTTCCTATTTAGTCATATTACATCATTGAGCCACAATCTTGAAAATAACTACACTCTCTTATAATAGTCTGGAATCTGTGACTTCCTAGTCTAACAGGCTCACCCCAATGTTGCACAGCAGGAGGGACAGTATGAAGTGAACAACAAAATTGCGGGCAACACAGTGCGAGTGTCTCCACAAGGTATGTCCAAGTTTGTAGCACAATGCATGTACTCCACATGGGTGTACCTATATACGTGTTTTCACATCTACATATGTGGGTATCATGTTAAATCGGATACTTTAGCACCGATTTCAATTAAATAAGATGTGTAACAATACCCCTTCCCAAGCACGTTGCAGCTATAGCACAAATGTATTTCAGTAAACCAGAGCAAGTGTTACAAATAGGTCGAAGGAACAGATTACTGCCAGACCTTGCCTTTGTCAATATACAACTCTCTGTAAAAAATAATTTTCAGCAAGATTCGAGTTTACTACTCACAAAATAATAAAGATACCCCGTTTTGTACTGAAAAAGCCAAAGATACCACGGAGTATGTAGTATTCAGTTGTTCCATCATTTCAACCAGGACGGTCCCATTGGCCTTTACAGATCCAGTGAAACAAAACGATCGAAAGCAAGCGATCGCGAAGACGATCCATTTGATGTGCATGGCAAATCCAACTTGGCAAAAATTGTCAACCATCCTTATATAATAAGAACAGTTTACATTTGTCCTTCTCTAGTGAAATATTACTAATGAAAGCATTCTTTCAAAAGTGCAAAAAGATACTATATGTTATGAAAGATGGCATGCGAAGCAGTTCTCTGTCTCTTATGTTAGATCGTCACTGGTAAGCGTTTCGAAGCTAAGTCTACCAATGTCAAATGGAAATCTTCCACCGCTCCGCTTGATATGCAGATTGAAACAAAATAAAACTATACTCGTTAAGGTGGTTTCTACCTTCATTTTTATGTAATATTCAGCTGTTATAGTAGTGTTTCCAAATATCGACAAAGATCCGATTTAGATAAGTTGTTATGACACGGGTATAATTAGCTCAAGTTGCTATCTGATCGCTCTGAGTAGGCAAAACGATTGCCATCGAACATCAGACCCTGTGACCCGGAGGTGTGGAATTTCCCAACTTGTCTGTAAACCTAAGTTATGCATTGACGACACACTAGGGAGCTTTAGATTTCACGACGCGGACCTCATCTAAAACGAAGTGATGTCATCCGTGTCTATGCCGTCTCCGAACGCAACGCGAAATAACGCTACGCCAAGTTGTGAAATGGCAGGGGGCAACGCAATAGGTGACGTCATTGCGTTGTAGCTGACGTCCGCGTCGTGCAATCTAAAGCTCACTACTTACGCTATTCTTCAAACCAGTTGTCTGTATTTGTCTGTGTCGGTTTGTTTTGCCCCCAAAAGAGGGCGCACTTTATGCTACGTGACTCCATGCATAAGGTGCATAAGATGTGTTGAATGAGGTTCATAAGCACTATGATTCGACATAGAAATAGGACGGTGCGAACGTTGCCATGGTAATTGTCCATAACATATATATCTCGTGAATTTGCTAGTTAGCTACACACATACAAAATTTCGTTCATACGGCATATCGGTACATACTGATGGCAAAAAATGCCATGATTAACAGCAGTGCAATGTCTGGTAAACTATCTTATGATACGGAAAGGCAGGAAGTTGGCCTAACTGTCTTGCAAGAGAGCCTTTCTCAATTTGTTTATCCTGTATTTTTCGTACATGTAACCGTCCTGAATTCGACACTTCAACTGCAACTGAATCCCTCCCGAGTCTCATGTAGAGGTCGTGCACGTTTCAAACTGGCATACTGGACGTTACTCGCAACGCAGTGGTGTCGGTACACGACCTCTAACGCGCTTCGGCTTGCAATTAAATTTCAACCAAGTTAATAAAAAGTTGAACAGATGAACTCGGTCGATGTTTCATAGTTGCATGTAAAAAAAAAAATTCTATTTTACTGCAACTTTACATTTAACTCTCCTACTGCGCATGTGTTAAACTGTGCTTCTCTAGACATTGCGGAGGTGAAGCGATCACAAAGATCAAAAATTTATGGGAGTAAATACAACCAAAAATTTTGCATTTACAAAAATCGTATAGGTTTTTACAATTTCTATAGCAAATGGACTCTAAAGGATAAAAACTAATCGTCCTACTACAAATAATCTTTGTGATATATTCCAACAAAATTTGATACTTATTTCAGGTGAAAATGTGTGTGAAGGCTGTGCGAGTGTCGCTAGGGAGTGTATCGACTAGCATACAGGTGAATATATAGAACAGAGTATACATATTGATCAAAGATGTTACAAGCAAAGGATCCGAACGTAACATGGGGGCAGTGACTCTCCTCAACTGTCTCATTTTTACAGATCCAGTTAAACAAAATGATTGAAAGCAAGCAATCTCGAGGACGATTCATTTGATAAGAAGGACAAATCCAACTTGTGGAGAAATACTCAACCATCCGCACACAAAGAGAATAGTTTTGGTGCTTATTTGACTTTCTCTCGTGGGGTATTACCACAGGAAAATACTATAGACCACATGTATTGACGACACGCTGACGTCATTTTGGAGGAATAACAATGAAATACACAGTCTCACCACTGAATTTTGTGTGTAGAACATGTACGGAGCGGTGGGACGCACGCAGTAGAATTTTCCCCACGTGTGACGCAGACTATCCGATTCAATAGTTGACCAATCAGCTGTCTGCATTTGTTAATGATAGTTTGCTATTTCTCCACCTTGGAGGGCGTATTTTCTGCATAATGACATCATATATAAGAGCTATACCAAAATGGTATTTGCCATAAAAATTGGTCTACACGGCATTTCTCTGCCTCTAATACTACGCCCACACAGCTTGGTCATGAACTTTTCGACGCTTTAAAGTGTAAGTTACTAGTGCTTAACGGAAATCTCCTACCCCTTATACCAATAGACATTAAACATATATTTGATGTGATGATGTATACCCTCTATTATAAGTAATATTAATCTGTAATAGTATCAATGAATCGTGCTACCATTACATTTGCAAATATCCATGGAGATATCATATTGTCACATCTGTATTTTCAAGTAATTATGTCTGTAATCTTTGTGTTTAAAAACGGATCCTACTGTCATTGTGCTTGTTCGGGTAGATGCGCACAGTTCAACAAGGTGTTTCTTGATTTGCGGTTGCCATTGTACTTTTTGACAATTAGTTCTTTATCAGTACGGTTTGTTGTTTTAAAGACACTGTATCCTGGCGCGAAACGGGGGCGGCACCATGTTTTGAAAATTGTTCTTTTCTCCTTCCCGCATCAAAAACTGTTACAGCGCCATCACCTTCCTTGACCGTGGAAAACGTTCATACAATCGAGGGAAGTTGAAGCATGGAAGTACTACACGGTACTCATTCGTGCTGACGTAGATTTCTGCAAGACATTTACAGATACCACATACAACGAACAATCGTCGGCAATAACAAGAAAAGTCAGTCGGCGAGGGCAACTTTTCCCAAAATGAACATGACATTGACGGCCCGGCTTCCATGGAACGCTTTATCAACGTTAATTAACGAGTAACTTGTGATGGTTAAAGCTGCGAGAAGGTAAGGAAAATAGATAAGAACAAATAAGATGGCTATTAGAAGACATTGACAGTAATTCTGCGAAAGATCCTTGCTTGGCGATGTGTAGTATTACGTACGTGCATATGCCATATAAAATTGAACAAGGGAGCAACTTTCCCAAGATTATGGGCACAAATTCCCAAGGTCTGATACAATACAGCAAGAAACAAATTCAACTGCCATCACGTTGCATGTGGACCCTTGTTATTTTATTGAGTGTATAATTGATGCTACGTACAGTAGTTGCTACCAGGATACACCTTCAAATTAAGGCTGATATATCTTATACTGCTGTGAAAAGGGACAAAACGTTAGTCATTGCCAGTATGAAATTACTTCAAGCACATGTACACTCTTTGTCCTACAATTGAGTTACATAGTGTTTTAGTAAAATATATCCCACAATTAGAAAGACTATGTATGTGAGTTGACAGATTTCAGACTACACTCAGATCACATATGATGGCCTAGCTAGCTCAACAATTGGCTTTTCACCCCCTAAATTAGGACGAAATCAAAAAAGAATAGTAGTGTGATGCACAAAAGTCTAGGAAGGGTTTGCTGGATGAAAGCATTATATACCGTATGATTAGAAATAAATTGGACTGACCACGTTCAAAGGATAAGAATGCTATCCAACCAGCTCAGTACTGTTGTAATAATGCCAACAATTTCCACTGAATACTTAATTGACATGTGACAGCAAATTGCATCTAGGGATAGTCTGGCCAGGATGGTTGTCTGAAACAATTCTTCCACACCCGACCCCAGGAGAACCTAGTAGTTTACCAGATCAAAGATTTTAAGACTTTTCAGGGTGCTTGCCATAATCCATAACGTAACCTCATTTTAAAGTATCACAAGGTAATAACTAGCCTTCAAACAGGGCTTTTTCGTCAGTTAAATGGCCTAATGAAATGCTGTACATGTAACAGAATACACATGCAGCCCTGTGTAATAGCTAGGTAATTGCATTGGCTTCAGAGTTGGGATAAGGACTGGAGGACGAGGAGAGGGAGGGGGGAGGTGGCAATAAGAACTTTGCTCCACTGATACCCGAAGTGTAACTGAATATAAGTCTATCAATCATTTAAAGCCCCCCCCCCCCTTACCCTCCCATTAGGAAAAAAGGTTCTAGCTACCCCACATGACAAAGTTTCTTCAACATGTACAGAGCATGAAGTAAATTAAAATACTGCACCATACCAGAGTAAACTAACCTTCAAGTGTGCAACATTTTCCTTAACAGTCTACTGAAACTAAAAGGTTGTTACTACATGTTAGTGGCACTTGTCACATAACTTATTTATATTATGCTCTTCTTTGTATCCTTGAAGGCACTAGCACTACTGGAACTGCATCAACTTTTCTGGAAAAAGAATCACCTACAATACCTACTACATGGCAGAACTCATGCATGGGAACCTACCATCATCTTCTTGTTAGGCTGGAAGGAAAATGTCTTCTCTTTAAAGGAGAAAGTGCAGGCCAGGCATGCTGTTTCGAGTGCGGTAAAAGAGTTGATTTTGGGTGTCTATAAAACAAAGACCGAAGACCTAAGACCTATAAAACGAAGACCCAACTAGCTATAAAACGAAGACCTATAAAACGAAGACCCAACTAGCTATAAAACGAAGACCTATAAAACGAAGACCCAACTAGCTATAAAACGAAGACCTATAAAACGAAGACCCAACTAGCTATAAAACGAAGACCTATAAAACGAAGACCCAACTAGCTATAAAACGAAGACCGAAGACCTAGGTGGGACAACTTTGATTGTAAGAATTGCTTGCGACGAGTGCCGACATTTTGAAGAAAATTTATTTGTAATGGTAAAAAATGCAAGGGGACTCAGCAAAGGGTTGTGAACGGATATGCCGGAGAGGAACAACTGCGGTAGCTCCCGTTAATGGATACAACAACCCGAATCACTGCCAGAAGCGAAGGTTTGCCGAAAGGATGCCGAACAAAAGTTTCGACGAGCGCCGGAAAATTCTTTCGTTGAACAACATTTGGAAATCTTTTGTTCTTTAATATTGAGAAATAGGACATTTGGTTTTGTGGAAGACCATTCAGCTCCTCATTCCAGACAGTTTCAATTTTCTCAACAAAGTTACTCCTATAGCCCAACCACCGAAAACCCCTACTTCATTATTCTCAGGCCCGTAGCCAGCCCATGTGGAGGGGTGGGTCTTTTTTCCAAGATGTGGACCTTTTTCCAAATACGGAGGCGACTGGCGCGTGTCGTAAGCATTCAGTTGCTAGGGGTCCGGGATGCTTCCCCGGAAAAGTTTGAAATCGGCAGATCTCCTGCAATCTGGGGCATTTTAGAGGACTTTTGAGCACAACAGAAGTCCTTTTTCCCAGGAATTCCACACAGTACACCACTTTATCAGAAGTGAACGGAAATTCGTCCTCAATATGTCAAGATAAAAAATATTTCATTGCTGACCCTCCAGACACAGTGCTGGAAAATGGACCTCCCTCAAGTTGGGGTTGGTCGTTCGAACGCTCCGATCCTCCCCCCCCCCCCCGGCTACGGGCCTGACTCTGACATGTCTAGCAGGGGCAAACAATGCCTTAATATGTAACCAAAACAATTTCTGTGTATGTATGGTTTTGAACTACTCTGCACCTTTTGATTTTGATGTCAATTGAAGATCATTCAGCAAATGAGAATTTGGCTTTCTATCAACCAAAATGTACTTGGGTGGTGAGTCTCTGTCATTAAGAGCAAAACAGAGACACTGGGTAACTGGTCGAGGGGTTAAATCATTCCCACTACCCTGCATGGACTCAGCATTGAAACGCTTAGGAACAGTTATTTTTCTTTATTTTGGTGTTGAGCCTGAGTAAAGAATCTTCCAAACAGTAACAAGAGAGAACAGAATTACTTCTTATCGATTCAGTATTGTGTTTCTTAAGAATTAGTCACACACAGAAGAACAATAGCTTTCACCGTTATAGCCCTACTCCAATAAATCTTAAATGGGTGTTTTGCAGTTTACTGAAAATGAACTAAAGCGCGCGTTCCGAAAGAGACAAAATATATGCATTATTGCTGGGTTCACAGTTTACATGATGTAATTTTTTTATTTTTTTTTATTGATTTTTCGCATGGGTGGGTGGTGGGGGGTACAGCCAGTGGCGGAGGAAGGGAATTCAGTCAGAGGGAGCAAGACTTGCCTGAAAGGGGCGCTTCAAAGTTTGTGGGGCAAAAATATTTGGTCAGAAGGGGCGAGAAATAGGATGAAGGGACGCTTTTGTATTGGTAGATACATATGTCTCAATACGGTCAAAAGAGTAAAAAGGGCGCTGACAGGCAATTTGAATCCGTCAAGGGGGGACTGCCCCCCTCTGACTATATGGAGCTTCCGCCACATGGGCACAGCGACCCGCACGGGTGGGGTCACGGCCCCGTTCCCCCGCATGGCTACCGGCCTGCCATGACGCTTCTCTAAAACAAAGTTCAGCCCCCATTCTCGAACATCTGAGGGTACGCCAATGGGAACGGGTCACACGAAGCACACCGTCCCTTTGTCGATACCTAATTAGTTACCTCCTAAACCGACGTTTACGCACCGATTGCGTAGCTGTCTTCATGGTCGCGCCAATTTGACCACGTGTCAGATCATAACACAGTCGATACATTCACTCATGCAGCATTATCAACCGGTTGTTTTTTGCTTGTCTAATAATAAAGCATATACTTCCTTTCCGAATAGCGCATACAAGCATTACTTTGTTGCCCAATTACATTTTCATTCTGTTCATAAATGTAGATATTCATCATATGCACCGTTTGTGTGTTTAGTTACATATTTTTATCTTCTTTCCTGACTTTAAGCTTCATGAATTCAATTTTGAAACTTTTCATATGCAGTCCGTTAAAAGGGCAGAGAAAATCATTTCACTGTTTTGTTTGTTTTTTGAGTTTTTAAGTTCTCGTCTGCCAAGTGAATAGATGAGCCTTTTAAGTGTACACAACTCTGTTTTTTTCATCTCCTGGTGCTCCTTACTTTTTGTCTTCACCAACAAAGCAGTTTATTTCTTTGGCTAGCGAAAAATGTTGGCTAACAAAGGAAGCATCACATAGATGTAAGATGTAGCCAAACTTTTTTGTTCACCAATGATAAGGGCAGAATACATTCATGAATAAGAATATAAGATTGATCAATAAATTGCTCTAGCTCAGAAGGGGATGGTGGAGGAGTTACCCGTTGTGTAATAATAAACTGTATTGAACACACATTTTATAATTTCTTTATTTACTAAAGCCCCTGGGGCCAGGGGGGAGCTTTGGCCCCGACCCGGCCAAACTGTGGACTGGCAAAAGTATGCTTCTGCCCCCATCCAAGAATAAAAACTCATTTGTTACTTCGGCGTGTAGTATTTTTAAACTTTCCAATAATATTTCGTACTATTTTTTGCATCAAATTGCATACACCTTCATTTTCCTCAAGATTTTTACAAAAGAGAGTTGGGACATCCCCTCCACTTAAACCCCCAGGGCGTCACACACTATAACAACGTCCACCCCCCCCCCCCCCCACAACGAACAGCTTCCTACGACTATAGTTTTGCCCTATTTTAGAATGCACTCTGGTCCGTACGTACGATAGTCCGTCTGTAGAAAAAGCTAGTAATCAGTATTAACTTGCGGCTTCCTGACGGAAAAGGTTTATTGGAAGGTTTCAGCGCTAGGCTACTGTCAAATGCCAACTTTTTATATTATCATATGTATTGGTCATATGAATTAATCCTATAGAGAAATTCAGTAATTGCTCCCCCTCCCAGGAAAGTTTTTTGACCATCGATACCCCCTCCCCTGCTCAAAAATCCTGGCCATGCCACTGATCTGTACGGACGTTTCTTCAATCATGGCGCCTCTCTTTTCGTGTATGCGTTCAAATTCATTGCAAATAATTTGCAAAGGTGTACGGTAAGATATAAGAATATCGGATTTAACGGCTCACCAACACGAATGTGTTACATAGGCGTTGGAAGCGGGGGCTGGGGTGTTAAACCCCAGTAGAAAATGTGGGGGCTGAAGTATGCTTCCGCTCCCCAAGATCCAACACCCGAAAACCCGTTTTTGTCTCTTCTTCAAAAAATGTCAAAAATTTGCAGTGATTTTCCTTAAAACTTGTCCAAAATATTGCACCAAATTGGATCTGAAGTCTCTAAAATACCCCCCAAAAATGCCAAATGAGAGGGGTACGCCCCCTCCCCCAGGCCGGCGATCCGAAACGAGGTACAGCATCCCCAGTCTGGAAAAGGTTCCTACGCCTATGATGTGTTATATCGTGTCAGCTTTACAAATACGAAAGTGTAAACACGGTTTCAGACACGGTTCGGCACAAGTTCGGTTTTGTTCTGGCCCCTGACGAGTTTTACCATTTGAAGGGGGGGAGGGAAGTGTGTGAATCGAGGGGCAAGAACTGTGATTGCAGGGGCACAAAATTTTCTCTTAACATCCTGTGTACAATTTCAATTTTCATCTGGCGGGGCAGTAATATTTTTGGTGCAGCATTATCCGTAAAGCCCCCCCGTGGCTACGTACCTGGTTTGGTCTTAAACACATCCAGCTCGAATACGGCGCAAGTAATTTCCTTAAGTCGCCTCTTATATTATGACAGGCGGGAAATATCGCGTGTTAGTCTCCTACACACGTAAGCGAATTCTACTGCGTGCGGTACACTGTTTTATCCCAGGTCTACACAAAAATCAGTGGTAAGTCTGTATGTTGTTATACCTCCAAACCTGATAGTGTGTCGTCAATGCATAAGGTCTAATCTAGAAATCCCAAAGGTTAGGATTTCTTTGTAAGGTTTAGGACGCGATTAGTCGCGATACAATTTTTCATGTCTCCAGGAAGTGACGTTTCTTCAACCGATCCGGTCTCTTTGCGTAACTATAGCTGAATTCGCAAGCGCATTATTTTCTTGTATGTAGAAGCAACAATTACTACAGTAACGATAATGTTCAACGTTGGTAAAATTGCTAGAAAAATGTACAGTAATAGCCTCTGGATAGTTCAGGGAACAAAGTTTACGTAAGAAAAAATACTTCCGGGTCTTCGTTTTATAGCTAGTAGGGTCTTCGTTTTATAGGTCTTCGTTTTATAGCTGGTTGGGTCTTCGTTTTATAGGTCTTCGTTTTATAGCTAGTTGGGTCTTCGTTTTATAGGTCTTCGTTTTATAGCTAGTTGGGTCTTCGTTTTATAGCTAGTTGGGTCTTCGTTTTATAGGTCTTAGGTCTTCGGTCTTTGTTTTATAGACACCCGTTGATTTTCAAACCTCAGTAATCTATTGTTCAACTGAGGTATATCGAGTTTTCAAACCTACTGCTGGAGGTCTATTATTACCACTTCACCAAGCTTCTAGTCCACTTAGGTTGCAAAAAGTTACACACTTCTTCGAGCAGGATTGTAATCAAAACCCCCTCTATGTGCTCTGCATACTGTGGCTAGGGTTTCTTGACTTGGATTTAATGTCTTTGCGTGGAGTATTACTGTCTGTCAATCATCAAATTGTGTAACTGGGCAAGGAAGGAAATCAAGTGTATTTTTTTATCATAACCATTTCCTCATGGGTCTGTATGGTGGAACTACATCTCCACTGCAAGCTGATTGCCTAGAGAATTCAACTATTGAAACTTGCTTTGTATGACATACTTAATGAAATATTCCGAGACTGGGGAGGACGGCCGGTGTCATCATGTTAGGATACAGCGACAGGAGTGCAAGTAGAGGGGTGGAAAGACCACCCAGAAGTACATTGAGATGGGAATTGCATATCATGATATCAGTGACAAGAAATGTACTTGTAGACCCAAACTATCCTGCAAGATATATTATGAAAGTTGCATGTAAGCCTCGAATTCCTACATTTTAAAAACTTCATTTACAAAGATGGTAGTAGTTTTCATATCACTTGCAATACAACCTTTTTTTTTTAGAAAAACACAAGTTTTTGTACCATTTTTGAAGTGAATTTATAACTGCATGCAAAATAGAAATGTTTTGTTTGGGAATTAATCATAGTGTCTATTATTATAAAAGAAAATAAGAGCTTTCCACTGTCATGCTTGTTGATCAAGAAATGTATTATGGCATGTTGATGGGAAATTTTAAGTGTAAAACAATAAAGTGAAACAGCTGGTACAAGATTCCAGTAAGAATATGGTACTCTACCTGATTTTCATCTTTTCTTTTATGTAATATTTCTGTCAATTGGCCTTTTAGGAATTCCAGTAATTATCATAATTTTGTCAAAAATCATTTAATATTACTATGAGGTATGAGTGAATTACATGTTTCCTATACCTTTATGTATGCCTTGAAGACTAGTTGGGTCAGGCTATTCACTTACAGAGGTAGATCAGAAAAATGATGGGGTATTACAGGATGTAGAAGAATCTATTTCCAGTGGTTTACAGCAGTTATGGTAGTGTTATAAATTGCATTCACTGGAGCAAGGACCTCGTAGCACAGATGTATAGCCTACCTACCATTTCTTTTGAATGAGAATAATGTCTGTTAATGACAATGGCAGTTTTGATAATTTTGAGTTTGCAATTAATGAGCTGTTCATTCTCATATAGAATCAAGCATGCACCTAGCGTATTTTATTAGCATTTTGGACCAAAATGAGGGGGGAGGGGGATAAAGGAGCGGGTGATACTTACCATGCACACTGTCCTGCAGGTTGATAAGGATGACAAGAACTAGCCCACCTCCTTTTTGTAGTTTACAAATCCATCCCTAGAAAATGTATTGTCAAACTTTCAATAGATCACATTCTGCTTTTTTCCGAAGGGCAGCAAGTTTTTACATAGTTTTCAGACTTCAAAAAGGATCACAATGAAGCCCTATTTTAAAAGCTGTGTTCTACACACCTAGTACCTTCTCCAATTTAAACAAGAACACCAGCCTAGTGCACCTCTGCAGTAGAACTTCAGCAAAGCTGAATTGAGTTTCAAAAGTCCACAATTACATACAACTTCATTCTTATTGGGGACTTCTGGATAGCAGTAGGGTGGACCTGGGTGGACAATGCACAGGGGTCCATGGAGAATTCAAACACCTCAGAGCTTGTGTGTGCAAGGTTTCATTCCTATCCCATAACCCCCACCCCCACCCATGAATATTGGAGCTAGAGGCTTTTAGAAAAATGAATTTGGGTACCCCCTTGCGGTCTAGCTTCCCCATGCATCTAGAAGGCCTTGTTATGCCATTGATTGAGTACATTATTACCAGTACCCAAAAAACACTGATCAACAGGAGTGGAGTTATTGTTTCAATTCATATCAAAATTTAACCAATTGGTACTGATCTTCATGTATAAAGTACTATATATTCCTGTCTTTGTGGATATGCTACATTCCCTTCAAGTATAGCGGTGCTGTTTGTAAGCAAGTGCACATACTGTATGCATGCAATTTGCACAAATATATTTTTCCTTCTTGTAACTTCTGCATCACAGCAAAATCATTCTATGTCTAAATGTACAAGTCCCTCCATAACTAACAGCAAAAAATGATGGATACTAGGACATATATGAGACCCATCGAAGCAGTACCACAGTCTCCAATTAAAGAGGCACCATGCACCAGCATGCACCTTTACCAGGCTGGTTTCTAAATGGCACTCGGGTGGGGAAACAAAAAGTACTGCACAATATCACAAATAAACAACTTGTGGAGGGTGTAGGATTAAACCAAATTAGTAGAAGAGAGCTGATAAAGAGTTCTCATGGAATGCTCAATGCTAGAATTAAATGTAATCAAAATTTTTATTCAAGTCATACTTGGTCCTTGGGATGTTGGCATAACGTACATGAATGTGGCAACACAAACCAAAACATGTCATGACTGAACCTGAAGGAAGTACTGATCAAGGAGTGATGTCAATGTTTCAGCACAGATGGGCAATGCTTACAGTAGCAAGTCCTGATTTTACAATTGCTCTTATTCAAAATGAAACACAGGGATTTGGTTTAACCCATTAATAGAAAATGTCAAGATTAAAAAATTTCTGTGTCCCACTTACCATGGCAAGGGCTCCAAACATGACAATAGCTAGGAAATGAGTATTTTCAGCACAAATAAAATTTACACTGGAAATTAAATGTTCGTCTATAAAAAAAAAATTCTTCCAAATTTTCAACAATTCTTGGCAAGGAGCTTCCCATTTTGCTGGTTTTTCCACCCTTGCTCATGGCATATTCAAATCTAAGAAAAGAAATATTTCGATCATTTGTAAAAGAAGTTTTAGAAAACACATTTGATCAGTGCAAGTGTAGGATATGTAACACAAGCTTGCTGCAAGTTTACAAAAATTGAATTAAAAATCTGATAACTTTACTTGCATATATTTTGAGCATCCGAAGAATTGAGTTTAGAATTTTATGCGCAACATTCTACTTCACCGTCCTATTAAATATAAATTTATTTGAAACATTCTTTTACAGGATATCTTTTAAATGAGAATTAGGGTCTACTTCTGGGGGTAGAATATTCAAGCTAGGCCAAGTCCTCTCACTACTTCATACATTCTCCCAACCTGTTTAATTCTAGCCACCCACAGCTGTTTAAAACTTTTCATTGTGCAGACACAATCCTGGTCTACTGTTTGAAGGGTATATCATCATAGTGAGCATACAAAACCCTGTTGAATCAGACTGCACTCTCTGTCGGAATATGAGCCACTCTGCATTCTTGAATTTGATATCACAGATCAGAATGATGTATGGGTATTTCTTACACAGTACAGTTACTACAAAATAAACTATAATTATCAATCTGAATATCCTGAACATGCAGTTTCAAACTTCCACTTCCTTTGGCATACCAACTTCTCTATTAAACAAATGACTTAAACACCTTTAAAAGGGTTCCTGCCATCATTGAAAACCTGAAAAGTCATGAAATTTGAAAAAATATTTTCCAGGGCCTGGTAAAGGTTTCCAATTCAAAAAATTGTGTTAACTAAGTCATGAAAAATTCATGGAAATTTTCACAAACTTTCATAAAATTTTCATAATCTGATGTAACAGCCCCCCAAAAGTGGTGCAAATTCTTTGAATATTTGGTCCTGGAAAAGTAAAAATCTATTTCCCAGAAATGTGGGAACCCGCTTCAACTTACGATTCATTTGAAGCTTACAAAAGATTCATGCTCCACCGAGTGCACCCAAAATTGTTCCTATATTCTTGTTATCTTTATTGTGCGTGGTATGATAGTCCCATTAGTTCTTTCATGCTGTTTAGTAACTGGGATAAAATTCAGACCTAAAGTTTCAGGTATAGCTGATGTTATAACATATAAATGAAAGGCTTCAATACAGTTACAAGCTGGTTGGCAATACTGTTCAGGTATCACACCATCTTCCTATTCACAAAACTTCATACACAAAACACATTTGGCCTATAAAAATTGCTTTTGTGATGTAAACCATAAAAATGGCAAGCAATCTTTCCGGTATAGATGTGGTTTTCTGGGTTTTGCCAGGATACTCAAAATCATGCATAAATCCATCCTGGTTGGGAAGCATCAACCAGGTGCCTTTTACACCCCAATTGTAGCTGAGATTTTGAATCTTCAGTCCAGTTGACCGTGACACTGTACATGACTGGCATATGCAAAGGTGAACTTCACAACTTTGGGTGGATCCTTGGGCTGGTCCTCCTGTGCTAAAAAAAAAAAACAGAATAATATATGAAATGCCCACAGAAATATTTTTGCTCTGTCTGAGTTTTGTTTAATTGCTTACTTGAATTTTTTCTGGATTGCTTAATAATCTGCATTGGTACTTCTCCAAATTAAATGTAATAAGCAGGCCTCAGCTGGAACTAGAAATGTATGAAAAATACTTATAATTCTTTTTCTTTATTCTCCTTGTCACAAATTCCAAAAAGATGAAATTGTTCTCATATTTCTCACTTTCTTGAAGAGAGAGCTACTCATAAAAGATTTCTTTCAAACTTGTGGTGCCAAAACTTGCTTAACTGGACAAGGCCAGAGGTGAGGTTGGTACTACTGTCACTAGGTCTTGGAACTGGGGATAGGCATACTATCATTCCGGAAATATTTTGAGCAGAATCCAGATCAAAATGGAAATTCAAAAGATGTAACAAAAACTTGATATTTTTCCATGAGGTACAAGGTCTCCTTTTCAAAGAAACTGAAACCAATGCATAGTGAATTTACCTAGATAGTCTACTTTCATGTTTAGACTTGACTGCTTCCTCCCACATTATATTGTCTGCCTCTGCCTCATCAGTTTCATTTTCATTTTGGCAATCCAGGAAATCTTCAACTGAACTGTTGGCAAAATAGATTGTATTGCACTTAGACCTGTACTTCAAGTCACCTCTTGTCCAAGCAGGCAACAGTAATGGAGCAATTAGCAAAGTTTGGAAACTACATTTTATCCTTTATATCATATTTTTAAGATAAATGAATGAAGAACTTTAACAAACTGACAAATGGCCAAAAAATTTGCAACTTGTGTAAAGGTATTTTTATCCATGGATATGTTCATGCCAAATGCAAATGGTGAATGTTCCTACCATGCAGTTTCATGATACTGTTTCAATCTAGAGAAATCTCAGATCCTCTTCTCTGCCCTTTGATATCAAAGCATGATTAATGAAAAGCTTAAAGGGCAAGAGCAGTCTCCCCAACTTGAAGTAGTGTAGTACGTATACACCGTCCCTGTTTCATGATTGGCTCTTCACGGTCATGTGCCATTTTTTGGGAGTCACTGCTTGGTTTTCCTAGAATATGTAATATTGAAGTCCTAAAAAATTATTAAAGATACTTTTAAGAAATTAAGAGAATTGAATAGAAAATTGTGAGCTTTAGCCTTTGCTTCAAAATACAGTAAGTTTGGGATGACTGTTCTTGCCTTTCAATGTGTAAAACTGACAACAGCAGTCATGTACCTTGGAGTAGTATGGTTAAAATGGGAAGACCCAGTAATTGCATCTGCCAGGAATGAGCCTATGCACCACATTAAAAAATTACAAAACAAATTCTGTTTAGCAAAGGTTTTTTTTCTTTCCTGGTCAGCTTTTTGATGTTAATATCCGACATTTCGAAAGCACGTTGGAAAGCACATATATATGTTTTGCAAGCATGTGACTGCATTTGAAAATGGTCAATCAGTTATCACTAGAAAAAAACTTGCATTTTCAGAGTTAACACCCAAAGAAACAGATTGGGTAGTATCTTGTTGGAATAATAGATAAAATAAGTAATAATACAAAAACATAGGACCTCATAAATCCATTTTGAAATGATTAGAGTAGCCTAGCTAGGTTACAAAATAAAGGGAAATATAACTACTGTGAGTAGGAGAGAGATGCATGTATCTGACAGTCAAGCTACTGTACTGTACTTCAGAAGAAATGCTTACTGTCATGAAAAAAGTCAAAGCTTTAGAACTTTATGACAGTAAATATAGCACCCTCCTCTCACACTGTGACAAAGACATCACACTTCCACTGCAGAAAGACAAGGGAAGACTGGCATCCAATACCCCCATCCCTTTTTGTTTAGGTAAAAGGCAAAACAATTCCATGCTAAAATCTTGAATGACCCTTTGTGTTTTGGCAATTTATTTTGCCATAAGTGTTCAGTTAAACCTGGAGTGCCAGAGAGGTGCTAAGGGGAGCGAGGTGGGACAGGGGATGCATCTCCCAGCTATGATGGATGCATGGTCCCACTGTACATAAGAAACATTTTCCATTCTTTTCAAGGGAGCATAGATGGGTATGTTATTTATTGTCCAGAAAGTGACAACTGACAAGTAACTCCAGTGGTGTACTTCCTTCTAATTCTTGAAGGAAATGCAATTGTCCTTTAATAAAAACCACAAAACTTGAAATTTAATTTTCAAATCCAATCAACATTGAATTTAAAATCCAAGTTTTCAACTTTTCTTTCATAACATTTTATTCAAAATAATTCCCAGACAAATCTCTGGGTTTGGCCATAGATTTGGGTTGCTTGTACCTCTTATGAAGGATTTCATCATTCCCTTGGAAAGAGACTGCATGCCACCATGCAGGATGTTGTGACTTCTTACAGCACGTACTACAATGCTATAATCATGGGTGAAAAGAGTTGTGAAGCTGAGAAGCGATCCTTCCCAGGAAATTTGGATATCTGGAGGGAAATTTCCCTTTTCTGTTCATGAAAATGCAGGGAGAATTGTGGGAAATTTTACTATCTTCCTGGGAATAATGCACCCTTCTTCCTGGGAAATAAACTTTTTTTCCAGCCCTGGCTGTAATACATGTTGTAGTTAGTTAGATGGAGTTTTATGGCCCAGTTTCCAACCTATTGGTTCAAGTCGAACCGGCCACGGCTGTAAGCTCATTTTCGCACACGCGAGGACGCTGTATGAACTCGTTAATACAAACCACAAAAAACCCGACAACTGCATTTATTATTTTGGTCTCTTTCGACTGTTTCTCTTGAACAGCAAAGCCATACATATAATAACCACAACAGTGACAGGAACACCAGTGGCAACGACAACGTTCGTCAACTTCAACGTCAACGTCAACATTAACGGTTCACTGTAAACATAAATGTAAACATACTAAGATTAACTACATCTAAATTCGGAATTCGGAACGTACAAAAATACTAACTCTATCAAATAGGAAAAATATATATAATCTGTAAAAAAAAAAAGGGTATACAAAAATAAACATTTAACTTTCGAATTGATTCATTAAGAAGGTACATGGCTATACGCAAGATTGGCGATTACTGCACCTACACATATACATACTTACATACAACACACATACTTACATACATACATTTATGGGTGCGGCTTCAACTCGAGAAACGTCAGGGCAAAGAATATCACATACTATGACACAAAAAGCTTGTCCAAATGTTCGTAGGCTACATCTAAAACAAACAGTAGGCCTAAATTATACAAAACTATAAGATTCACGAAAGAAGAAAAATAATTACCAGTTGTTGCGTCCCTCGGAGTAACATTTACGGCTTTAGATAGCCTGACCTTTAAGCAGTGAGAAGAAGTGCAAAGTGATCTAACTAAAGCATGATAAAAGGCCGCACCTAAATGAGCACGTACGCAGTCGTGCTTGACTGCATCAACACAATAAGTAACAGAGAGGTCGCAACCTCTCTCTCTCGTACTATGGCCAAAGTTCACCTACGGTGACCTTAACCTGCCACAACAAACCGGCCCCAATAAGCTCACCTCCAGTGACTTATTCCTGTAAAAATATAACAAGTACAAGAACTAAATATGCATAAATTTCATAACACTTTTCAAAATGTCATACACAAAATTTTCAGTTTTTTTTTTTTAAACTAAAAGTACAAAATACGAGTTGAACCAAACGCAAATAATTCATTTGTGATTTAACATTCTAACATCATACAAATTGCACAAAGTAACATGGTAAGTATAACGATTTCACATGTGACGATTTCAAACAAATCGTTAAGACTTCACAACTCTAGTCACATTAAACACTAAACATGCGTGTTCATAACACATTTTCTAACAACTCACCATTACTAGTCGTCTGACTCAAGTAAACAAAGCTTAGATATTGGACGCCTGAAATACTTATGTCCAACCCTTACGTCAACTTGTCGGACTAAACCCTTTCTGTCAGGGAACACTTGAACTACCCTTCCTAGGGACCATTTTCCCCGGGGGGTACCCTCTTCTACCAAAAGAACTAGATCATTCACCTTGTAATTTCTACATTTGTTGTACCATTTTTGGCGCTCTTGTAACAATGGGAGATATTCTTGCACCCAGCGTTTCCAAAACTGATTTACTAGGTATTGACATTGACGCCAACGACGCCTACCATAGCCATCTTTTTTGTCGAAGACCCCAGGGGGTAGATTGGGTGAGTCCCTCATTAAGAGGAGGTGGTTCGGGGTCAATGGTTCGCAATCTTTGGGATCAAGACTCAGTTGAGTTAGAGGCCTCGAGTTCAAAATCGCTTCCACTTCCGTCAGGGTGGTCTCCAATACGTCATGAGTCACAGTTTGCCCCTTCAATAAGACCTTCATTACCCGTCGGACTGACCTTATCATTCGCTCCCACGCACCTCCCATGTGGCTTGCTGTTGGTGGGTTGAAGGTCCATTCAATACCTTTTCTGTGTAAGTGTCGGCCAATTTTGTTCTCGTCCAGTCCTGCCAGAGCCTCCCGTAGCTCCTTGTCTCCTGCCTTGAAATTGCTTCCATTGTCGCTAAATATTCTTTCTGGTTGCCCTCTTCGGCTAATAAACCTTCTTAAAGCATTGATAAATGAGTCGGTGTCCATCGAATCGACTAATTCAATGTGAACGGCCCGTATAGCCAAACAGGTGAATATGCATCCCCATTTCTTAACTAAACTCCGACCTCGTTTTACCAGAAACGGTCCAAATAGGTCTATACCTACAGAGGAGAAAGGTGGTTTGTCTGCCGTCACTCGAGGTGCTGGGAGGTCGGCCATATATTGTTGACCTGGAAGAGCATTTCTCTTTCTGCAGGCAAGACACTTCCCGATGACCTTCCTCACTGTCGCTCCTCCTCGCATAACCCAATACTGGTTCCGCAGAGACGACCAAGTCATTCCAGCTCCCATGTGGCCTACTAAAGAGTGATGGTGTTCTATAATGAGCTTAGTCACGTGATGGTCTGAAGGTAAAATGACAGGATGCTTTTGGTCGTAATTCAATTGGGACCGGCTCAACCGTCCACCAACACGTAAGACTCCTTGAACCAGTACGGGACTCAACTTTCTAAAGGCTGTACCTTTCCAGTTACTGGGATATTTCATCGCTCCAGGGAAAGACTCACGTTGTACCCATTTAACGGTTTCCATTTCTGCTTCCTTTAACTCTTTTACTGAGAGGTCACCTTTGGTGGTATGTCCCTTTTGCTCCATCAAAGCAATCAGAAACTTCTTGTATCTAAGCAACCATGCTACGCCCCGCAGTAGACGATACCATGTGGAATATCTTTCCATCAATTGGTTGATAGGGTCATCGGTCACTATCGTACATGTACTCCTTTGCCTTAGTTCGGGATCTGCCAGTCCGTCATCTGAAATTACAGATTCGTCACTTTCAGTGAATTGTTCCCCAAGGACTGGCCAGTAACATTCATCCATCCAAAGGAAGTCTGGTCCTTTCAGCCATCTACAATTGTTTTGTACTTCGTATGCCTTCAACCCACGGGATCCATCATCAGCCGGGTTAGATCTACTGTCAACGTACCTCCATTGGCTGACGTCACTTAACTTATGAATTTTTGCGACTCTGTTCGCAACGAAAACACGAAATCTTTTACTTTCGTTTCTGATGTATTTTAACACAGATGTAGAGTCAGTCCAGAATACCACATTTTCTACATATATACTGAGTTCGTGCGTTATGAACTGACCTAACTCAGCTGCCATAACCGCTGCCATAAGTTCCAGCCTTGGTATGGTAACCTGTTTGAGGGGAGATAGTCGGGCCTTCCCCCATCACGAACGAACAATGGACAACTGCTGAAGAGTTGAATGACCTCAGATACGGCACTGGCGCATACCCCCTCTCAGAGGCATCACAAAAACACATGTAGGTCGTAACTTACATCTTCCTCGAGTGGTGGTTTCAAACACCTTTCGATCTTGATATTTTCTAATTGGTGGGACTCTAATAACCATTCACGCCATCTTTGTTCTTCTTGTTCGCCGACTTGTTCATCCCATCTGAGTTGTTGGGCACAGAGGTCCTGTAGAAGAATCTTTGCTCTCAGAATGAAGGGAGCCACAAATCCCAACGGGTCAAACAAAGAACTCGTGGCGGACAAAATCTCCCTCCTAGTTGGTTTTACGTCTTTAGAGGTTACTTTAAAGGTGAAATTATCCGTCTTTGTGTCCCATGACACCCCCAATGTCCGTTCAATGGGCATATGGTCTAAATCACAGTCAACGACAGACTTGGCTCTTTCAGAATTTGGAACGTCAGCTAGGACCTCGGGATTGTTACTAATCCATTTTGTTAGTCGGAAGCCGCCCCTCCGTAACATTTCACAAAGTTGGGGAATTAATCGTTTGGCTTCTGACACACTCTTCACAGACTTTAGGCAGTCATCTACATAGAAATTCTGATAAACGGTAGTTACAACATCTTTACTAAAATTTGATTTGTTGTCTTCTGCAGTTTGACGTAGAGCAAAGCTTGTGCAACTAGGTGAGGACGTTGCCCCGAAAAGGTGGACAACCATTTGATAATGTTTGATTGGTTTGAGTACATCCCCGTCTTGCCACCACAAAAATCTGAGCATATTGCTGTCTTTAGGTGCCACCCTCACCTGATGGAACATGGCTTCTATATCACCTACGAGCCCAATTTGTTCCTCTCTAAATCGAGTTAAGACCCCAACAAGGTTGTTAGTAAAATCCGGTCCCTGAAGTAATTGACTGTTAAGGCTCTACCTTCAAAATCTGCCGCACAGTCGAAGACTACCCGAACTTTGCCTGGTTTCTTCGGGTTGATAACTGGATGATGCGGCAGGTACCACACGGGTTCGCCTTTGCATATGACTGCTGACTCGGGAACCTCTCTTGCATAGCCCTTGTCTAAGTAGTCCTTGACCTGAACCTTGTACTGGTCGTATAAGTCTGCGTCTCTCCGAAATCGGCCCTTTAAACCCAGAAGTCTTGACATAGCCATACCACGATTATCCGACAAGTCGGGTGGGAAGTTCTTCCATGGCATTCCTATCTCGTAGTGGCCCTCCTTTAATTCCACTGTGGCTTCCATCATGGACCGAGCCCTTTGGTCCTCTAGTGATTCTCCAACAGCCTCTTCATTCTTTTGCGAAAGAGTGGTCTAGTTCCCAAAACCTCTTAATCTGCTGGTGAAGTTGATTATCTGTACTCGGTTGAGAAATATGATTCACTGTGAATGTGATTAAATTTCTTTGGTCATTACCTATTGGCCCTACCAAAGTCCTGCCCAAGGAGGTGCGCACGGCATACGGTTCCTTTCGCCTTCCCTTTCTTTGCTCTACCACCCAAAAGGCTTCTGGGGTGTCACTACCAATTAGGAGCTTAACCTCCCTCAAGCTCGTTACAGGAATATCCACATCTTCTAAATGCGACCATCTGCTTAAATCTTGCTGAGTAGGTATATTTTCAGGTGAAATAGGTAATTTGTCAACCGTCAATACACTAGGCATCTCTATGTATTCTTTTCCTTCCATATCTCGCACTAAGAGACTCACCTCAATACCTAGGGCGTCTTCATGACCTGTAACAGTTTTTAGGGTAAAGTTTTTGCTTTCTCCTGACAAACCCAATTCTTCAACCAATCCCCTTTCACAGAGTGATGTATCGCTACCTGAATCAAGTAGGGCCCATGTAGTCACCACCGAACCCTTACTTTCTACCTTAACAGGTAACACTTTCATACACACTTTCTGAGAAGAAACCATAGACATATTTGTTGTCTGTGGCTGTGGCCTACTTTCCTCTGACATGGGTTCCTCACAGGTCCCGGCCCCATCTACACCCTGAGCCTCAGCTACCCTTTTGGGTGCCCAATGTAATAGATTGTGGTGCTTCCTCTCACAACCTTGGACCTCACACCCAGAGTTCAACTTACAATACTGGGCCGTATGGAACGGTTTGAAACAATTGTCACATAACTTAAGACGCCTTACTAACTTAAACCTTTCCTTTTGAGTTTTCTCTGAAACTCTTTACACAAGGACAGATTGTGTTCACCCTTACAACAAGGACACTTTGCAACTCTGTACCCCTTTGAGTCATTAGAATTATTTGTAGCAAAGGCCGATGCCTTACGAACACCTGAATTTCCCTTCGGTTTTTGTCTTTCCTCTTTTACACCTTTCCCAATGTTTGATCCGTACATACTATTCGCAGCCTTGGCTGCCTTCTCGACAAACTCAGTCATATGAGAAAACTTTGGGTCGACACCAGAGTCAATCATCTTGTAGGCCTTCTTTGCCCATTGTGATTGCAAATAAACTGGGAGGGTACGCTGTACTTTTAGTAGCGTATCTGTACTATCTAAATTTGCACCATACTTCATTTGCTCTACAGTAATTTGGCATTTTCGCATTGCCCTTGCCAGTGACGACAACGCTACACCATCATTTGCCTTAATTTGCTGTCGATTTACTACCTTTCCAAGCAATGAATGGCATATTACATGTGGCTGTCCAAATTGATCACGAAGTATATCTATTGCCTTTTGATATCCCACATCAGGTTTCAACAAGATACAGTCTTCAATGCTCTCGCGGGCCTTACCCTTACAATTTTGTATAAGATACGCAAGTTTGGTCTTATCGTTCATTGTTATTGAACCCACATTTGCCTCATGGTTGCTAAGAAATCCCCAAAATTCTGAAGGATCCCCACTAAAGGTCATCATTTCTAACTTAGGCATATTAACAGCAGTAGAAATAGCATGATATAATTTTTGTGGTTCATCCAATTTAGAGGCTTGTGAAAACTTTTCACACCCCTTTCAAGAACACCTGTCCCCTTAGGGGCATCAGGAGTACTAACTTGAACTACATTAGTGTCTTTGGTTTTGCTTAAGTTACCTCTGTTTCCGGTTTTGAGTCCTCTGCTCGAACCACTGTCCACACTAGACCCTTCTTCCTCCAAGACTTTTACCTCTACTTCTGCATTCGAAATCTCGTTATCAATTTGCATTTCCGCCATCTTGAGATCCAACTCTACTTGTTGTCGCTTCAATTTATGTATTTCCAGGAGCTGCGCTTTTTTCTGTTTTGCTAACTCCATCTTCACTTTTGCTTCCATTAATCTAAATGAAGACGCATTACTAATTGAAGACTTCTTTTCTGAAGCCACGCTTCCATTTTGTGATTCATGTTGTGACACTTTCCCTTTAATTTCAGCGATCCATTCTGCGACTCTCTTACGGAATTCCTTATAATTGGCTTCATAGGCATTAAACCTTTCACACTCATCCTTGGCTGTAGATCCTTCTAATAAACTGTAATATTCGTTAAATTTACTCTCATAAGAATTAAACAATTGCTCAAGAATTTCAACCTTTCTGATGACAATTTCACAATTACAAACATCGGTGAGAAGAGCCTCTATATCTTTATACTCCCTTCCGAGTCTTCCAATATAACCGCGACAGGATCCCTTTAATGCATTTATCTCCTCCGTAAGGCCTTTCTGGGGTTCTTCCGCTTTACTCGACTCAACTGCTATCTTAGGTTCCTCTGGAACTAACTGTGAACTTTCGTGTAAGCTCATTTTCGCACACGCGAGGACGCTGTATGAACTCGTTAATACAAACCACAAAAAACCCGACAACTGCATTTATTATTTTGGTCTCTTTCGACTGTTTCTCTTGAACAGCAAAGCCATACATATAATAACCACAACAGTGACAGGAACACCAGTGGCAACGACAACGTTCGTCAACTTCAACGTCAACGTCAACATTAACGGTTCACTGTAAACATAAATGTAAACATACTAAGATTAACTACATCTAAATTCGGAATTCGGAACGTACAAAAATACTAACTCTATCAAATAGGAAAAATATATATAATCTGTAAAAAAAAAGGGTATACAAAAATAAACATTTAACTTTCGAATTGATTCATTAAGAAGGTACATGGCTATACGCAAGATTGGCGATTACTGCACCTACACATATACATACTTACATACAACACACATACTTACATACATACATTTATGGGTGCGGCTTCAACTCGAGAAACGTCAGGGCAAAGAATATCACATACTATGACACAAAAAGCTTGTCCAAATGTTCGTAGGCTACATCTAAAACAAACAGTAGGCCTAAATTATACAAAACTATAAGATTCACGAAAGAAGAAAAATAATTACCAGTTGTTGCGTCCCTCGGAGTAACATTTACGGCTTTAGATAGCCTGACCTTTAAGCAGTGAGAAGAAGTGCAAAGTGATCTAACTAAAGCATGATAAAAGGCCGCACCTAAATGAGCACGTACGCAGTCGTGCTTGACTGCATCAACACAATAAGTAACAGAGAGGTCGCAACCTCTCTCTCTCGTACTATGGCCAAAGTTCACCTACGGTGACCTTAACCTGCCACAACAACGGCCTTTTTTCCAGTTGTGGCTCACTGGCTTGTTTTCCCTACCCCACTGCTTATACGGAGCATCGCGATCACGCAAAACGGCAGTAGGTTCCTTTTTTAGAGTCTTTGGTATGACTCGACCTGGGAAGTGAACCCGGGCCTTCCGTGTGATGCTCTACCGTTAGACCAAACACACTGTCTGTGTAATACATGTTGTATAAGGGAATCATGCAGAACATGTATGATGTTTGTCTGAACTCAATGAAAGTGCAGCTATAGTCTTGGGCAATAACTATTGGTTTGAAGTTGAACAGCCAGTTGCAATCCTCCCTGTAGTTGGCTTCCATAATTACCTGTAGTTGCTGATGAGGGACAAATTGGCTCTAAAATACTGTCATAGTGGCCCTTGACAGGAGTAGATGTCAATGCTGCAATTCAATGGAATATCATATTTACTGCTGGTGATGCAAGTTTGCAGCACAGGATGAATATGGATGATGTTCAATTATTTTAACCACACTTCTAACTACTGAAACTTGATAATAGGGCAAGGCTTGTTTTCAAGGAGGTATCTCACAATTTTCTTCTCATTCCATAATATTGGATATTCAGGCAAACCAAGCAAGTAAATTTCACATTTAAGGATAGCCAATCATGAAACAGGGCAGTGTAACTACTGTACACTACTGTACTTTATACTGGGGTGACTGCTTTTGTCTTCAAGGAAGGGAGCACATCATATCAACATAGCAGCTATAGCCCAATTTGTAAATGTAAACTATTCAAGCACATGACATTCAACCTTATAATTCTGAAATGTTGGCAATGTCAAAACATTACCATAGTGGGTATACTATCTAACATTGTGCTATTGGGAGAAAATAATATTCACTCAGGCTTTGTGGTCAACTAATTGATACTGCAACTCTATATCATTATCAAACAAGATATTGGATAAAGGCATAGCAATGCTCATAAACTGTGCAATATTTTAGTAGATAGTAGATGTAAAGTTTCTAGTAAAGAATGAGATTTAACTATACCCAACATGAACATGTCATACAGTATTGTGTCAGTCAACTCAATAAAAACTTCAGTTTAAATTTACTTTCAAGTACAGTTCAAGTGCAAGTTAGTTTTCCCTTTAGTCATGCACACCTCTTACAGTAGGCTGGAAACAGGCAGGCTTCGCCCCTGAAAGCTCTGAGGTTTTAGCATACTGTATCTCTGAATGAAAAATGTAGTCTCTCCATGAAGAGGTATGTTATTCAAATTCTTTTCAGTAAACCCAAACCCCAACTCCTTTCTGACCAGCTAACATTTTGGAGAAGGGAGGAGTGAGGGGGGCCAAGGACAAAATCTAGGGAGGGCAAATGCCACCTCTTGCCTCAACATAGAGCCACCACTCATGGTACTAATTAAAGCCGCTAAAACGTTACGTGCAATCCTGAACAGCACAAGGTAGACTGTTCTGTGCTAAAGTATTGTGAAACCATGCGAAGCACTACCTGGAAGTTAGCTGGGAAAACATGCTTTTGGAAATTGAAAGACTTGTTTTAATACATCCTGCAGTTATTTTCACTCACCTATGGGTGTAACAGCTAGCAATTGAGTGAGGCTGGTCATTCACTTGGCTCTGTCTGTGTGGCCCACTGCATGTACAGTACTTTGAAGAACACCTGAAAAGTAAACCAAGACTATTTGCAATGAAACAGTATTTAATTTTAGGGAAGAGTGCAAGTATATCAGACTTCCATCATTTCAAACCACATGTCCCTCAATGATTAAGGGGTGGTGTCAAAATTGGTTGTTATAAGAGTCATAATAATGATGGTTGATGATGATGTGAACACATAGGCCCCATTAAAACAGAAAGGGATGGGGAGGGGGGGGGATTGCAATCTATTCTGTCTAAAGGGAATTTTAAAACAACCTACCAATTACCAGTGGCATCAGAAGTGGCTCTTGTATACCCCCCCCCCCCCTCCCATGTAAAAAGTATACTGGGCAAAATGTGTAAGAACTTCACAAACACCTCTTGAAAGCAGCACTTTTTAGTATGGTAAAAACACCAGCTGGGAAGTACCATTTTATGCAAACTGAAACACATTTCAGGCAAATAAGTGTTCTCTGTACGCAATGTGCTGGTCAATAGTGGCACTCCAAATACAGTAGGAGCATTTTCGTTTGCCCCACCACTTCAGCAGTTTCCCTCTCCCAATGAAAAAGTCTGGTAATGCCACTGTCAATAACTGAGGATATAAATTTTGCTTAGGCACTACAGTAATTTTTATTGCATTAGGCATTGCATGTACACTCAACATACAGATTCCCCACCCGATCTCACTGAAGACTTAAAAAATGGAATCTACTGCCATTGTGCTTGATGCTCAGCAAAAGCAATGGAGTACGTAGGAAAAACAAGCCTGTGAGCCAAAACAGGAAAAAAGGTCAAGGCTAGCTTGACTTGAACTACTTGGTTGGAAACTGGGCCGTAAAACTACAGCGCATCTAACATACGAAAACCTTACCCAGTAAAAGCATATATATGTCGTTCCTGCCTAGATCTTGGGGTAAACAACTTTTCATACTGTGTGTACAGGTACAGCAGATACTATGCTTAGCCTACCTTACAGTACCCTTCATATCCCACGCCTCGATTTTTAAAAAAGTTTAGGGTTGTCTTGGGGCAACCATTTCACTCATTTTAGTTGTCCAGAAGGAAATTTGGTTGTCCAAAATATTTTTCACACAATTACAAAACAGAAGGCTAATTATGTTCATGTATTATATTGGTCTTGAAGAATAAAAAGATGTGATGTTTGAGAGATAGAAACACTCCAAGTCTGAAATATGGTTATGAAACTATTATGGAAAAAGTTGAAAGAGTTTATCAATCAGCAGTATACTTTTTCAATCCGAGAGGGAAATGGTTGTCCATGGGACAACCAACCTTTAATTTATTGGTTGTCCGTATGGAATTTTTGTTGTCCCAGATATTCGGACAACCATGAAAATTGATTCCTGTAGCCTAACTGGTTACTGGTAGTAGGCCTACAGTACTTTGGCATGAACTGAATTTAGAATGCAGATTTCTTATTTCCCTTGTGAGGAGGGGGGTTGTGGGGTGGTGGTGGAGAAGGAGATCAGCATCAGTTTTCATTGCATACAGGTACAACCAATTGTTGAATATGTTGGTAATTATCCCTAAATAATTTTTACAAAGTATGAGGGTGAATTGGATGTAACATTTCAAATGTCATTAACTGAGAATTTTAAAACTTGGCTTGAAGGGTATAGTCTGCAATGTGCAGGATCAAACAGTGTGCACAGAGAGCAAGCACTTGAATATCTTGACAATACCTATGCCCTGACCAGGAGGGGGCATTGGCGGTGCTCAGGGTTCCCCTAAGTTTTTCAATGACGAATTATTTTTTTTACCAAGGAAAATATGCAGAAAATATGCTTCTCAGTTGATGGCAAATTGTATATGAGCATACAAGCACAATTCAAATTTTATTGGAGGTGACCCCCAGTGCCCCGGTGTATGGTTTGTTGACGGTGTGTTAATTCCCCTCTTTCTCCAAATCCTGGATCTGTGACTGAGCCCAAAATCTGCAGATCCAGGTCTTCTTAGGCGACTGATGTAGGCCTAGCTAAATTTCTATACTATAGCATTGTTCCACACGTGGGGGGCAATATGATGTACGTACTTGAAAGCTAGAGGCCTATATATGGGGCATTACCTTACATTAGGAAGGCAGTTGCCTTACAACTCTTTTAACCACATACCTGGCAAACCACTGGCATTTGGATGGGGACCCTTACCCTTACTATGAATGAATGCTTATATACCATTCAATAAGCATTCATGAGCTCTGAATGCATCTTTTATCATTTGAAGGCCTAAATTAAGCAGTCGGTGAGTTGAATGCTCATTTTCTTCCTCAAATGAAGTCTTCCTTGCATTCTGAATAAGCCTTCATAATTTCCTTTGAAGTCTACCAAGCCTTCAGTTACTGTTTGAATGCATTCATTAGTTTTTTAATGTTTTGGAATGCATTCACACATGAATGTGAATGCTTCATTAAGTCTTCAGATATGAATGCTTATCAAAGCCTTCATTTCCTTTTTTTGCAAAGCATATATCAATTACTATAAATGCAGCTGGAGGTCACCCAAGCATAAGCAAAGTTACAGAAATCAGTTCCTAGATAATGGCGCCTTGATCCTGCCCACCTGGTTGCACCAGATAATCTTCATTTATATTACAAATCCGACATGCTGAGGCTTACAGAACTGTTGTTCTCATCAAGTCTCTTTGGCAAATTACTGATCGAGCAAAGCTTACTCATTGTCAAGTGGACTGTAGGCTAATGAAACAGCTAAGATTATCCAAGTGATAGCTTATTGTAGGCCTATGCTTGATTAGAAAGTTTTGTGAAGACAATATTGGGGTAAGTGCAAACTCCGTGTCAGGCCTTCTGAGAGATCATAGTGTAAACTAAGATGGGGGCATGTATATGAGCAAACCGAGGACATAGTCAGATTTTTCAAGAGTTGTGCGGCTTATTCTGAGGTTACGATTTTGATGAATTGGCAAATGATCACTTCTGCTGAAATCTGTGCTAGCTCGTCAAAAGTTTTACTAGGCATAGAGCTACTAATAATTGTGTCCTAACGTTAGGCCTATGCATGTACACATGCTAAACGCGTGTGGGATGGGTATGTGGATCACTAACGAGACGGCAATCATGTCTACTTTTAACCATCAGTAACTGAACAAACACATTTCACTTACCTTTGGGCATGATCTGTGAGAAGATGTTTCGCAAAATCGTCGTTATATATATATATTATAAACAGGAGACTTGCCATTCCCAATCAATCAACCTGCTTTTTCTGCGGCGATCTAGGGCCTAGTTAGGGCCTATTCCGCGTGAGAATGGGAAAGGGAACTACGACTTTCGTTTGCTACTGTATTTTTCTCGTTTGATTTGTCCTCGTGACAACATTCAATGGTCCTCCGGCGCCATTGCTATAGACTGGTGCAAACGCTGTCCTTCGATTTTCTCTTTTTCTGAACAGGAAGACATTTTGCTGTCGTAAGACTAAGACTAGCCCCTTCGCTTCGACCAATCTCTCAAGTTCAATGCAGTTTCCTAGGCAAGTTCGTCTTTTTAGAAATTCCCAAGATCATGTCCCGAATAACAACGTATAGCCCCTCAACGTTGAACTACAGTAATAATAGCCTATAAGAGCATCGAAGTCAAACTGATGATTAAAACACAAAAACAATTAAGCCGCAAATTTAATACAAATAAGCCACCTTGGCAGTCTTATTAGAACTTATTCACATATTTCATAACTATATTAATAAGTCACTTAAAAAGTAAAAAATAGAAACAATCACACAATATTTTTTTTTTTCAAGTGGGAAGGAAAAGAATGATCGAGCCGTTTCAAAATTTCCAAGATATTGGGAAAAGTCCCAAGGGTCTCTCTGTTGTCACTGAGCAAGGCACTCACTTGTATCAGGAAAACAACTCCCTGCTACATACAAATTAACACAAATACTACTTAGTACTAGGCCTGTTAACGCTCACAATACAAGCATATGTAGCAGTACGCTATCCCACGCAATCGTATGTACTGTTATCATACGGTGTATATGGGCTACATCCGGGATTTTCGGTGGGATAACAATTTTTTTAAGGCTGTCCAAATGTCGCCCCCGTTTCGCGCCACGATACTGTGTCTTTAAAGATGATATGTCGTCTCAGTGAAATGCAATAAAAAGTATACCGGATTCTGGATGACGCCACAGTATATCCTAATCTTGACTTCGATAGCAAACGGATTGGATACACCATCGATAATATTACATCAGCTACGGTATACCGAGCGCGTTTGCATTATCAACGGTACATCGAATCGGTTTGGATTTGACTAAAGACAATGGTATTCTGTGACGTCATCCAGAATCCCGCATAGTTCTCATTGCATTTTAATGAGACCGCAGATCGTCTTTAATATGATGATAAAACTACCATTCCATCCAAATAATTCATGTGACTGTGATTAGAAGGTTTACGAAAATGAAAGTCTGCACCTTCACTTGTCTAGCGTCCCAGATTATCGTTTAAAGCCATTCGTTCTCCAGTCCCATTTAACTTGAAGCAGCACACCGAGCCAGATACAGTTCTGAAGGAGCGGAAAATTTTCAGAAGATTAAATGTACTCAACTTTATAGGGGTAACCTTCCCCCCCCCCCCTTCCCCCTTCTTGACTCCTGTGATGGAAGCGTTCTTAATGTCGGTGTTTAAAGAGTCGTTATAATTTCGTGACACCAAATAATTTCCAAAGCATGCTTATGTAAACACCATTGTTTTTTCCAACAATCATAACAAAGTGCTTCAACAATGATCGCAGCATATTTTTCATATGATCCTATTGTTTTTATAACTAAATTGAAACGTCGATGTCTTTTGCGTTTGTACATCATATTAGTGTGTACAGTTAGAGGGTCTCCGTCATTTCTCTACTGGGGAAATGCAGTCACCCCGATTTAAATTCGTCTGGTAGTTTGTCGTGTTTTGGTTTTTGGTTCTTGAGAGTGATTTCATAAGTTTTTCTCATTAAATTATGACATTTAAGAGAGTAACTCATTTAAGAGAGTAAGTCATTTGTTTACCTTAACTATACAATGTTTAGTCCTAAACTGTCATGAGAAATAGTTGGAAGCGAAATGGAAAGAAATCATCTGTGGGATCTGGCTGATGTTTTTAAGGTCAAGAGCGCCCCCTCCCTAGCGATACCTTCAGTGGACGCTGGTTCAGAATGAAAGCGAGATTACTTATTGGGTGTTAAAAGCCCTTTTTCACAAAATAGGCTGTATGCAGAACTTTTTGTCAGAATTAAAGGTCAGGAGGACTCGCCCCTACTTATTTTTAAGCAACAGCAATTTTCTTGTTTTTTTTTAAAGTATCTTTCATAACTTTGTAGAAATTCCTTTTTTAAAGAATCACTTCTATAAAGACTTCTTTAACCCTTTACCGTTGTTTGGGTCCTTTTGGACCCATGCGGACGGCTCGGCTGTCACCCATCTTTACTGTTTCACGCGGAGCTCGAAACTGCGAGTAGCTACCCGAAATTTTGGCCACAACAACGAGAGAGAGACAACAGTTTAAGGTCACGGGGTCAATGGCCTACGGAAGCCGATGCGGGGCGGAATACGTCCGCTTTTCCGCCCACTCCTGAGGCGCGCAAATATGCCCCGATCGGAGCACAACGGTAAAGGGTTAATGCAGTTATTAAACTGAAAGCGTCCATAGACTTTGATCTTGGCAACGAGCCAAATACCCACCAAAGCCTCTATCACAATGATTTAATACAAGTTGGAAGGAATTCTTTGTACTTGAAAGATTGGATACAAAAGGGTGTTTATATAGTTGATGATTTATTTGACGAAAATGGGATTTTTTTTACCCTCAATAACTTTATTCTTCATTACGATATTAATACAAATTATCTGCAATTTGAAGGTTTTTTAAGAGCGGTTAAATGCTTTTTAAAAGGTCGAACTTTCAAAAAATTAAAACGGCCATTCATTCCAGAGTTTCATGCTATTCTGAACAAATCGCAAAAAGGGGGCTCTGATTTCTACAAGAAAATCATTAATTATAACCATTTTGCCATAAACTCTCAGGAAAAATGGTCCGCTGAACTTGGGAGCAATCATTTAAGTTGGAATTTAATTTATAAGTTACCCTTTAGCTTACATTTGGAGAGTAAATTTTCTTGGTTCCAGTACAGAATTAATGCTAGAATTCTGGCAACAAATACTTCCTTGAAAAGAATTAATATTTTAGATCATGATTTTTGTACTTTCTTTTCAAAATAAAGAGAAACAATTAGCCATATTATGTTTAACTGTGAAAAAGTACAACCTTTGTGGAGACAGTTTCAGAATTTTGTTAATGCTAATACTAATAATACCTTATACCTTACCCCACAGAATATGATTTTTGGCATCCTGAATGATCAAACTGAAAACAGAGCTGTAAATGTACTGATGATATGGTTCAAATTTTATATTTACAAGTGCAAAATGCAAAACACTATCTTGAATTTTGTTCACTTTCAAAATTATGCAAGGAGTTTGATACAATAGTTTGATACGCATTACAATGCGTGTACTTCTTCTGATATAAATACGTTCATGAGACAATGGCAGCCATGGTTTAATAGCCTTCATCTTGCTTTTAATATTACGTAACACATTTATTTCCCCCTGTACTTCGTTTTATGTTTAATATTGTTTATAACTGCAATGACTCGTTTCGTACATATCACTGATTGAGAAGGACAATAAAAAAAAAAAATTGTAGGAATTCAACATTGCATAAATATTTAAAAATAAATCAAGCAGTTACTTCTAAGGCAGTTACTTCACAGTTGAGGGGAATCAATATTATCACATATGTACCCATGGACCAATCACGAAACAGGGGAGCTTTCTGTAATTATTCAAGTTGGGATGGCTGCATCTGTCCTTTTGAAAAGCAGATCAGAATATGCGTGCACTGATGTTTGTATGTGAACCGGTATTTGGAACTGAAGGCATGTACCCCTGTGGGCTGAGGGTTTTATAATACTGTCGTAGGAATAAACTTGAACTTGAAGCATATTTGAAACCGTATTTGAAGATGAACTGTACGTGCTGACACTATAAAACACGTTCCGAGAGTTGATGTGTCTTTAAATTCTATTACTTAACCATTATTTAAAGACATGTCTTTTAAAATACTCATGTTAAAACCCGTGGTGTCGCCAAGGGGGGGGGGCAGGGGGCACGTGCCCCTGAAAAATCGTGTGCCCCCGTGTGTTCCCCAACTGAGATTTGAGATTAAAAAGAAATATGTCTTCTGTAATCAGAATGTGACTAGGATTTTCTAGGATTCGATTCTTCTGAAAAGAAAAGGCAGTAAATTTTCATGTTTAACAAATGAAAATTTCGCAAAAACCTTGGAAATTCCATTTTCGGCTGTACATGTCTGAGTAGTTGCGTTTTTTTTTTCAAAATTTCCTTCACACTTCCGACTACGTCAATTGAAGGTGGCGCACAGCTCAGGTAACCCTTCAGGCAGGATTAGGCTTACATTTTTCCTTCAGAGGATCACATCTAATTGCCCATCAACTGCCTTTTCTTTCTCTTTCTAGTGCAGCTCACCTTCCGAAAAATGTCAGCCGGATCCGCTCTTGAAAGTAGTTTCACTAATGTTAGTGTTGTTACCAAAAATAAAATCTTCCTCGAAATTGCCCCTGTAAGTAATCTTTAGACAACCCCCACCAAGACTCACACTGAAGTGACCATCAACTTTTTTCTCTACAGATCATCTACCTCTTTTTCGAAATGTCGTCCGGATCCGCTCTTGGTAGTTCAATCAGTGGTTTTTGGTTTCGATGAAAAGAGAAACCTATGCATTCATGATGGCGTGTGTGTGTATGTATGTGTGTATGTGTGTGTGTTTATGACACTTTGCTTGTTTACACGATATCTTGAGAAGGGAAAGTCTGAGAGTTCTCAAACTTGGTACACAGATACCCCTTACTGGGAGAAAGAACCCTATTTATTTTGGTGGAGGTCAAAGGTCATTTGGGGTCACAGGGGGTCAAAAACCAAAATCTTTGTTTACACAATATCTCAAGATAGAAAACTTGGATTGATTTCAAACTTGATATGTAGATGCGTTATGATGTAAGGAAGAACCCTATTTATTTTGGTGGAGGTCAAAGGTCATTTGGGGTCACGTGGGGTCAAACCCCGAAATCCTTATTTACATGATATCTCATGGTAGGAAACTTGGATTTATTTCAAACTTGATATGTTGATGCGTTAAGATGTAGGAAAGAATGGGATATATTTTGGTGGAGGTCAAAGGTCATTTGGGGTCACAGGGGTCAAAAACCAAAATCTTTGTTTACACAATATCTCAAGATAGAAAACTTGGATTAATTTCAAACTTGATATGTAGATGCATTATGATAAAAGGAAGAACACTATTTATTTTGGTGGAGGTCAACGGTCATTTGGGGTCACGTGGGGTCAAACCCCGAAATCCTTATTTACATGATATCTCATGGTAGGAAACTTGGATTAATTTCAAACTTGATATGTAGATGCGTTATGATGTAAGGAAGAACCCTCTTGATTTTGGTGGAGGTCAAAGGTCATTTGGGGTCACAGGGGGTCAAACCCCGAAATCCTCATTTACACGATTTCTCATGGTAGGAAACTTGGATTAATTTCAAACTTGATTGTTGATGCGTTAAGATGTAGGAAAGAATGGGATATATTTTGGTGGAGGTCAAAGGTCATTTGGGGTCACGTGGGGTCAAAAACCAAAATCTTTGTTTACACAATATCTCAAGATAGAAAACTTGGATTAATTTCAAACTTGATATGTAGATGTGTTATGATGTAAGGAAGAACCCTATTGATTTTGGTGGAGGTCAAAGGTCATTTGGGGTCACAGGGGGTCAAACCCCGAAATCCTTATTTACACGATATCTCATGGTAGGAAACTAGTATTAATTTCAAACTTGATATGTTGATGTGTTATGATGTTAGGAAGAACCCTATTGATTTTGGTGGAGGTCAAAGGTCATTTGGGGTCACGTGGGGTCAAAAACCAAAATCTTTGTTTACACAATATCTCAAGATAGAAAACTTGGATTAATTTCAAACTTGATATGTAGATGTGTTATGATGTAAGGAAGAACCCTATTGATTTTGGTGGAGGTCAAAGGTCATTTGGGGTCACAGGGGGTCAAACCCCGAAATCCTTATTTACTCGATTTGTCATGGTAGGAAACTTGGATTAATTTCAAACTTGATATGTTGATGCGTTTAGATGTAGGAAAGAACGAGATATATTTTGGTGGAGGTCAAAGGTCATTTGGGGTCACAGGGGGTCAAAAACCAAAATCTTTGTTTACACAATATCTCAAGATAGAAAACTTGGATTAATTTCAAACTTGATATGTAGATGCGTTATGATGTAAGGAAGAACCCTATCGATTTTGGTGGAGGTCAAAGGTCATTTGGGGTCACATGGGGTCAAACCCCGGAAATCCTTGTTTACACGATATCTCATGGTAGCTAGGAAACTTTGATCCATTTCAAACTTGATTTGTTGATGCGTTATGATGTAAGGAAGAACCCTATTGATTTTGGTGGAGGTCAAAGGTCATTTGGGGTCACGTGGGGTCACACCCCGAAATCCTTATTTACAGGATATCTCATGGTAGGAAACTTGGATTAATTTAAAACTTGATATGTTGATTCGTTAAGATGTAGGAAAGAACGGGATATATTTTCGTGGAGGTCAAAGGTCATTTGGGGTCACATGGGGTCAAACCCTGATATCTTGTTTACACTATATCTCAATATAGGAAACTTGGATTCATTTCAAACTTGATATGTTGATGCGTTATGATGTGAGGAAGAACTGGATATATTTTGGTGGAGGTCAAAGGTCATTTTGGGTCACGTGGGGTCAAACCCCGGAAATCCTGGTTTACACTATACCTCAAGGTAGGAAACTTTGATCCATTTCAAACTTGATATGTTGATGCGTAATGATGTAAGGAAAAACCCAAGAATTTTGGTGGAGGTCATAGGTCATTTGGGGTCACATGGGGTCCAAACCCTGAAATCCTTGTTAACATGATACATCATGATAGGAAAGTTGGATTCATTTCAGACTTGATATGTTGATGTATTATGATGTAAAGAAGAATCCTTTTTATTTTGGTAGAGGTCAAAGGTCATTTGGGGTCAGAAGGGGACAAATCCTGAAAAACTCTTTAACACAATATCTTAAGGTAGGAAGCTTGGGATTCATTTCAAACTTGATAATGTTGATGTGTATGATGTAAGCAGATTGTTTGCGAAATATCTTAAGGCACAGTATGAAATTTGTAGAAATGTTTTGGTTAAAAGAAAAAAACCAGTTACTAACATGTGGAGTCAAAGGTCACTTCGGGTCACCAGTTGTTACAAGAAATGTAGCATTTCATTGAAAAGAGCATGTATGTATCATCGAAACCTCAATGCATTTTTGCATTCTGGTTACCGAAAGTCTTACTTGAAGTTACCCTGGAGATATAATTTTTAGACCAGTGTTAAGTCAATAAAATTACCCTTAAACAACGTCTGTAATACCTCACAAACACGCTAAAACCCAGGAGCTTCCGGAGGCTTCGCCCCCTCGACCCCCACCGGGGCGTTGCCACTGCACCCCACCAGGGGCCCTAAGGCGGGCCCCTGGACCCCACCCGCTGAGCCGTTGAGCCTCGCGCTTCGCGCTCGGTGGCGCCTCCGGCACCATGAGTGGAGTCTAGCAATGCCCCCCATAAAATCGTTGTGCCTCCAGTGCCCCCCAAAATGAAAAATCTGGTGACGCCACTGGCTAGACCAATCCAGTGAGACTTATACCTTTATACTGCCACCAATATCACAAAAATCTGAAATTGGCTTGACATTTGTTTGTCTTTCACTTGTCGAAGCGTATGGACGCAATATGTCTATTTTTATCAATGTTTTTAGTTATTATCATTTCAAATGTATAAATGGATAGTACTTCTCAATAGCCTTAGAATGATCGAGTGACTCGTTAGCAGTTGACACACACTGTGTTATCATGGCATATGTTCTAAACCTGTTCATGTTCTTGGTTTTTTCTATGGCAAGGCAAGTTTCTTCGAAAGGATGTTGTACATTCGAACAGTACGAGACGAGTTTCGGTAGGTTTCCTCCTGTCTTATCATTTGTTTGTATTCTTTCGGTTCACAATGTTTTAAAGGGAGCTCTTGGTCTAGAAATATGCGAAACTGAATGATTCTACCATATCTGAAAGATAAAGAAGGGAAAATGCTTCAAATTGCCTTGTTTCCGCAGTCAAAAGACTTAAAGTCATTATAATTCCTAAGTAGGTTTGCGTATCTCTTCAAAGACGAATTTCAGAAAGTCTGATAGTGATAGAAGTCAACAGCAGTCTTCTTATAAAAGACAGTTATTCATCACCCAGTAAGTTCTAGTTCTCCCAACCTACTTACTTTTAGCCCCCCCCCCCCCCCCCACAACTGTCTAAGACACAATCCCAGTTGCCAGTTAATTGCTTCAGGGAACATTCCGGCGAGTTTACAAAAATTGGTAAAAATGTAGTTTGGAGGACACAAATGACTGTCCTTAAGGTGTTATTCACCTCAATTAAACCAATTTTCAAGAACATTTTTTAAAGAACAATTGCCAACCAGATTTTCCCATGTAATTGTAAACGGCGCCCAGATTCTCTTAATGGCTTTAAAACGGATTCTTCTGCCATTGTGTTTGGTGCTCAGCATAAGCAATGGAGTAGGAAAAACAAGCCAGTGAGCCACGACTGGAAAAAAGACCGTGGCCGGCTCGTCTTGAACCAGTTGGTTGGAAACTATTCCGTAAACTCCATCTAACCTTACCTTAATGGCTTAACGGTAGGGGAGGGGGTTCGTCCTGTGGGGTATTTCGGGAAGGAAGTCCTGACGTAGGAATTTACCAGGATTTGGAACCTTCACATTCTTAATCAGGTGAACAAAATAGTCAAAACCTTTAACAGCAGTAAAGCATGTTTTCGTTCATATCAAAGTTTGGGTCGGTTGACCTTGGGTGGGGATATCCTTCAAAAAATGCCAAGACATGAAAGGCGAATTAAAGTGGCGTAGCCACGGGGGGAGGGGGAAAAACCCCCATGACTCAATCCTGCAATGCAAAATAAAACCTAAAATAGCGGTTTTTCCTCTATACCCTTAGATTTTTTCCTCAGGTCTTGCCCCAACCCCCATGACACCAGCCCCCAAGACACAGTCCTGGCTACGCGCCTGGCGCCTTCATTATCGTCAAGAGAATCAATCAAAAAATGTTTCTGTTCGTGAAGAGCTTTTTGTACTCATTAGTTTAATGAAGAAAACCCGGTAACGTTAGTTATTGCAGGGAAGTGATATTCAAAAAAGTGTTTGAACCTATTGCCTCTCGTTTTTATTAAAGGAAACGTTTCCTTTTTAATCTGGATCACACAAAGAATACATCAAGACATTCACATGGATCGGTACCATTTACTTAGTCACACAACGAAGTACCCATTAACAAGGCTGTCAAAAGGTAGCCCGGGGGCCGAACGATTTTTTTCTTCCAGCTCATCGCTACGAAAAAATCAATTGAGGGGCGGCAGCTTAAAGGGGGCTGCAGCCACAGAGGCGCTACGCAGGCTAGTCAAAAGGTGTCTTTCATAGGGAGGAAAGGGGAGACCTTGCATGTGCTGGGAAACTGATCCTTCCTGAAACAAGTTTGAAGCGTTTTTTCCAAACAAGAAATGCTAGTTTTTGAAAGAAACCTATGGCTTTAAATTAATATGGATGGTCGTATCCCCATCCACATCGACCCTTTTTACATTTAATTACCATTTCTAAAAATAATTGAAACGTCATAACAATTTTTGATATTTTTGTCTCAAAATGAATTCCCATGAATACTTCAGATACTGTTACTTAAGGCACACACTAACTTCAAATAATTCCTATACAATTTATTAAACAAATAATTGTAAAGAAAAGAAAAAAAATTAAGCTCAATAATACTTGACTTAAAACTGAAAGTTTTTCTTTACTTGAATTCGCTTCACCCCAATAAACTGTTTTTGTGAACACGTTTAAAAGCCACTTTTTGTTTCATTATTGTTTTATTAGACGTATGACAACTTGCAAAGTAGACAACAGATGTTCCAAATGACTGAAATGCTAGTTTATTACTTTCGCTTGTTCATTGTATTAGCTAATTAAGTTAGAATTCAGTTGGAATTGTTTTGTTACAAACCTTACAAAAATACATAAAAATAGCGTCAATAGCAATATATGCTAAGTTGCCAGTTGCTAAGTTATGCCAACACTACTAAATTTAGCTAAGAGATCAAACCGAGTTCAATTAATTGTAACCCGGGATATTTACTTCAAGTTCGGCACTTTCGTGTCCAAATTTAGGGGGAGGGGAGGGCTAGGAGGGGGCACGAATCGACAGGATGTAATATTTCTAAACAGGAGAATTGGCACTGACAGGCTAAAGAGCTTGATGATGAATACAGTACCACAACATACATAGTAAATTCAATTTATAGGCCTATATTCATACCATGTACAGGCATCTTTATAAGGACAGGTTTATTTAACGTTACACCGACACAGATGCGACGAGCAATTGGTGCTGTTCACCGGAAGTCATAGGAGAAACGCGTGCACTCAGGAGCGTATCTAGACATTTTTTTCAGGGGGGCAAACACCCAATTTTTCCAAATTCTTTAAGGGGGAACACCGCCTGTACTATAGACGAATCCGGCCAGCAAGTGATGGTCTGATTTCAGTAGGCCACAGTTCAGGTCCATCACCTTTTAATCTTTCAATTTCCTTGTTTACCTGTTTCATGGACGGTTTTACACTAAATTGTTTCTTGATTCCTTCAATTTCACGGAATTTGAGGGTTTAAAGTTCATTAAGACAACATTTGAAAACGATTTAAAGCTGATGGACCCCACTATTGGCTGCCTACAGTCACTAAACAAAAGCGGTGATCGGATTGGTCTACGAGGAATTAAAACGCGGCTCGCGAAGCGCACCGAAATTTTGGTCCTTCCTATAAATAAGTATTTGGAAGTATGGAACTTGTATCACAGAAAATTTGGATTCTGGATTTCCTGTAAGGAAATTTGAAAAGTTAGGGGTTACTAAAGAATGTACATTTCTTATTGCCAAATCTGACATTCCACGGAGGCTACAGATCGTGTTTGTTGCTACTTAATGTTATCTAAGGCCTACGATTTGAGATTCCCCAAGACCATTTTAAAAGTTGAAAGCCTGTATTGGAGTAAATTTTGAATTTTATGAAAGAAAATTTACGAAAATGATAGCACTGTAATTGCCGGTGTCACCTAATGATCTGGTGTCACAGATGGAAAATTTCCGATTTGGTCATTTCTGGATCTAGAGCTCGGAGAAGTTTTCCAAACTGATTTATGAGAGTACACTAATGCATTATGAATTGAGATTTGCCGTCCGCGAAGTTTATAACACCGTTTCCCGACACCTGGGGGTCTTGTAAACATTTTTACACTTCGCTCAAACTAATGGTGGTTCTTCGCCTAAATAGTCTTGGTGGCACTCAACATCCCGCCCTCCTCGATATTTTTTTCGTTCTGCGGCGCCTGAAGGGGTCTTACCCCTCCCCTTTGTTTGATTCACAGTAAGTCTTATTGGCTCCTCCCACATTCTTGATCGCTGAACCTAACAAAACAATTGCCTTTATGGCCTGAATGGTTAACAGTTATAATTTGCAACCATCATACCATCTAAATAAACTAAGTCAACACTGGTTTTGCTGTTGTGTATCATATATTTGCATCATTTACTCCAAGCATAGCATCGTTTAGAGTTTTTCAACAAGGATATTTTCCTAGTTTTAATTCGGACGATACTTCATGACTCTTTCAGTTGGATCGACTGAATACAGGGTACCAAAGATCCTTGAAGCTGGGAACGTTAGGGTCTTCTACCGACAAGCTGTGGACCACAAATTACAACGAGTCGGAAGAGACCTTTACGTGGAGCAACTGCCCTCGCTGGACAAAAAACACTATCAATTCTTTCTGTTTTTTGACACGGTAGGTTAATTTAAAGTGCAGTGATAATAATCATTTCAATCTAACGCACTATACATTTTCATGAAGTGAACATTGCACCACTTGAGGTCACAGAATCGAAAGATAATTAATTAAAGGCAATTATTTGTCACACCAAACAGTTAATATTCTCCCAACCTACCTACACCTTGTCCTACCTACATCTGCCTGAAATTCATCTTTATCCAGACGCAATCCAAATTCATTGTTTCATGGCATACCCTAGTATAGACGAATCCGATCAGCGCTTGTGTGTTTAGTGACTGTAGGCAGCCATTAGTTAGGTCCATCGGTCTTAAATCTTCTTCATTTACTGTCTACATTAATTTTTTAAACCTAATTTTCAGTGAAATTGAAGGAATCAATATACAAATTAGTTTACATCCATCCATAATACAGGTAAGCAAGGAAACTGAAAGATTGAAAGGTTACGGCCCCAGTTAATCAGACCATAACTAGCTGTCCGGATTTGTCTATACACGGACTCTAATATATAATCAGAACACTCTTAGTTCAAGCTGTGTTATAGATAAGCTAAACCTCATTTTCTTGAATTTGATGTCAATCAATTATATGTGCCAATTGAGAATATCTGTAGAGTACCGTGAAATTGTAGTTTGGGGTGACGAATGACTGCCTTTAAAGAACTGTGTTTCTTGTGAACAAAGTGGGAAAGATAGGCTCTAAAAGGCCTGAACAAACATTGAACATGATTGTACGGCCATGTATGAAGCACATGGACGCAAACCCGATTGTCGCGTTAAGTTATCTTTCATTGCAACCCAAGCTCCTCGATTCTAACAGGCCTTATGCATTAAACTCATTTTGGAGGAAACATGTGAACGCCCTGATAGCAATGCTCCGGGATCTTTTTGTCGAGCAGTTGTGATCGGTGGGCAGTACGCAGTATAAATCCTCCCACATATGTACAAACGCATACATTCGATTGGTGGACCAACCAGTTGCCTGCATTTTGGTGTTGGTGATTTCTCCAAAGGCCCGTACTTTTTGCATAGACCTGGTGCATATGATGTCATAAAGCGGAAAGCACGCCCTCCTTTGGGGCAAAACAAACCAACGCAGACAAAGGCAGACAGCTGATTTGTCAACAAGCGGAATACGCGCATAGTCTACTACACGTGCAGGAAAAATCCTTATGGGTGTTGCCACGTGTTCCATTGTTTCGCCCCTAAGGATCACGTCAGTGTGTCGTCGTCAATGCACAAGGTCTATTGTGACATTATTTTCATTAGGTCTATAGAGTGCTTTCACGTGACGTCACAATTGTAAGCCACGCCCACTCCCGGAACAGTCTAACGTAGGTCGTCAGCTGCTTCTCAGCTAGCCAACAAACTGCACTAGTTTTTTCCGTCGAAAGGGGCGGGGTTTGTGACGTCAGTGAAAGGATTCTGTAGCAGGACCCGGTAAGGGAAGCTTGGTACGCTGCTCTTTCAAAGCAAAATCGTGGGCCACATTCATGTACGATAATACTGATTGTATGTTTTGAATTGTCTTTTATACTTGTGTCATACAGAAAGAACAGTATACATTTACAGACGGTGTGTGCTATAAAAGTACTTTACCCGAGAAATATGAGCCGCGTCGTTGTGTACCTGGTAAGACTGAGTCATTGTTTCTACTTTTGCTAACAGCTTAAGACATAATATATGACGTAAAAAGAGCAAATTTTGTCAGTAACGACGGCTTAAAGAATAAAGATTGGTAAATAATGATAACTGCAGGTAAAATAATTCAGCTATGACTTTGTAAGTGCACCATGGTGACGACGAATTTTGAAGTGGTAACCGCCTCTTCCATAGTGTTGACGTTCACTCCCTCGATTGGTGACTACACAAAACAATCAATTGTTATCACTTCTTACGTTGTGACACAAACCAAAATGCATATTTGCCGTTATCTACAGAATTTGCCGTTTTCGCGTTCCACACTAGACCAATTTATAACTTGCAGACTACAGTATGTTGAAGTATCATGGCCCATTTAAAAGTTTTATACGGGTATGGAATTTCAAATATAGACTTTTATGTGAATGACTTCCACGCAAATTTTAAACTTGATTAGTAATTCTATTGAAATAAGAGCCCCATACCATGATAATTTTTTCTCATTTTAAACTTAAACTAAACTCCATATAAAGAACAGCGCAAAATTAACTAACCTATTGTTTTCTATTTTACCCATTGAGTGTCTTGTATAAAAAATAGATTACAGTGAACCTCAAGTAAAAAACTCAAAAATATATATTAACAGCATGAAAAATGAATTCTAACAGTCCAACTCCCATCTTCGTAGGGCATTCTTGAGCCAAGATATAAAGTGTTGAAGATTATTTCACTCAAATAAAATGGTACATTGCGCAATAATATGTGATGTCATTGTTGTACTACTCAAATTACTATCTTTGTATATATTTTTTTTTTTTGTTTTGTTTTTCTGGAAGTAACCTCACCTTGTGCCCAGGTGCGGATAGCACTCTTACTCTTATTGGGTGATGTAGTTAATTAAGCCCTCTCTGCGCAGCATGCTATGTAAACAAACAGGAAGTGTTCAGGGTCATAAGAGCATTTTTTAATTTTAAAAGGTAACAAAGCAGGTAATGCGAGTTGTTGAACAAGAAAATCACAAATTACTGCGCAATGGACTAATTTGTTTTGTGAATTAATTTCGACAATTTATATCGCGGCTCAAGAATATCCTATGAAGATGGGAGTTGGACTGTTAGACGCATTTGTTACAGTGGCGGATCCAGGAATTTTCAGTGGGGGGTCTGCATGTGGTTGGGTATCAAATGTACACTGAGCGAAGCGCCACCATAGGTTATGTTGTTTAGTGTCTGATGCCTATAAGAATGCAGGAAATGGGAAATGCGAGTGGTAGGCAAGCATCCAAATTTTACCATGTTTTTTAGTGTGATTACCACTGTACTAAGGGCGTAATTTGCAGCGCGCGGAGTGCGCTGAAACTTTCGCCCATTTCAAATATTTCAAAATATGGAGCTTGTGTTGCAGAAAAGTTTGGATGCTGGGTTTCCTGCAAGGAAATCTGAACAGTTGGGGGATTACTGAAGAATTTGCATTTTCTATCGGCAAATCTGAGGTTGGACGGCGACCAAAGATCGTTGTTGCTACATAATGTTATCCAACGCCTACGAAATGAGGCTCTTCAACGAAATTTTTTGAGTTTATATTGGAGGAAATATGAAATTTTATGAAAGAAAATTCATGAAAATAGCACTGTATATAGTTAACGGTGGCACTTGGTGATCTGGTGTCACAAGTGTAGCAAATTTCCGATTTTGTCACACCCAGAGCTCGGAAAAGTTTACCAAAGTGAAGGTATGAGCGAGCACTCCTACTAAGGAATTGCAATTTGCGGCGCGAGAAGCGCGCGGAAAATTTTGCTTTCTTGAATCAAATAATGACGAATAAATTTAGAGAAAATTGATTGGGAATTTCATAATTTCATGAGTTGTCAATACCACACAGTAGACACAGTCTCACAATTGCCAAATTTCCGAATTTTTCATTTTCAGAGCCCCCTGCCCCGCCTGGGTGTCTAAGAACAGGGTGGCAGAGATGCAACATGGTGCTAAATGTTTCAATATTTTTAGCCACTATGAAACTCCCAAGCTTTCAAAACATGGTCTTGGGTAATCATTACTTCAACGGACTATACGGTCAATGTGAATTTAATACCGGGTGTACTCTGTCACCGTCACACGGTTTTAGGCCATGTCATGTGTACGGTGTACCCTCCTTGACCTTTAACAGGAACGCCATCTTTTTATTTACGAGCAACTCTCCTTTCCTCTTGTCCTAGATTCCCAGGGCCCTTCTTGTTTCCCGCCACGTGTTACCGGTGAACGTGATAAACTACCCCGCCCATATTTTCAAGGTGTGGCCAATTTTTACCCTCTGCAGCCTTCTCATTGATCATTTAGATCAGCACATTCCTTAATATTTATCTTATTTGGTGCGTCACAACTTTTAACCAATCAGGGCACTGCATGTGTTCCGATCTCCCCGAGACATGAAAGCTCCGAGCCTGCAAGTTTTGGTCGCACTCACACACTGGTGCAGCAGACCGCAGAAGACGAGCACCTTCGTCAATCTATATATAGCTAAATTTTAATCTTTTTTTGTCGGCTGTTAATCAAACGGAATAAAACCGCCAATCATCTTGAATCAGAACTAAATCTTCTCATCTGTTTAGTCATATCTCACCTCGTATCGCCTACACACTCTGCAACATCCCCGTTCAAGTCTTCGTATCAACGATTGGCCCATTATTCGACAGTAGTGGTAGCCCCACGTATTGACATAGATACACATGCGATGTCACTAACAGTGTTACCAACTGCCGTTGGATTTAGTATTGGTCATTGCGAAATGTGTAAACAAAACGGAAATTTACCAAATGATACGGAAGATAGATAAATTATAGTTTACATTTTTCATTTTATTGAAGAATATGACACAAAAATACGGTAATCAAATAATGTAACAATTAACTATCACCGTATTTTTAAAAAGTAATTAGGCCTAGGTTACAATTAGCCTGGCTATCTATACAATTTTTTACCATCTCGGTGGGGAGGGGGGGGTATGCATACCCCCATCCCCCCCCCTCTGGATCCACCACTGATTTGTTATGCTGCTTAATATGTATATATTTTTATTTTTGGGCTTAAGGTACACTCAGTGGCGGATTTAGGGGGGTGACTAGGGTGGCTAGCCACCCCCCTTTTTTGACCAAAATAAAAAAATAACAAAAAGGAGGCATTGTTTTCACAAGCTATCGTCTTCCTATTATTTTTTTATATGGAACGCGAACAACAATTTTAGAAGTACATGTTTAAAAGTGGATTAATTAAAATGTTAAATGCAGCAACACCAAAGACTAATTTACTTCTGACAGTCTGGTACGAACATAGAATAGAGCTTGAAGGTGCAACCGTATTACTTTAGTGCTTTTGATCACAAACACCCGAGTCATTATTACGCCTAACGTTAGGTTGTAGATGTTTACCGCATACTTCATTGCTAGCATATATATGATACAGAAATACCAAACTTAATTGGATTATACATGAAACAATGGAAAATCCCCCGACGAAAAAGAGGTGTTGTAAGCAACAGGCTTTGGATAGTTTTGTAGTTAACAAGGATGTACGGCAGAATGAAGAAGACCCTCTCGAAAGTGAAAGGCTAAACCAAGGGTGCGCTGGGCCGATGATCGTAGAGAACATTTATGAGGAAGTGTCTACGTCGCTTCAACCTCCAGAAACGCATAATGCTCCGCAACTGGCTGCATCTGGCAATGCAACTGTAGCTCAATATGAGAGCCCCGTACAAACGGTCGTATCTCCGAATGATATTTCCCAAGTCATTCACACATCTGAACTGCTAAAAGATGCAAGAAAAGTGGAAATCATGAATAATTGCTGGAAACCCGACTCCTTACACACACTTCATAGTCGACAGTTTAAGGGAGGCAAACGTGTAGGCCTAACATTCCAGCGTAGATGGATTGAGCAGCGGAGATGGCTTGCCGAACAGCAGTCATCCCGATTTCATAGGGGGGGGGTGTCTACCATGTGTTTTGTTTCTAAGTTTTAAGTATGTTTTAAAAATGTTAAATTTTTAAAGCTTCAGTAAGTATTTTTTTATGGATTTCTGGCTTAGTGAAGAATTACAAACCTATCGCACTTGATATCTCCCTCACTTAACAAGGCCAAATATGAAGGGCCAATAATCCTCCATAACGTGTCAAATACTTGACTTGAACTTAAAAAACATTGCTTTCGCCTTAACTTTGGAGGGTCATTTTTTTTTGGGGGGGGGGGGGTGGCTCCATACCATTCATTTCGTTTGTCCTATCCCCCTTTCGGTGGCACCAGTCCTTCCCATCACACACCTCACATGGTTTTTAAAAAATGGCGAAATACATATTTTTTCTGAAATATTCAAAACCCAAACCCTAGCCACCCCCCCACCTTTTTAAAACCCTAGATCCGCCACTGACACTTTAAGAAGCCTGAAAAGCACACACAGTATTAACATGGTAAAATACTAAAATGTCTCAGCGTATAATATATGCCACATACTTTTTATTCCGCCAATTCTTATTTAAATTGACAAAACTATATACTGGTCACGTCGATTTTGTTACTGACTCGGAAGATTGAGGGCACATACGCACACACCCACGTACACACATACAAACTACCCCGAGATCTTGATTACTCTTCTCTGCTCCTAGAAATAAATTTATTTTTTTTTTAAATCACAGAAGGTTCCACGTTTGTTGGTTCTTTTTTCATCGGCAAGGTTCATGTTGACAGTTGGAGAAAACAATTTCACAGTAAAGGAGTCGGTGGTGACTTATACGGAACATGGACTCGTGAAGACTGCATTCCGGTTTACCACAGTTTCATCTCAGTACGCTCAACCGAAAAAGGATCTGGTGAGTTTACAGGGTTAATTGAATGACATCAAAGTCAGGGGCGGATCTAGACATTTTGACAATTTTAAGGGCTTATAGGGGGCCACGCAGTATGTCGATTCATTGCCGGCCTGGGGGAGGGGTCTAAGAGGAAGGGGTTCCCCTTTTGCAAGGAATCTAGGTGCAAAATGGAGCAAAATTTTCGACTTTGACAGGAATAGTGTTGAAAGTTGAAATGTTGTGGTTAATGGGGATAAAACTAAAAATTTTATGTCTTTACATGCATTCTTATTCCATGTACGCTACCTTTCGAAGCATTTTTTTTTTGTAAATTGCATACTTTTAGGAGTCAAAATAAAAGACCATCAGTGATCATTGGTGAAAGAGAGCAAATCAGTTTTGGAGTTTTTCTGGCCCACAAAACGTAATTCTGTCATGAGGACTAATGTTATCTAAGCGGAGCGCCACCACCAGTTGGAGCGGAGCGAGTGCAGCAAATTTCGAAATATCAGGCCCCTTAGATAGCCGGAAATAGGATTTTCCAGACTCATACAAAGAATCCAAGTAGTTGTTATCTTCTGTTGTCGTTTGCAATGAAATGCTCAAAATAAATTCGCAAACTGCATAGTGAATCAGAAAGTCATGAAAAAATACTTTGACCCGGAAAATGTTACTATCTAGCGGAGGGCCACCATTGATAGGTGTTTAAACATGCAATCGGTTCCACAAGTGCTACATTTGGAGGTAAAATTTGGAATTTGACAAAATTTGCCTATTTTTTAGGAACCAAAAATAAAAATGGCATCACTAAAGGGGTTTTGGGAAGGCAATCCTTCCTCTTTTAAAAGTTTTGAAAAGTTGAGTGTCCTTACATGCAAACTTGTGCCACATATGGTACCTTTTGGAGTAAAATCTGTAAAACTAAAGTGCGTACTTTTAGGATCTAAAAAATGGCATCCGTGAATGGGGAGCCATGGCCCAATGCTCCCCTGCGTGCTCCACTGGGGATAAACTGGAAGATTTTCTACGCTGGACGCCACCATGAGTTGAGGCTCTGAGTGTACAGAAAATTTTGAAAAATTACCACCGGACCGGCATTTCCCAGGGTTGTAATAAGATTTGAACGGTTGTTCTTTGAACAATTTTGCAATAAAATTTATACTTAACAAAAATTAAACAAATGGCTTGCCTATTCAGAAAATGAACAGAAAAGTGTACTACCATTGGATGTAATGGAAAAAGTGAACCACATAAAAACGAGCTTGCGTATTCTATAAACTAGCTTTACTTAAAGTGCAACATGAGATAATGAGTAGAACCTGTCAACTTCGGATAGTTAGGTAACTTAAATGGCATAGCTGCAGCTATTCGCAAAATTGTTGTTGTAATGGCGATAAGGTCGGTACCGGTGCATAGAATAATGAAACTGAATATGGTTGTGGGGAACGCGGTTTTCGTAGTCAATATAGCATGATTCAGGGAAAGATTTTTCACTTAGCGCCCAAGTATTGCAGGCCCGTAACCAAGTGAGCAAGGGGGGAGGGCAAAGAGAGATTGAAGTGTGTCATTGCGTTAAGGGTAAATATTTACACATTTGGTCCCATGAAAATAAATTATTGCCCATTTCTTTCTGTAGCTTGGCTGAGAGCCTGTTTCTTTACCCATACCAGCTTCATTGTTGGAGTGAATGGTGTGAGGATTGTGGGTGTCACAGCATGCAATAGTTCGTCCCTAGAATATTGTTTTGGAATGAACAATGCTATGCGATGTTTTGCGAAGCAGTTAAGGTCGCCATCCCTACCACACCAGACAAGTTTCCCTCTGTGGTTCCACATCAATACCTATAATGAAATTTCGTGATTTGAGAAAGAGTTTTAAAATCTATGTTCTTTAGATCCAAACATTGAAAAATGTCATTGGGGTTGACTTCACTTAATTTCCCATTCTACAGTATCGTTTGTGACCGATGGAAACTTCTTGAACTTCACTGAGGGAATTAAAGAACCAGATCGATGGTTTAACCTTCCGAGCTCTTGTCAAAATACAACAGCGAAGGTGAGTTCCCTACAAGATTTATTTACCTTAAACGTGATTTAGGAATGATTTAAGGCTTAAAAGTTTACTGATGACTGATACCTTCATAAAAAATATCACTGAACTTTCATGTGGAGCGATTTTTCATTCGAATTGAAGAAACGAGAAAATCATGCCTAATTTAAGGCAGTCAATTCTCACCTAAAACTACAAATTTTGTAGTAGTCTTACTACTACTACACGGCACAGTCGTTTGATTGACAGTAAATTAAAAATGCAGAGTAGGCCTACTATGGGTCATATTACCAAAGCATAAACTGAAATAGGAGTGTTCTGAATGGCACTGGGCATTGCACACTCACCCGGAAGCAATAAACTGAAATTTTGTCTGGATGGGGAGCTGGTACAGGAATTGAGTGATGGTCGTAACACCACTGACATTATTAAAGATAGTTACAGAGGATGTATAACATTGAGAAATGGTACACTGTGTTTTACTGCGATGTTAGAATTTTTGAAACAGGAAGCTATTATTTCCTTGAACATCAAAAAGTATGAGAAATGAAACATTTATTTTTATATTATTTATTTCTATAGTCCACAGTTAATACTTTGGAACCTATCCTTATTATTTTATCTAATTTTATAGTCCACAGATAAAAACTTGGGACCTCTCCTTGAATGGATTCTTCTGATCGAAGGGAGCTTCTTTCTGTGATCGACCACGCCCTCAAGAATCAGTTCCTACAGATCTTCAAACAGGCTCTCCAAAGCTCTATTGTCATATTGTCTTGATAAGCCTCTATTATCAAGGGTTTTTTAAACACATTATTTTTGTAACTCATTTCCTGTGATATATATAAAGTGCCTGTTGTACACTAAAAATAAGAACAAAATAAAATATCATTGTAGAATGCCACACTGTAGGCTACCTCCTCAACCCTCTCTCTCTTACTACAACACAAAATGCGCATGAGCTCTCGCGTACATTTTTCGGGAAAATAGTTAAAACTTCTATTCCGAAATATGTATGTGGATGATTCCATTCATAGGGAGGATCAACTTTAAACATCCCAGTTTCATAATTATAAAACTAACAAGAAATTTTTACGTTTCCATATTATGTCTGGGAACAGCATGAGGAAAATTGCAAAATTGCATAAGTTTGAAAACAATATTTTGATTCAGAAGGTAAAGTTCAAAACAGATTTTCGATTTATTACTAAAAACACAATTTTACGTCCTTTTAAAATGAGTGTAGGACCTTGTAGATGGTATGCTTTATCATCTTCTATGGAATGAAAATGCATGGAATGGAAAGATTGGTTTGAGCTTGAGAAAAATCCGGGACAAAATTGGGACACCATTTGGTGCCCCACGGTGTCCTATTCACTAGACTAAGTGGAACTTTCTGCCCAAAACTTAACTTTGCCGCACAGCAGTTTTTTTTTGTCGCATGGAATTGTGGGACACAGCGTGGGATATACAAACCGAGCTCAGTGCGTAGCGCACAACGTTTCCCTGTTTCAGTCAGTACGTACACACAACAATAAGTGTCTAGCCAAGGCGAACGAAAACAGGGGTCTCCTTGCTATTTATCGATAGATTAAAATGCAAATTTTTTACACCAAAAATACAATTTAGATACAATCCAAACACACAAAACCACACTTGACATCCTTTCCTAATGTTATGGATGGATTCGGAAAGAATGATTTAACCAACTTTTCATTGTCACTCAAATTTTGGAGATCGTGTTGCAGGCGCGGGATTGGTTTGTTTATCCCGACGATTTGGAGGATGTGCGCATGTGCATAGCCACCAATACGAATTACCCAACTGACTTATTGGGCAAAACGCATTTTTAGTGACTTTGTGAAATAATTGGAAATACTTCAAGACACTTTTAAATATTTGAAGTATATGTGTAATTTACAAGGCAAATTCAGATTTGCAGTGAGACACTAAAAATTTACACGTAATTTTACACTGGGAACCTGTGTTCTGTCAGGGTGCCATTCCATCTTGCAGACAGAGATTTAGTAGAGATACATAAATGCTTCCTAAAATACATATAAAAACTTATTGTAAAGTTTTGGGATTTATACAGATCATTTTGTGAAGTAAAAGTGATTTACTAAATCTGTAAATGTCACGCTCTTGATGTCCTTCTTTAATTGGGTACAGTGGCGTAGCCACGGGGGGGGGGGGGGGGGTAGATCCCCCTCCCCCCATGAACCAACCTTGTAATGCAAAAAACACCTAAAATAGCGGCTTTTTCTCTCTATCCTTAGACTTTACTCTCATGTCGTGGCCCAGCTCCACATGACACCAACCCATGACACAATCCTGGCTATGCGCCTTATTGGGTAAAATCAGCTTCAGCACATAAAATCACAAAGAGTTATTGAAATGTTTAGTACATTCCAGAAAGTAATAAAGCACTACCAAAGCTTGTGATTGACACCATCTACACTCTTAATTGAGCTGGATCAAATTTGATCCGGATTCCGAGTCCCAGGGGCACCTATCCGTTCCAGATGAAAATGACTGGGAATTCCGGATCAAAAACAAATGATCCCGTTCCGGATCAAATTTGATCCGGATTCTGAGTCCCAGGGGCACCTATCCGTTCCAGATGAAAATGACTGGGAATTCCGGATCAAAAACAAATGATCCCGTTCCGGATCAAATTTGATCCGGATTCCGAGTCCCAGGGGCACCTATCCGCTCCGGATGAAAATGACACGGAATTCCGGATAAAAAACAAATGATCCTGTTCCGGATCAAATATGATCCGGATTCCGAGTCCCAGGGGCACCTATCTGCTCCGGATGAAAATGACATGGAATTCCGGATAAAAACAAATGATCCTGTTCCGGATCAAATAAATCCGGATTCCGTTCCCAAGGGGCATCTATTTGATCACCATTATGACCCTGTCCTGGATCAAATCTGATCCGGGCTCTGCATCCTTGGGTACCTATTCCAACCGGATATGACTGGAATTTCTGGAAACCAGTGACTCCATTCAGGTTCAAATCTGAATGGATTTCAGATGATATCCCAGTGGCTGCTATTTGATCCAGATGAAAACAACTTGAAATTATTGGTTAGAATAAGTGACGATACTTATAAAAGCTTTAATCAAAATTTGGGGTCACAAATCACCTTGCTTTCTTCAACGAGGAGGACCAGTTTTAATTTAAATTCACATTTTCAATCTATTTTCTCTGAAGGAAACAAAGTGGCTATTTAGCAAGCATCCGATTATAGTATTTAGTTTAACAATAGAAATAAGAAACAATAATAGCTACAAATATTGGTCTAGTTGACATTGTATTTTGGAACGCACTGCAAAACAACCAATTTCCAACAACAAAAAATCTGCTTCATGAAAAGCAGTAAGCATAAAAAGGTTTATACACTCATGTTGACATAATTTGACTATGATCCCTGAAGGATGTTATGAAAAGAAAGGCCATTTAAAGAGGCAGAAAATTCCAGCAATGTTGATGTTGATAAATTTAAATCTCAAAAGGGTAGCATGACAATAAAAACAGCCTTAATTGAGGTAGCAATGTTTGTACATGTTAGATAAAAAAATTCATGGTCAGTCTGACATACTGATGTCGTACCCTAATTTGCTTAAAGGCAGTCATTCGTCACCCAAACTACAGTTTCAGTATACATATATCAAAACTCTCAATTGGTACAGCTCTTTGATTGGCATCACATTCAAACAATGCATCGTAGCTAAATTACACAGCATGGGCACTGAGAGTGTCTTGATTACACATTATGGACTTGTATGGCCACTGGGACAAGCCATGAAGCAACAAACTAGGATTGTGTCTGGATAAAGATGAGTTTTAGATAAATGTGGGAGGGGCTAGAAGTAAGTAGGTTGGGAGAATTGGAACTGTTTGGGATGATGAAAATATGCCTTTAATCAGAATGCTTTCCACAGATGTTCACTACAATGTTGATTTTCATACTAAACTTCTAGTCTTTTACTTCAAAATTCGAACACTTCCAATAAAAATCTTTGAAGGTTACTCCAAATGGTCATTGAAGAAAATGGTACACTGACTACTCATTTCTGATCCAGTAACTAAGGCAACAACTCATCAAAAGGGAAGGGGGGGGGTAAGCCCTTTAAAAACATGAAATCCTGCTACACAATGGAAAGATATTAGAAATTAAGAGCTGAGAGGCATCAGGTGAGATATAAAGTGCATACCATACATAAAGAAGTAATGAACTTTGAGTTCCATTTTTCCACCCACTGGCACGGAATTATCATGGTGGTTGGGAAGGGAGTAGTAGCTGCACTATGCCATATTATGTAGTGGAAGCGCCAGTATATCAAAGGGCATATTGCAGGCAAAGGAAATGCTGAGAACTAAAAATTTGTGTAAACTACAATATCTTGCAAGAGGGATTTAGGAGTCCAACTTAGGGCCTCTAGTGGAGGTCCAATGGCCAGAGGACATTTAGGGGGGTTTGAGGTTTTTAAAATTTCTCTGGGTGAAAAATAAATTCTCATGATAGGTATACACCGGGTTAGCATGTGGGGCCCAGGCTACTGATCCCATACTTGTTCTATGCTTTTGCTGAGGTGGGCTGTCTTTGGGATGGGAAGAATATGATTGTGCTGTTCTGTCCAGCTGCTGCCTCTGCTTTTTCATACTTCTTTGAGAGGGGGTGGGGAGATTTAAGGGAAAACTGATGTTACTTGTAGAGGCAAGTTTTGAAAGTTCGATAATGTTTAACATATTTTGTATCCACTCAGTGTCAATATTCCAGTGGCAGTCTCAGTTTCAGTTAATGTCTGATATGTTTCCCCATACAATTAAGTAAAATTTAAGCACTACAATATCGTGATAACCGACTCTTGTATTAGAGAATTAAATAAACATGGGAATGAAACCATGAAAAATTGCTACCTCACTATGAAAATATCATGCAGTACTTAAATCAATGTAGCATATCACTGGCTAGACCACACAGTTAATAAGATAAGCACAAAAAATACAACATAAACTGTACTCTTCATTCAATCTTGCTGGTTCCAAAATTGCTACTGTACCTAGCTTACCTGTTGAAATGGGTTTATCCTCCTTAGCTTTACCTTTCCTAAGGATGGATTCTGCTTCTTGCAGAAGTCTCACATCAATGGAAACTGGAAATGCATAATTAATGTTCAAGACACCCATACTGAAAGCAAATTTCAACACCCTGCAAACACCCCTTCCATGGTAAGCACCTTTCTACACAATAATAAGCCAAGAAGCCTGAAGTTTTACAAGTCGCCAGGTAATACCGAAGACTTTAAAATTGGAATCTACTGCTTTTGTGTTCAGCATCAGAAAAGGTGAAGGGAAACCAGACTTAAACCATTTGATTAGAAGCTGAGTTACAAAACCTAACCTAACCTAACTACACTGTAACAGGCACCTACTACTTTGCTTTCCTGGTCCTAACTCCAAAACAAAAGACTACCGGCTGAACCTCTCCACTGGAAGTAAGGTATTGATGATAAACTTCATTCGGAAAGTACAGATGTTACTGGTCAAAACCTATAAAAAGGCAAAATATAAAAGTTTTTCATCAAGGTATTTTAATACAAGAATAAATTTGTAATGAGAGGCATTCTTTCCAACAGTGACAAGATTTCCAAAACAGTGACAGTGTATAATTTACTGTAACCTGCGGTCTTGAACAAATTATGTAGAACTGCAATACTCTTCTCATTTACAATTCAATACACAATGGGGTAGGAAATCATCTTTGAACATGGCAGCTGGACAAACAATACTCATGTTTCAATGTTTTCACCACTTCTTCAATACATGCTTGTACTGTAAGTGAAGATAAAATAAACATTGGCAATCTTTCACAAATCCACCATGCAACAGTGCAGGACAGTGGGGGGGGGTTCCTGATTTCCAGAATTAAGCAAACTTTGATAACAATTTTATGATAATGTTATTCTGGTTTGCTAATGGTATAATATTTTGTTTTTGTTGTTGTTGTAAAGGGAAACTTTGCATTTGTTTAACAAGGAAATTTCATCCTTTTTAAAACCAGTATTTATTGGCAAAGAGTGATAAATAATTGCAAATAAGACATTGTGGTAGCCTTCTTTTGTAGAAATACGGTCAAATCAGATAGAAATTTGGTGTTTTGTTACTCAAGAATAATTTGTTCATCCAAAGTTGCAACATTTCAAAAGATGCAACTTCCAAAACTCTTATTGTGCATAATGTTTTGAGGAGATGGAGCCATTGCTGGTGTTTATTATTGAAACCGAATGACTTGAAAATGACTACAGCTATTTACTTTTAAATGTAACAGTATGTTGGAGCATTTTAAAGCAGTGTTTGCACCGGGTAGGAAATTCGTACCCGGGTACCCAAACCGTATTACCCTTCGAATACCCAGTACCCGATCGTAAACCTTGCAATATCTTTCCTCCGCCAAGCGGGCTAGGCTAGGCTATGCACAGTATAGTACGTAGGCCTATTTTGTTTCGTTAAATGGTTTAGGAGCGGATGTTAGAAACACACATTGTGGGAATTGTTTCTGGAAAAGTGCAATTTAACAAAAGCATGTTATGAAAACAAACAAGTTAAGCAACTTCATTGCAAATAATTGTGAAGGAGATGTGGGTTAATACATTTGTTACTTTCAATAACCATCTTATTTTGCAAATCAAAAAGAAATCATAGAAAAACGCTACCCGGGTAGTAATTTTCTACCCGGGTAGCAAGAAGGTCAGTCGGATATCCGCCTACCCAGTGCAAACACTATTTAAAAGCCAATATTAAAATCGAGGTATTCACACTATACCTGTCACAAGCTGTTAGTGTGGGTGCTTCACCTGATCTCCCTTTCTTTACAGAGCCATCCTGAGTTTTCAAGTTGCAGTTGGTTGGAGCTTCATGATGACCTAAGACAGAGTAAATTTAGGAATATTACAGTACATAAAAAATTGTCTGAAACATTTTTAAGTGATCTACAAGGTATTAGTTACATTACCATTGCACTTACAATACTGGTACTTCAATGTTTCTGCAAAACAGGGGTAAGAGGGAAATTTGTTCCCTATCAAGGGAAGAAAGCCAAAACGGATGAAATCCTCCCCCCCCCCCCCCCAATTTAAAAAAATTGAAAATTGTTGATTTGTTGTTGCCTACTCAAAAAGGAAGACACTTTTGCAGCAAATTTTTAACTTACATATAAACCAGAAAGCCAAAAGGCTTTGTGATTCCTTGCCGCTGAAATGTAAGGCCTTTTTTCACACTGACATTGCTTGGCAATGTTTTTCAATTAACAGGACTCCATAATGTGCCCACAAAGTACACATGCAAGGCATCCAATCTTCCTACATTGAGATCCCCCTTGCCCGTTGTGAACCCAAATGACATTTGACCTCCACCAAAAACTTCTGGGACCATGTATTCACTATGTGCCATCTACAGGACAAGTTACAGGACCCTACAAGTGACATTTCTTGAAAGACTGTGCAGGAAAGCTTGTCAGGCTTTGAACATGCTGACTCCAAATGAACTTTGACCTTTCAGAAAATCAATAGGGATCATCTACTCAATATGACCAATCCACACACTAAATATGAGCACAGTCACATGTACCGTTCTTGAGATATCGTGTTTACGAAGTTTTGACCTTTTGACCTCTCATGACCCCAAATGACCTTTGACCTCCACCGAAAACGATAGGGATCATCTACTCAATATGGCCAACACACTCGCCAAATATGAGTATAGTCACATGTACCGTTCTCGAGATATCGTGTTTACGAAGTTTTGACCTTTTGACCTCTCGTGACCCCAAATGACCTTTGATCTCCACCAAAAACAGTAGGGATCATCTACTCAATATGGCCAAGGCACACACCGAATATGAGATTAGTCACACTTACTCTTCTTGAGATACCGTGTTTAAAAGCAATTTTTAAGAAATTTACCTATTGACCTCTCGTGACCCCAAATGACCTTTGACCTCCACGAAAATCAATAGGGATTATCTACTCAATATGACCAACCCACACACCAAATATGAGCATAGTCACATGTACCGTTCTCGAGATATCGTGTTTAAGAAGTTTTGACGTTTTGACCTCTCGTGACCCCAAATGACCTTTGACCTCCACCAAAAACAATATGGATCATCTACTCGATATGACCAACCTACATACCAAATATGAGTATAATCACATGTACCATTCTTGAGATATCGTGTTTACGAAGTTTAGACCTTTTGACCTCTCGTGACCCCAAATGACCTTTGACCTCCACGAAAATCGACAGGGATCATCTACTTAATATGACCAACCCACACACCAAATATGAGCATAGTCACATGTACCATTCTCGAGATATCGTGTTTATGAAGTTTTGACCTTTTGACCTCTCGTGACCCCAAATGACCTTTGACCTCCACCAAAAACGATATGGATCATCTACTCGATATGACCAACCTACATACCAAATATGAGTATGGTCACATGTACCGTTCTCCAGATATCGTGTTTACGAAGTTTTGACCTTTTGACCTCTCGTGACCCCAAATGACCTTTGACCTCCACCAAAAACGATAGGGATCATCTGCTCAATATGGCCAACCTACACACCAAATATGAGCATAGTCACATGTACCATTCTCGAGATATCGTGTTTATGACGTTTTGACCTTTTGACCTCTCGTGACCCCAAATGACCTTTGACCTCCACCAAAAACGATAGGGATCATCTACTCAATATGGCCAACCTACACACCAAATATGAGTATAGTCACATGTACTGTTCTCGAGATATCGTGTTTATGAAGTTTTGACCTTTTGACCTCTCGTGACCCCAAATGACCTTTGACCTCCACCAAAAACAATAGGGATCATCTACTCAATATGACCAACCCACACACCAAATATGAGCATAGTCACATGTACCGTTCTTGAGATATCGTGTTTACGAAGTTTTGACCTTTCGACCTCTCGTGACCCCAAATGACCTTTGATCTCCACCAAAAACAATAGGGATCATCTACTCAATATGGCCAATGCACACACCAAATATGAGCATAGTCACACTTACCCTTCTTGAGATACCGTGTTTACAAGCAATTTCTAAGGAATTTACCTATTGACCTCTCGTGACACCAAATGACCTTTGACCTCCACAAAAATCAATAGGGATCATCTACTCAATATGACCAATCCACACACCAAATATGAGCATAATCACATGTACCGTTCTCGAGATATCGTGTTTACAAGATTTTGACCTTTTGACCTCTCGTGACCCCAAGTGACCTTTGACGTCCACCAAAAACAATAGGGGTCATCTACTCAATATGGGCAATCCACATGCCAAGTATGAGATCCCTCGGACTTACCCTTCTTGAGATATCGTGTTTACAAGCCAAAGCGTCACATACGCACACACACACACACACACACACACACACACACACACACACACACATACACACGACATCACCATCGCATAGATTCCTTGCCTGCCTACGGCAAGGAATCAATAAATGGTTCTTAAAGCCCTCCACATTCCATCTTACAGTAGCAGCCTTTAAGGTCAGGAGCAGTTGTCCCAAATTTATTTTGAAGCAATGGCTAAATTTCACTATTTTCTTTTTGTTTCTCTTTAAAGTATCTTTCATGGTATTTTAAGACTTCAGTATTGCATATTGGGAACCTTGAAAATAATGATACCAGTATTGTAAGACATACAGAAACGGTATTAAGGCAGTGCTGGTTCCCAACTCTAGGGTAGGGAAGTCTGGTGGGAAGGAACCTAAGCCAAGCATGGCCCCCATGTTATCCTGCACATTAACGCATCTGGTTGTTTGATTGACTTATAAATATGCAGGAACCTCTGCTCTATATGTTTATATCCACACATCCTAACAGCTATTCTTGTCAGCGAATATAAATGAGTACCAGTATTTTCTCAAGTACCAGTACAAGTAACACACCACATATCTTGGGTATTTTCATTTCCTGTAACTATAGTACCGGTATTGACATCAGTACCGGTAAACAGCCCAATCCTAAGTTGTTTACAGATACTACTGTTTTAGGTTATAAAAATACCGAAGACATTTGGTGGGTTACTAATACTGGTTCTTTGAAAAATTACTGGTACTCCAAAAAATTACCAATACTCATTATAAATGTAGAAACATTATTATTTTAACAAAACTCACTGTGATAAATTAAATCATACATGTGCACAATCCTAATTACCCCCACCCCCCCCCTAAAAAAATTGAAAATAAGGTGTACTGCAATAAAATTCAACTTTTACCGTGCACTCTTTTCAGTAGCTTGGGAGAGTAGGCCACGACAAGAATGAACTCTACCTTCCTTTGTGGCTATGCATCTTGTTAAAAAGTATTTTCACTTAGGCTAATGCTACTATAAATACAGTAGGTATAAGGCACTTACTGAACTGTTAAAGATAATGATGTCACACTACAGTGGCAGATGAGAATCCAACTAAGCCAGCCCTCACAAGTTCACAGATTCTGTTGTGACATATAATGAACTTATCTTCCATCTCGTTTTTGCCAGCTTCTCTACTCATACTTCCCCAATGCTCTGAAAATATAAGGCAAATCAGATAAGTTACAATATTTCATACAATTTAGCAATTGACAATCACTGAAATAGTTGTAACTCAACTTTAGTGTATTACATTCAATTGAGTAACTCTGTTAGCGAAGGTACAGTACAGTACTGTTACAGGACTGCAGTAGGCTACAGATATGAATAAGGGTGCAAGGGAGAAAATTATAGTCACTGGGTCACTTTTTAACCCCCAGGGCTACATACCTCATTCAACATAGTAGCTTGAATGGTGAATGCAAGTTACAACTACAGTATAGTATATCAGAACATGATACATGGCAATGCTAACACACTAGTACTTTCAGACCTCAATCAAAAGCTTGTACTGAATATGCCCTGTATAGGTACAATATGCACACACAGCCTACAATGCATGCTGCATGGCAATCAATAATACAGGTGCCATGTACAAATTGATCATTTATTTTAAAATTCATCAGGTGTTTTGCTAACACAGGGTCATAGGTCTCGGAAGCATGTTTAAGTCCCAAGGACGCTTGAACAAACCTGTGCCGCAGCAAGACACACAAGCTCTGGCTATTTTGCTGTCAACTTATGTTGCTCAAAATCTTCAAACCTCTTGGCACAATATTCAAAACTGCACCACTGGCCAAGGGTGAAATCTACCAGGCACCAGTGCCTGTTTGGCTCTCACTTCCTCTCCAACAGCACCTGTTAGATTAATGGTTGCAGTACTCTATGTGTATCCCTGGGCTACTGTATATTGAATTTACAGAGAATAATAGTACAGTACAGAGTACACTGCATGCCAAATCTTACAGGCCCTTGAGAAAAACAATGAGACCCTTCAACTTTTCCTCAGACTTTAAAGAAATATCAGGAGTCCCAGGAAGAGTTGTTTATTTTTTTATGTTTTTAAAGGATCAAGATTTAATTCAGATTTTTTTTATTCAAATTATGATTTTTCAATTAATTAAATAACATTTTATGTGTACCACATAAGCAAAATGTCACATTGCAAAACAATAGAAACATCACTGCTGCATGTTGTGTAAAATTTTGCCATATATGCAAGTTGCAGACTTATGCAGTATGTATAATTTCATACTGCACTGTAGTCAGGCGCAGATTCAAGGAGGGTTTTTACAGTCCCAGCCCCACCTTTTTCATCACATCAACAATAACATACCCGAAAAAAGGAGTGAAACTCCCTCACACCCGTTTTCTCTTAGGTGAGCCCCCCTTTTTGGAATGTCTGAATCTACACCTGGAAGTTATTATGAAATTTATCTTGCATAAATGAGTTAATTGAATTGTTAATTGAAAGCCTACGCGATCAATTGGTACTTACCTTCAAACTAGAGAGACATTGTTGTACACTTGGTACGTACTCTGTAACTCTGTTTTACGCCTTACATTTCTGTTTTTGCCTGTAACTTCTTTTTATTGTACAGGCCTAGGGGAGCCTACATCATGTCTGTAAGGCCTATAGGCCTAGCCTAGGCCCTATTTGTCTATTAGCCTATGTTTTGAGTTTTTACATAGGCCTAGGCCTAACTTAGGCCTACCAAATATTGAAATAATCAATCAATCAATCAGTCAATACAATGGCATAGCCTGTTTTGTAATAAATGAACGATATCAAATTGGTGTAGTCTACCAACACACAGCCTACTGTAGGCTCTCTGCACATTCACAGTCTGGGCCTTGGCTAGGATAATTGTGTGACTTGCATAACGTTAGGCGCTACTAGGCCTACTTGTTTGTAGGCCTTTTGCATAGGCTAGTTGTACTAACAAGTAACAGTAACAGTATTAATGTTAACGTATGGGGCCTAACTTAGTGTGTTAGCATATATTGGCGAACCCACTAACGTTTTAAGGCTAACTTATAGGCCCCTAAATGCGTTTCATTTAGTCCACTAACTAGTAACTGACACGACGAATAAAAACAATAACACACTTCAAGTTCTAAACGCTTTGCTTACACTTATTTGAAAAGCCCTTCCCATTCTCGAGTTGATTTTTCTGGGAAATGCGGTATGAAGAAAGTTGACAAAAGACTCTGCATGCAACAAGTCAAGTTGCTATTCTCAATTTTCAATTCTCGTCGCAAGTTCTGACGTCACAATAATACCTGCCGCAGACCAGCCTATCACATTGTAGAGGATAACAGCGTTATCTGGAAATGTACAAAATTTTATCCTCCAAGAATGAAATGATGGTTGCGTTTAAACGGAAACGTGAGAAATTCATCCCAAAAGGGATCAGAATATTTTTATCAGGGATCCGGATCAAAAATTTGATCCGGCTCGATTAAGAGTGTATCTTAGATAGGTGATATATTTAACCTATCTAAGGTGAAATATATCAGTATGTAAATGGGACACCAAATCTATTAACACCCTTATTTACGAAATTACCTATATAAAAGAGGTTGTGTTACACATACTCACTAAAATATTTTGGTCACATTTCCCGGGCAAGTCGTTACAGAAATTATGGTCCAATTATTGGTGTAATTATTTGTGTTTTTTACGTAAAATGTCAAATTTTGAAACCAACACTTGCAAATGCCACTTTTCTTAAAAAAGAAAATGCCATTGATGTTTAAGGTTATTAAAGGTATATTCAGAATTTTATCTTTTGTAAAGGAGATTGGAAAAACCTGAACAAGGCCAGAAATTTCCGATTACCCGAAATTCTCGTACTTGTAAGCAGAATTTAAGCTGCCGTTATTCTGAGCTTTCTTTTTGCAACTAAATGTTCAAATTAATAAGAAAATAAAAATGAGCAGTATAAAATGACCAGAAATAGCCCAATAAAGTGCCGGGGGTAGCCCTACTTAGTGTGAAGAAGAGACAAGGTCCAGGGATACAAAGAGATGGGTGTCCTTAAGCTGTTAAGGAAATATAACACATCACATAGGCATATTTTAGTTGGTTTAGGGCTTTATCGAGCTGTTTTATTAAGTAAAACAAAGCTACTCATTTCTTGAAAGGGGGCCTGATCCCCTGCCCCCTAAATCAGTCCCTATTTTATGCATAGATGGTAGAGCAAGTGCATATCCAAAATTCACTGATGATTTTGCAATCATTGTTGCTTATAGAATTAATTTTTATATTATTTCATTATTCCCGATGATCAGTTTATACACAAATTTGCAATAAATCATTTGGATGCACAACATCTCTCTGATATTCTTTTTTATCCCTTATCCATTTTCCGCATTTTAGAACTATGCCTACACACCCCAACAAAAGTAAATGAAACAAGCCACTTCCCTCTTTTTTGTTGGCTACAAATTTGTAATGATTCGATGAGACTGAACAATGAAACAGAGCAAATAACTTTATCCCCTCCTATCAATTTACCCCCTGTGGACTGGAGGTGTAGAATATGCCTACGGTAATTCTCACCTGTCATAAAGGGTGACTAAACGGATGGACTTGAGCCGCCGTTTTTATCTATATGATACGATATAACACATCCGTGTTGGTGCGTCCTTAAATCTCATCTAGCTAGTTAGTTAGATAAGATTTAACAAAACACCAACAGGAATGTGTTATATAGTATCATAGTGTTCAAGTCCTCCCGTTCGTTTAGTCGCCGCTTACGACAAGCAGGGCATACCGTTGGGGATATTCTAAAACCCCCAGCCTACAGGGGGATAAATCTCATTTAACTAACCAACTAACTTATCAGCCAACCAATTAAAGCAGCCGCTACTTGTATTTATGCGGTTTTAAAACCTAGTGAAGTGTGGTTCTCTAAGAAGATTGAGGTGTCCCTCAAGTGACTCATACTCAGGAGGTCATCGGACGGCCCTTAATGTCAAGGCTTTCCCCGGATGGTGTAACTTTGCAAATCCTCGCGTTTTGTTTTGCAAGGTTTCATAATCGTGTCAAGGGAAAGGTATATATCATGATACGACACAAAATTAGTTTACGGTCACAAAGGAAATCTGAAGTTGAAGTCATTATGTATTGTCATGCATGATACCATGTTTCAAATTGGGTGAAACGTTTGGACTACTCGTGATATTCCATACAGCTCTCAAAACAAACAAAAATTAACTATCCCAAGCAATCGCGTATGCTATGTATATAATAGTATTTTCCCCACCTTCCCCATCTCATTTACCGTTTCCAAATGTCTTGGTTTGATTGGACTTCCTTCCTCAACGTCTATCCTAATGGGCCCCATGTAGACCAATATGAGGCCCATATGAGGCCCATATGAGGCCCATGTGATTTTGCGGCCAAGATTCGTAACTGGCATCCATATGGGCTTGTCCATATGACCACACTACTTTTCAAAGTGGCAGTTACTTCGTTTTGTTCTTCTCTCGCTCCATTTGAATGCGACTGGCAAACAACGGTAGTCAGATTGATTTGTTCTGTCACGACTTAGGAAGTCTACGCCACCATCATCACTATACCGTCTTATCGACGAAAGCGTACCCCTTTTCGCGTTCCACACTGTTGAGGCATTAGAAAATGCTACCAGTGTATATTTCCCAAGTAGATGTCGTTAATTGCAACAACTAAAAAGGCGTGTCACGTCATAAATGAATACAAGTCCAAAACTTGACATCCGTGACCGTAATAACCTGACAACCAAATAAATATTGGCCAACAAGGAACGTTTTTACGACACGTATTTAAGGTCGAGGCAATAGACGCCTGCCTCAGTTTCTATCTGACTCAGTATCACCGTCAGAAGAATGTCGGGTTTTCCCATGAAATCAGGCAGGGTTCCATTGCTTCAATTAGTTTGCATTTTGCTATTTACTTCGCCTAGGACAGCTACAGTGACTAAAAATATAATTCAGGACTTCCATTGGGATGGAGTGAACGCCTATCTTCAAGTCAACCGCAGCCGCGTCCAGGAAAAATTGGATTATTGGTATGACTCAAATAAAGATGCTTGCAACGGTAAGCTTGAAGATTTTTTGCCCCAAAAACCCTTTTCCTTTTTTCACTTAATATTTTAAGTCATAATACAACAGTTTACTAACATAAAAAATATACTTACGGGGAAAAAATTGGAAAAATGAAGGAAGTTATCTGATAACATATGTAGGGAATTTTCAAGTTTGTAAGGAGCGATTACACTTTAGGATAACAACGGACTGCTTCGCAACTTTTTGACACACATTGCCAGATATGACAACAGTAGTACATTGCACAACATGTGTGCACGAATACGCGAATATGATTGGTCACTAACCGATGATGTCATTGGCTGTACAAATTTGCTCTACGAGAGCTCCTTGGACGGTTTTAGGTGCAAAAATGTGCACATTATTTAACTGTGAACAGTCAGATTTTTCAAAAGAGGCTAATATTATTTTCTTTATTTAGTCGGCTTTGAGCAATGGTTTTCTCTCCGTTGCAACAAATTTGAAAGAAATTGTTCGACTTCGGCTCATTGTCGAACAGCTAGATAGTTCTCACGTGAAGTGGTGCTTTCCCATTACGTCACAATTGGTCAGCCACGACACCTAATGGTAAATATCAGCAGTTTTTTAGTTCAACATTCACACGTGGGTCGTAAGCTTCTTCTTAGCTAGCTACACCATGGTGCCGTGTTGGTATCTCCATGGCTTCACTATATGCGTACGGTACTACATAGATTCCCCCCATAAAAAGGGGTGGGGCTGGTGACGTCAGTGAAAGCTTTCAATAGAGGAAATGAATTCTCACCATGTTGACTTTACTTTAAGTGAACAAAAGATGAAGACTTTCGCCGGAGAGATACAGTGATGGTAGAAGATAGCCGACAGACACAATCGTAGTCGCAGTGAACGGTGATGCCGACAGGTGTTGGTGATTGGGATATCTTAGGGGAGGGGTACCACATATATTGTCGTAAAGTAACTGATGTTACCCATATCCTCTCTCTGTCAATGTTTTTAAGGTGATTAGGGATCCCTCCTTTGTCACTTAATAGGTGCCGACCTGGGAAAGCGTGAATTTAATTTTTTTATAATTTAAGGTGACTTACACGCAAATTGACGTTATTTATGTATTCGTTATTTTGCACTGAATTTTTTTTAATTCCTAAACAAACATTAACGTTTCAAATATGAAATTTTATCCAACCGAAAATTGACTTTAGTAGTGAAGTGAATAGATATGGAGTTTTTGTTTTGGAAGAACTTGGGATGGGTCTTTTTTTTCGTTAACGTGGCCTGTGCCAGTGTGCCCTATTTATCAAAGTATTCCCTATTTGTCAAGCGACTGATAGCAGCTACATACATACTACGTGACTTGGACCCTAAAATTAGTGACCTCATTATAAACTTAAATCTTCCTTCATTCCCTTCACAGCCCCGAGACTTTATTTACCAGAGTCCCAAGTATTTCCTGAACTTCTTGACGAAAATCATCACGTGGTATACATTGACGTCGGCCAAGCAGATTTTAATGATTTCAAAGATTACCCAGACAAATGCGTGTCGGAATTAGCAAGTGGATTAGAGTTTGCCGTTGTCATACCTTTGCTAACAGATGACCCCAAAGGCCACCCAAGCTATTCTTTGGCTTTGAGTAAATTTTACCTGGGGAGCCGAGGCGACTTCCCGAGACCAAACCTAATTTTTCCCTACATACCCGTCGATGAACTGACAATGAATGACACTACCGCAGTCATGCGAAACGGCAGTGACGAACTTCGAATCTCCTTCCAAAGGTTTGTTGACCCATGTCTGCCTCCGTTGCCATTGGTCCGCCACGAGTTCGAGGATTTTGTAAACCAAGACTTTCACTTCGGCGTTCCAGAACCTAATTTTTCATTTTGCAATACCCATCCCGATGACAGCCAATACTGCCTGACTGCTGGTAAAATCCGCGACAAGGTACTCTCAGCTTCACCTAACATCTGTGAGACATTTTGGAAAACCCCTGATAAAGTTTCTTGTAGGACATCTCTAAAAATTGAATACATTACTGAAGGTTTCCGAGATTTCCTCCTCATCGGAGACGGTCGTGTGCACATTGTTTCTTCGGAAAGCATTGTGGGTAATTTCACTTCGGGGCTGAAATATCCTTGTATGGAGTAAGGGTGTCCATGTTCCATGTTAGCCATCAAAAATCTTCAGTAACGATTAAAAGAGGTTTCGATGTAATGGTAATTAAGAAACTAGGATGCTTAACTATTCGTCAAGGTACATTTTGGGTAAACAGGATCACTTCAATGAGTACTATATTTTACGGTTTGCGCCACCAAAATGAGCCAAAATAATTAAGAATAAGTTACTGTACTTGGAACAAAACTATTAGACCTACAATCACTGACTTATCTCGGATTACAATTATGTCCTTTTTGCATATACGATTTACACTGTATTGTCCTTAAGCGTACGAGCTAAGGGGAGGGGGATAGGTAGGGTCACGTGCTCTCCCTGTTCTGCCAAAAGTTGTGGTTCCATTCAAAAATGAGACAGCCAAGAAAACAAATAATGCCTTCTTGCGCACTCGGGCAAAAACTTAACAATGACGTCAAATCATCAATCGAAAACAGTCCCTTAAGTTGGCAGATAAGACTTCCTTGATTGCTAAATGAGTGGGGATTGTGCCTTTTTGAGGACTCATCACTACGGAATACTATTTGAAAATGAGTCTTGCGTGCAATTAGATACGAGGTGAATAACTTTCATCGATTTCAAAAAGTTATAACTTGAATGAATTTAACTAGTGGACTGAAGTTTTATTAATTATTTTAATTTTAACTTCAATCTTTACCTCACGTATTGAATTTACGTTATATCATTTTACTTGGAACTTCGATGATTTTAACCGGTTCCCTAAAATGTCGTCACCTTTTTTAGAATTAACCTCAACATTTAAAATGGTACACTCAAGTTTTATCATTTTATTTTTAACCTACCATGTAATTTTTAACCTTATTTTCCAGTTTTTCATTTTCCTTTTTGATATTTATCCATCTCATTCCCAGCTTTCTACATTTTGTTTTTACCCTCCGTAGGATATTCAGTTTTACTAGAATGACATAAGAATACAATGTCCCACTAACTTTTAATTTAATGGGTGTAAGGTAGAATTTCTGACAAAAAAGCAACGGATTTATGACACTTTCATGCATTTTTTTATTTTTACTGTGTCATTCTAAACACTCAGAGCTTGACATTTTTGGCATTCCTCCTTCAAGACTCCTTGTCCGCAAGTCCTTCAAAATTACCTCGATAACAGTTTCAATCGATCTTATGCATATGACGTCTCAGGAAGGAAAAAGGGCCTTCTAAAGCAGATAGCGCATAAACAGAAATTCAATGATCATTTACGCTTGCAGACACGTGATTTGAGCATTGTTCCGATACTCGAGTAGTCTTCTAGGCATGTCCGCCAAGTCTTCGTTTCTCTTGGTGTGCTCCATTATTTTCCCTAAGAGCAAAATACTCTCAAGATACTCTAAAAACCTCTTTCCAGGACACTGGCGCAGTACTTAATTCGCGCACCATTATGGGGGCCATGTCTTCCCCCTCCGCCGAATTCTGGAAATGTTTTTTAATGGAACAAAAATATTGAATTGAAGTAATTGAAATGATGCTAAATGTTGCACTAGATTGCCTCTAGGGTACTAAAATATTTAAAAAAAATTTACAATGGGGGGGGGGGGGTTAGAAATGTCCACCTAAACAACTCCCTCAGTCTCACGATCAGGCCTTGCGGTTGGCTATCCACATCCTAGCCAAGCCCGCTCCCGTCTAGATGTGTTTTCAGTGTGGACACAAAGCCATGATATTTTCATAGGGGAGCAGCTGCAGTGCACGATGTGAGTGAAGACTGTACTTGGAAGCGAGGGTCAAGGGAAGGAATGTCCCATCCAGTTTGAAAAAAATGGTTCAACCACCAGGCAAACTTAGGTTCAATCTGTTGAAATATTTCGCAACTTTAGGAGTCACCATTTTCCTGAGAAATCCTGTCGTCAAGGTAGGTTAATTCAACGTTTTTGTTTTCGGACGTCTATATAGTCTTTGTTGCAATAGTCGACGCTTACATAACGGTGAGGATACTAGTTTTTGTACCTGTGAATGTTAAATGATAGTCACCACGTCATCAAGTGAAACATGAACTTAAACAGCCTCCAGAATACTCTCGGTCTGTCTCAGTATGATAAGTTTAAACTACCATGTAAAACTGGATCAGGGAGGAGACTATCGAATTTTATGTACTACACACAGGTGCGTAGCAAGGTACCAAAAAGTGCGGATGCCAAATCTGGTGAATGTACTATCTAAGCGTAGCCCGAACTTGCTTAGCGCGAAGCGTACACAAAAAATGTTTTAGATACCACTGGGATGACTGGAAATGCTCCTAGCAAAGCATCTAAAAATGGACCAGCAACCCGTCATTCCTAGATATTTTTGCCTAATAAATTTCAAAAGGAGCTGTCTTTGCATGGGCGTATGAAACCAATTTTCTTGTGGGGATTTGCTTTTACCTGAGCGATTGATCGACCATTGGTAGTTGGGGTCAGCTTCCCCTTCTGAAATATTGCGTAGATTACTATCAAAGCGTGGCGTCACCACCATATATGGGTGCCTAGAGTATTAAAAATTCTTTTAGATACAACGAAGATGATCAAAGATGACCCTTCTCGGGTTTTCGGAACACGGGTCTCCATGTAATGGGGTATCCGGGATTTTGCTGAGGAGGACAGGACTTTTTTGATCGTCGTTATGGTGGAGGGGTCTCGGAGGACACCCCTTTTGAATTTTTGAGTAATTTAGTGTCCTCACATGCGATTTTGGTGCAACATTTGTTAGCTTTGGAAGTAACATTCGTGTGTGAGAATGGATATTTCCAGGGAAAATTGCCACTAAAAATTTCATGGGGCGGGGGTCCCGCAGCGTATGCCACTATGAATCCCAAACTCTGTTATTTCTAAATATGATGCTTAATATATTTGAAAGGAGCCGTCTATGCATGATCTTTACGAGACCTTGCTTGTGAAGGATGGGGTGTTTGCTAGAATGGTATACCGGTACTTTCCAAGGTATTTGAAGAAAGCTGGCATGACCATACAGGAAGGGAGGGCCGACGGCTGCAGCCCCCAACAGGCCGAAACCACTTTGGTGACTCAGTCGGGCAAAGATTATGCCCTGAGGTATGATTTGAAGTCGGACAAAAGTCACCACCACCCTCTCCCCCGAAAAAGAGTCCCGTACGGCCATCGGAGCGGGACGGAGGAATCCTCACCTAAAAATGAACTCTACTACGAAGGTTTCAGTGGTCAAATTGAACTATTTTCCTTGAAGTTGTGAGCGAGATAGATATTGAAGAATCTGGTTTTTACGAAATATTCCATCATTTACCAGCATCACCATCTTGTCGGATTTGAGAGATCTATGTAGGCTACACTTATACGATATCTTGCTAACATGTGGAGTGGTCTCTTATAATTACTGGACTCGCATAACTAACTAGAAGTTTCACTTTGAGGAAAAGGGGGTGCAGCCGAATTTCAGAATTCTGACTGGTTGTTGCTTTACTACTTATGTTAATTACCCTCAACCAATCTGGGAGAAAATCACTGCCGCCGCCTAGCCAGAATAGCCCGAACGTTGAGCGTGCAGCAAATCGAGGAAAGCCGAAACGTTTAAAATGACAAAACGAGTATTCATAATCTGGCAATGCATCAGATGGTAATGGTTAAAAGACACGAAGAAGTAATTTCATATGATGTTCGATTCTGTGTGTGACATGAACCATTAACATCGCAGAAGTAGTCAATCAGAAAAATTGCCATTCAACTACCATTTTATTTCTATTCCGTATATTTTTTTCTATCCGTATATTTTTTTCTATTTCCATGTTGACGTTTGTTTACTTTTAAGCTTCTCCTCACATTTTTTCCTAATATATTTTCGTGTTAGGCTGCCAAAGAGTAGTGCGGCCATGGCCACCTAGCCGCCCCCCCCCCCCTACGACGCGCCTGACTACACAAAACAAAGGGTAGCAGTGCTCATTCATGTTTAAACGGGTAATTCCCGCAATTCTTCTAATGCTTAATGTTTTGAGGAGCCTAGCTAGGGGCCACATCGCTTGTGTTTACTTTTTAGACAAAAAGGCTTAATAATGATTAATTTAATTTTCTTAGTATGCCACTGTCGGTGTATTTTAAAGGCGACATTTTTCTTAAGTTTTGTCTGATAGAGTAACCAGTGGCGTAAGTAGGGGACCAACCGGGCCATGCCCCCTCACTGATGCCAATTTTTAGATCCTGATAATACGCAATTAAGTTACCCAAATTTTAGTTCAAAAGGTAGCATATGTTGCACCAGATTGCATGTAGAGACACCTAATTTCTCAAAAATTTTAAAAGGGGGGGGGGGGTTCCCTTCCACAAAGCCCCTGGCTGATGCTGATTTCTTCTAAATACGCACATTTTGTAACACTCCAAATTTTACTTCAAACTGTAGCATACATAGCACCAAAATGCATGTAAGGACACCCAATTTTTCAAAAATTTCTAATTTTTCCTTGGACCCCTCCACAGGTCAGATATCCCTCAGCATATTGCATGCCTCCTACCTTCAGAGAAATCCTGCTTACTACCCATTTGGTATAGCCATAGTGCTATTAAATTTCAATAGATTGGAGATTAAGACCCGCCTATTTTTGGAGTTATGTAAACTCTCCATCTTGGGATTTAGAGGCCCGTGATTTTAAGGGGATTATCCCCCTCGTCCACCCTCTTGGCTACGAACTTGGGGTTTGAGAGCGCAATGCCACATGGGCATAGGGTGGGGGTGCGGTGGTGGGGACGCACCAGGTGGGGTTCCGCTTAAAATGAGACAAAAAAAATAGGTAAAAAAGAAACTCAACAAGACAACCGTGTATATCCTGTAAAGGATATACACTAGTACTTCGGGATTGATTGAGATGACTTAGTTTTTCCGCCTATACACAAGCTTGTGCAGGCCTCTTGAAATTGAAATCCGCCTTCTCCAAAAACGCACCCACCCAGGCTCAGACCAGCCTACGTCCCTGCACCAACTGTAGCACTCACTTTCACAAGCTCCTTAATTAGATGTATGCTAGTCATCTAATTTCTTATGCATTATGGACCCATCATTAGCAACAAAGGCCGATGCATGCACCAATTACACTACCCCAAATTCGTTTTCTACAATATTTTCAGCAAACGAAAGGTTACATTAATCCATGGAAGTACTACCTCGGAGGAAGTACTTCCATGATTAATTGAAGACAGTAGACACAACAGTCCTACAGGCACAAGGCCTTGGAAATCGTTGGAAATTATCATATTATTGCTTTCGATGGTGGTAAATACAAACATTACCAATTCGGTAATAAGCAAAAAACTACGGTACTGGAATGTATGTCTTTCGAAACAAAGCGCAGCAATATTCTCGAACGGTAGTATAGTAAATCGTGAACTTACTCTAGCAAGTAAACGACAACGCGTGATAAATTTTTACAGATCATAAAAATATTTAAAAAACTTAGAAAATAAGTATCGTACCTAACAATTAAATTCAAAAGCATTGAAAACGTCTAAACATTTGCGAAAAAATCCACGAAAAACCACCAAGTTATTAATTCTAGCCTAATAATACACCAACACGCTGCATGTCGTCCATGATTGGGTGAATGTGACCAATTATATACTGTGAATCAATAACAATGCGGCTCTAAGAGAGCTATAGGGGAAAATATTTTACTTTTATTTGTGTTGAATTCGGCTAGAATTGCGTCCGAGTCCAGTTGCAGCTCATTCTCGGGCTTTGACCATTGCGAGTCAATGAGATTCCTAGTTGGACCGAAAACGGACTCTTACACTAAAACCCGGCAACCATGGGTGTACGAGACTGTTTTGGTAATTTTGACTTGACTCCATACAGAATTCAAGGACTTGACTCCATACAGAATTCAATTTTCCGCCCGACTGAGACAAACGATCTGCCAGATTACGGTCAAGTTTCTGACATTTTGAGACCTCCGTCCCTGGTATGTAGACCATGCAAGCAATACCGGTCGATATGTAACCCCATGCAAACAGATCCCAAAGCTAATCAGCCGACACGGGGACCTCCGCTCCAGTCAGTAAGACCATACTGTCCCGGCTGCCCGGTCAGTAAGTTAGGTCGTGCAAGCATAGCCGAATTTTGACCAGCTGGCACTTTCATCTGATGCATTGTGTATCAATGTGTATCATTCAAATTGTAGGAAGCGTGAGAAAACATTGAATGTCACAAAAATCTGTTCACTCTGAGGAATCTTTTCAGGTAAAGTTTTCAATAAAAATGTCAAGAAATTGTCCAGCAGCCCCCGCCCACGGGCGATAAGAGAAATTAATATTTTGAACTACTTTACCCGCTCCCGGAAATAACGTACATAGGAGATTTGTCCATTATTCCGAGGTCATTAAGTCACCCCGTTTGTTTTTCCTAAATTTCCTTTATAAAATTCCCAAAGTTTCTCCAAATAAAAGTTTTTAAATGTTAAATATTAATTTCGAAGAGGCAACAAAATTTCGAAAACGTTTAGACTGTCGGTCCGAAAGCCTAAATACGCAGGTCTACGACAACATTATGTAACAATGACGATCTCCATTGGCCGTGCAATCAAGGATTTGTCAATAGGAAATCTCAACATGATGACTGCCTAGATTCTATACTCACAGGCCTTGGACTGAATATCATTTGTGACCTCTCTCAGAGATCAATTAGACAGTGGACCGGTTGCGTCAGAAACCAGCACCTCCTGCACACCCACAAAAATATGCAGCCCCTCCTCAGCCCCCAGCAAGAAAATCCTCTTTACGCCACTATCAATTACCCACAAAGCGACTAACGTTTGTAAAATCTTGCGATTTCATGCCAAACTATTCCACCTCGTAAAAGTCTCGTTTTGCTCGCAACTGATGACAGCTTGACTCACACAGTTGGTCGTGTGACGAAAGAAAGACTGAGAAAAGAGGAGCACGAGCAGTGTCGGCGCCAGACTGTCAAAATTGGGGGGGGGGGGCTAATATAAGGGCAAAGAAAAATTTCGGGGCAAAACGTTTCTGGCGCAGCGCGAAACCGAGCCCAAAACTCCCGTTCCTAGCGGTAGGGACCCAAAGGAGAAGCCCCCTGGAGCTCTGAGGTTTTAGCATATCTCTGAATGAAAAATTAAGTCTCTGGAGAGGTATATTATTTACTATTTTGGTTAACTTAATTCCTGACTGACCTAAGCTGGGGACAAGTGGGGTAAGGCCAAAATCTGGGGGAAATTCTCCCTTCTGCTCCCCTAAGCGCCGCCACTGAACTCGTTAAGAATAACACTTAATATAAAGAAATCAAACTCATACATTAAATGCAAATAAAAATGAGAGAAAATTGCTCTCAGCATGTGGTATTGAAATTACATGACTTTGATGAGGCTTTCGTATTTTTTACCTCTGGTAACATCAAATGATCTGTGATCTCCACCAAAGCATTATGGCCCTCTTAAAACGACAAGCCTATAAACTTAATATGAAAAGTGACGGGTATTATTATTATCTTACCTTGAAATATCGTGATTACATTGTTTTTGGTTTTGACCTTTGGCCGCCTCCAATGACCTTCAACCCCTACTTAAAGCATAAAGTTTTCCTCTCATCATGAAGAAATCTATGTACCAATACGAAAAGTGTCGGTAATTTTATTGTTATAACAAGGAACACACACAAACGATATCACCAGTCACAAAACGGAAGACGACTGATATTTGTGAGACACTACACAAAATGCTCTTTACGCAGCAGTCTCAATAAAGATGAACTGATTATCAACTATATAATACGTTGAAATCAAGTTAGAATCACCATACAAGTTAATACACTGAAAATACGTGTTAAATTCCTGAACACAATGTGTTTAAATTCTAAACACTATGTGCTCAATACTTACTTCAAGTTTGTCCTTTGTAGAAAATGTGTCAACTTCAATTGCCAATATGTTCTTGAGAACCGAACATGTGAAAAGAATGAAACTTTCACCAGAATGCTAAGAATATGTTTCTCTTTAAATGTAGCAAAAATAAATTTGGACTAATCTTTTGTATCATTAGTCCACCGTGTTGTAAGTCTACTTTGTCATTATTCCATCGTAGCAGTCTCCCGACAGTAGCATTAGTCCCGTCTCATTGCCCCCAACTCACCAGGATTAGGGATTAGGGCTGTTGATTAGGGTAATGGGTAATAGGTTTAGGGGTTAGGGTTACGGAAAACGAACTTCTGAAAACCTGGGGAACCCAATGAGACATCCTTGGCGATTTGCGCCAATATATGACGGCGCTATAGAGTTTGCTTATGATTTTGTTCCTTGACTACATCTTTGAAAAAAGTTGTATATTAAGTTCTTTTCTGCGATAATTTATTTGATCAATGAGAAGTCCACCCCCCCCCCCCCGTTTGAATTTTTCTGGGGACGTTCAAGGCTTGGATACTAATTGCGTTCTTGTTTACATATATTAATCCTCTTTACTTAGTAGAATAGAGATATAAGACATGAAAATCTCAACTTACTGAAAGGGTCCGTATTCTTTTATAAATACCGCGACATCGAATACTCATGGGTTTACCTTGGGATACGTCAACGAGGCTACATCAAGCTGAAGGTAAAGCAACAAGTTCGGGTTCTGGGGTACTTAATTGTTCTTGAAGGACGAGTAACTTTCTCAAGTCCTCCTCACTCTCTGGCAAAGAGCCGTTCGGTGAAACCAAACTACAAGTTGGCCGGCTATGGAAGGCCTCAAAACACGTCTTTGCCTTTGCCTTGCTTCATTCCATGAGATGGGACAACAATATCACTAATACCCCGAAGAATCCATTGTTAATCTCTTAACAAAGACTGCAACTCAATAAACTCTGGCACAATCAGGGTGTTAACAACTCAGAATAACGAGGGCAGTATAACACCCACCAAAACATAAAGGATAAGGGTACGAGAGTTGTGACAGACTAGTGAAGCTAAAATTCGCATATTGACCATACCCTTTCCTGAAAAAATTGCGTCCTACCAAGCACTGACAACAAATTCAGTGACCTACCCATTCAGAAATATTTCAGAGGGAGGGAAATATTATAGGGGCGATATTTTTCCTGCTTAAATTTTTATCATGTTCTTGATCAAAGTAGGAAAATCTGCTGATAATATTATATTTGATAATGACGAAGCTGGCAAAATATTGCTCCAGATTGCATAAAAGGACCTTCAATTGCTCAAAAGTTTCTCATGGGGAGGGGACAAACCTTCCCCATATCAGTCGCAAGTTTACCCCGTGCAAATTCTTGACTAGGTCGCTGATCCTCAGGACTTGCCGTCGGGAGGTCAAGAGTTCGGGTCCTGACCTGGTCATACCAAAGACTTTATAAACGGAACCTACTGCCATCGTGTTTGGTTCTCAGCATGAGCAATGGAGTAGGGAAAACAAGCAAGTGAGTCACAACTGGAAAAAAGGCCGTGGTCGGCTGGACTTGAACCAATAGGTTTGAAACTGGGACGTAAAACCTAATCTAACCTAACCACTGATCCTCAGACATTAGTCAATAAATATATTTTACTGGGGCGCATACAAATGGTGCGATCGCTAACAACTTTGCCCAGGTTGCCAGTCGTCATATCGATTTTTAAAATAAATTTGTTTGAGAATTTTTATCAAAATTATGGCTAGTGTTAAGTAAGGTAGTGATATTTGACTTGCTCTAACAATCTGGTGTCAGAATTTCATAACTCGCGAAAAACTGTCATTTGGATGGGGGGGGGTGGCTGTTCTCACGAAGCTGGTTCATTCATTTGCATGATTTAACCGTTTCTACCCTTGAAAAAACGTGCCCAATCGTCGGCAGGAGAAAACTTTCGATGCGATAATGATTTTTGGTAAAGAAAAGTAGTTTCGGAGTAATTTCAACTGAAAGTATTTGCACTGTAACCATTTTAATACTAAAATCGCTCATAGGCACCATAGCAATAAATTTGTTATCGTTGCCTGCTGTGAGCCTGTGACCACGGATTAAGTTTTTCAAGTATAAAAGCGATCGATCTTGGCGTTCGATACTTTGGCCCATGTCAAGATTCAACAAAATGACTAAGAAAATAGCCTACTATTTATACCTACCACATAAACTCACACTTTTTTTTTAATTATTCTACAGAAATTTTCAACCGGTACAGTTCTTTAATTGACAACTAGTTAAAAAAATGCATAGAACCGAAGCTCATATTGTACAGCATGTATACAGAGTACGGTCTTGATTACTCATTGGAGTTTGTATACAAAACCCGGAAGCAACAAACTGAGATTGTGTATGGATGAGGATGACTTTATAGACAGTTATGGGATGGGCTTAAGTAGGTATAAGGAGAATTGGAACTGTTTGGGGTGAGGGGATCAGACCTTTAAGCTTTCATAAAGATAATGGTATATTTAATTAGGTTGGAAACATTTCCATCGGCTTCACCCATGCCCCCAACCGCTTGACACTATATCAAAACAAGGTCCCAAATTCTAAGCTGTTTTCAAAAAGAATTGCAGTTCTGAAACACTGACCTTTGCAAACGAGCTATTTTATATTTAATAACCATTTACGACCACACTTACGGACAAAGGAAACGGTATATGAATTTCTTTTTAAGCTTTACTTTGATGACATCACAAACTAGGCTAGCATATGTACATTTTTGAAAAAACAGTCGATTACTTGGATGAGGTATAGATAGTTCTCACTGACGTCACAAATATGCGTTAGCGACCACCATGTTGGAGGATAATCCTGTACATACATACCGGGTTTGCCCTCAAACATGGCTGGAATACTTCACGTGGAAAGCATCTATGACGTCATGTGAGAACTATCTATTCATGAAATGCAAGGCATTTTAACTACGCCAGGGAAGGGAAGCTAAACAACAGTGACAAAAAAGTGATGAAAATTTTAATCAGATTTCTTTCACCAAGAAAAAAGTGAATTAAAAATGCCAAAATTCAAGTCCCACACCAATTGTCTGGCAAATAGCAGCAGGATGTAAAGCGCACGTTTCTCCCAGAGCAATCCCAACGCCAGCCTGGGGTGGAGTCAGGATGTGCCGTCGGGGTATCCAAGCTCCCAGGCAGGAGGACCAACATTTTGAAGCCCTGGCGAAGGCGATGAGTTCCCGGTGGGACGTGACTGGCAGAATTCGAGACGCGCACGGGAATTTTTGGCTTTCTGTTTAGCCAATATCAAAATTCCGCAGCTTACTTTTTAATAAAATTTGAAATTTTTGAAAGAAATTTAGACAAAGAAAAAGTCGTTTTTTATTAAAGAATCTGTCCTTCTAGCTCCCTTGGCCCTCGCTTAATGCCCAAGGAACTGGAGGATGTGTCAACTCCAAGTTTGTGAGAGCAACGATCGTTGGAAATTTGAAATCCCAGTTGGCATCTGGTCATTTCATATTGAATTGAATATTTTACACCAAACGAAAGTTAAAAAAACGGGTGCTTGGAGTCTACTTAGAAGCTGCACAATGTCGTTTCCGGTTGTCTCAGGGGTCAAAATGTTCTTAGTGCTCCGCGACAACTGACGGTGGTGCTCGACTGACATCTTCAGCGGAACTATATATTACACATTTTCACTATTTTGACGGCGAATCCTCTGTCCCCAACCAATACGACCATCAATTGAGCTCCCTTTTGATTTTCTTAACTTTGGTGCAATCATTTTCAAAAGTAGCCTATCCCTTTTCGACTAGGCCAAACGTGACACTAATGTAAATTGGTCTTTGTGGTGGATCCAAGAGTTTCCGTGGGTGCGCGTACCCCCACGAATTTCCAAGAATAAACTTTTTCATGGTCAAAGATAGACCATTGATATTTGACCATATTTGACTATATTTGGACCATATTGGACTAATTTAACAAACACTCACTACTGATACACCTTGTCTGGTGCAAAGTTGTTCGAAGAGGAGGCAGACCGTAACAGTTTTTATAAGGCCTGACTATCGTTCCGGAGGGTCTCAAATATCCGACAGCCATTTGATTTTCAAATAATCTGGCATGTAGTCAGCGACACAGGGAACTCATAGACGAATTGTATATAGTGTGAAATTGTCTTACTTCTTTTTAAATATGTCCGCAAAATAAAAAAAAGCATTATAGTCTCATGATAACTTTTTCATAAAAATAACAAATACTCGCGACACATCCGGGCAGCTTATACAAATACTTATTCCTCAGGCGGTATGATCGGATGGTAGGATAATTTGTATAGATATAGTAAAGTTTAACGGCCCAGTTTCCAACCAATTTTTTTCAGTTGTGGCTCACTGGCTTGCTTTCCCTTCTCCATTGCTTATGCTGAGCACCAAGCACGATGACAGTAGGTTCCGTATCAGTTTTTAAAGTCTTCGGTATGACCCAGCCATGACTCGAACTCCCAACCTCCTGAATGGTCTAACCATTTGACCATACAGTCGGTCAGATGGTAGAATATTACAAAGGTACGGCAAGGTTATGGGATGTCTTTATTTGCCAAATTACGCCGACAGAGGAGAGTGTGCCCAGGAAAATAGAGAGCCCTAAATTTTGCCCTAAACCATCAGTCAGAAGCCATCTCATTTCGTTTCACGTTTCTTAATGCAACAATACCAATAAATCCCAGAGAGCTGAAAGTCGAGATTATTCAACTATGTGACTACTCATGTACTAGAAACCTTTCCCACTTCCCCCAGCTAAAATGTTCCCATATTTCTATTCTCTGGTTGGTGCACCATGGTTTGTCATGATATGTTATTATTTTTAACTTGAAAGTTGATCAATGTTGTTTTTACAACCCTATCACAGATATCTCACTGAGTTGTTCTCCTCCTCAGGGTTTTAACATAGAAAATGTCGTACACCATTATCAAGACCATCATTTTTTATTAACGTCCTCCATATGCGGGAAGACACTAGAACAAAAGGGGATCTATGAACTCTCCGAATATCCCTAGATCTTACACAATAGGGGATCTATGAACTCTCCGAACAAAAATCCCTGGATCCACTCCGGATCCTTGATAAAGTACCGAAACGGTTCATATACCACTGCCCAAGGTTACATTGAAAATAACAACGGTAAAATAAAAAGATGGCATTTTTCCATAATTAGTTGTCCAACTGTCTCCATGCAACATTCGTCAATCCTTTTGTACTTTTAAGCTGAAACAGACTCATTATTTCACCATTTGCGATCTACATTCTGAAATGATTTTTTTACCCCAAAGTGGGGCTGACAACCCCTCTTCTTAGGCCTCAGATCAGTAATGTTCCAAATTTGTCCCCATATACCCTGATACTTGAAAATACCTTCATACGGCCTTATATACAAGACTGGGAGGTGTCATTTGAGACCTCCGTAAGGGTTGCGATTTTAAACAGTTTTCTAAACTCTCCGCGCCAACTGATGATGGCTTTCCTCTACAAATAGTGGCACAACGAGCTGCGCGCCCCTTGAAAAAATCCTGGAGGAATACCCGTTGCATTTAAATATTTTGACACGTATCGAGAGCATTTGTTGACAAAGCGCGAATCCGAACTGTGTATTTTCCAGGATTCGAATTAATATGAACAAGTCAGGTGGCGTTAGATGAAGAAACATGAAAATTAGGTGGAGACTTAATTATTGAATTGAAGGGCATTTAATTTATTTGTTTAATATCTTGCCAATCACAATGCTGTAACGGACCGAGCAGATTTTTTTATCTGTAGCTGTATTGTGGGGTAAGCTTCAGTCGTTCCGTCGATTTTCGGATTAACCAAAACAGTACTTGTCAAAGAGTTGAATTCAATAGCAATAATCTATTCCGTCCTGACAAACTGAATCAAGAATGCAGTCGGATACACTCGAGGACAGAGATTCGCGGATACGTGAACCCCAGACAGGGGCGCAAATCGGGGGGGGGGGGCAAGGGGGCCTTCGCCCCCTCAAATGAAAAAGTGAGGGGCCAAATCGTAATTTGGGCCCCCAAAATTTGAGTAGACCTAAAAATATGGTCACCTTTTTTCTTTCGAAACAGTTTTTCTGAAGCTTCGAAAAAGCTAGAACACAAGAGCTTCCGGAGGCTTTGCCCCTGGATCCCACCAGGAGCCCTTTGGGGCTTAGCGCTCGCGGTACCCGCAACGCGTGCACAGTTTAATACTCATGGGCACATCATAAGCATTTTCGCCCCCACTCTTAAACAGAGATTTGCGCCCCTGCCCCAGAAAAATGTAAAACATGAACCTTTTTGCTGTTCACTTAAGACACAGGAACATATATTGGTTAAGAACACGTAATAAAAACATTACCTTCAAACGTTAACTTGCGTGGTGCCTGCATGATCTTAAGGGCAACCTCATTCACATATGAAGATTCAGTGACGAGACCGTCGAACTATACAAAATTAGCTAAAAATTACATTTCCGTTGGCAAATTGCGATCAACGGATCGACCTTGTTTGTACTATATTTTCTTACTTCTTCAATTATAAACGGGTTCCTACAGGCACTGTAAAAATTACGGTCAGATTTACAGAACAACAAAATAAAGAAATAAATGAAGATTATAGAAAATTTCTGGAAACTCTTTACCAGAACTTTTCTGTAATATTAATGTTTCTCTTTATTTTTTATTTTGTAGATTTACAGCGAATTTGAACCATTTTTTAACAGTGTATGATTACGTACCTCACAAGAATAATTTACATTTTATTCTGTCTTTTAAGCGAATGAGGGCACTTTTAACACTCAAAAGCAAAGGTTCAAAATCCTTCACAATGATAGACATACCTTCGGTGTGATTCCGGAAGGGGGATTTTTTGGAATAATACCTCTAATTACGTCCAACTAGTTAAATACGACACTGTTCTGACATTCTCTTTGCAAAGCAACCCAATGATGCTGGGAATCTCCGATATTTGTGATTTCTGCAATGAGCAAACGGGGAATGAAACTAATTTTCGGCTGTCAGTTTTCGCTTTTCATATTTTGAAAGGCGATCATCCATTGAGCGAGTCCTTATAGAAAGTATGGTGTGCATAGCATCGGAACATAAAGCTTCGAACCCCCTCCTCCCCCCGCCCCCCCCCAAAAAAAATGAGAGACACTCTAAAAAATTCACTCCAAATTTGAATAGAATCTAATCAATTGGGGCAGGAACCGGAATCTTGTCAACTCTTTGACTAGATTCGACTCGTAAATGCCCTCGTAATCCTGCCTTTGTACTAGAGTGTTTCAATTGCCATGTGTGCTCTACTGTCACCAAAGACCAAATCTCAGTGATTTTTGCCTCGATCTGCTTTGCTTTTGGCAGCCGCAATTTTGAATGAGTGAGATCCACGAACATTTTCTGTTTCATGATCGTGTTCAAATTGGATTCCAAAAAAAAAAAAGGAGAGGAGAGGAAGAGAGAGAAAAGAAGGAACAAAAAGGACACTGGAGCCGAAATTTTGCTGAAATTTGTTTTTCTGCTAATTGCTGTCAAGAGGGTAGTGGAAGGATGTAGAAGGAATGCCGCGCTCACTGTGGGTTCGGACCGATGGGAGCGCGTCGATTTTTTTACTTGTATTTTACAGAGCAACTCTTTTGTAAAGAATTTTGCTTTCTCCCATCCGTCTAAAATAAACTTGATGACTGGCACATGAAATCAATAAATGGACCGTTCTCGGGAGAAACCCCTTCAGTCATTCCACTAACATCGAGTTAGAATCGAGGTGAACAGGCTGAACCCTTGGAGTTATTATGTACTCCTCCAAGGGCTGAACGTTTATGTACCGTCCCTTGATCGGCCGGGGCGTGCACGTGACGTGAAGTGCCTATTTCCCAAAGCCTCAAATATTTCCTACAGTCCATAAAGGAGTACCCATTTTGGACTGTAAAATCCCTGGTATTTTTGTGGGTGATTTTACTTTAAAGGTTTTGGAAAAACGAGGGAACCCCACTCAGTACTAAATTATCCTTTTAATCAAAATACAGAGAGGAAATTTTCAGTAGGCGTTACACTATTAAATTTATTAGTGGAAGGTGTAATAAACTCTCGCGCATTTAGTCTGTGTACGTACTTACGTATTGTCTTAGTATTCATTACGGGCATGCACGAGGTAACGACACAACATACGCATATCGCATATGTAATGTTATCGTACATAGACTATGCATGATTTTGCGCTCGGTAAAGATGGCGTATCAACAACCAAGTACTTACCAGTACGATACCCAACAATACTATGCTGCTGCCTACGCTAGCCAGACTTCTTCAACCCAGTCTGCCTATGCTACTTCTTACACCGACCAGACTGCGTCTTATGCAGGTTACTCAACACCTGCAAGCAATGCAGGCCAAGCTAGTGTTTCCAATGTGAATCAATCCACAGCCTACCAGACTACTAACACGTCTTATTATCAGCCTAACGTTAGTTATTCCACTGGTACAAGCAGCGCAACTGCAAGTTCAACTGCTACTAGTACTACACAAGCGAGTGCAAGCTACTACTCACAGCAACCAGCCAGCCAACCAACACAGTCATATGATGCATATCAGGCTTATTACCAGGCAAGTACCGTCACCCCTAGTGCCGATTCAGCTTACCAAGGACAAAGTTATTATGCTCAAACTCAGCCGCAAACTCAGGGTGTAGCAAGTTACAACACAAGTACTACAACAAGTGCCACTACCACTAGTTACACCACAGCATACACTAATGCTTATGCTTACAGCACAAGCCAACAGCCTAGTCAAACAGCAGCCCAAAGTTATTATGATTATTCAAACTATGGTTCACAAGCAACTAATGCTGCAGCAACAACAGGTACAAGTTATTATGATACCAGTCAGTATACTGCTCAGAAACAAACTCCTAGCAGTTATGCTACAGTAGCAAGCAATGTTGTTTCCCAGTCACAGTCCTGGGCTGGTCAGAATTCTGCAACATATTCTCAGCCCCAAAGTCAATACAGTCAGCCTCAGGCTCAGAGTTATGGCTACAGTGCTGCAGCACCAACTCAGTACGGGTACAATGCAGGTTCTGGAGCACAAAGTTCTGGAGGATCACGTTTTGCAACCAGTAGTAATGTTAGCACACCAGGAGTGCCACCCAATAACCAAGCTGGTAATAGAAATACTAGGCCAAATGTCAGTAGTGGAGGGTACAACCAAAGGGATCAGTATTCCAACAGGTCTAGACAAACTCAAGGATTTAAGCAGGATGCTAATAAAGGTTATGCACCATATGCTAGGTCAAGCAGCAGTGCTAACCAAAACAGCAGGGCAGCACCATCCATTCCATCACGTCAAGGAAGTGATCCTAGGAAAACTGAAGCTCCTTTCAATCGACGTGGGTTTGAACAAAGACCAGCAATCAGTAATTTCCAACAGACAAGACAACCACAGCAACATGGCAGGCAACCAAAATTTGAAAGAGAACCTCCATTTCATCCTTCACCAAATCAAGGTGCTCGAGACAGGACACAACGACCAGACTTTCGAGGTCACAAGGAAGAAGGAGGAAGGTTTGGTGGACAAAGAAGGAATGTTCCAGATCAACGTTCAGTTCGTAGGCAGGGAACTTTTGGGCAGCTGAAAGAAGTGCAAAGATCAGATACTCCTGCAGGGACTTTCACCCAAAAGAGAGATCATCAAGGTAATTTTAGAGGTAATCAGACAAGGGGCTTTGACAGAGGCCCTAGGGATAATTTAAAACCAATAGGGGCAACTTCTCAAGCTGGCCAAAGTAAAAATTTTCCAATTCCCAACAAACCTGGTTATGAAAGAAATAAGTCAGATGCCAGTGTTGGAGGAAAACAGGAAAAGGGTTTGCCACCAGGACCTAAACAAAATTCAGGTCCACCAGAAAGAAAGCCGCCTGGAAAGAATAGCCAACAGTCCAGTGAAGGAAGGAACAATTCTTCTTCTGACAAGAAAGTGGACAGTGGGAAACCAGGCATGAGTTCTCCCAATGAAAAAGTCAGGTTTAGAGGACCAGGCCCAATGTCACCTAGAGGACCACGCCCATTGTCACCCAGGGGACGTTTTCCACCACCAAGGTTTCCTGGTCATGAAATGCCTTTTAGGCCACGACCCTTTGGACCACGTGGTCCATTTCCACCAGATGAGGAGATGTTTGGCCCACCTATGAGAGGTATGGGAAGATTTCGTGGTGGACCAAGGGGCCCAAGGCCAAGGTTTCCTTTCCCTGGTCTACCTCCTCCATGGGAGCTTGACCCACCTATGTTTCCAGGAGATATGCGACCACCACCACCTTACTTTGATGAATTTGATGACCGTTTCATGGAAGATGAGTTTGGAGACCTTCCTCCTCGTATGCTTCCACCAAGAAAGCGACGTAGAAGTTCAGGGTCTCCACATAGAGATCGAATGCCACCCTTTGGCCCTGGAAGAAGACCTGGATCCCCTGATTATTTTATGGACATGGAAGATCCATTTGATTATGGACCTCGTGGACCCCCATTTAGACCATTTCCACCAGGAGACTTTCATCCAATGCTGCCACTTAAGAATTCAATTCCATCTTTCAAGGGAACCAAACAAAGAAAGGGAAAGAAACCACAGGTAAGCAACAATCTAGAGGAGCATGAATTGAAATAAGTAAGGCTGAATAAAAATTTGAACATAAATTAACATGTATGAATACCTGAAGATCTATTCATTTAATTCTGACTGGTTTTGTGGTATTTTCATCACATGTGCAGTTAGTAAAGGTATTCAATTTCAGGGGTCATATTTTTTCTTTGGGGTGGAAGGTGACTATTATTTGACTCATTCAAACTAAGCAGAGTACAGTAGTTGTTTAGTTTATCCTATACACATCAGACTGTAAACTTTTACCTACTGTACTATACTGTAGTACAGTACATGGCTTCTAAAAATAGTGGTGTAACTTTTGTATTAATATTGGGAATATGTGAGTAGGGTCTTACTTTAGCTCTTTTGCAAGAAACATAAAATATAACCAACTTGGGTGGTATCAATAGTTGAAAATTTGCCCATTGACTGATTTCTTCACACAGGAATTTTTTGAAAATGAATAACTGTAATGCAACCACCCTCTTTCACCACCACCAAATACTGAGAACAACTTGCTGCCCTTGTTCACCATGATGGCATATTTTGTTCTGACTATTCTTTGGGACACTTAACTTCTCAGTCTAGAAGGGTACCAACCATAAAATACAGTAACTTACTGTACAGTAGTTGGTGAAGGTGGATACAGTACATGGGTTTATCAAGTCAAGGAAAGCGAACTATAGATTGCACACATACATAATAGCAGGGCTCGAAATAACCACTGCACCGATAGCCATGGCTATCAGGGCCCTTCATGATGGCGGTGGTACCCCTCAAAAATGTCTCATTGAAATAACATAGATCAATAGTCATTCTGGCTATGCCCCTTTTGAATCTTATTTGGAGCCCTGTAATAGGTATTTCTGTGGTTGCTTGAAGTCAAAATGTAGCATCATGCATGGAAATGCTTCATTGGAAGATGTACATGTATATATACAATTCTTTTATGATTTGTATACAGAATTCCTGCATTGTTTTTTTCAAATTCTTACTACTGTAGGAGCAAGATGATAAGAAGACTGGCAAGTCAAAGGTCAACGAAGAAAAGGTTTCTTCAAAAGAATCAGAACTTGAAGAGCCGCAAAAGAAGCTTCCTGCAAAGGTTTGTTTTTGTTCAGTAGAATAGCATGGCTTGTAAAAAAATTATATTACAGGAAGGGAGGAAAAATTTCCACAATCTTTTCTGTACTTTTAACATATAAGAAAGTTAAATTCCCTTTCAAGTGCAAAAATTTCCTTCCAAGTGTCCAAATTTCCCGGGGAGGAGTCTCCCAGCCTCTGGATTTTTCCACTCATTCTGGAATACCTGTAAAGTAGATACTGTTTGGTAAAAAACAGCCCAAAGGACCAAGGCAAAAAATAACAAAATTCTGTGAAAGCTGCACCTATTTCAGGTTTTTTTTTGTATCAATTAACACAAAATTAAGTTAGGATGCATCTGAGAACAATATACTGTATTTTTCACCAAAAGAGTGGATAATTAAGCTCTCCACTCAGCTCTTCACATTTAACAATCTGCAATTTTCCCGAGGAAGTTTATGCACTGAGTGAGTAATATTGCCCCCTGGCCATGCCTCATTCACCTAAATTTCCTATAAAGTATATTTTCTCATATTATTCTTATTATCATAGAGGTACCGTATACCCTAGGATTCCCACATCTGTCCAAAAATTCCTTCATTTTTCCTGAACATATTACTTTTTTTAGTGTCAAGAGGAAGGGAGTGGTCTAGAAGATGTGCAAGCTGTACCCAAAAATGATGTAAAGGAGCAGCATGAAACAGATCAACCTCCAGTGGTGCATTCCAGAGAAGAAGAAGGAAAAGAAGATACCAACAATTGGATTGAAGAAAGAAAAAAGTGAGGTTTAAAAGGGCAATCAGAGTTCCTTTGTACATTTTTTTTCTAAAAATTTATTAATTTTGCAAAGGAGGCTGTCTAGCCTTGTATCTTTGTGGATTTTCTTTCCCTGAAAATCACTGAAAAAGGAGGAAAATATTCATTTTAATAGTAGTTTACTCAAAAATAATGTTTCTTCTAACTTGAAAGACCTCTTCAATGTCTGTTTTCTGGTGAACAATCAGTTTCGAATATTGGGTGTGCAAACAAAAAGTTAACATTCTCTGTGAAACTCTGACTACCTTTTAACTGTGTTGTTCTTCTTTGACCATGACCATACAAAATTATGACCTTCGCCATGGGTTGGGTTAATTACTCTACTTACCAGTATCGTGTTTTAGGGGGGCACAGGCCCCCCCACCTCCGAAGTCAGTTGGGGGAAAATCACTCAGTCGGAAGATTTTTGGGTTTGAGGAAAGGGAAAAGTTTGAAGAGACACACTGAGCATTCAAACCTTAATCACACACCAGAAAAATGGTTGTCAAAGCTAAAAAGGTCCTTGAAAATTTGGATAGCACAGGATGCCAAGTCATCAAATACTGAAGTGCAAAAAAGCCAAAAAAAAAAAAAAAAAAGGAAGGTCATCAAAATCCATTTCAGTTGGGGGAATCACAGGTTTTGCCCCCCGCCACTTGCAGAATCCTGCTGCACACACCACTGCTACTTACAGTAGCAGTGGTGTGTGCTGCCAATAATCTGCTTTCAATGATCTTGAAGCATACTGTAGTTCATGTCAACAGACATCAGAAGTTATTTAAGTACAGTATTTATATATTGCACAGTAATTGTTGTACAGTAAGCTTTTAACCCTTCCTACACCCTGTTAAGTTTAATATGTTTAAGCTTTACTCCCACGTGAAAGCTGGAAAGCAGGCCTTTTAAATTAAAATGGTCTGTTATGATCCAAATTTATGTTCATAATTGGCCATAATGTTGCTTCAACAGCTACAGTGTAATGAGAACATGGTTCCACCACAGATACTTTACTTAAAACTTACAAAAGAGTGTGAGGGGTGTGCTGGGGGTTTAGAAGATCAAATGCAAGGAAAAGTGGCTAAACTACATTTTGAGTCTGATGCCTTCAAAAGAAATACTTCTCTTTTCACTGACACCCAGCAAAACACTAGAACTACTCTCTTTACCACCAGCCCTTCCCCTCCCCTTCAAGAGTGGGCTAAAATCTGTGCATTAGGCTTCTCCCTGAAGTACAAGGTCTTTTTGTCATACTTTCTGTATAGTGCAATATTTACTGTACATTAATAAAAAAGACTTCAAGAAGTATTGCATTTCAATCACAGGATAAAATTCCAGTAGTTGAGTGATGTCGGCTCATTTCAATCCAGTCATTCAGTCAACTCAGTGATTCAACACAGATGGGACAAAATTTTCTCTTCAGGAAATCCTGTTTCTAATGGACAGAACATTTAACATGCACGTCTTGTCCGTACATGGTCGCCACCAACTGGGACAAAAAAGGCGCACCAAGATGGCCGCCGTGAAGCTATAAATCGTCTGATTTGACAAAGACTCTGGAATATTGTAAACAAAAGTTAAACTTGAATGAGAAGCAATGTCTATTCCTGCAATACGTAAAGTGATTTTGACCTAACCTTGCCATATTTCAACTTTCTTGCAAAATATGGTTGTATACTCGAGCAAGTTCAAACTTTCACACAAAAGCATAGCAGACGGCCATCTTGGTGGGCTTTTTCTCACACATACGTTAGCAACAATCTACGTGCAGTATGCTCTGCCCATGTTTAGGAAGTCTGTGGTCTCAACTTCTCTAGAAGAAGTAGTAGTGTTGCCACATGTGAGGAGAAATCAGTTGTTGCTGGCTTAAAATGACATGGCTGTATTCAATGCATTTCAAGTGCAATGTTTCCGTTGAAGAACATTTTTGTTGCTTTTCACTTTCAGAAAATATCCTACATCTGCTAACGTTGCATCTAAGGAGGAAGTAGAAAAGGATAAAGAGAGAGTTGGGGCAGTACTGACTACAAAGGAATTCGGGTAAATTGTAGAAAATTTTTCAACATTTTCATGATAAGGAGACAATTAAGTTATTTTGTTTTTAGGCTGTGACGGTTAAGCGATTAACAATCTCAAGTGGATTAAACTTTTACTTTGAAGCTACTTGCAATTAATCTCAAATCCTGTTTATTTCATCTGTTTGAACATCTGCAAATTTCTCTGTCTCCAATGTGGGTTTTCCTTTCGATCGTAACCTTTATCTTTGTTAACTTGACAGTGTTTGAATCACTGTCTGTCTTGTCATTCTTACCTTCTCATATTCACAACATAAGGAATGGCGAAAAGTGAAACTCTACAACAAAGATGTACTGTAACAGGCTGAGCAATGACTTAAGTTTGCGTAAAAGGGAAATATTGCATTTATATTACATGGAAAGATCCTCCTTTTAAAACCAATACTTATTTGCAAAGAGTGAAAAATAGTTCAAAATATGGCAGCATGGTAGCCTTCTTTTCACAAAATAAGTTTCCCTCAGATAGAAATTCAGTTGCTAGTTGCTCAAGAATAGTTTGTTCACCCAAACTTTCAACATTTCAAAAGATGCTATTTCAATAACTCTTCTTGTGCATAACATTTTGAGGAGATGAAACTGAGACCAAACAATTCAATCATGACTAGAGCTTTTTCTTTTAATGCTATGTTAGAGCATTTTAATCGCAATATTTTCCTTTACAGTGCAATACGAAGTGTTTCCCACTTAAACCACCAATGTAACTTATGCATATGATGTCACAGAGAGGAAAGTACACCCTCCTTTGGGGACAAAACAAACCAAAACCTTCAAATGCAGACAGCTGATTTGTCAACCAGTCAGATGCATGCATAGTTTGCTACAGGTGCAGTGCGAAATTTTATAGGTGTAGCCACGTGTTCCATTGTTCTACCCAAAGGATCACATCAGTGTGTCGTCAGTGATTATGTTCTATAAGCTAAAACAGAGCATGCATTGTCTACATAGCCAGCTCTGAACAGCACCATGAGTACATAGTCTTGCTTGTTAACTTTGCCCAAGTTGTCTTAAGGGTCAGATTCAGTTCATCCTCCAACAACCACATACATTTGTACTTGGTGTAAACGTACCGTACAGAATGCATGCTAGTTGCCCCTATGTAGTAGTGTGCATGTATGTTGTGAAACCACTTTCTTTCTGGTGGTAAATGTGGGGTATTACTGAATCATGTTGTCATATTAATACGACACATGCATTCTGCAGTGACTACAGTACATACAAGTGTTTTATAACAGTGGTAGTACTGTAGGCAGGTTATTATTCCTTTCCTTCAAATGACTCTGTGGGCTAGTGCTGCTGATGCCAAGTTGGGAAGTCTTGTAATGTAATTTGCATTTACAGTACTGTGCATACAATCTGTTATCCCAACTAAAATTTTCAATGTTACTATATGAAAAAACAGCTGTACTTGACTAATCACGATAAACCGCTAAATGGTCACAACATTATGCAGTTTAATGTGTTGCAAATTTACTAACCATCACAGCCCCTGTTTGATGTAGATTTAGCAACCCACCAACCAGGGATTGTAGCCAGAGAAATCTGAGTGTGGGGCCCAAATGTGGTTTAAGTCTATCTAAGCGCATCACCTCAATCAATTGGTGGGGAGGGTTGCCTACAAATTTTGGCAAAAACAGGCCCCACTCATTTTAGGAAATGGTAGTTCCTATGTCATTTTATTCTCAGTTCATTCTTGAGGCAGCCATGTTTTGTTTGGGGGGGGGTAAGCTGTTGGGCAAGTGGAGAATTGATGAAATAAGTTTTGTGGTTAATTCCTAGCTAATTTATGGTGATAATGAGAATCTGTGAGGGTAGGGAGGGCTTCTTACTAGCATGAGTATGAGTCAGCAAAAACCAGTTTGGTTTGTCCATCCCTTGCTGACCTTTGTGGCTACAACATTGGCACAAACAAGAATGTGTTATGAAGTGTCAGCTAGAGATGTACATCTTTCAATTTCATATATTTTGCAAGCCTTCCCCTTCAGTTGCTCCTTTTTATGACAGGGGGGAAAAACTGGGGGCATATTTTACAACCCCCAACTGACAGGGGAAAACTAGACAATAAAAAGAATTGGTCTTCTTGCATACATGTAACATTTAAAAACATATCCATATTTCAGTGACGTAGTTTTTAAATTTGGCCCTGTGGAAAATCCTGGTATTTTACAACTGCTTTGGAGAACCATGGGATGGGGTGTGGAATTTGTTTGTGTCAGAAAATTATTGGTATTTGAAAAAAAGAAAACTCATGACAACATTATGCTTAGGCCCTAATGCAGTATTCATTGTGTGAAAATGAGCTGAACTTATGGGTTCAGTGTGGTTACCCCAAACTTACTGTAGTATACATGTGGACAGAGGCCCCATTCAAACAAAAATTACCAAGATGGCTGCCAGGCTTTACTTTGTTGTCTTGTGCATAAATTCAGACAAAATAAAAACATGAATGAAAGAACAGTAGCACAACTGTTAATTATTCTGTTTGATAAATTTGACATGTTTCTTGCAAAATTTGCCAGTACCCAACCACTTGAGCCAATTTGAACATTTTAACATTTAAATGAAAACATTTATGTTAAATGTAAACAATTTAAGCATGGGAATATTAAAACATGGCATGGCATATTGAATGTGATGGCTCAATGGAGTGATTAAAACAAATTCCTGAAATGTAAAAAAAGTTATTGTTAAGCCCCCATCCACATGCTGTGATGCAACTTATTGCAACAAGACTGTCATTTTGTGGTGAGTGACTGATGACTAACAAGTTAAAGTATCCACATTATGCAACAAGTCGAAGATCCATGAAGGAATTCATGCAAAATTCTTACGTTTAACATACTGTACTCCTTTTTTTTTGTTACGTTGAAGAGAAAGAATGCATTCTGTCCATTTTGATAAACAGATCTTTGCAGGCTTCGTTTCAGAACCCTGTTATTGTTGTCAGTTGCATGTTTCAGTCTCATGCAACCAAACATGTTCGGTTGAATGAAACTGAGTTGCCTGTCTGCTTGCAACTAGTTGCTAAACATTCCACACTTTGCACAACATCTGAGCAATCTTGTACTGTAGCAATGAGTTACGATGCACTGAGTCTCATAGTGTGGATGGGGCTTAGGATACTGTGGTTTGAGGACAAGCACAGAATTTAAGTCTCTGATGTCATTATGACTGTTTGCTTACATGATGTCATTTTGAGGGGATGTATACTTTGCTGAAAGATGAAAAATCAGACTTCCCAACATGTAACACAAAAATGAGCAAAAAGTGCTTTCAATATGTAGCAAAACAACTATGTGTAAGCTTTTGTGTACATATCTCTTTTTGGCCATTTTCTTATCTGAGAGCAGTATGTGAAAAGTGGGAGTAATAATATGTGGAAGATATTAAATGGACTTTTATTGCATCTTCCAGAAAAATGAAGAAAAAGAAAGTGGTATCTTCAGGAGATAGAGATGAGGAAGAAAATGATTCTGAGAAACAAGAGGATGCAGAAGAAGAAGCATCTGAAGATGTAGACAGGGAGAAAGATGAAAAGGATGCTGAAAAACAGGAGGAGAAGAATGATGAGAAAGAGGCAGAGACAGGTGATGGAGAGAAAAGTGTCAAAGATGATGCTGAAGATGAAAGCATGGAGCACATGTCTACAGATGGTGAGATAAGAGATGTGTTGTTCTCTTAGTCTCTCTTGGTCCTCCACCTCTTTTCACTCCTCCCTCCAAATTCCTAGATTATTTTACAGTAGCTCTTGTTTCTGTTCAAGTGAAGTTTAAAACTATCTGTGTGTGTGTAGATGGCATGTCCACATGCATGCATGTATCCATACAGTACCTGCAAGCATGCAGGTAGTTCATCAGGATGAAGGACATCCGGGGAATAATTTAATGTATACAGTATGGCATCTCATTTTGCTACATAAAAAGGACACATTGCTATACAACTTCAAAATTGTGTGTCATATTTTGTGCATAAAGTAATTGGTTTTCAATGACTTTTTTGATAGAGAAGCCCAGAAACAGCAAAATTGCTATGCAAAGTTTGAACACTAAATTATTCCCTGCATGCTATCGTAGTAATGGTATAAAAAGGCATCATCCCTTGATCAGACTGACAGTGTTGTCTAGTTGTTAGAACACTGGACATCCCTGGAAGGTCTGGGGTTCCCAGCCAGTACTATACCAAAGACAAATGGAACCTTTTGGAGTTGTGCGTAAAGTTCAGTATAATCATTGGAGTAGGGATAACAATTCAGTGTCCCACAAGTGGAAAAATATTTGTGGACTTTGAAGCAAGTTCAAACATTTAACCTTAAACTTAATCAGATGATGGGTGAAGAATTTTTTTTTTAAATTTCTTACTCAACTTCTGTTAATCCGAGAACACAGCATTTGTTAATATGTTTTTAGCAAACAGTAGGAGAACAAAAAAGAGACAAACTATGCACTCAGAATGCTGATTGTATGTTTATTGCTCTGTGCCACCCCAGGCTTATACTGTAAGCCTCATCGGACGAAATATTCCCAGTGACTCTGGTGTGGAATCTCCAGTAGTACTGATTGATAATTATATGTGCACCAGTATGCATTGTTAATAATTCCATCCCTGTACTAGAGTATTATTGCCCCCCAACAGCTTTGAAACAAAAACTGCACAGGTATTACTCAGTATTTACATTTGAAATTATTTCATTTCTCACCATTTATTTGTTTTTTTACAACAACTGGTAGATAATTAGGGTTTGTGATATTTAAGATACAGGGCTCGAAAATAGAATGGCACTCTGGCACAAAAGCACCAGAGACGGCCCTGACTGCGTCAGAAAAAACAAGAAATAGGTGTTTGTCTGGCGCTAAAAATAGCACCTGGTACGTGATGCAAACGATCAGAAGGTCATGGGGCATTTCCCCCACATAACATGTCTCAATTGCACTTCACTTTTTGGGTGAAAAGTGACACAGAATTCCAATATAAATATTGAAAGTAAAGTTTGTTTTGATGCCCCATATTATACCCAAGCAGTACTAGCTTACAGTAGCTAGCTGGATGAATGCAGTGTAAACAGCACATATATACAGTTACATAGTCAGACTTAGTAGCCAGAGAAGCAAACCCAATATTTTTGTTCAGCTCACCAATTCACTGGACACCAACAACTGCATGGACCCGCTATGCTGTGTCACTTTCACTGTAAGTTACAAGCAAAGTTTATGTAACAAACATTGTGATTGGTTCAATTTTAAAATAAAACCAACAAATCAGAACGTCTGGAGAAATTTAGTGTACAAAATTTCCCACGTGCAGTTTCTTCAATGGGATTGTCCTATTGGGTTGGCATTAACAAGTTGCCTGAATTCAGCTGACTCAGTAGGAGGGATTCATCTCCTGAGCACTCTTTAAATTAGCTCGGCGAGGGGCCGAGAGCAAATTATCGTGCCCCCAAACATCTATTAGTAGCTCGCAGTCAGTGACAGTCACACTCCTTAAATTTTGAAGGAGAGCAAGGTGACGATGTTTGAGGTGGGATTTACTGAGCCGATGTAAATTTGTAAAAGTTACGAGTTAACAGTTAACGTAACAGAGAAGTCGAAAATTGTCAAAGCAAATTTATGTCAAATGCTATTATGCAATGCTATTAATTCTAGTTGTTTGCTTTTAACGAATTTC